>OZ014490.1:35326565-35926565 GCA_963965965.1 Trididemnum nubilum
AAGATAAAGAAACAAAGCGAAAACCGAGCAAAAACGAATGTCAAAGATAAAGAAAGAGAGGAATGAGAAGAGAAAATAAGAGAAAAATCGAGGGCCAAAACGTCAGTTCCGGACAAGCAATGTGACGTCACCAGCGTCGTGACGTTTAGCTTTGCTAATCACTCAATTCAGGCTAGTTTCCATCTCAAAAATCACATGTTGATTTACACGAATGTGGTTGGTCGTGTGTTGTATTTTTCTTTCGTATGCTTTCTTTCGTATTATTCAAATTGAACGGAGAGGGTTGCGGCAACGCATCGCAAGAATTGAAACGTCATAAGCTCTTTAAAACAAACAAAACGAACGATGTTTTAGCTCTAACGAAATGTTGCATTGCACTGCCCTTGACAAATTTAGGGATCAAACACCAAGATTTTGAGCCTTAAAATCTTTGGAACCCTTTTCAGCTGGAAAAGTTCGATTAGGTCTCCCTTTAAATTCTTCACAGTACAGCATCGGAAAAAACAAAAAAGCACTCGTATCTGGAATGAAAGTTCTTGAGTTCCATTCCCGAGCAGGTTAAATGAGACACAGAGTCTTCTGCGAATCTTACCAGCAACATCTCCTCGTAAGAAGCTGTGTTACCCACACGTAATAACACGGTAAATACCCTCCTCTCCAAATAGTTATTAACTACACACTACAGTGAGCACAATAAAGATTACAATTTTTGTAACCTTACCACAGCGTATATAATAACTAAAGTAGCAATCTTCATCCCACATCAACCTAAAAAAAGTTGATGATTCCTGATGTTGACAAAATGGAGATATTAGCCGCATTTTTTGATGTTTTGACCAACGACGTATAATATCGTTCTTGTCTGATTAATATCTTATCGCCAAATATTCTACTAACTTGTCTGATTAGTTCTAGGACTAGACAGTAGACGCATCCAAAATCTTTCATTACAAATTGCAAGTACCTTAAGACTTCTTGACGTCAAAATTGTCGAAATATTCAGGGCTAACTTATTGCTGGAAGTAGAATGTCATTCACAAAAAAGTAATCTAAAAATCTCAAACACGGCAAGCTTTGTCTTAACGCTAAAAATAATCTAGCGGAAACTCAGTGTCACGGCCAACTATACCGTAATAATCATTAGTAAAATTATGCCAGTTTAAGGTGAATTTTGAATTGATACTGGTAACTTATAAGGTTAATGGTGGACATGTTAGCAACTTGTTCACAATGTTTCTTAGTAAACGTTGCTGGATATAATGCAAGAAAAAGGAAACTCAAGCTACGCCCGGGAGCACATAGAAACACAAATATGTAATTTGCTCAATAAACAGCATTGAGAAGAATTTTTCGAACGATTTCCATAAAACCCTCTCAGAAAAAATCTGTTAGATTTAAGAGGGCGTATGCTTAAAACATGTGCTGAGTAGTTATTTTTGTACAGCAATAAAAAAACTATGAAAACTGTGTTTGTTGCTCAACCACACAGAAAAGTTAGATTTCAGTGTCCATCTGCTGAGAAGAAGAGCATAGGTTGAGGAAGAAAAAATCGGAATAAACAACAAAAAAATAATGATAAATGATGTTTTTTTTGATTTTGCGTACACACCAACTAGCGAGAAAATGAAAAACAGTATTGCAGTAACTAATAGTAAC
The DNA here is from genome assembly GCA_963965965.1 of Trididemnum nubilum. Classification (NCBI taxonomy): domain Eukaryota; kingdom Metazoa; phylum Chordata; class Ascidiacea; order Aplousobranchia; family Didemnidae; genus Trididemnum; species Trididemnum nubilum. The sequence goes on from OZ014490.1 coordinate 35,328,222, forward strand.
ATAGTTGTATACTCCGGGGGTGTGAAGCAGCAAGGGAGGGCTGCGAATGGATCTTTTGGTCTTCAAGTCAAACAGCCAACCAGAGAAGACGAAAATATAATTGGAAAATGAGCAACGTATAATGTTCAAGATTTATAGAATGTGGCGACATATAGGAGAGCGATTATAAAAAAAAAAAAAACTAATATTGGTTCAATAAATAGTTTTTGTAAAGACGTTTGAAGTAATTAAAAGATTTATTTTTTATTTCAGTTGGAGTATTGTTCCAAATTTTTACTCCTTGATGTTTACGCATTGTTGCAGTTTGGCTGTACGGTATCTGGGAATGTGAAGCGCAGTGTTTGGATCATTTGATAATCTTGTATTTCTTGAAGAAATTTCGCTTGTTTTGGTGAATAAGTGAGATATTAAGGGAGGAAGGTTATTTCGACAATGACGATATACAGATTTAGCGACTTCATGTTTGAATAGGTCATGAAGCTTTAATATTTTGAGAGCTGAATAAAAAAGAGTAACATGGTCTCGATAGGATCCCCCTACGAGCAGCCGAACGGCTTTGTTTTGAAGAACAGAAAGATTTTTTAGTTAAGTCGGATTGGTGGATCCCCAGACGATAAGTCCATTGAGTAGGTGGGGGTGAACAAACGCATAATAACGTTCAAGAAAGGCGGAGGTTGGGAGAAAGTATTTCAGTTTTGAAATAATGTCAATAGATCTTGAAATTCTTTGTTCAGTGGCTCGTATGTGTGCTTGGAAGTTCAACTGGGGGCTTTATGGACTCCTAGATATTTAAATTGTTGGAATAAGGAATAATAAATCTCATCGCGGCCAAAAACGGTTGGTAAGGGATGAAAGTACTGTATGTCTTACGATTATATAACTGCGTGAAATATTTTGCCGCACTTAAGCCATTATGAATGAGAACTTTTTAGCTAAATTTTCGGGCCGGTTTTCGAACCCTAAAACCAATCAAGTCACGTGACCTATTGCCACCAAACTTGGTCCAAAAAGAACCTATGAATATTAAATCGCATTTAAAATTTAAGTTGTATGCTTAGTCAATTCCATTACATGATAAACTAATCAAATTCTTTACATGGTCAATGATTTTATGAGAGGTCAATGTGCTCTACACCAGTGCTCTTCAACCTTCTTCCTTATGGTGCACCCTAGAAAGTTTTGTGACGAGCTCATGCACCCTGTGCTTAGAATTTGAAATGAGGCAAAAAGCCACATTAAAATTAACATGCTAAAAGATAATTGCACTACAGTCTGCGCAAAGAATAACGCAGGACAGAGTACACAACAAATTCAAGAAATTATCTTTAATGACTTTTTTGCTGATGCATATTATCAACCAACACTCGAAACTGAGGAATGAATAGATATCCTTTTAATTGCTCCCGTCATCAATGGATCAATGTGTGTGATTGAATTTCTTTTGCAAAACTTGATCTCGCACAAACAGGAAAAACTACTTTCGCATAAATACGTACTGGGCATTTGAATGACAACAGAAATTGCCTTTTTTGCTATGCTTCTCTAATGCTTTCATGCCGATATGTGATTGAAGATCAGTTAAATCTTCGGCTTCAGTAGTAATACTATCATAAGTAAAAGAGTGTAATTTTTTTAAAAGGTTCCGCATATTACTCGGTAAGCTTGTAATGCACCCTTGTGTACCCTTTTGTAGTAGTGCACCCCTAACATTTTTGGTGCACCCTAGTGTGCACCGTGCACACCGATTGAAGAGCACTGCTCTACTGTGCTTAGGAGAAAAAAGTTGCTAGTGCAATCAAAAAAACATCTCTGTCTTTGACTAGTACTATAGTCTGCTAACATCTTCATGTTTGCTTATGCATTTTTTAAACAAGTTTTTTTGTTAAGGTATCGCTAGCAGTGGTGCAAACAGGGAGGGCATGAGGGAGCTTTAGCCCCCTACCCTTAGCCAAGTCACTTGGAAAATTTAACCTTAAAATGCAAGGGTTTAAACCTGTTTCGGACTTGATCTGTAAGTAAAGGGAGACCTGAAGAATTTAACTCTTCAACTGACTTTCAAATCTTAGCAATTTAGTTCTTTCAAATGGTTTAAAAACGTGATCCAAATACGTCAAAATGGCTATTTTTTCTCGAAAAATCACAAAAATTGTCCAGCAGCTGGGTGCTTTGCCCCATACCCCCATAGTTTCCGGCGGACGGAGGCTCAGACCCCCGTCCGTGGTACGCTTGAGAAGAACCAGTTCGCTTAGCACGTCGAGAATTGAGGCACTTTTCAAACGAAAAACTTTAACTCGTTGTTCAAGCTCTCCTCCTTAACAAAATTCTGTTTGCGCTCCTAATTGCCAAAAACCAATAGCATTAGTTTTGAGATATTATGATTACATATAAACTATTGTTACTTCAGAATACGGTTTTTACTTGGCATCCCTCTTAGCATTTTAGTTGTGGATGTTGACTTCCATTGTGATTTATAATCAAATCAATTTTTTCATCATTCTCGCTGTATTACGCTGAAGCGTATAACGAGTCTGCGGGCCCCCATCTTCGCGACACTGCTCCTGCCGGCAAGATTGCTCTTTTCGAAGAAATGTTGCTGCCGTGACAAGTCGTTGGCAAAACTGTGATCGATTAGACCGGCCTAAGATGTAAACCTCAGACCCCCGCTCCAAGTGAAGTCTAGTTTATTTCACTAAGCGCTTGAAAGTACGCAGGCTGGAAACAGCGGTAAGACCAAGCGGTCATTTAGGTCACTGCACCTTTTAGCAATACCTAACAGTTCCAGGTATCAACTTAAGCTTGTCATTGAACAAAAAAAACAAACTCAAAAGGTCAGTCAGTCAAAATAACACTAACAGTGTTGCCAGCTTTGTACTAATTACGGTAGCGTAGCCAGGGGGGAGGGCTATACCCCCCCCCCATTGGCATGTCGACCTAAATGCAGAATGGGAAAAACACTACGTTTTTAGCACTTTTGAGACTGTTTTATGCACTGGAGTGGACTAAATAGTGATTTAAAACATCTTTTGAAACATACGTTCAGGGTGGGGCTAATTTGTCAAAAATAAAACCAACAAATAAATGAAAACTTTGAAAAAAGGTAAGAAATAAGCAATCAAATTTGATCGCAAATGTACAAATGCTAACCTGCGAACATAAGTGTCATCAACAAATATACTATAAACTAAAGAATAGGCCTGAAGGTGGGGGGGCTATTCAGTATTAGTTAATTACCAATTATTTCTCTCAAATATCTTTTCATAATCCCCCTCCCAATTATTTTTCTCTATAAACTGTATACGAAATAGATTTCTCCATGTGAGTTTTATTGAACTATTCGATTTTATAATTTATCAGCATCTAAACAAGAGAACTAACATTGTACCATTAGCCACCTCCCAAATAGCCCATTTATGCCACCAGTTTAATCTTGTTTGCACTGCCAATTTCTAAGCCACGTTTTAAAAGCATTATTTTTTAATCAAAATAGTCCTAAAATGAAGTTATTTTTGCAAAAAAATGCAAAATTTTCGAGCGCCGGAGGCTCCACCCCCAGACCCCATTGATCTCCGGCGTTTGTTTAGTTTTAAAGAAGGCAAGTCAGTCATTATTAGTTTGAAGTCATATTCACATACAATAATAACATTTAAAAAACAGACGAACGCGTTACCGCGCGACCAACTGGCCGGTCAGTTTGATATATCCTTCAATCAATTGCTCAGACTAAATATTTGGACTAATTGACGTATATCTGAAATTAATAAAATAAAAAAATTTAGCCAAATTGTTGTCTTTTTTCGCTTTCATCGAAAAGCACCAATAGCTTTTGTTTCATTTTTGCTTCTAGCATCCGTAAGCCTATAGGCTAAAACCAACACATAAAAAAAAAGCTTCCACCTTTCTTTAGAATTTGAACACAAATTATTTCGATCGAGATTTAATTTGAATATTGCAATAAATGAAAGATTCTAGATCAACAGAACGAATACAATACCCTCATAGGTCCTGGGCACTTTCGCAAATCAAGTCAGCAAATCCGCAAATTGCGGACTTAAGGTTTTGATTTGCAGATTTGCGAACCAATTTCTTACTGCAAACAGTTGCGGATTTGTGGTAAAAAAATTGAAATCTACTGCAATCCGCAAAGCAACACTAGGATGTTTCTTTAGAAAAATATGAGATGCTTCTTTGCAACAACACTAAACAAAAAAAAATTGGAATCCTGGAAAAAATTCTTATATGGAATTTCGGAAAAAATTTTTGTATCTTGGATAGTCTTGTGATATTTAATGATGCATACACAATACAAATATGCATTTTTGATTTTCCAAAGTTTGTGTATTATGCAAATGATGCGTTGAAATGCTTAGCCTATTTTTTATTCAAAAAATGTCATAAATTTCTGAGCAGTTGGCGGCGTTACTCCAAAATTTTTCAAAAATTCACGAGCTAAGTTAGTGATATTGACAAACTTTTTGGCACGTAAATTACTATAGTACATTGATTTTGTAGATTTTTGGAACCAGGAACCACCAGCAAACTAGCCACTGTCGAAACAAATTTCTAATTTAACAGGGATCATTGATTGTACTTGCGTTACATACCGACAACCAAGACTTAAAACTCAAATTTTGCAATTACCCTTAGGTGCTGACTGCTCAGCGCGAAACTGACACAAAAAATTTAAAATAAGAGCGAGTTTCTAATCAACGACTAGAAGTTTACGCATTAGAATTTCATGTGACCATTAATCAGGACTGTATTGCAACTGAAATAAAATATACAAAGAAGTCGAACTTTTGGCTTGTTCTTCTTACATCTGGCACATTTTCGTTTTAGCAAAAGTTTGCCTCGATGAACGCCTTTCAAAACCATTTAAAATATTGTTGCACCAGCACAGTTGTAGCAAACAAAAAAAAACAGAAAAACATTAACTACAATTATCACGTTTGAACTCAGTTATTTTAATTGTGATCTGCAAATTGCCATTCGTGATGAAGAAGTAGGAAGGGACATCGACAATGATCCTCTCCTCCCCCTCCCCATTCCGTCACTCAAGCAGTAAATAGTAGCCTATTTATAGGCCTGTAAAGAATCATTTTCAAGAACGCAAAAACGCAAGTTTGTGCGACTAGAGTTTTTGTGTACCGCGACTGAATAAAGATTTGTGCATCTCTGTTTACCCTACATGACAAGTATAAGTACGTAAATCAACCAAGGATTTTTAACTCAGCGAACATATTGTAATTAGAAGTTAGAACCAGCGACAAAATTGACTGGCAGGCGAGGTCGCACTCTTTCAAGTCACCACTCCAGACACTAGAGTCGCAGCCGTAATCCAACTACGGTTGCAGTTTTGTTTTAACAACAAACCTGCTTGCATTTGCTCTAGGCCATGCTGCTAACATGTATATTATAACTCGCGAAAACAGGGTATTAAATAAATCTAGAAAACTTACTGGAGTTTATTACAGGTCTAATATAGTCTTCATAAGAAATATGAAGCATTGTTACTTCTATACATCTCTATTTATCACACCAGGACAAAATAACAGCAAAGTTTGCAGTTCAAGTTTGCCGAAGTAAAAAGTTATTTGCGGTAGCGGAAGTGCAAAAAAATATCACAAATGTACAAGACCACCTATTGCTACTTTGCGGAATTTGCGGTTGCGAAATAGGGTGTAAATTTGCGGTGCCCAGCACTGACCATGATACATCCTGCAATATTAATTGCAACCGAATGCTTGATTTGAATTTTGGTACGATTCAAAAGATCTCAATTTTAACTTCCTCTCTTTTTCTTTTCTTTTTTTTTTAAACAGGACAAACACAAATTACCAAAAAACATTAAGCCAATTTTTTCAACACAGGTATTTTGCGAACTTGCAGAATTTAAATCTTTTAATTCTTTTGTGACATCTAACGGTTTTTAAATGCCAAAAAACATTGCTGTTAGAGAGAAGTAGAGAACTGTTGTTCCACGAAAGGCTTATTCTGGTCAAAAGATTGTTCTTCAGCGCAACGGCTTAAGCTATCAAATTGTCACCTATTTACCATGTAAACAGCTAGATTAGCTAGTATATAAGTGACCTCTTTGTAAGGTAACCTATATCAGATATAAAGGCTTTGGTTTTTATTTTTGAACCGCAACGATGCGGAATAAAAACCAGTAGAAAAGTTATGGTCGAATAAACATTGCAGTATGCTTTTGCAGTTGGCAACCATAAAGTAAATTATTACACATTCCGGTGTAGATAACTATGCAAATGCTAAATTAGAAATAATATGCGTCTAACATAAAACTGGAAAACAATTCAAAAGCTGGTAGGATAGACAAGAAATACAACAGAGGAAAATAGGTTTAGGAAAAGGAAAGCTGTTTTATAGTCTGCAGCTGCGTTTACAATAGTTTTGAAAAGCTTAGTTTGATTTTCTTGCAGCAAAAAGAGCAAGATGCAAAGTAAACAAAATTCATAAACTTAAGACAAATGATAATGATGCAAAATTATTTTGCATATCAGTCCACGACGTTGATAGTTTTTGCATTTTGTCTTTCTTTAGCGATAGCTTAAGTAAAGGTGGATTTGCACAGTATCCGTTTTTCGCCCGTTTTTGTCCGTTTTTTTTTCCGTTTTTGCTTCTCCGTGAAATAGTGTACGATTTTTCATCAGCATTTTTATATGTCCATATCCGCACCAACCAAACAGTTACATACTGGACAAAAATGTTCCGAAAAAAATTTTTTGTAAAGGGATACGGCTCTATTTTGAAATATCGCTCTTATCGTTCGTTCATACACAAAATTTTTGAACAAAATTTTTATCTATATATAACAGTTTACTTAGCGCGGATATGGACTTATTAAAATGCGGATGAAAAAGCGCACACTTTTTCAAGGAGAAGCAAAAACGGACGAAAACGGATGAAAAACGAATACTGTGTAAATTCACCTTAAAGCAGATTTTAGACGATTAACAATCAAAATAGCTCTAATTTTGGGTTGAGGCTGGCTGTTCTTAAGTTTTTGTTAATTTTCAGCTTCATTTTTTTTTGTTTATGAAATTGTTCTAAACAAGTGCTTTTTTTTTAAACTAGAAAGTGAAAAAAAAAGCAAAAAAGATACAATAGGCTACTACAATATAACAGAAATTGACTTTTATTTGGCCAGTGTTGTCAACTAATGTTTGATTTGACGCTGGAAATGTTCTAAATATTTTTTTAAGCCACAATGAGCCTCGTTGTATTCATATAAAATTGTTCTTAAAAATTATCGTCTGAAAACTATTACTGTTTTTTCTTTTGCATAGGCATTTTCGTTCATTCCATCGATCTAAGTAACAAAAGCAACAATACCGACTTGGTCTGGCGGTTACACTCTGCCCTGTCCTTGTTGTCATTGAGCGCTGCCACAAACGCGTTATTGAACTAACAACGTACGGCTAAGTAAAACTTAAAACGGCAAACAGATATAGCTTTCGTTCGTTGACCAAAGATTTAAAAGATTTAATGTATCTCAAAAATACTTTTTGCAAATGTTTTCTGGTTGTCCCGTATTAGAGATGCTGCAATTGAAATTTAAAATTTCCTCTTACATCCCTCTTCTTTACGAAATGTTGCAATGGAAAAATTGAAGTTTAGATTTCAGGCTGCGGCAACGTACTTCAGTTACTTCAAATGAACAACTTTGGGTTACAAATCAAATCTTTTATTACATTCGCCGTATTATGCCGAAGTGTGTAATGTGTTGGCGGGGCCATCTCCGCGACATATTGCGCCCGAGCAACAAAGATTTTTTCAAGAAACGTCTCAGCGGTTGCGAGCCGTTGGCAACACTGTGTTCGATTTTGACCGGCCGGAGATTTGAGCCTCAGACCTAACGCTCCAGAGACCAACACGTTACCGCTCGACCAACTGGCCGGTAAATTTGGGTTACGATTGCTTATTTTGCAGCAGCATTGCTATTGAGATCCTTGGTCCGTTAGTCATTTCAGCTTACAATTTTATTAATATCAATTTTCCTATACGCTAATATCAAATGAAATGAAATTGATTATCATCCTCTGTGTACACAACCAGCATTTTATACCGAAGCATTATCGGTTAACTGCGGGTTTGGCCCTTCTCCGTGTTATTACGCTTGCGGACAAGACAGGTCTTTTCAAAAGAAATATATGTTTCGGCGTCAGCAAGCTGTTGGCAATGTTTACAATCTAACCAGCCCGAGATTTGAACTTCAGAACTCCCGTTTTACAGAGGCTTGACTAACTTGCCGGTCGCTAATATCAATCATTTACATGTGCAGTTCTTTTTAGTGCATACTGCATATAGTAGATGTTATGATGCTGACCGGCCATGTCGAAACACTTTGCTTCTGGGCTGGTTTTCTGGTTGTAGTTTGGTTTGGCCTAAAGCTTCTTCACATTCTCTTTCACAATTTAAATGTTTTTGGATTCCGCACGTATCCAAATTTTTGGAAATACGGCACGTGGTCAGGTAAGTCAAGTGCTGTTTTGTTGTGAGTTCAGATGGAGGATGTTAAATGCTAAATGAGTAAAATGATCGGCGCAGCAACTGAAAGAGTTGCTTTACGAGGTATAAAACTTTTCTTAGGGCGGGTGTAAAAAATCAAAGACTTTGTTATAGCATTCAAGATTTTTTGCAATATATTTCATTCAGCTGTGACATACAGCGGCGTACGTAGGATTTTTCAATGGGGGGATTTTCAAAAGTGACGTCAAAAATTTGTTCGCTATCTATATTTTTGGCGAATAACTAACTTAGTGCAATGTAACAAGAAGGAATCAAAGTCACACAGTGCGTAATGCAAATAAAACTTTTCAAACAAAATGCAATTAAGCATATATCTATAGGTAACATCATTCGGTTTGCAACTAAACGATCAAGAAAAAAATGTTCAAAACAAAAGCTACGAAAACTCATATAACTATAAACAGTGCAAAGTGTGGCAGGCGCGTAGCCAGAAATTCTTGTTTGGGGGTCTATGAGCGGAGTCCCCAGCGCTTGAAAATTTTGCATTTTTTTTTAAAAATAACTTAATTTTAGGGCTATATTGATAAAAAATAATGCGTTTAAAACGTGGCATAGAAATTGGTAGTGCAAACCTGATTAAACTGTTTGCATAAATAGGCTATGTGGAAGGTGGCTAATGGTAAAATTTTAGCTCTCTTGTTTACATGCTGGTAAATCATAAAATCGTATAATTCAAGAAAACTCACACAGAGTAATCTATCTCGTCTGTATTTTATAGAGAAAAATAATTGGAGAGGGGGGGAAGCGGGGGGGCTAATGGAAACAATTTTAAGACAAGTGATTGGTAATTAACTAATACTAAGTAGCCCCCCCCCCCCCCCTATTCCTAAGTTTATAATATGTTTGTTGATGAAATCTATGTTTAGCATTTTTACACTAGCGATCAACTTTGATTGCTTGATTTTGGCCATTTTTCAAAGTTTCATTGATTTGTGGGCTTTATTTTTGACAAACTAGCCCCCTCCCGGAATTTATGCTTTAAAAGATGTTTTAAATCACTTTTTAGTCTATTCCAGTGCAAAAACCAATCTCAGAAGTGCTAAAAAGCGTTATTTTTCTTATTCTGCATTTTGGTTGACAAGCCAATGGGGGGCTATAACCCCCCGCCTACGCTGCTGAAAGTTACCATGACTCGTATATATACCATAACATAACACGACGTTCCAGATTTTCAGTATTACACTTAGTCACTTAGAATGTTGCATTAAATAACAAAAAAATTATTTATTATAATTAAATATTTGGATTAATATGAGAGTAAAGAAGGAGCTTGTATGTTTTGCGCAATAAAACGATATTTCGAATGATATACGTCGGATCTATAGGGAGGATGGTTTAAAACCCCAACCCCCTGTGTACGCCTTTTTCCCATAAGTGAGCTATGTGGGCGGTGGCTAATGGTAACATTTCAGTCCTCTTATTTACGAGCCGGTAAATCACAAAATCATAATTTGAAAAAACTCACTAGAATTTATATTCTGTAGTTTATAGCGTGAGACAGATGAGGATGAGGGGCTAATGGAATGAGATTTGAGTGGATTAATAATTAACTAGTACTGAATAATTAACTAATACTGAAACCCCATCCAATATTTTTGATGAAACAAGGTTAAGCATTTTTAGCGGTTAAATTTGCTAATTTTGGCAATTTTTTGAAGTTGTTACTGATTTATAAGTTATATCTTTGACAAATTAACCCCACAAGAAACTCTAAATGCTTCAAAAGTTGCTTTAAATCATGCTGGAGTCCATGTCATTGCAAAAAAACAGGCTCCGAAGTGCTAAAAACGTGATATTTTCTTTATTGTGCACTTTAGTCGACAGACCAATGGGGAGGTTTGAACCTCCAAAACCCCCCCTTGCGTACGCCCTTGGTGACATAAGTGCTTCACTCAACTGTGACATAAGTGCTTCAAACTATTTTAATTTGTGTGCTAATTAAGTAATACACTCATGTGAATGAGTTGCAAACAAAACTACTGGAAATAAATAGGGTATACGGAAAACCATTTTTTGGAAAACTACAGCAACAGTGAATCAGTGCTGGAAATTCCGAAGCAGGTGCGAATTTCTCCAAGAACGAAGTATTCATTACAATGAAAAGTATGCAGATCTTCCAGTAGGTAGCGCTTGAAGCTGTCCGGTGACAGGAGGATAAATATGCACTACAGCAACAATAACATTGGTGACATATTAAAATATATTGTTTTTATCAACCCCAGAAAATCAGTTTTAAAGGGTTTGGAAAAGCGCTGTAAGCTCCAAGCTTCAGAATTGCAGCGTTTTGGTCGACGAAAACAATGCGCAGCAAGCTTTATCAAAAATTGCCATCAATATAATGAGAAAGCCGAAAAAGCGTGCAAGCCTCAATCATAATGCCAAAACCAGACAATTTTTGCGAGAACCAAGAAATCCGATTTGGCTTGTGCTGCTTCTGAAAGAAAAAACATCGGTCCGTCAAAAAAGTGCATTAAAATAAAGATCGTGCAATAGACATGCACAATACAAGAAATAAGAAAATTTTAAAACCTTTGCCGTCCTGGTGACCAAGTAAACCTTTAAACTCCTGACCGTAGTTAAAATGGTTAAGATAAACAATCATCATTACTTTCGTTATACGCGTAGGACAACAGCAGCGTATACCATGAGCAGTTGATTCACAGTAACAATACAACCAAGATAAAATGGTGTCAAGTAAACAAAACGAAGACTAAGGTGCGCAACGTATTGTTTTGCTTTGGGCTATAATCATTTACATTTTTAAACAAGAAAACGTGTAAATTGTGTACAGAAAATTTGACGTGCAACCTATACCGCATTTGGATAGAAATTGATTTGGAGCCACGACGCTTTGAAAAATTTTTGCAAAATTAGATTAAACGTACGGTAACCATTTTTGAACAGATTTCAATTAAGTTTGTATCTGCCTGACATATAAATTGTTTGAAATCTGCTGGAGGAAAAGGGGGGCAAAAATGCTCCAGAGAAGGAGACGTCCCTGGTTGCGGCTATGTAAATGCAGCGTTTTGATTGTAATTTCTTTTATTTTAACGTGTGGTTATGGATTTTATTTAAAATCAAGTCGCATCTCGCATAATGTAACTTTTTCTTCCATTTCCCAGTTATTACTGGAGCTACGGATGGGATCGGTAAAGCAATCGCCTTCGAGGTATGTTTGGTAGTTAAGTTAAGTAAATGCTCAAATTGCTGTTACAATCTACTGTATTATTTAGTTGTTTTCAAAGTTCAAATGATTTCCATGTACTTGTACTGTAACTTACTATACCTAACGTTTGCTAGTCAATATTTGAAAGCTTTTTTATTAATTCTAAGGCTTATTTAATTCTATTTTAATTCTTATTTAATTCTTATTAATTCTTATTTAATTCTACGAACATTTAACAGGCTACTAAGAAGAGTACAAGAGGCTTCAAAAAATGTCAGAGTGTGTTTTGGTATAACAACATTCCGTACGTGAGCCATATAAATCACTTGAGTGGGGAGCTGCATCATTGCATGTTTGAGCAGCAAGCTTACCCTGGCCTACTCGGTACAGAAAACGCTACTGTACTTAAAATGCCCAAGCGATAAATAAAAGTTTTGATTTTTTACCTTGGAGAATCATCAACCTGACGTGTGCTGGCCGGGTATTAAAGAAATATATTACACGTGCTACACTATTGAGAAAGTAAACGGACAAGCTTTCAAAAAAAAAATCATTTTGAAATGTGCAATACAATCAATTAAAGTAGTAATAACCAAATGTGTTTGCACAAAATTTTACATGCTTTACTATTTTTAGCTTGCTGCTAGAGGGCAGAAAATTGTGTTGATATCTAGAAACGAAGAAAAGTTGGTTTCAGTTTCGTCGGAAATTGGTAAGGAATCAGGAAATCTATTGTATAGACCGAAAAGTCAAGAGAAACAACCCCTAAGCACAAAAAATTATATTTATTGTAATTTATTGCTGCTACAAGTTCGATCTTTTTTGAGCACTAGCCTACTGACTGTAAAAGACACTACAAATTTTTCTGTAGCCTATTCCTGCAGCATTTTATTTCTTAGTGTTTGTCTTAACCAAAAAGTCTCGACGGAGTTTTTGCGCAGCAGTTTGAAGTCGAACATTGCGAAAAATTCTTGTTTTATTGTGCTGGGGTTTATTTATTCCGATCTAGCTGAGCTTCTTCAAGTTTACTTCAACCTGTTCAGATCCCGTAACGAAAACAAGAAGAGAAGCGATTAGAGCACAAAAAAATTATGAAGCACATTAATTTGGCAAAAAAATTAATTCGTTGAAATAACTTACCGTTATCAGCCTTACTCATTTTTTTGGATTGCCAACTGGTCTTGGCGTTAACTCCTGTACTGCAAAATTTTTATTGTATGTTTTGGATATTGCTAAGAGCTTAAATCAGGGGCGTCCAACCTTTTTCAGCCGCGGGCCAAATTTGCTGTTCCAAAAGTTTGGCGGGCCAAAATTCATAGGTGAAGATCAAAAAAAAAAAAGGTCTTCGCTCAGATTTGATCAGTGTTTTCAGCCAAAAAGCAGGTGAAGACCAAAAAAAAGGTCTTAAAAAAGGATTTTGTGGTATTTTTCTGCAACTCACAACGTCAGCGCGGAGGCATCAATCAACCAACCAACGCAAAAACTTTTCGTGGGGCATTTTAAAACCTTTGGCGGGCCGCGGGTTGGACGCCCTTGGCTTAAATAATAGCTATGGTATGGCTTGGATCAGAGTTGTAAATGGGACGGCTAGAATAGGCCCTAACACAAAAATAAAAGCCCAAATCTGGTCCAAGCCCGAAAAATCATTTGTTTTAAAGCGTTTAAATGTTAAAACAAAAGACACGTATCAGGCCCGAATGAAGCCCGAAATTTTGTCAGCCTAAAGCTCGAATTCGACCCGAACTCGAGCCTGACCTGAAAAGCCCGGGCCGACTTACTGTATATAACTCTGGTTTGGATATAGGACACTCAATGGTGTGAAGCATCTTGTCGCCGAGTTGAAACAGTCTGCTGAGCCAAAGAATTTTGATGCCAGATACAATTATGTTGAAGCCAAAAGCTGTATATTGACCAAAAATGAACTTGCTCACAAGTTTTTTCCTTCCCCCCTTTTTTTTTGAAGCTCAAATTACAGTGCACTTTAACGTTCTCTTTATTGTTTGAGCTTGCTACTTAATCTTGTTCTTAATATTGTGAATAAAATTGTTTCCAGAATCAAAGTTTAACGTCGAAACAAAATATTTACAAATCGACTTTGGCGAGGAGGAAAAAATTTATCCGCTAATAGAAGAGTTTTTGGAAGATTTGGATATTGGTGTGTTGATAAACAACGTTGGAACAACTGGACACAAACCAGCATTTTTTCTTGATATTCCCAATTTATCCAGCGCTTTAGCAAAAATCACAAGAATCAATATCACGTCAGTACTTAAAGTAAGATCAAAGTTGTAACACACCAATAGCGCGAGTGTACTTTTACACAATTACTGTTTATTGCTATCTGATCAGAGGGATTTTTTAATCAAGCTGACATCTGTCTTTATCTACAAAAGATTTATACCCCTCTCTTTCAATCATGACTTGGAGCAGGGAAACTACTAAATACTAATGTAACGCATTTGGTTTAATTCATTTCATAACCAAAAGCAAGCTTGCAATTCAGCTGCAGACATTTATCCACTGTAGGACAGGCCAAGACTGGTTACTGGTTAGCATTACATTTCTTCATTTACCAATTTTGATAAAATCATGTAAAAAATACATTAAATTCTTTCCACCAATGATTTCGAAGCTATTTACCTGTTGTTTGTGAATTTTTTTCAAGCTGTTACTAATTTAAGAACAAAACGATTGCCATAATAGAATTAAGCAGAAATTTAAACCGAGTTAAACAATGGTGCTATTCAACAGATTCGCACATATTGATCATTAAATTTAAAGAACCGGTTGGTAAAAATTACTTTTAAGAAAATCCTACATTTTTGGCTAGAACAAACCTGTTCGTAAATTTTGAGAACTGGTTATAGATCCCGCAGTTTCTGCAATATTAGAATAGCACCACTGCACCTAAACATGACTAATATTGTACGCTATGGCTGTGCTGATTTAGTTTAACTACAATATCATCATCCAAGGAAAAAAGAATGATGTTATTTCTTATCAGATGACGCAAATAGTGCTTCCAGGGATGGTGCGTAGGAGAAGAGGCCTCATTGTCAACGTCTCGTCAGCGATAGCGAAGCTTCCAGCTGCAACGCTTGCAAGTTACGGAGCCTCAAAATCTTTTGTAGATTACTTTTCAACGGCACTCAGTTACGAGTACGAGGATAAAGGAATTACAATACAAGTAAGTTTGAATTACTTTCGATCGTTCGCACCAACGTGGATTAAGATTAATAACCCTTTAGGGGAAAAAATTGGACAAACGGCTAAGCAAATTGCTATAAAAATAGAGTAACTCAAAAACAGCTTCTCGAGCTAGCGAACTTAGTTTATTTTAATTTAGAAGATAGAAAACTGATAATCCGTAAATTAAAGTTAATCCACTTTCGTGCATACAACCCTACGTGTTTTATTGTTCCGGAAGTGAAAGAGGCAGAACCAATTTAACAGTTCATAGAAACATCACGTCTTACAATCCTGCTCAGTGCTTTACGCTATTCTTTGAACGAATCCGCACCCGCTTAGGAGCTGACCATTTTCCAAGTTTTCCGGTCCAAGTTTGACTTCTTCCAACGTAAATTTGCTGTTTATACAAAGCCACCAAACATAGAAAATCAACGTAAAGTGTTTTATCCAAGGACGCAACAGCGTGACCAGGGTGCAGGTTGAACCCAGATCATGCGATCAAGGTCGTCGTAAAAACAACACTTCTCCTTCTTGGCCATGCTGTCGGCAAAAATGGGCAAAATATTTAATAATTGCTATTGATTGCACGTATATTCAATTGTTCATGCTGTATGTTTAATTCAGTACTTCTGAAATAACATTAAGTACATGTAGTAACAAATGCTTGTCTTGTAGTACCAATGCCATAATGTGCAGTACTCTAATGTGCGTTTGAACAATTGAACATGCAGTAACTGTCAGTTTCATTGCTTTTAGAAATGGCCTTTAATATTTCAAAACTCTTCAAAAAAGCAGTCTTCATTAATCACTACAAAAGAAGAAATTGTTTTCCTTGCAATCACAAATCAAGAATACGTAAAAATGATGATGCATCGAACATTGTTAATGATTGTTTGGTCGAAATTTCATTTCAGAGTTGCCTTCCTGGTTTAGTGAACACTAAACTTGCAAGCAGTTATGACCATCAAAGCTTCTTCTCAACTACTCCAGAAGTTTATGCAAGGTCTGCACTTGCAACTGTCGATAAGGAGAGGGTTACGTTTGGGTGGTGGCGCCACGTACTTCGGGTAAGTAATGGGTCTGCACCGTTTCTAATTCTTTTTTCTCGTGGTTTGTAGCATGTTCTAATAAGAAAGAGTGAAAAAATTTAAGGCAGGATAATCGTTATTCTGCTTCTCGGCAACTGAATACAATCGAACAACATTATACGAGCACTGTACGGTGATGATGAGTGTTTGCAGTGGTCCTACTCAGTCGTCTCGCGCGAATCCGTTCTTAAATTTAGAGAACCGGTGGTTAAAAATTGCCTGCATAGAAATCCTGCACTTTAGGAACGAACCGGTTACTAAATTTAGAAAACCGGTTACATGTCCGGTTCCTGCAAAATTTGAATTGCACCACTGGATGTTTACTTGCTCAATGAAAAACTCCTTCACTGATAATTATAATTGTTTTCTCCTGCTTCAGCCGCTATCTATTTTGGTTTAATAATTGATTGCTTAATGAGATGATCCTAAATTCCTACCGAAATCAACTTGAACTTGCTATAGTCTCAGCAATATATTTTTTGAAACATACACCACTAATAGACAGTATATAAGAGATAGTTTTTGGAAATAAGCATAGATTATGTGATTGTTGGTTTTGTACGTTCAACTTTTAAAAAGTTTTCGGTTATTGCAAAATAGGTAAATAAATCAAATTGTTCGAGTCATAATGGCTATTCAAACATAATTACGAAAAACATCTTTTCGGCTTATTCGGAAGGTAATAATTGATTTTGCTTTATTTCAACAAGACTTCTTGACGATCGTTTTAAAATGATCGATGGTGTAAAGGATTGAGGATTCTGTACAGCTACCGTGTTTTCCCGAAAATAAGACCTAACCCAAAAACAAAACCTAGCCCGAGATTTAAAAATGATTTTAATATAAGCCTTTCTGTAAAAATAAGACCTAGGCAATAGGGCGAACTTTTTTTGTCCTCGATTGTGTTTTTTACTGCTTGAAAAGTTGTTGTGGAATTTAGGATAAAAAGTAGCACTAGTTAATGAATAGATTAGCTGAATAATGATCATATTTCCATCATTAATAAAAAGGTGTGGTAGAGGAACAATGACCTAAGATAACATGAAGATCACGCCACTATTCAATCTATGAACAGCTGTTTTTAAATAAAAATGTGTTATTTATAAGTAAATGGATATCGGTTTTCATATTTTGTGTATTCAAAAATCTCGTAATTTTCTACTTGACAATATTGTTTTTTGACAAATGAAAATAAATGATATCCCCATAAAATAAGCTCTGGTGTTGTTTTTCGAAAGAAAAATAAAATAAGACCCCTGTCTTATTTTCGGGGAAACACGGTAGTCGTTCACTTTTGACAAGCACTATTTTACATCTTCGTACATTGAATTTGCAGTTTTTATCAACAGTTTTCCAGTAATTTTCCAGAAGCAATTTCTTCTAAGAAACTGCAGTAGCATAAACTGCAATAGCAAGATTGAACTGTAGTTTTATATCATGTATTTCTATTTTCAGATAGCAATTTTCAAATGGTTTCCTGCAAAAACCTTGAACAGTTACATAATAAGACGAACACAAAAATCTGAACAGAAAAATCAATAAAATCACAAGAAAAATCTTGAATGCAGAACGAAATATCAAATCTTTCATTATACAAGCTGTATTACGCCGAAACGTACAACGATTTTGTGAGACCATCTCCGCGTCATTGCGCCCGGGCTACACAGCTCCTTATTTCGAAGAAATGTTGCAGCAGTGACGAGCCGTTGACAACTCTGGTCTGACTTGACCGGTCTCAGATTTGAACCTCCTAACTCCCGCTCCAGAGACAGGCGCATTGCCGCTCGACCAACTGGTTGGTCAGAATTTAATATTAAAATTATTTTTAAAAAACAGAACATAAAAGTTAAGAAATATTGGAATGTTTGCAATTACAATTGGTGCTACAAAATGAGGTTATTGCACAATCACGCAAATACGGAGTGCAGTAAAATATTTAGATTTTAGAGGAGATACTGCTTAGTAAGATACCATAAAACGAAGGTTGGCTTCCAAACTAACTCTTTGTTGTACAATAATTACCTGTTTTAGTATTTGCATTACTTTGAATGTTTAAACTAATTTTGCACTTGATTTATAGTGGGGTATCCAACTTTTCTTTATAGTTCGATTTGATTGTTTATTTCGTTCAATTAAATTTTATTGGTGATTTTTACGTACCAAATAGAATTGAGTCAACTGACCCCATGTCCGAACTGAGTCAACTGACCACGATCAAACTGATCACGAACCAACTGACCGCCATCATTAGGATTAGGGGTGATTGATTCGCGGTCAGTTTGTTCGCGGCCAGTTTGCAGCGGTCAGTTATCATGAACCCCTAGTAACTAATCTAATGCAATTTTGAATCATTGTTGAACTAAATGCTGCAAGTTGGGGTGATGGCAACTACCAGGAAAAATTATTTGGATGCATTCTTTCGGTGCTAAAACGTTTCCTAACGGAACCCTTCTGCAATAAAGTTTACTAAATTTCATATGCAGCATATTTTCAAGAACAACATATTTAAGAGATTTCTATACTAATACACATCATAAAGTGATGAAAATTCGGTAGTGTAAACTTGAGCAAAAAAAATGTGGGACTCTAAAGTTGGATTAGGCTGTTAAATTATTTCTGTGGGTTGGCCATCATGACAAGCTGCATGAGATGTAGCAAATGGGTGGCTCATGAACTTTTCGACTTCAAACCAAACAAAACTTTTTGAAAAAATAAACACTATTATGGAATATTATACTTTTTTTATACCAACAAGTCCACTTTTTGGCACAGCTCTTGTTTACAAATATTTTGAAACCAAATTGCAATAAACAACCGAGTCAGAAAAAACATATGTGCAATTCTTGATACGATTGCTAGAAGTGTCGGTATTTTTTTAACCTTTGTTCTATTTGTGCTGTATTTTTGCCTAAAGTGTAAATTGTAATTTTCATATTTTTAGTTAGTGCTAGGCCTATATCATGTTTCAAGATTTTTGAGAATAATACGATTTTTGCTTGATTTTAATTAAACGTGAACTACATATTTTTGGCGCAATATACTCTCTCCTAACGTTACATGTTTAAGGTGTAGCATAAAGCACAATTGCTGAAATATCTAAATGTTGAGAATTAGTGTCTTTCGGTCATAGTCTAGGAGTTTCTTTTTAAACTATTTACTATTTAGGTTAATCTCCATTTTATGGTCTTGTTGTCTGTCGACAACCCTATAAACAGAAAAGATAAAGTTGTATTTTTCTTATTTTTTGCAGTACAGTAATAACTCTTGTTTGCTATTGCAGTAGTATTATTATAAGCGTCGTTTTTACGACGACTCTGGCCGCGTGATCTAGGTTCATTCCGCACTCTAGTCACGTTGTCGCATCATTGGATAAGATGCTTTACGATGATTATCATTGCTTGGTTGCTTCGAACAAGCAGCGAATTTACATGGAAAGAAGTCCAATGCCAACTGGAAACTTACCATGTCTACCATAGTCCAGCAAAGTCTACTAGAAAGTTAACAACTTCTAATTAACGGGTGCGAATTCATCCAAAGCGAAGCTTCAACATTGCTTTTTCGTGACAGGAGGATACAGATGCCGCCGATAGATCAGTTATATTTTGCTTGCATTATATCGTTTTGATGATGCATAATGGACATTGGAGAAGGAAAGTGGGTAAGTTGACAAAACTAGTTTGCTACAAGACAAATATATTCCAAATATTTCCATTTTGCGCAACACCGCGCAAATGTACAGGCTAGTAGTGGTGGATGGTGTGGGCTCTATATTGTGGGGACCAGAGTTTTGAGTCAGGCCAAGCTTGTCGGATTGGGTTCGGGCCGGGATCAAGTTTATGATTGACAAAATATCGGGGTTAATTTGGGCTTGGTATACGTACTTGCCTTATCTTTTAGACTTTTAGGTGCTATAAAGCGTAATTAAAATAACCTTGAAACACTAAATAATAGCTTTGTTTAAGCACCAATATGATAATTATTACACAATTATTATAATTATTAGGTCACAATTGATCAGCAGTAACCGCATACAAGCAATAACTGTACACATTTTTTGTCATAACTTAATTTTCGGGCATTGTCGGGCCTGATTTTGGCTTCAAATCACTTTACAGGTTCGGACTTATGTTTTCGAGTTCGGGACTGTTCTAATCAGCTCGTTTCAACTTTGGTAGGGGCCCAAGAGCCCGGCCCTCTTGAGCCCCCCTAAATCCGGTCCTGATTAGCTGTCTGCTAAAAAACTACGACCATCATATTTTCATGCTTTGATTTCCTCTGATGCGACTAATGTACTAGCAATTATATTGCTCGACATGTTTGTACCGCCGTATCAATTTGCTTGCCTTTGGCTATAGGCTATAGCAGCTTGAGCTTGAGTTTTTAAATACAATTGGAGCTATCAAAAGAACAGTTTCAGCTTCTGTACTTTTTTTTAGTGAATGTTTTATGGTAAATTATTATAAGTTTAGTTTAATTA
This sequence comes from Trididemnum nubilum, assembly GCA_963965965.1. Lineage (NCBI taxonomy): Eukaryota > Metazoa > Chordata > Ascidiacea > Aplousobranchia > Didemnidae > Trididemnum > Trididemnum nubilum. The sequence continues at coordinate 35,348,689 of OZ014490.1, forward strand.
GTCAAAAAAATTGGCAAGCTTAAAAAATTCGTTATTTGCGTGTAAGAATATAGGTCTGTAAATAATATGGTGTGGCGCAAACGCAAACTGTTTTTCTCGGGTTTTGCAACAACTTGGTCCAAATTCACAATTACGTGGAAAATTAAGTAGCGTGTAAAAACATTTTTGAAATCAAAAATTAACGTCGTTTGACACCTAAATGTGACGTCATAATATTGAAAATTTTAACCGAAGACCAAAATGGCATTTTTCGAATAGTACTCAATCCAGAGGACTGATTGAAAACTCATTCAAAATAGAATGTATGATTTCATAATATCGGACTTCGATACATTTTATTCGTCTACTAACTTTTTCACAATAATGCAAATTTGGACCAAGTTGTATCTAAATTCTAAATTTGGACCACGTTGTTGCGTCCTTGGATAAGACGCTTTACGATCATTGACTCTGCTTGGTGGCTTTGAACAAGCAGCAAATTCAGTAGACAAGAATTCGAAGAAATCCACAGAAACATTGGATCATCGGAAACTCCTAAGCAGGTGCGGATTCCTCCAATCACGAAGTAGCCGTTGTGATGAAAAGTGTGCGGATCGTCCTATAAGTTAGCGTCTGACGCTGTCCGGTGACAGGAGGAGAAATATGCGCTACAACAACAACAACAACAAATCTCAGAAGGTCGTTTTTTTTTTTGAAACACACAATATCAGCGTAAATTCTGTATATATCAATCTGGACAATTATCAATTAAATCGTTTAGTTACAGCAAATATATCAAGAGATAATTTGACATAATATCATTGATCTCTCAAAAGTTTGCATAGCCCGTGTTTCGACGTTTTTAGTGCTGTCTACAATCACAATTTAAATACTTATTGTCAAATAAAATATAACCATTAATTTGAATGATATACTGAGTAAGGTAAGAATTTTGGCCCTCCTGTATATATCTTTTAAGATACTGCGCGGCCTACATCAATTTCTACATGTTTACGTTATCAGAAATTATCCTGATTTTACAAAATATGGAAAATGGGCAGGTAACAATTGTTTTAAATCAGTTAATTCCAGCCTAAATTCATGTTTCTAAATTTGTGCATTCTGTATGTTTGTGACAAGACAATTGATCTATGCCGTGCTATCTACCTGCCGGTAAAATGTTATTGACTCTGATCAAAGTTTTCCAACAAGATTTGATCTGGTGTTGAAAAGTTGCAACCAAATTTACTTTTATAGACAAGTGACGTCATTGGACTGTTTTAAGCAAAATTAAATTATTGTTTTTCATCCGCTTTTAGAATGATTTTGGAGATGTGCTGTTTTAGTTTATCGCCTGATCAGTTAGCTACCTTAAGCTTATTTTCGGAATCCAAGGATCCCAGTGCCATACCTAACCTTGGGCCAGCAATTTTTTTATCCTACACATGCCTATCTTACTTCATGCATTTTAGCATTTTAATTTCAATGAAAAAGCTTTTATTTTTACCGCACCCCATATTGCTGCAGCGATTACGGTTTCAACTGATGGAAGAGGAAAAGCTTTAGCATTTCAAGTAAGTAATGTGTACTCTAAGGAAACTTATGGAAGTTAAAGTTTACTTTTCAAAACATTAATTTTTCAGTTTAATGTATAATTGCTGCTGCTACTGATAAGAATTTTTTGCAATTTTTGAGACACAAACAACAATAGAAAGGTTTAAGTCATCTCAATAAAAATATGCATGAGGCGCCAAACTTTGAGTTGTCAAAAAGTTTTTATAAAACGTTTTGAGACATCACCCGTAGCATCATCAGCAGTAAAATCATACTCTATACTTTCGTACTCTTGCGGTTTTGAAACATGTTGATCAAGTTTTTGTTTTTTTAATTAAGAATTGTTTTTGTTAAGCATTTTACCGCAGTGTTGTTAAAACATTATGAAATTATCATATTGCATTCTAGTTTTACGTAAATTTCCACAACGCTGTAAAATTGATTACTTCTTTAATTTCAGCTTGCTTCCAGGGGTCTGGACATTGTTTTGGTTGCAAGGAATTATGAAAAGCTAGACGCAGTGAAATCGCAAATCGGTTAGTTTTTGAACTGATGTGATATTTTCCACATTTAAAATTAGCAAAAAGATATAAAAGATTAAAAATTAGTTTTAAATTTTTCAAACTTTTTCAGGTAAAATTGTAAGCATTTTGTTTTAAATATTTGATAAAGCAATGGTGTCATTATGCAGAGCGGCTTTGCAGCGTTGCTTGAAACGTTGACGTGTGCAAAGATTAGTATTTTACTTCGTTTTGACATTAAATCAACGTTCAAAAAAAAGAACAAAGCAATTTAACCAGTGATTGTTTTTTGTTGTTTTATACTTTTTGGTTGTGCACTTCAATTTATTTTTTGCTTGATATTCTATTTATAAAATAGCGAAGATGTCAATTTTGATGACCTCAAAGAACTATTCTGTTAAAATTAGTACAGCTTAATGGGGCTTTTGTGAGCGTAGACGTAGCCAGAAGGGGGACCCAGAGAGCCCGGCCCCCCCTCCCCCCCGCCGCAATTGAAATGTTACCAATGACAAAAATTTGGCAAAAAAGCTTATTGTTTCTTCAGTTTCAGTTTCTTTGCCATTTTCGTGTATAACAGTTACAAAACAATAATATTGACGATCAGGGAACCCTCCCCCTAACTTAATTTTTCCAACCAATTTAAATGTATTGCCCGGGTTAAATTACGAGTTTTTGTCCTAAAAGTTGCTACAGACCCTCATCTAACCTTTTTATGATCGCAATGCAATAACCAGGATCGGAGATACCGTACGGCACAATCCCAAGGACCCCGCGCTCAGATAGTAGGACTTTTTTTTGATCTTCACCTGTATTTGGCAGGAAGATGTTGCAAAAATCCCTACACAGTGCCAGACGCCCCGGTCCGCGCAATGTAAATCCAGCCCGAGCAATAACATAGTTAGTAAGCATAACCATCTATTGTATCATTTTTCGATAACAACTTGCCTCCAACTCGTCGGTTTTACGCAACAAAACACTTTTGAAAAAAAATTAGCGAGTGGAAATGCACTTTGAACAAATTATTGAATTTGAATGAAGAGGGCTTGGGCCCCATAGCCGTGCATGTGCTCCAATAACTGGTTATTTTAATGACAAGACAAAATTCTTTTGAGGCAAATCTTAGAGTGAATTATTACTAACTGCTGAAATATTGCACGAGGAGATGTACCTTACTTCCTCCCACCTGGGCCAAATCACAAACTTTAATCCAAAATGCATGATTTTGAACGTGTTGAGTAAAGTAGTGTAGCCAAAACATATTACAGACGAGGGGCGATTTTTTGCATTTTTGAAAAAAATAGCTATTTTAATGCCATTAAATCATATTTTGCACGTTTTTTAGAGCAATTTGAAAGAACTAGATTTTTAACATTTGAAAGTTAATCGAAAAAAATTAAATTGTTTAATTCTCCTTCTACTTACAATTTAAGATTTGATTAATTGCAAGTATAAGTTGTAAGTAGAAGGAGAATTAAGCATTGTATGTACAAAAAAATTGAACAATTTAATTTTTTCAATTAACGTTCAAATATCAAAAATCTAGTTCTTTTAAATTGCTCTAAAAACGTGCAAAATATGATGTAATGATATTGAAATAGCTATTTTTTCAAAAAACTACAAAAATCGCCCAGCGGCAGGGGACTTCGCCCCCAGACCCTCGTCTGTGATACGTTTCGGTAACACTGCTTTACTCCACACGTCTTCCGATTCAGACGTTTTAACTTTGGGTTCGTGAAAAACTAGAACACGGCTTCCGATCTTCCGTTTTACGATATCTTTGTCCCATAAAAAGTTCCTCTTTCGAAAACTTCTGATGACGTCATCGCATGTGATTTGTGGTTTGGGCACCAGCTCCCAATCAAAAATCCTGGCTACGCCTATGTTTGTGAGTTAGGTTTTTATAGATGTTCGTTGAAAACAATTTCAAATTTTTTTGATAGTTTTTATTCCATAATCCTGCAGTTTCCAAAAATGAAGTTGAAGTGAAAACCATTCAAGTTGATTTTGGTGAAAACGAAGAAATTTATGGCAAAGTTGAAGAAACTTTGAAAGACATGGATATTGGAGTGTTAGTAAACAACGTCGGTTCAAATAGTGGTATTACCGAACATTTCATCGAATATTCAGATATATCTCTGGTGTGATGTCATAAATTGGTACGGAGTCAAACGGAGAAAATAGTAATGGTATTTTCGCGAATAAGGGGATGTGGAGAGAAATATTTGGGGCCACCTGTTTATTACCTCAAGTAGTTCTCATTTCTTCAATAAAACCGATTTCGAGCAGTATCTCTTTAACAGTTCAAGCAAAATTATGACTAACAATCTACGACAAACTGTTTCGAATTTGACTTTCATCTTCTATTTCGTATCAGTATACTGTAGCTACTAGTTGGGACAACAGGTATGAACATGAGCGTAGAAAAGAAAACTAATGCAAATTAACCAAACCATAATCTTGTTGATCATTTTCTGCTGAATCGTTTTGTTCATTCTCTGTTCTTCAATGTGGATTGTTTGGCAGTAGCTAAGATTGAACTGCGACAGCATTCACATCTCGGTCCAGAGGTGGAGTCCTCGAGAACACATTTTGAAGTCCTTGGCCTTGGCCTCGAAGCCTCAAGTCCTCGAAAATTGTCATATCCTCGGCTCAAGGACAGCACTATTCTTTGAATCGTTAAAATTTTGTTGATTGCCTGAAAATTTTTTCTGAAAACCTTTATTTATTGGAGAACACTTGTGCCTGTGTCCTTGGGCCTTGGCCTTAACCTCGAGCATTGCTGTCCTTGGCCTCGAGAAGATCTGTTCTCCGAATGGCTGTCCTTGGCCTTGGCCTCGGATTTTTTTGGGTTCTTGACCTTGGCCTCGAGCCTTGTGTCCTCGACTCCACCTCAGTCTCGGTCTTCCACTAACTTCATTAAACAGCAAAGCCATCGCATCAACCGTATATTTTCCCAGTCGGTTTCCCGATTGATAAATAGAAAAGACACAGAAGAATGGCATTTTTCAAGTAAATACAACCTACTGTATGTAGTTAGGTACTTCCGTACACTGGGGTATTAAAACTGTATATTAAGATAGTGTTGATCATAGTATTTATCTGGTTGAGTCTGGTTTCATTTTTTCACACGTAAAACTGATTGAAGTTTATTTGAACCATAAAGCAAATTTTTGAGCCAGTTTATCTAATGCACGTGTCGCTCATTAAACGACCTTAAAACCGTGGCTTTGCAATTTGATCCCCAATCAAACAGGCAGAACCAGCCAGTTAGTCTAGCGGTAACGCGTACGTCTCTGCATGGAGCGGCAGGTCTGAGGTCAAATCTCTGACCAGTCAAGTCGGACACAGTGTTACCAACGGCTCCCCACCGCTGAGACATTTCTTCGAAAGAAGCTGCATTGCCCAGGCACAATGACGCGGAGATGGGTTCCGTAAACTTGTTACACGCTTCGGCGTAATACAGTAAGTATTGATTTGATTTGATCAAACATCACGCACCATTTCTGCGATTGACAAGATACTGCTCAGAATTGGTTTTATTGAAGAAATGAAAAGTATGAGATGTAATAAAAAGGTGCCCCAAATCTTGTTCCACTATTTCCCTTAATCGGGAAAATAGATTAAATCCGTTTGACTCTGTACCATTGGCAACCCTTTGTTTTGAAATTTTGTGACATTAGAAAATGATGACTTTGCGAAAGTTTTCGGAGAATATCGAACATCGCGTCCCATACGCAAAGTCATCCTTTCCTGATGCCACGAAATTTCGAAACGCAGCGTTGCCAATGATACGGAATTAAACGGATTAAATCAATTTGAGCGGACAAAGAGAGTAATAATGGAACAAGATTTGAAGCATCTCATTATTAGGTCATTAACCTCAAGTAGTTTTTACTTCTTCAATAAAGCCAATCTCGATAAGCGACCCTTTATCAATCAGCTTGGACAAAGATTCATAAAATTCTAAAAGCGGATTGCAGCACGCTGCAGAGTCGAAGCCTTTTGTTAGAAACTGTTGAGAAAATATCTACTAGTAGCAGTCGATTTTGGGATGAGCTTCACTATTTGGATGCTAAAAAGTTCAAGACTGAAATCAATTTAAAAGTATGTAAAAATAAACAAGATGACATTTCTGCTGTTATCAAAAGCTGCTGAAAAGCATATAGGCTACATTTTTTAAACATTTGTTTTTTATAGATGACGCAAATTATTTTTCCCGGCATGAACAAAAGAAAACGTGGTCTTATCATCAATGTCTCATCATCAGCTATTGACAAGCCTACGGCTATGATAGCGTTGTATGGTGCATCGAAATCGTCTGCAAATTGTTTCTCAAGAGCACTCAACTATGAATATGAAAACAGAGGAATCACAATTCAATTCAGTAAAAACTTTTGGTTGAATATTCTTTTTGTTTACAGATTAGATATTGCGTAGAATATCTTCAGACTTACATTATTAGGTGCTATTTTTTCCAACTCACAATCATATTCTGTTTCCTTAGATCAGTCAATAGGAAAATCACGTTAGCTCCCATCAAGTGTGATACCATAGACTCTTTATTCGCAGACTGGAAACTGACAATTTTGTCTTATTTTCTTCACGGTTCATTTGTTCTAGAATATGCCAATTCGTCCAATCAACGTGATTTTTTTCCTTCACGGTTATCTCGTTCTCCGAATTTGTCCGTTCACTCGTTCTCCGAATATGTCTAACCAAATCCGTCGAATACGCGTGATCGTAAAAACTTTCGCAGCAAGAGAAAACTTTTTTTTCTTCAATCCTCTTCTTTTTTCTCCTCGGGTCTGTTTCTGGTCTACTTAATATAGAGCCTAAGGTTATACTGTAGATGAAAGATTCGTTATACATACAATTTTTTGTAATTAGAATTCTAAGCATGTGAAAAATTCAAGACAAGATTAGAGATGTAATGGCTGCAATTAAATGGTACTTAACGAAAAAAAAAAAAAAATAGTAATAATACATGCCACTGCAAAACAGTCATCAGATTTTAAATTTGACTTTCAATTTTCTTGTAATGTTTAAATTGATTCTGAATAATTTAAAAGTGCAACGAAATACTAATTCGAAATCAAAAAGCTCTAAAACTGTCGTTTAAATTTTAAATGCATCGGGAACTTTGTGTTGTTTTTCTCGAATCAAAGTCAAATCAAATCTTTTATTATACTCACTATATTACGCCGAAGCTTGTAACGAGTTTGCGGGGCCCATCTCCGCGTCATTGCTCCAGGCCTACCCGATTTATTATTTCGAAGAAGTGTTGCAGCGGTGACGAGCCATTGGCAACTCTGGTCTGACTTGATCGGTCCGAAATTTGAACCTCATAGCTCGTGATTACGCCCGAGCAACACCGCTCCTTTCGAAGAAATGTCTTAGCCGTGGCGAGACGTTGGCAACACTGAGTCCGATTCAGCCGGCCGTGATTCGAACCTCAGCCTTTCTACTCCAGAAACGAACACGTCACCGCTCGACCAACTGACCGATTTTATTTTAATTCTTATCTTTGATTTTCTCGATCTTTTAAAACTAGGGAGATCACTGTAAATGAAAATTTGGTTCTCTTTTCAATTGTTTGATTTTGCTTTACTATGCTGAGTTGCCTGCCTGGTTTTGTTAGCACTAAAATTGCAAATAATGTTGATGTTGGTATCTTTGTTCCGACTCCTGAAGATTATGCGGAGTCGTTGCTTTCAATTGTGGGAAAACAAAGAACCACATACGGATGGTGGTCGCATGAGTTGCAAGTAAAATGCAAATAAATGTATATGAAATTTAGGTTTTGTGTTTTCTTCAAAAATCAACTCCGGAATTGTAACAACTACAGTTTATTTATTCGCCTAGCTGCCTTGTCCAGGAAACAGCGAAGGAGGCTTTCGGTCTTCGAGCCAAGTTGCCACCCTTTTGTCCACCACATACGATGAAAGCTTCAGACTGTTGTTAATATTGCTGAACGTCAAGCAGGAAAGCTGTGAATACTGACTTTTATAGTGTTTAGTTTGATCAGACCGGGAATCGATCGTAAACGAGTTTACCGTTTCAGTAGCAGACGGTTTATCCATTCGACCAAGACTCATCGTTTCAATGAACAGCAGTCAACCAGGGTAGAGTGAATTAAGCGCCGCTTTTATGCCAAAATCAAAACAGTGAAAATAAAATCAGGTTGCTTTGTTTTCATTAGCATAATTAGTTTTTTATTTGATTAAAAATTACCATAATAATTCAGTTCAAAAATTGTAGTAGGCGTTTGCACAGTTACGTACGCCTGAGGATAACAAACAAGTTTGAAATATGCATATAGCGTACTATTGTTGTAAACTGCTTTCGAGATGTCATGTATGGTGCCCAACTGCCCATGCTAAGTGAAGCTAGGGCAATGCGGTTGAACTAAGCGCAGTGCCAGTGTGATGCTGGTCAAGAATCCTCTTTCTGGTGACCTTGTCAGATTTTGATTAGAGTGATCTGAGAAGAGTGTACGATGGCAAGTGCAAAAATTGCCCAAGTCTCTGGTTTGAAGGTTCGGGTGGCTACCAGTATAGGCAATTCAGATGCTGATGAAACCCTAGCCTAATCGGAAAACAGACAAGTGACGAAAGTGCTACCTCACAGTTGTAGAAAATTTATGTCGAAAATCTGCTATGTAACTTTAGAATAATTCATTTTGTCTAGTAAGCATCATCTAGTAGGTTCTATAGGGTGTTTAAAAACGTAATCGCTTTGATTGAGAATATCTTTTCACGAGCATCACGTATTTTCTGCATGCTTTCGAAACTTGTTCAGGGCTAATTGGAAGAAACATCATAAAAGTATCAAACTAAAGACAGTACCCAGAGTCTTAAAAGCACAATTAAACCTATGATTAACAGCGTAGATCATACTGTTTCGGAATCAACTTTGGTCTTTATTCCTCGTCAGTATAGCTAGGACTACTATTGGTATGAACATTGAATAATCCAACCCGATAGGCAATGAATCGCTAATCAATCAGATCATAACATAATATAAAAATTTTATAATCAATAATTGTAGGTTTGGGTGTGCCTACAAGACTGTGGATACTGTCTACAGCTTATCATTAATTTTCCAGTGCATTGTTCTTGATAAAGATACAATTATTATCTTAATTATGAGGCTCACAACAACGAACGTTGAAGATAGTTCATTAGTTTGGCACGTGGAAGTGAAAATTCGGCTGCAAATATTGGGAACGGAATTTCGTCTAGAAATTGATTTCATAGTGGAAAATTCACCATCAAAATTCTACAACATGTTGTCAGATTGCGAAAAAATTCAAACCAAACGGCACCATTCAACTCGAGTGAGCTAAGATTTGGGGACCCAAATCTGTTCCATTTCGAGGGAAATAATTTTATTCCCACAATTTCAAGTGAGATAGGCTCTTGTATCGTAAGGAGATGGTTTACCGCTTCATCTTTCTGACACTTAAGAGCAATAGCGCATTAAAACTGATCCTGTCATTCTCATTAGTGCATGGTTGATCTGAATGCGATAAGGTATGCAATGTTGGTCAGCTTGAAGAGTAATGTAAAATTGTGAACATTGCCGAGATCTTTAATTCTTGAAAACCTCTCCGCAATGATTTCTTAAGACTTTGAAAAGCCGATTTCCTCATTGCATCAGCATTCTTTTCTGAGCAACCAGTTTTATTTTCCTGCTTGTCAGTTAAAAAATGGTGCAATACAATTTGTTGCTTGAATTTTTTTACAATTTGATAAATTGCGTTTTTGTGGCGCAGTACTCTGTTCTCATGTCAACTTTAGCACAATTTTCTTTTGCGCTTACAATTGAGATTTTACCTCTATGCAATACCAAGCTACTATCTGCATTGTTTGTAGCAATGCGAACCATATATTTGATAAAATCAGTTTGAAACTTATATTATGACTAAGGCAAGTTCAGTGGCATCGCTGCGGGGGGGGGGGGGGGGGCAGCCCGCCCCGGGTGTCACCATTTTGGGGTGACTCCATTTTATGATAAAAATTGAACAAAAAAGAAAACAACTATATGTTTAACATCATTGCAAATGTTTAGCACTGGAATGTACTAAAAATGATTTAAAGCATCTTTTGAAACATTTATTTAGAAGGGAAGCGTTAATTTGCCAAAAATATCAATCACAAATCAGTAAAAACTTTGAAAAAGCGCCAATACTGAGCAATCAAATTTGATCGCTTGATGAAACATGCTGAATGTAGGTTTCATAAAAAAAATATATATAAGCTCAGGAATGGGAAGGGGGTGGCTATTCAGTATTAGCTAATTACCAATCATCGTTCCTTTCCCCCCCCACCAATTTTTTTTTTTTTCTATTAAATATAGACGAAATGGTTTACTCCTTTTGAGTTTCATTGAACTACAAGACTTTATGATTTACGGTACCAGCTTGAAATAAGAGAACTGAAATTTACCATTAGCCACCTCCCACACAGACATTGTCCATTTATGCAACCACTTTAATCATGTTTTTGCAATGCTAATTTTCATGCCACATTTCAAGAGCATTCATTTTTATCGAAATCGGCTTAAAATTAAGTTATTTTTGTAAAATAAAAATATAGAAATTTTCGAGCGCTGGGTACTCCGACCCCACACCCCTAAAGCACCTCCCATTGCAGATTACTCGCTATGCGCCTGAATCTAATTATGTTTTTCCACTGCTACTTTTTATGTCGCCTAAGTTTTCTTTGATGACACGTTTAAAAAGAATTAATTTTTATCAAAATAAGCCAAAAATTAAGTAATTTTTGCAAAAAAATAAATTTTTATCGAGTGCTGGGATTCTGCCCCCGACCCGCGACACTGAGCCCCTCCCCACTTCAAATTTGTGGTTCTGCGCTTGATAGTAGACGTGTGTTGCTCATACTTCAAATTTAGAATTTTACAATGAGAAATTATTGAACTAGCCAAACAATAGCGTGGCCGAATGGGTAAAAGTGTCGTTTTTACGACGACCCTGATTGAATGATTTTGATTCAACCCGCACCTTGGTCACGTTGTTGTGTCTTTAGATGAGACGCTTTGTGATGATGATGATTACCTCTGCTTGGCTTCGAACAAGCAGCAAGTTCAATGGACAAGAATTTGAAGAAACCCACTGAAACATTTAAATCATCGGAAACTCTTAAGCAGGTGCGGATTTCTCCAATCACGAAGTAATCATTGCAATGAAGGGTGTGCGGATCGTCCAATAAGTTAGCGCCTGACACTGTACGATAACAGGAGGATAAATATGCGGTACAACAACAACTGCTATCTACAGTAATGAAGTAGTACCATTATCTTTCAAATATAACCTTTTGCAGCCTGCTACTCATTATGAAGGGTGACACTACGAAATTCCGCCGCGGGTGTCACCATTTCTAACAACGCCACTGGGCAAGTTTTTGCAACTTTTTCTTACAGCTTCCTAAATACTTTGAATTTATGTAGAACAATGTTTCAAGTTGTTTTTAGGAATTTTAGATTGCAACTTTTTGCAACTTTTTTCTTTTTTTACATGCAATTTTTTGCTGCAATTTTTGTTAAGTATGGCGCAAAATGTTTGTGTGATTTACGAAACATGCTATAAATGTATATCAGTACAGGTCTATTGTCTTTGATTTGTATAAAAAAGAGCTATGTGATGGATTATCTGCGTCTTAATGTTATCTAGGACGCAACAGTTGGCTTACAACTTCGTGCATTGTGGAAAGAAGTTTTAATACGTAGGGCAAAATGTTGGCAAAAAATTTCCGTTTCTCCCCAAATAATGTTTCTAAATATTGGCATTAGATGCAAATAAATCGCAGGAGTAAATCACTGTCGTTAAAATGTTTGTGCATAAATGCAACTTCCTGCAACTTTCGTTAAAAAAATGCAATTTTTTAAATTTTTTGGTACAAAAAAAACTTGCCCTAATTATGACTAATTTGTTTACAACAAGTTCTGAAAGTATAAAGAAAATATCTTAAGTACCGAAAAGTAAAACAACATTTTCGATCAAAGCGGTTACTTTTTTTGAAACTATCTGTACTGAGCAAAAGCAAATCAAACTGCTTTTACTGAGGAAAGAAGCCAAAGTATAAATTAACCACGCTGTGAGTTATACCACTAGTATGTCATGATAGCCTACTAACAAAATATATTGCTGTAGCAGCCTGGTATGATTTTTACTTTTTACTATTATTTTTGCTACGTATCTGATAATGTCTATTGAACGAATTGTTCACAAAAATGAAAATAAAGCTACTTAATTTTTAATTCACAATTATTTTCATTTGATGTATGAGAAAATGCTTTTACTCCGTAGTTCTTGTTCGCTGTTAATCTGACAAATTTTCGATTGCGTTAGTCTAACTGTGCAGAGGTTTTATATTAAAGTTTTCCTTCAAGAACTGCTTATTGCTTACTAATATCGACGGAAATAGCCAATCGGGGTTTAAAATCTTCTCGAGTAAGTTTAGCGGAATACTTTGAGTGGCCCCACAATATTCTCTACGTTATGTCGCGAAGGCTTGTCAGTTTTTCTACCATCTAAAGGTGATAGTTGATGAAAAAGAAAACTAAATTATGCTTTTCATTACTCGACATTCTTTTAACGATGAAAAAATTTAAACAGCTTTTATGTACTTCAGTTTTGGATTATAGGATTTATTCCATTCAAATTCTTCAATCAAGTTATGGCAGAAAGAAATCGAAAATCATAGCAATCCAAGAAGAAAATCAATTGAGAAAAGAACATCAACTCAATTTTGATAAATGAAAAACTTATCGCGTTTATATACCACGTTTATGAATGTACGTATATACTTGAAGGTTTCAAAAAACTTTCTCTGAAAATATACAAACATAAATATTTATGTTTAAGAAGCATAATGCTCATGCAAACGTTAGTAAACGAACTGACATTGTGCTTATAACGCTTGCACTAACTAATTGTGCGATCTGATGATTTCGAATGTGAAAAGCAAGCAAACCCAAGGTGAAAAAATACAAAAGATGATTGCAGTTACCGGCAAGTCGGAAACTAATTTCATCACGTGACATTGACTTGCAACAAAGTAGATCATGTGACTAATTGCAACAATATTTCAAATCAAAATGAATTTTTAATTATGCTCACTGCATTTCTTCGAAGCGTGGAACTAGTTCGCGGGGTCTATCTTCGCGTGATTGCATCTGCGTATAACACAGCTCCTTTCAAAGCAATGTTGCATCGGTGACGAGCCATTTGCGACCCTGTGTCTGATTTTATTTGAACCTCAGTCCTCTCACTCCAGATCTGAACCTGTTGTTGCTCGACCAATAAATTGTCGATGTTCGATTGTCGCTCGAACAACACTTTTAAAGGCCACCTAATGTCCGCACAGCAACGCTCTTAAAATGTAACAAAAAATATTGCTAAACGAACGTTGAAAACCCGGTTTGGATACACTTTCTCAGTTTTAAGAAAATGAATAGCCATTATTTACTCACTATTACCTTTTGCGTTTTCAAAAAATGACATGACGTCATCAGACCAAGGAGTTTGGTGCCTTTGACTAGTTTATCATTGCAGAAGATAGGTGATTTTGGAAAGGCATGTGATAGCAGCTTGCTAGTCAAAACATGTTGCGAAAAAAAGGCGTAATTAACTCAAAGTAGTTTCATTGCTAAGTTCAAAAGTGAATTACCCGTTGCAATCAGCTTTTACTACCAGTGTTGAACCGAAATTTTACAACCAGTAATGACTCTATCATTCAAAAATTCCAACTGTTCAAAAGTTTTTGTATTCTATCTGGCATATCCGTACCCAATACCGGTAGGCTATCGTAGTGTAAAAAAAATATTTTAGACATAACAAGAAAAATCAAAATGCAATTTATTGCGACTGCTGCAGTAGATGGTTGCATTAAAAATGCACCTCTCTAACAAAAAAACAATTTACTTCTCTCGGTGCATCAAAAGTAGACTATATCTGCAATACCAGTTCGCAAAACATTCTTCCATTTCAAAATCTAAATGATCACGAATTTGATGAACTACATCTGTCACATATTTTACCTAAGCAAATACAGCGTACCATTAACTCGTTTGATATTCATTCTCAACTAATTATATTTAAGCTGCAAACATCGAAAAAAATTTATTTTGAAAAAGTCAATATCTGTAATACATGTAAATATTCGTAGCCTTGTCTAAAATCTTTTTAAATTTGAGGAACTATTTAATGAATTACCTATCACCTAGCTGAAGTCATTGCAGTAACAGAAACATGGCTAGATTCAAATAGAGCAAAGTGTATATAACTAACAGATTATAACTTTCTACAAGTGAACTCGCCAAATGCAAAGTCTGATGGCAGTGGCTTAGTTGGTGGTGTTGGGGTACATGTAAAGAAATCGCTAAATGTTGTGCAATATGACAAATATAAGCTGAAACTGACTGGATGTGAAAATATTGGGATAGAAATAGCCCTGGAAAAAAATAAGCAATGCATTTTTGGTGTTCTTTAAAAACACCCCAAAACTAATATTTCTCGCTTTTAAGAAAAACTAATGAAGTGCATTGAATTACTTAACAAAACAAAAAAGAAATATTACATCTGCGGCGACATGAACATAGATTTTTTGAAAGCTTCATCAAACTCTGCAATAAAATCATACTTTGATAACATATGTAGTCTAGGTTGCATGTCAGTTGTGCAAAATCCAACTCGTGTTACTTGCTCTAGTGCTACTGTAATTGATCATGTTTATACAAATGATATCCAAAGCAATTATACATGCTCTATCTTGCTGCATAACACGTCTGACCATTTTTCTTTATTGTCAACATAAGTTGTGTAATTCAAAAACAAGAAAATACTTACCATATGTTTAGAAATATGTCCCAGTTTGTAGCCAATGAGTTTACTGCAGATTGAATTGATGAATAATTGAAAAGTTTTAGCGTAAGTAATGCATTGCCGGAAATTGCTTTTAATGAATTCGTAAACATTTTTGACACAACTATTGACAAACATGCTCCTTTACAAAAAGCTACTAGAAAGATTAAAAGATTGCCGAAAAAAACCCTGGTTAGCAAAAGCGATTCTTATTTCGACTAAAACAAATTGTTTGTAGAATCAAAACAGCACCCCAATGACACCGAATTGTGCTTATTTTATAAAAACTAATGAAACAAATTAACACATATAATTGAAAGGTCAAAATTGATGCATTATAATACTTTAATAGCAGAAAGTCAACATAATAGCAGAAAAAGTTGGGCAAATCATAAACGACCTTGTAAACTTCAGACAAAAGCAAAATCATACAATTTTTGAATATGTAACTGATGATCAAAATGTTACTTATACTGATGCCCATAATAGTAGTAATGCATTTAATAACTATTTTGCTGATATAGGTTCAAAATTGGCTTCCTTACATAAAAGTGCAAACAGCAATATTCTTTGTTTTTAAAACCAATCACTGAGCAAAAAATATTGTTACAAATAGGTGCTTTAAATCAAAACGAAAGTACACCAATCAATGGCATTCCAATAAAATTCATTAAGCTTACTGCAGGTGTTATCACACCTATTTTAACTTCTTTTTATAATAAATGCTTATTGGAAGGCATATTTCCTAATATACTAAAAACAGCACACATAACACCGTGTATAAAAAAGGCAGCAAAAGCTTATGTAGCAATTCTCGTTCAATTTCAATATTATCAACTTTTAGCAAGATTTTTGAAAAATGTACTCGTACTCGTTTATACTCATATTTAATGGACTATCAACTAATTACCGATTCTCAATATGGTTTCAGAACAGGACTATCAACATCTCATGCAATTTCTGATCGGCACAACGAAATTCTTACTGGACTAGACGAAAAATTAAACGTCTGTTGCATTTTTTTGCCCTTGCCAAGGCATTTGACACTGTTGATGATAAAATACTATTGCAAAAACTCAACTGCTATGGCATAAGAGGTGTCTCATTTCAGCTCAATCAAAGCTTTTTAACTAATCAAAACCAGTGTACGGTTGTAAATGGAATCTATTCTGATATGCGCTTAGTTACACGTGGTGTTAACCAGGGCTCCACACTGGGCCCACTATTATTCTTATTAGAAATAAAAGATTTACCAGAACATACAACTTTTTCTGTTAAATTATATGCTGATGACACTGTATTAATAATGAAACACAATAATTCAGTCAAATTGCAAGAAAGTGTAAATTCTGCTATCAAACATGTTGAAAAATGGATGGAAGCAAACAAGTTAACTATCAATTACACAAAATCTGAATATATGATTGTAACAAATAAAAAATTAAAGCATAAGTTTGAAATCCAAATTAACAATATATGCTTGCGACAGAAGCTGAATCTGTCAAATATTTGGGTGTACTTATAGACAAAAATTTAACCTGGAAACCACTCATAGCAGCTATTAGCACCAAAATTGCTTGGGGTTCTTGGGCTCTGACGAGATTAAAAAGATGTTAAACAAGAAACATGTCTAACAGTATATTACGGCATGATATTTCCCTTATTTGCAATATTGCTTTACTACATGAGGCTCTTGTTCCCGCACTGATTTGACCCTTTGGTATCATTACAAAAACGGATTATTTGCATTATCAGTAATGCTGATTATCGGGCTCACTCAAAACCACTTTTCCTCCAATTACCACTATAAAACTTGGAAGATACATTTTTTGTTGAAGTTGCAAAATACATGCATTTCCAGTCATCAAACCAAAATAAGTTTTCCCAGCAGTCTTTGTATTCACAAGTCTCATTACTTCATAACCATAACACAAGATACAGCTCCAAATCAAATTATCACACAAAGCTCACCAAATTAAACATAGGTGGACGGACCATGCACATACTTGGATCATAGACTCTTTATTAGTAGACTGGAAACTGACAGTTTTGTCTTTTTTTCTTCACGGTTCACTGACTCGATATCGCTATCAAAGTCTCAGTTTCTGTCTGCTTTGGTTGCACCATAGACTCTTTACAATCAGTCAAAGGCTATCCTAAGTAGCGAAATGTTTATAGACCATAGGATGGGCGTAAGAGCTCAAAATGATTTGGGGGGGCACCAAAGTTTTGCCCGAAAAATGACTTGAAAGTTGCCTGACAAATCCATCTTTTTTTCTGTCCAAATTGCGGTGACCTCAAAAAAAAAAAAAAAAAAAGCTTCACTCAAATTGGGCCGCTTTTTCTGTCCCGATTGTGGTGACCTCCAAAAAAAAAGGTCGTCACTCACCTTGAGACGGTTTTTCTATCGAGCTTTTGGAATATTTTCCAAAGCAAACTTGCCCAAACGACATGACATCACCCAAAATTTTGACGCAATATTGCCAAAAAAATATGAAATTGCCCAAAATTTTGCCCGAAATTTGGACACCTTACACCAACCAGGAGGGCCAGTGCCCCCCCGGCCCCCCCTCCCACCTCCTACGCCTACGGACCATAGACTCGAGTAGGGTAATGTTTTGGCTTATAGACTTCATATAAACGATATGTGGTAGGCTAGGGTGAAATAGACTTTGATGCAAAATAGTGCTAGAGCAGATCGAACGCAAGAAGCGTGATGCTAGCGATTTAGTGGTATCCTTTTTCAACAATAGCAGCTCCATGCAAGCAAGAGATAGAAATCTTAAAACAACAAAAAAACAAAAGAATAAAAACCCTTAGATCTCAAAAAGACGTAAGGTGCTGTAAATCGCAGCAAAGTTTTGAAACGCACGATCCACATCAATGAAACTTGAGTTAGGTTCCTGCGCCATGGCTAAAACGTATATACTCTAAAAACAGGCTATGATGACCCCTGAAAACCTTCGAGTTTAGAATCTCGAAACCTCTACTAACATTCTACAGACCTTATTCAAGAAAGGGGAAGCCTATTATAGTCTACTACGTAAATCTTTGGTGTTTTGTAAATGTTTTAAACAGATCCATAACTTACGGTAAAAAATACCCATCCAATTTTGCCCCCTCCAGTTTTCGTTGCGTAAGATTCAACTTCATTCATAAGAGAATTACAGAGCCGGTACTTTTTCTAAAACTGAATAAATCTTTCTGAAATGGGAACGCCCTAGTGTAATTGTTTTCATATTATTGTTCTTCGGTAAATGGCAAATACGAATACGTTGAGCCCCGCTGAATAACCCGTCTGGCTGCGGCCCTGATTATACTCTAACTTGCTATGATCAAGTTTCGAGTTTATGCAGTCGCAAAATTCCGCAAGTGCATGTACAGTAAGTAGCACAGATAGGGGGGATATTGTGCCATGGCCCCCGTTTTTGGGCCATGGCCCAATTCAAAACATGTGTGAAAAAAGTTAAAATCGCGTAATTACATTACCTTAAAGCATGCACGCATTGCACGTGGGAAAGGCTTACGCAATAACTTGCATTTTAGCATTATTTTAATCAGCTCAAGGGTAAGAGTGTGCAGATTTCAATTTTTTGCTCATGCCAATATATTTCTGCTTTAAAAAGTTTTTCGGTTTTTTTTTTTGGAAGGCATATTTATCCTCCTATCACCTGATAGCGTTTGACGCTATATATTGGACGATCCGCGCACTTTTCATTGCAATGACTACTTCGTGCTTGGGGGAATCCGCACCTGCTTAGAAATTTCCAGTGATCAAATATTTTTGTGAATTTTTTCGAATTCTTGTCTAATGAATTTGCTCCTTGTTTGAAGCCACCAGCTGAGATAATCATTGTATAGTGTCTTATCCAAAGGCACAACAACGTGACCTGGGTTTAGATTGAACCCAGATCACACGATCAGAGTCATCGTAAAAACGACTGCTTTATTACCATCTCGACCTTGCTGTCGACTTTACTCAACTCAAGTTCACCACACTCTAAACTGCAACAAAAAAAGCATAGCTCTCTGTTTTTCTATATCTAATGATCGAACTAGACAATGGCTTGTTAAGAAGTAGAATTTCAACTAGCTGGTGGAGGCACGTTATATTTCAGATGTTTTGCGGCCAATGCCAATAACTTAGCGTTTAATGCTTGGCATGTTTCAAAAATATCTGTCACCAATAGCTACAAAATTTTTACTTTCTTTCTTGGCCTTACGTATAATACTGGTGGAAAAGGATGGCTAAGAATATTATTTAGCTTGTGCCCTTCAGTTGTTTTTATACTTATTTTGTGTATGTTTTGCACTGTTTAAAGCATACCTTTTAATCCGAAATTCAATCTAACTAAAAAAGATCTTAACTCTGAGTTATTTTTGTAAAACAATGTAAAAATCTCTGAGCGCTGGGGGTTTCGCCCCCAGGCCCCCTTATCATCTCCAGCGGCTGGGGACTTTGATCCAGATTCCAAACCTATAATGCCAATTTTAAGTTTGACTCATGCACACCCCTTTGGAAAATCTTGACGACCTGACGAAAAAAAATTTATTCTCATTCTATCGGGCAAAACTGCGTATTGAAAATATGTTCGTATAGGTCTCGAACGTGAAATATGTACTGTAGATAAAATCTTGAGATATGGCGAGTTATTTCAAAAATTTGTTGTTTTTGGTAGGTACAAGCATTTGCAGTTGAGGCAGTATTATACTTTGAAACTACTTTCATTACAGAGAATTAATTGGGACTGCTTCACGCAAGTGAAAATAGTTCGCCGTACTTCTATTTTCACTTGAAGTGGATTTCATAGTAAGTAGCAATACC
Organism: Trididemnum nubilum; assembly: GCA_963965965.1. Classification (NCBI taxonomy): domain Eukaryota; kingdom Metazoa; phylum Chordata; class Ascidiacea; order Aplousobranchia; family Didemnidae; genus Trididemnum; species Trididemnum nubilum. Next base: position 35,368,451 of record OZ014490.1, read on the forward strand.
AATACTTTTGTTTTCGGCCACTTTGACCACCTTTGTATCTATCTTTTTTTGTGCTGATGTATTAATTCAACTGGAAACTTCTTTTGAATTTTTTAGACGGCTGATCTAGCTTCATGGCTTCAGTTGTAAGCTACAAATTGCCTAAGTTTTCTTGTGCTTCTGCTTGTACTGTGAATTTAAACTTACAGCAAAAAACCTTATCGTGTCGAATAATTCACGCGTGGCCAAAAAAACTTGGCCGCGAGAGTAGCCTTTTTCTCTTCAATTCTCTTCGTTTTTTCTTCGCGCGTCAGTGTCTAGACTACTAATAAAGAGTCTATGCTTGGACCAAAAATCTGGGCCCAAGTACCATTTGAATTAAAACAAGCTTCAACCAACTTATTTGCCGAGAAACTAAAAAATCACATGCTGTCAAAATATTTAAATGAAACCGATATCTAATAATTAACAAAGCCTTTTAGTTACAATAAAATGAAATGAACTGGCAAATAATGCTTAGAATCATGTTATGGTCATTGGTCATCTTTATATGATACTGTATTTTTTTTTTCCTATCCTTCTTCGGCACTAAAACCCTATTTTAATTCTACACACTTTCTCTGTAAAAATTTTCCAACATTAATGGTGACATTTTGCGTAAAATTTGACCAAACAAATCCTAACTCCAGGTTGAATCTTTCGCTGAAGAGACTGGGCAATTAAACTCTTCGACTTGCCTCAACTTTGTGTATATCATCATGTACGTTGTTTGTACTGTTTGCTTTTGTTTTATATCAGCTTCGAGGGGGCAACTGACTCGAAGACCGTGTGGTCATTTTTGCTGTCTCCTGGTTTGGATTTTGTGCTTTCACACCTTTTATCCTTTTTGTGCATGCTTAGTTCTATTCAAAATGTGTTGTGGTGTAAGCGTGGAACCATTCTGAATAAAAGTTGATTTGATCTGACTTATAATTATTTAAAAATATTTTATCCTTCTGTAATACCAGTAGGCTACTGTAGTTTACTGCGTAGGATTAGGAATATACTGGTAAGGATACTGTACAGTAGAAATGGTACCACTATTTTACAGTTCCGCAGTTATATTTTGTAGTCAAGTTTTACAGTTCCGCAGTTATATTTTGTAGTCGGTTTGCTTAAGTGTAATATAAATAAGTAGAGTTCACTGGTTTTATTTACGAAAGTTTTTTTTTTTTTGTTTAATACTGCAGATTAGGTGCTGTTGAACGTACCGTAGTGCAGATAAAAAAAAAGGTTAATCATGTTAATAACGGGTATCGATCTGACGATTTCAATAATCTAGACTGTCTAGAGCAGGCCTGCTCAATACACCGCCTAGCGAAGCCATTATAGCGGTCCTTGCAATGATTTCATGTAATCTCAAGCATAATCTCTTTGCACTTTTATTTTTCGTGTTGAGATGTGATAGCTGATGCAATTGTGTGTATGTGCGTAAAACTGAAATCTACGGCGTGTGCTTTTCTGACCAGCGTTTTTACTTACAGTCTATTTGTCAGCAAGCATTTAGTTGTGTTACTTGTGTAACATACCGCAATGACTGAAAACAAGAAAAGATACATTAAAAGAGAGGGCAGATAGTTTAACTCAAAATAGACAAACAAACACGGGAGCCGCCACGGGAGGGCAAAAGTGGCAAGTCGCTCATCCCCTCCCCCCAATGTAATTTTGGCCTATTTTCCTTTTCGCCTAGAACCGCAGAGTTTTTTTCTAGGGCGTACGGTGGTGACGTCATCACTTAAAATGTTTGAACGTCGTTTCGGTCTTTTGGATCGATCAAAAGATGTTTGTGTGGTATAACTTTTTCGATTGTATCATGGACATACTACAGTATTAGTTTTGTTGACTCCTTTAACTCATTAATTCACGTTGACCACTTTCCATTACAAATTATGAAAACTAGTACAATTTATGTCGTATATCTCCAGCGGATGTTTGTCGCTCTCTCTAATTACGTCATAGATATGACGTCATTTCGCCCCCAATGCTTTTTTTTGGCGGCGATACTGCAAACAAATACTTGCTTATAGTTGTTAACTCAAAAGTACTGTGTATAGTTCGCGGAAACGTGGTTTCAATTCCAAAATAAAATTAATCTTAGACGCCATTTTAAAACCCAACATCCAAATCTCGCTGAATTAGATGCTAATGAAAAGAGGCTTTAAGCATAAAGTTTAGGTACGAATATTCGCTCCGAACAAAACTATTTTAAACCTTCGTGCAGCTACTGGTACCAAAATACAACAATTAGATGTTTTAGCATGCAGGTAAAGAGGTAACGGTTGTTTTTTACTTTTCCTCGATCACAAGATGTTGCGTCGTAACGACGGTAGTGACAACAGCAATAGCACACGGCCGAGATAAGTAGGTCTGCGTTTTTGTGACACTTGTACTGCAGCGAGTTGTGCAGGCCTGTTCCTGGAGTACTTCGAGCTAGCAATTATCCATTCTATGACCGCATAGTGTCGCATTCCAAACTCGTGCGAAAAAATTAAGTTAGTTACGGAATAGCAATAGCCTATATTGTTCCATTTTCGCGGCAATAAGCAAAATTCTTGTCGTTGCAACTAGTCAACTATCTTACAACAAAAAATTGGAAAACATTTTTTGTGCAATACAATTCAAATAATACTACAACAAAAAATGGACAATTATTGCTTTGATTGAAATCTTCATATCTTCAAATTTTAATCAAAGCAATTTTCAAGTTCTGTACCACTAATCAACTTTTCAAGTAGATAAATACGTAGAAAGCGATTAGAATCTTCGAAATACGTCTTTCTGGCATCTTTTTTTATAAACTTTTAATAATACTAATAGACTTTGTAACGAAAAGTCACAGTGATACTGGCAATCATTATTAAAATAAGAAGTGTAAAAAAAATTACTGAGAGAGGATTACCGAAAGCGTGATATTATTATTCAGATTGTCACAAAAAATGGATCAGTTTGTGTCTATTTGGGGTTTGGGCCTTCCTCAATCAAAAATTCTGCGTACGCCTATGAATTAGAGATCGCCTGAAAAACTTTTTTAAGACCTTTTTTTTTGAAGAATACTTGCGGCTGTGTCCTTGGTCCTTGGCCTTGGTCTCGAGCATTCCTGTTCTTGGCCTCGAGAGGGTCTGTCCTCGGAAAGGCTGTCCTTGGCCTCAGATTTTTTTTGTGTCCTTAGCCTTGGCCTCGAACCTTATGTCCTCGACTCCATCTCAGACATTTGGCTTTTGTTTATGAGAATCAGTGTCCACATCTAGCGAGGAATGCATGGTTAAAAGAAGACAAACAAACTTTTTGCGTTTTAATTGGTTATTGACAAACAAAGCGTTGCTTCTATCATGCCACATAGAGCGACTATGATAGATTTTCTCTGGAAGTGGTTACGTCATTTGAGATGACAACTCACGGCGATTTTTTCTTATTGTTCCTACAATCGATATTCTGTTCCGTACAAGTTTCTCAGCCACTGGTAATGAACTAAAAAAGTTATCACAAGTGACGTTGTAACCTTCTCCTTTTGTTTTATCTGTAAGCTTTAGCATCACAGATTCCGCTAAAGGGATTCCTCCTCGCTCTTCTCGTTTTGAGCCATCAATTATGGTATAACCTTAGCAACATATTTCGTTTCGACGTCTGCAATACCCAGAATTTAATCCCGTATTTGTCCGGCTTCTTTGGCATAAACGTGATAAAGGAGTAGCGAGATTTTACAGGCATTAGTTGCTCATCTACAGTACGGGAAAATTAGCAGTTGTATTTTGTTAGGCACAAAGATGAAAACGTTTCAAATACTTCACGAATTGGCGCGAATCTATCTGCTCTAGGCCCAGTCCTCTGTCTGTTTCGCTTATCATCAAATTTCAAATATTTGAGAATTTTTAGAAACCGATCCCGTGGCATTGTTTTTGAAAAAACAGAAATTCCATATTCTTTGGTGTAGAGAAACAATGCGGGATGATTTTTTCCATACAGACCTTTACCGTACTGAAGGGAAATAAAAGCTTCCAATTCACTTAGTGTCAGGAAAAAATTGGAATCTCCTCTTCTGTGAGCTTCTTCAGTTGTGTATTTCACTATAGAGCGAAGAATAACTTTAGGAATGAAGTGATTCCATGCATCATATGGTGCGGAATAGACTGCAAAACTTCTCTGGGGACACCACTCGCACCTGTATATACATTGTGGGTAGGAGTTCTTCCAAGACTAAAGTTGGACTATTTTTCCATACCGTCTTGTCCTTTCCAAATGAGTTGAAGCATAAATAGCATTTGATCCAACAAAAGGATTAAATATCTGAATCCAAATTGCTGAATTCGCTTCTTTTATAGCTGTCCGAGCTGCTGCTAAGCAGACCCTATCTTGTCTTTGTCTAGCAGCATCAACAACTGATAGATTTTCCTCTTTTTGTTGATCTTCTTCTTCATCTGATAAATCATTATCAGTGAACCAGTCAGTAATCAAATCGGCAGCTTCTGCTGCAGTTTACGGTTGATGATTCATAAGATTTTTGACCAATTGCAACAACGTAATATGTCTCTAATCTATGCTCTAACTCGTCACTAAAATAAGAATCAAACAAAAAAGTAAATAAATCTCTAAAACAATTATTTTGGCTAAAATAGCTTTACAAATCATTATGCCGTAAAAACGCATAAACTAAAACTTGTCTATTTTATTAGTTCAATAAACAGTAAAGCTTCGCTGTCAGTATCCCATGTGCATTTGCTGAGCCTGACTTTTTCGGTCTCCAGTACAGTGCCCAATGAAAAATCAGAGAAGTATTAGGTTATTACTCAGTTCATTTTTATAAAAATCGAAACACCAATAAACACTTAAAACTTATTGAGTATTAAATAATTCAAAGCATAAGTTCCTCCAGCAGAACGTAACGAAGAAACAAAAAATAGGGCATTTTTATGAAAGCGTGCTAAGTAAACTAGTAATTAATAAAAACAAATGTTTTGTCATAAAATGTTATGGATGGTTTGTAATAATAGATTTTAGAAAAAGTCGAAAAAATGTATGCCCTGTAAAGCAAATATCTGGAGATACAACAAAATCAAAAACCTTGGAGTCCAAAACGACACCTCCGTAATTTTAGTGTTAAAAAGACAATTTCAAGTTTCTTGTAACGTATGAATAGCATTGCTTTTTTTTTTTCGGAGCAATTAAGATTTTAAGTGTCATATTTTTTAAACCATAAGGTGCACCTGTAATACTTAAAGTTTTTAAGAAATCCAACTTGTGCCTTAAACTCTGATGGATTTAGTCTGTACTTCTGGTTATGCTCTCTTACAGCCAGTTGATCAAACGGTATTGCATTCATAGGCGTAGCCAGGATTTTTGATTGGGGGGGGGGGCCATACCAGTGGTGGATCTAGAAAATTTTGGTGGGGGGGGATTTTTGGCACAAACCCTCAAAAATTCGGATGTCTTCACCGAAATTGAGAGTGATTTTTGGGCTGGAATCGGAAATTCGAACGTTTTTTCCGCCCAAAATCAGGTGGTCTCCAAAAAAAAAAAAAAAGGTCTTTACCGAAATTGAGAGTGATTTTTCGGCCGAAACCGTTAGCTTTACTGTTACTTTACGGTTAAATTACTGTTATGTGCGTAATTACTGAAAAAAAAACTGCAACTAAACATCGCCAGGCTATGTTGTCATAACTTTTTGTCGTTAGTGGAATTTTGATTGGGGGGGGCCCGGGCCCCCTGCCCCCCCCCCCTGGCTACGCCTATGATTGCATTTGTCTCTGGATTGGGAGGTTTGAGATTGAAATTGGCCTGGTCAAATCGAGCACATCGTTGCCAGGGGCTTCTTTCACTGCAAGATTTTTTTGAAGGCGACTATTGTTGCTTGAGCGCCAGAGGTGGAGTCGAGGACACAAGGCTCGAGGCCAAGGCCAAGGCCAAGGACACAAAAAAAATCCGAGGCCAAGGCCAAGGCCAAGGACAGCCTTTCCGAGGACAGACACTCTCGAGGCCAAGGACAGGAATGCTCGAGGCCAAGGCCAAGGACCAAGGACACAGGCGTAAGTGTTCTCCAAAAAAAAAGTTAAAAAAATTTTTTTTCAGGCGATCTCCAATTCATTGGCGTACCCAGAATTTTTGTTTGGGGTAAGCCCAGCACTTAAATTGTAGGGGGGACGCGTCCCCCCATCGAGATTTAGCGTCCCCCCAACGAGATGTGAGCACTGGATGATCAGACGAAAAAGACCTAATTCTTCACCTAATTTTGGAAAAAAACCGCTTCAATTTCCGGCGAAGATCATTTTTTTTTTTGGTTTTCACCTAATTTTGGCGAAAAAACACTTCAATTTTAGGCGAAGAACTCTTTTTTTTGGTGTTTGTTCAATTTCGGCAACGGAATTGCGTAATCTTCCATAAAGTACTTTCGCATGCCAAATGCGTTTGGTCAAGGCTGCAAAAGCGTCCCCCCATGCAAAATTTTACAATTTAAGTATTGGGTAAGCCTAAACCACAAATCACATAAAATGACGTCATCAAAATTTTTCCAAAGAGGAAGTTTTGTGGGACAAAGATATCGTAGGATGGAAGATCTGAAATCGTTGCCTGTTGGCACGTAACCAGGATTTTGCAAAGGGAGAGGGCTTAAACTGATAGATCAAAAACGCAAATATTTAACTTTGGAAACGTGTTGAAAAACCTAGTGTAACTCAAACGTATCGCAGACAGGGGATCTGGGGGTGGGGCTCCCAGCCGCCAGAGGCTTTGGGGGTCTGGGGGCGAAGTCCCCAGCCGTTGGGCGATTTTTTGTAATTTTTTGGAAAAAAAAAGCTATTTTAATGCCATTGAATCACATTTTGCAAGTGTTCAGAGCCATTTAAAAGCACTAGATTTTTGACATTTGAAAGCCAATTGAAAAAATCAAATCGTTTAATACTCCTTTTACTTGCAATTCAAGTTTTAAACACGTTCAACATCTTGCATTTTGGTGTTAAATTTAATTGTAAGTGATCTGGTCCAGGTAGGGGAAAGTAAGGTGCATTGTCTCTTGCTACATTTTAGCAGTAAATAATAATCCACTCGAGGATTTTCCTTAGAGATTTTTGTTTTGTCATGACAATAACCAGTTATTGGAGTACATGTTCGGCCAGGGGGTCTGGGCCCCCTCGATTGAAGTTCAATGATTCGTTCAATCAGCATTTTCCATAGCTAATTTTTTTAAAAAGTATTTTGTGCATAAAAACCGGCGAGGTTGGAGGTGAATTACTGAATTGTTATTGAAAAATGTTAAAATAGGTGGTTACGTCAACTAACCATGTTATTGCCGGGCCGGATTTACTTCGTGCTAGGCCCCTGGCACTTTGGAGATTTTCGCAAGATCTTTCTGCCAAATATAGGTAAAGACCAAAAGAAGTCTTACGATTTTAGCTCGGGGTCCCTAGCTGGTACTCAGGCGCGTAGCCAGAAATTCGCAATGGGGGGGCTGTTTTGGGGGTCTGGGGGCGGGGCCCCCAGTCGCCGGAGGCCAATGGGGGTTAGGGGACGAAGCCCCCAGCTGCCGGAGGCTTGGGGTCTGGGGGTGAAGCCTCCAGCGCTCAAAATTTTTGCATTTTTTTGCAAAATGAACTTAATTTTATAGCTATTTTAATAGAAAATAATGCTTTTAGAACGTGGCATAAAAATTGGCAGCCCAACATGATTCAACTGGTTGCATTAATGGGCTATATGAGAAGTGGCTAATGATAACATTGCAGTTCTCTTGTTTACTTGCTGGTAAATCATAAAATCCTATTATTCAATAAAACTCACACGGAGTAATCTATTTCGTCTATATTTTATAAAGAAAAATAATTGGGGGAAGGGCTAATGGAAAGATATTTGAGAGAAGTGATTGGTAATTAACTAACACTGAATATCCCCCCTCCCCTTATTCCTGAGTTTATGGTATATTTGTAGATAAAAGCTATGTTTGGCGTTTTTACATTAGCGATCAGATTTGATTGTTTATTTTTGGGCATTTTTTCAAAGTTTTCATTGATTTGTGACTTCAATTTTTGACAATTAGCCCCCCCCCTGAATATATGTTTCAAATGATGCTTTAAATAACTTTTTAGTCAATTCCAGCGCAAAAAACAATCCCATGGTTACGCTATTGCTGGTACTGCGTCATATTATGGTAAATCCGGCCCTGATTAATGCATTACGTTCACAAAAAGGCTAGATGTGGGCCTGAGATAGCAACTTTTAGGACAAAAACTCCCCGTTTTCTTCGGGTTATACGTTTAAATTGGCTGGCAAAAATTGATTTTAGGGGGGTCCGGAGCCCCTGGTCTTCAATATTGTTGTTAGTTATACTGTTGTAAGCGAAAAATGTAAAAAAGAAACTGAAACCGAAGAAACTATAGGCTTTTTTGTCACATTTTGTCATTGGTGAAATTTCAATTGGGGAGGGGGCGGACCCCTGTTCCCCTTCCCTTGGCCACGCCTATGCTCCAAGTGAGGAAAACCAAAAGGTGCTCGCAAATTTTCTGCGAAGTTTCTGGCGTTTTCCAACGAAATTCAACTGTTCAAAAAATAGTGCTGTCCTCGAGCCGAGGACAGGGCAATTTTCGAGGACTTGAAGCTTCGAGGCCAAGGCTAAGGCCAAGGACTTGACTTTCGAGGCCAAGGCCAAGGCCAAGGACTTCAAAATGTGTCCTCGAGGACGTCCTCGAGGCCAAGGACGTCCTCGAGGACTCCACCTCTGGTATTTAAGAGGCAAGTAGTTCAGTTTTTCAAAATCAATGTCGACATTATACTTGAATAGATCATCAATTGATGATACAGTAAGCCATTTTCCTGTCCCTTGGTCCTTGTCATTCTTGTCTAGTGGCAAACCTGCTTTTATCGATGATTTTTTCATGCGTATTTTGCCGTTATATGAATGGCATAGCACAAATTCATCATTGCATTCATATTTAATGTAATTAAGCAGTTTAGATCGTAGAGGAGTCAAATCTTCAGTAATAAATGCATTGCTTAAATATCGACTTCCTTTAAGCTTGCTTTTTTCAAACAAAAATTGGTTTCGTTTTTGAAAAGAAACCAAACGTGCAATAACGGGGCGTGGTTTCGCATTTTTTGAGGTTTTCTTTGCTCCAATTCTATGAACACGTTGTATGTCGCGTTCGTCAAGTTCAATTTTAAGGGCGTCAGCTACTTTAAATAGGGCATCTGCACCATCGTCATTTTCATTTTCAGATTCAGAAATATTATGAATGCGTATGTTTTCTCTTCTGCCATATTGCTCTAATTCATCAAGTTTAAAGTTGGTTAGATTTAGAGCTTGTTTTAGCCTTTGATTTTCACTTTGAGTCATTTTTAGATCTTTCTTACTTTTGTTGAGCTCATCACGTAATGATTTAATTTCTTCTTTTAAGTCTTTCATTGTTTTATTTATGTTTTGCAATAGTTCCCTATCCTCTTCATTGAAGCTGCAACTTGAGTTGTTAGATTTACCACGTGTCATTTCGTGGTAAGCCTATATTTCGCAATTTTCTATTTCGCAATGAGCAACAAAAAAAAACACGTCTGTTCTCGACTACTGCAACTATCAACTGCAGACTAGACAGTAGGCTACCACTACAGACTAGACACTACTGACATTGGACAGAAGATCTTATTCAAATAGAATGAGGCCTCGAGGACGTCCTCGAGGACACATTTTGAAGTCCTTGGCCTTGGCCTCGAAGCCTTAGGTCCTCGAAAATTGCCCTGTCCTCGGCTCGAGGACAGCACTATTTTTGAACCGTTGAAATTTTGTCGGAAAACGCCAGAAACCTCGCGGAAAATTTGTAAATGCCTTTTTTATTTTGCGCGATTGGAGCATAGGCTTAGCCAAGCGGGCCTCCCCCCCCAATTGAAATTTTACCAAAGACAAAATTGTGACAAAAAAGCCTATTGTTTCTTCAGTTTCAGTTTCTTTTTAGCGTTTTTCGCTTACACCAGTAGCGAACAACAATATTGAAAACCATGGGCCCCGGGACCCTCTCAAATCAATTTTTGCCAGCCAATTTAAACGTAAACCTGGAAGAAATGGATAGTTTTCGTCCTAAAAGTTGCTATCTCAGGATCACATCTAGCCTTTTTATGAACGTAATGCATTAACAAAGGCCGGATTTACCACAATATGGCGCAGTACCATACAGCTAAGGGCCCTGCGCTCAAATCTTGACTTTTTATGGTCTTCACCTACATTTGGCAGAAAGATGTTGCGAAAATCTCCAAAGTGCCAGAGGCCCAGCGCGATTGAAATCCGGCCCGGCAATAACATGGTCAGTAGCGTGGCCAGGGAGGAGAGGCGGGATGGGCTATAGCCCCCCCATTGGCCTGTCAACCAAAATGCAGAATAAGAAAAACACCACGTTTTTAGCTCTTCTGAGACTGTCTTTTGCACTGGAATTGACTAAAATGTGATTAAAACCATTTTTTGAAACATATATTTTCATGACAAAACAAAAATGTCTAAGGAAAATCTTCGAGTGGGTTTTCATTTAGGCCTACTGCTAAAATGTTGCACGAGACAATGCACCTTATTTCCCCTACCTGGAGCAAATCACGCACAATTAAACTTTAACACCAAAACGCAAGATGTTAAACGTGTTTTGAACTTGAATTGCAACTAGAAGGAGGATTAAACAATTTAATTTTTTTAATTGGCTTTCAAATGTCGAAAATCTAGTGCTTTTTAAATGGCTCTAAACATGTGCGAAGTGTGATTCAATGACATTAAAATAGCTTTTTTTTTCCAAAAAATTACAAAAAATCGCCCAACAGCTGGGGGCTTTGCCCCCAGACCCCCGTCTGTGATACGTTTGAGTTACACTGGTTTTCTCAAAACGTCTCCAAAGTTACGTATTTGCACTTTTCAACTATATTAGTTGAGGCTCTCTCCATTTGCAAAATCCTGCTTAAGTGCCAACAGGCAAATTTTTGAAAACGTCATTGAATGTGATTTGTGGTTTAGGCCTCCCCAATCAAAAATTCTGGCTACGCCTATAAATTGGAGGCTGCCTGAAAAACTTTTTGAAGACCTTTTTTTTGTGGAAAATACTTGCGGCTGTGTCCTTGGTCCTTGGCCTCGAGCATTCCCGTCCTTGGCCTCGAGAGGGTCTGTCCTCGGAAAGGCTGTCCTTGGCCTTGGCCTCGAGCCTTCTGTCCTCGACTCCACCTCTGACCAGTAGCGTACGCAGAATTTTTGAAAGGAGGGGGGGGTCAGAAAATTTGAGAATAATGAAGAGCAAATGAAAAGTTTCTCAACTCAGAATCAATCAGTTTTCCTGCCCAAAATCAGGTGAAGACCAAAAAAAAAGGTCATAACTCAAATTTAGTCCGGTTTTTGGCCCAAAATCAGGTGCAGACCAAACAATAATAAAAAAAAGGTCTTCACTGAAATTTAGTCCGGTTTTTGGCGCAAAATTGGGTGAAGGCCAAATACAAAGATCAAACCTTCTGCCCAACTTACATAGGGGGGGGGGGCATGCAGCAATTTTGCATACTATTCTATGCTAATTATACTATCCTGGGGCCCCAAAAGGGGGGGCCATGGCCTAATGCCCCCCCTAAATACGCCCCTGTCTACAACTTATCGACATGGTGGTTTCTCACTGGCAATAATTTGCTTGCAACAAGGTTCAACAAGCAACCTACAATAATCTGCACTTTTGCCTGTTTGTTTTTTGTTAAATTTTTGGGTATTATTGTCTCACTAATAAAATCGTACCTTAGCATAGACAATGAAACATAATCGTAGATTGCTTAAATAGTTTTGATAATTTCAAAGCTAACAAATAATCGCAGCTTTGCACAAGCTTGATTATAAACAATGAAGAAAAAAATAATAGGCTAATAAATTTTTTTGTTCGAAAGTTAGGAAAAAATACAACTGTCGATTTTTATTGGTCTTGGCTTTGCATTTCTATCACGTAAACGCTAAACTTTTGAAAAAATTAAGATAATTTTCAGGCTAGATTTTAACCTTATTATGCTAAATATTGTACATTGTTTGTGGTCTTTTTTAACATGGCAAAAACGCATAAAAACCATGACAACTTCAACAATCTAAGACTGCCTACGACCATGTTAAAGTCTATATGCACAACATTGTACGATTAGAAAATCGTATACCTTGTTGCGAGCAAAATATCGCCAATGGGACACCACCATTAATTTACAACAAATCCTCAGCATAAAACTGAACAGAATTTATTTGCTAAGTCAACATCACGAAAAAATACACGAAATGAAACAAAATTCACCTTTACCAAAGAGCCCGAGAAAAAAATAGCACGATGCGACAAGGAATCGTGAAGAGACGCAAAGTCTTCAAGTCAAACGATTCCTGAAATAAATTACATGAGAAAAAACGCTCGAAGTCAACGGTATTTTTCCAGTTGTAGGTACATATTTACAGTAGCGTAGCCAGGGGGGCTAGCTTTTGCAGGTACAAGCTTTGTCACTTGGCAAATTGTCATTCTCAAAAGAAAAATTAAACCTGTCAGCATCACTGCAGCTGCAAATTGCAATGAACATATTCTATAATCTGAAGATGCAATGTCTGCACTGTTTGCACAATGATCATGATCCTAATTACCCTATTAATTTGTAGCAGATGATTAGCTACCAAACGCTTCCACATAATTTTAGTTACCACTATCCGTATTTTTTTTTCTGTAAATGCCAATAGCGAAATCTAATATGGAATTGGTATGAAAGTGTGGAAGATTGTCTTCCATTCCACTCTTGAAATCTTCCATTCCGTTCCATTCTGGCATCTTCCATTTTCGATACTGAAATTTCCGTTCCATTCCATTCCATACCATGCCTTGATTGCAAGCAAAAAGCTCGTCGCTTCGTCGCGTCATGCTGACATTTCAAAATCGCCTAGCGCTAAGCGACACGTCATGTGACGCCATCACGACGCCAGGGTGATTAGGTCTTTATTGGCTCACTAAAAACTGAAATCTTAGTCTAAGATCTAGTCAGCTAAGATGCTTTATCCTTCAACATGCAATCATTTCTTCGGATAAGCTGTCTATAGTAAGCAATAGTCACAATAGCGTATAGGGTACTACGCCTAAAGCACTAAACTCTTATCTTGATTGCAAATACTTTGCTAGCACTTGGCGGACATAGTACACTAGGAAAGCATCTAACCTTTCTGAATTCAAACAACAGTTGTTCCACTAATTTATTTAGCTATACCTTCAGCACTCACCTAGTTCTAAGAAGCCCGGTACTTATTTTAGATAGACTCTAAATACAAGTTACAAATTGATTTATTGCGCGATCAACTTGAAACAAGATGGCCGAAATTTGGATTTTAAGAGGAAGACATGAAATTTTTTCTCTTAGACTTTCTTAACCTGATGAGTTGCAAGAATCGCAATGAGGTCATGTTAGTAAAGATATTTTTAAGATTTTTTCTTAGTTTTTTAAAATTCGGTTTGAATGCCCTTTTAAGTTCTGGTAATGTGTAGAAGACTACCGTAGTACAGTATATATTGTAATTTTGAAATGTCCATCGTTTGTGTTCTTTAATGAATTTACGATACGATAGTTGTAGCAAAGAATAAGACAAAAAATTCCATAATATTGCCCCTTGAAATTTGACCAATTTTTGTGCTCAATTGTAAGGCAACGTTAAACGTTGAGATGATGAACTTCCGTAATGTGTGTTAAAAAAATTGAATTTTGTATAGAAAGTTTTAAAATATTTTGGCAGAGCTATTTTGAAAAACCTGTGCGTGAATTTGCGTAATTCCGATTTATATAAACCTTCCAGCTTGAAAATTTCGAATCGGCGATACAAATGTTTGGGCGAAGTGCGCCAATTATGACGTCCAATAGCTTTCAAAGTTTTGTTTTGTTACGATTTTTGTTTAGCAGAAAAAGTTTTGTAGCTTCATCCCCATATAATTATTCCACAGGAGAAAAAAGATGTAGCCTATCAATGTGTAATATTAAGTTTTCAAAACAGAAGTTGGCAAATTTTTACTTAGTTTAAACAAAATTCCGATATAGTTTAGTTTCTAACATTTTTGTATGTGATAAAATAACTCTCCAAGGTATCTCAATTCTTCAGTAGTTTGAATATGATCAGAGGAAAGATCACTTTTTGAAGATCATAGTTTGTGATTAATAACAATTGCTTGTGATTTATTAGGATTTATTTTTAGTTTGTTAGCGTCCATCCATTGTTTAACTAGCAACAATTCAATATTACAACGAGTTTTCAGTTGTTCCAAATCTTTTGAAGAATACAATAATAAAATATCATCAACGAACAAACGAGGTTTACAAGATAATGAAGATGATTAATATACTAAAGAAAAACTTTAGATCCCTGTACAGATCCTTGTGGAATGTCTGCTTTAATTTCTTGCAATGAAAAGATTTTATTATTTACAAAAACATATTGCTTTCGATTTGCCTAATAACTTTCAAATAATTTTTAACAAACTCCTCATATACCATAATGAGATACGGTAGCTTTTTTAATGTCAAATGCAGTGGCACAAGTGTACAATCTATTATCAATATTTTCAAAACATTGTGTAACAACGTTAATTAAAGAAAACATGGCAGTATGTTTTTTACGAAAACCGCTTTGTCTTTCGTAAAATATTTTCTTTTTTATTTAAAAAAAAAACTAACTAAATACCTCCTCTATATTGTTCAGTAAAACGTGACTCTAAAAAAACAAAACAAACAAAAAAAAACACGAAAAACTGTAGGCCTACGTCCTTACAGGGCTACGGTAAACTCCGAAGTGTTGACGCTGTTGCAATTTTAGTTTTACATTTAGCAAAAATCAAGTCATAAAAAATAGTTCTTGTTATGAAACAAAATGTGACGTCATCTCTGCGTTGTTTGAAATTGCAATTCTTGCAGTTTACACAGTTTTCGGTTTTGTGCTAGTATCAGCAGCGCTGTGCTGTTAGTACGGTAGCTTGTTTTAGTTTGATCAACATTTTGTTAGTGCTTTTATTACCAGTAAGACTTTAATTGTGCTATTGTGTTATTAGTATTGCAGATTATACTTATGCTGTATTCTAAGTTGATTAGAGCCATATTAAACCATTATGGCAATTTGCTATTTCATGACAGTTCCTTCGGACTGATTATCACAAGATTGCAAGTTTCTATCAGCGCGCGTTAAAAAAAAAACGATGCTGAAGCTGGCGCACTGAATGGATTCTGAGCAAATACAAGGGTAATGGGATCGAAACAGCGCATAGTCATTACAATATGTACAATTAAAAACAAACTTAAACTTGCTTAATACAGTATAGTGTATTTTGGAGTTCAAGTTTGAGTTCGGCAAAAATATTGAATTAACTCGAGTTCAAGTTCGAGTGTGTAGCACAGGCCGTTACCATTACAAATGGTCAGTAATTGAACTCTGTCCACTGATTTTTTTAAGATATCTATACAGACCACACTTTCATCATTAATTGCCTGGATAGCTGAAATTAATAATTTCAACGCGATTGCCAACTTAATTTGGCTCATCAGAAGGTCCGTTTGTTGAATGATATATTTCGAGGAGGAGATTTTCTTTCTTTTTTGTGCAGATGGGCTGATAATCGCCGCCTCACATCCCAAACCGTGGAAATTGGTAGGCCTAGCTACACAGTCGACAGCGTGGCCGAAAGGACAAAAACGTCATTTTTACTACGACTCTGATAGCATGATCTGGGTTCAACCCGCACCATTGTCACGTTGTTGCGTCCTTGCATGAGAAGCTTCAAGTAGTACCGTATTTTGTCTAGATGGTTTCGAGCAAACAGCAAACTTGATCTATGGATAAAAATTCGGAGAATCAGAAGTAGGTAATGAAGGATATCAAACAATCGCGGATTGCGACAGAGGCGGAGTTTCCAATGCGGCGAGACTTTTTCTGCGGTGGACTGAATCCCTAACCGAGGAATGCGGCTCAAACCCTATCCCTAACCCTAAAGTTTAAAATTAGTAAGGCTTACCTAAGAACCGAGCACCGAAGGCGGTGAGTCTAAAGTTTGCCTGGGAACCGAACCACCGAAGGTGATGAGTCTAAAATTAGTATAGCTTATCTAAGAACCGAGCCACCAAAGGTGGTGAGTCTAAAGTTTGCCTGGGAACCGAACCACCGAAGGTGATGAGTCTAAAATTAGTATAGCTTATCTAAGAACCGAGCCACCAAAGGTGGTGAGTCTAAAGTTTGCCTGGGAACCGAGCCACCGAAGGTGGTGAGTCTAAAGTTTGCCTGGGAACCGAGCCACAAAGGGTAATGAGTCTAAAGTTTTCCTGGGAACCGAACCACCAAAGGTGGTGAGTCTAAAGTTTGGGCTAAAGTGTGAAGGCATGGGCCAGTGACCATCTGGTCTGTTGTGAATTCACCTTTAAAAACTCTTTTCATCTGCTTGCACTAATGAGATTGAAATTAAGACTTTAATTGGAATCGCTAACTGAGAGTGATCGTATGCGAGCTTTCGTGATTTCCTCAAAGGGGAAAATTCTCGTTAATTTACGAGCGAAACTTTCAAAAGCTTTTCAAAGAGCAATGTAGAATAGGTCTGTCAACCTCAGGTCATGGATCGGTCTTTGGACCAGCGGCCACCTGGCCTGTCGCAAATTCACTAACCAGATTAAAATTTGTTTGTATGGCGCAACATCGGTTATATAAAGCGACTGGAGCGCTGCGGTTTCATTCAAAAGGCTTCAGTGTGATATATGCGCGCGAGAATTTGTATGTAAAAGACGATTTATTACGTCATATCCGAAGTGTGCAGGGAGAAAAATAGTTTAAATGTAGTTTATGCAGCAAAAAATTTTGTATAGCCTACACGATGATTTAAAAAGACACGAGAGGACGCTACACCCCAAGGGCGGTTTTCTTCGCAGCATATGCAATACCAAATTCCGAGATAAACTAGCGTTTCAACGTCATATTAAAGCGGTACACTCTTTGAAATGCTCGAAATGCCAAAAACTTATTCTAATTAAAACAATTTCAACATACACAAAGTGACTTGCTGCAGATATTCAAAGTGTAGAAATCGGTTCGATTCCCTTCTAGAACTTGCGAATCATTTCTGTGAACCTCCTCCAAAGAGGGCTAGGCTAGATGCAGAGTCCAACCGTCAGAAGGCTGTACTAACTGTATGCCTTGCAGTTCGCTACTCCCCACCAATGCAAACTTTAATTCTACAGCTCACAAGTGTCCAACCATCAATCGCCGTTGAAGAAAACCAGTCAGTAGCACGACGTAGCCCTCCTCTTTCAATTGCAGTGGAAAACCAAACGCCAGCCGAGAAAAAGATTCCCGCGGGTGAAGTCGAAGAATGCCAACCGATTACTGTGAGGAAAAGTCTGAAAATTAAATGACCTCAAACAACCAAACGTAATTGGCGAGAACTTGAAGCACAAAAAAACGAACGATTAATGAAAGACGAAGTGGAATTACCGACCTTTATGCGATTGTGCTGGAGTTCAATTCGTACTTTCATACGTCGAGGTACAGTGCAAAATGTGTTTAATTTTTATTTTGATCTCGACTTACAAGATTTGATTGGAAACATCGCAGCTTCTATCGTGAGATATCGGAAAAAACGGTTTAAAATTAATTTCGGCTTTGGGTACGTGTTGAGATATCGACACAAAAGAGTTTTCTTATTATCACGTCTCAAACGATAATTTGATGGTAGACACTGCGATTTCGATTTCAACTGAGTCAGAACTTGTAAGCTGGCTAAAAAATATTGCAGAACAAGATTTTCTCGCAAATATTACTCGCCCTGATTCAAAATGACGAATCGTGCAAATCACAAACGTTACATTTTTCGTCAACAAACTCCAAAATGCACCACTTGGCGCACAATGTCAATTACCAGATTTTAGCACATTTAATCGAGGCTTAGTCAACGTATCCTGCATTGAAAAGTTGTTTTTTTCCGTTGTTCCGCAATTTTTAAAGGCGCTAGGCCACGAAGTTGTAAAAGAACCGCTCACGAATTATTTACTGTGTACCAAGCCCATTTTGGTGATAGTTTCAATGATGTTTGTCTAGAGCATCTCCCCGAGATTGAAGACTTTTAAAGCGTCAATATCGTTGTGTATACATTAAAGGATTGTGTAGCGAGTTTGGTACAGCGATCTCGCATGATATATGGAGAAACGTTAAAACATGCATGAAAATCATCTTAGTCTCAACAAAGACTTTGACCTGTATTGTGCAGTATTCCAATGCAAAACCTGTACAAATTATAATATGGCAAGAGCAATTATTCACGATATTGTAAGGCGTACACTCAGTAGCGTAGCCAGGGGGGGCTATAGCCCCCCCCATTGGCCTGCCGACCAAAATGCAGAATAAGGAAAATACCACGTTTTTAGCACTTCTAAGACTCTTTTTTGCACTGGATTAGACTAAAAAATGCTTTAAAGCATAGTTTGAAACGTTTATTTGGGGGGGGGGGGGGGGCTGATGGACTGCCGACCAAAATGCAGAATGAAGAAAATACCACGTTTTTAGCACTTCTAAGACTCTCTTTTGCACTGGATTAGACTAAAAAATGCTTTAAAGCATAGTTTGAAACGTTTACTTGGGGGGGAGGCTAATAGACTGCCGACCAAAATGCCGAATAAGGAAAATACTACGTTTTTAGCCAGTAGCGTAGCCAGGGGGGAGGGCGGGGGGCTATTAGCCCCCCCCCATTGACATGTCGACCAAAATGCATAATGGGAAAAACACAACATTTTAAACACTTTTAAGACTGTTTTATGCACTGGAGTGGACTAAATAATGATTTAAAACAGCTTTTGAAACATATGTTCAGGGGGGGACTGATTTGTCAAAAATAAAACCAACAAATAAATGAAAACTTTGAAAAATGGTAAGAAATAAGCATTCAAATTTGATCGCAAGTGTAAAAATGCTGAACATAGGTGTCACCAACAAATATACTATAAACTAAGGAATAGGGGGGGGGGGGCTATTCAGTATTTGTTAATTACCAATCATTTCTCTCAAATCTCTTTTCATTAGACCCACACGAAATAGATTACTCCATGTGAGTTTTATTGAAATATTCGATTTTATAATTTGCCAGCATCCAAACGAGAGAACTAACATTTTACCATTAGCCACCTCCCAAATAGCCTATTTATGCCACCAGTTTAATCTTGTTTGCACTGCCAATTTCTAAGCCACGTTTTACAAGCATTATTTTTTAATCAAAATAGCCGTAAAATGAAGTTATTTTTGCAAAAAAAATGTAAAATTTTCGAGCGCTGGGGGCTCCGCCCCCACACCCCCATTGGCCTCCGGCGGCTGGGGGCTCCACTCCCAGACCCCCAAAACAGCCCCCCCCATTGTGAATTTCTGGCTACGCGCCTGCGTGCACTGCTGGAGTCCGCAAATTGTATCCTGTCGGCATTTGCAAGGCCACTACGACAATTTTTCAAAAGCTGGAGGAAATTAATGTTTTTGTTCCCCAAAAAGATTGCTATTACCCATTTTTTACAAGCTACGATTTTGAATGTTTTTTGATCGCAATAACCTACCTAAAACACAGTGAAATACTGTCGTTTGAGGCACACCACGTTCCCCTTAGCATGGCGATTGCGAGTAACGTACCTGGTCGTGAAGAGGCGGTCTGTCTTGTTTTCAACGGTGATTTCGAGACTCTGGTTCAAGACATGCTTCGGCATATGGAGGCGATATCAGAATCGGCCTACGAAATTCTAAAAAAGATATTTAGTAACGTTTATGATGCTTTGAAAGACCACACAAAATATAGAAGTGAAAACCTGTGAAAACAATTTGACCAGCATAGCAAAGAGTTAATTATACTCGGTTTTAACAGTGGGTGGTACGATTTGAACTTGATCAAACCTCTTATTCTTAAACAATTGCTCAACAAAATAGATTTTGTGATCAAAAGAGCTAATACTTACCTGTGCTTGAAAACAGAAAAGCTGCGCTTTCTTGGCATCGAGAATTAGTTAGTCCCTAGTTACTCTCACAAAAAATTCTTGTCAGCCTTCGGTTATGAAGAACAAAAATTTCATTTCCCTTACGAATTTGTAGATAGCATTGAAAAGTTAAACTATCCTGCTGTTTCTTCTCACAAATGCTTTTATTCTACACTTCAAAAATCTAACATTTCTGCACAAAACTACGACCTAGTGGTTCGAACCTGGGAAACGGAAGGCTGGAGGACTTTAAAAGACTCGTTAATTCACTACAATAAGCTAGATGTGCACCGTTTATTCAAGCCGTTATAAGACTGCGCAGATCGTACTTAAATGACAGACTAGATATTTTTAAAAACGGCTTCTCTGTCAGAAGCGCTGCCAGGTTAAAAATGTTAAAAGCAATGGAGCCAGACTCGTTCTTTTGCCCTTTCCCAAAGAGGCACACCGATTTGTATCAAGCTTTACGATCTCAGTTAACCGGCGGTCTTTCTTTTGTGTTCTCAAGATTAGCGATTGTAGGCAAAACCAAAACTAGACCCCATCAAATCAAAGACCCAGAGACCTGCCAAAAATGTTTAGGAGTCGATGCAAATGCGTTTTACTTGTTTGCCATCCGGCAAGAAAACCCCACAGGATATTTTGTGTGCTACGAGGAATCGAAAAATTTCAAACCCGACCCTTGCTCAAGATATGGTCTTGCTGCGTTCCGATGGCTGAGCTGGATTTCTCACAAAGAAAACAAATTTATTCAGCACAAGTTTAACAAAGGGGAAAAGAGACTCATGGATCAAAGTATCCCAATCGACGAATTTATAGAAGAAACCAACGAGGTCCTACAGTTCGACGGCTGTTGATTCCATAGCTGAGATGTGTGCTCCTAAATCGTTATGCTGATGGAAGTTTAGAAGAATTCCATCCTTTGAACGAGAAAAGGCGCGAGGATATTCTCAAAGCTAGTCTAGAAAACACAAAAAAATTACGAGATGCCGGATATTCAGTCAGGCGAATCCGAGGATGCTAATGGAATAAAATGAAAAAGGTTCCACAAGTAGTGGCTTACATTAAAACCTTTTTAGTGAGTTTGGAAAATACGAGTCTCAATGTTGTTCCTTATTTTATTGTAGATATCCTGCTGGCAAAGCCAGTAGGCTGTGCGAGCAAAAGCAAAGCAAGCGCAATGAATTCTACACTGGTCAATATAATTATTATAGTGACTGAGTTTCTGATTAGTGTATATATACCGGCTACTGCTTCAGTTGACATCACGGCTGATACGAATTCTCTCACGGATTCGACTGACCGCAAACACGCCATTCCGAGCAGCCAAAATTAATACGTGGTATCAGATAAACAACAACGGAAGAGGAGTCTGATATCATACCATTGCCCGACATCTCATATCCAAAACGTGAGAGACTAAAACTGATGAAGTGACAATAAACACGACAAAGCACACCAAAGTCGCCACATACCTCCGCTCCAGATCGACAAATATGGGGATGTCAGTACCCCAGAAAATTAACATTCTAACAGACGGCCAACACACTCGACAATCGACAAAGAATTTGTGGCGACAACATTCGCATTTTTCTCAAATTCAAATGTAGCAAAATTTCGGCAGATGATGCTGCAGCGAAAAACAAATATCAATGCGATTTTCACTCAAACGTCTTTAAATTTAGGAGCACAAAACACTTGGCATGCAATCAGCGTTCAATTTGAAACAAATATATTACGCTACAACATGCAATCTTCGGTGAGACACATATAGGCTATCTACTCTAACTCCAACGCGTCATCAAAGATGTCATGCGAAAGATCATCATCAAAGATGCGTTTTTACGAATTTGTTCAATTTTACCCCAGCAAGTGTTTTGAGACCTTGGCTCTTCAAATAGCTCAGGGCAGTAGGTCGGCTGATTTTGATTCTTCGAAAACGATTTTGGCCTTGATGGGTAAATTAATTGGGAACAGTCTATATAGCGCTTTCCTTCTCAACAAACACGCCCATCGCAATGTGACGTACCATGGCAGCACAATCAATGACGTCAGCAACTCACCCCATTTCTACCACTTGGACGTCATCTCAGAGAATTTTTACGAAGTAAAATGCTTAAAAAAACACATCCTTAACAATCTACCAATACAAATCGGTGTAAACTTATACATGAACGCCAAATTGCATATGTTAAAATTCTATTATTTGTTTATCAAAAAATACACCAGACCGCCATGTCGAAATCGTTGAAAGTGACACAGATTCCGTGTATTGTGCAATCAGCAGAGACTCTTTAGACGAATGTGTCCCAAAGGAATTAAAAAGGGGTTGTTTTACAGAAAAACGTGACTAGATCTTTAGCGAAGTTAGCGATCGTCACCTAAAAGATTACGTTGAAACCAAAGTTTCTGGAGATTTTTGGAACCCTCCTCTTTGTTGTGTAGAATATTTTATTTTTCAAAAGAGAGTTGGGGGAAAATTTAAGCTTGAGTGTGAGGGGGAGAAAATTGTAGCTTTAACCTGCAAAAGTTACCTGGCATCTGGTCGTCAGGTAAAGCAATTAAGTATCCAAAGGAGCGTCGATTAACCAAAATTTTTAAACTTTTACCTTTTTTTGAGCACTATTTGCATGTGTTAAAGACCGATCAATCGCATTTTATCACCAATCAAGGCTTCCAAACCCGCAATCACAACGTGTTCACCTATAAACTAGAAAAAAGAGGTTTATCCTCATTTTATTGTAAATGTAAGGTTTTGGACAATAGTGTTCACACCCTTCCTCTAGATCTATAAATTGTTTTGAGTATTGTTGTGTAGTGCTGTATTCTATCGCTAAACTCTGTGCATGTAGTTTTTTTAACAATCGAAAACACTCTTTGCGCTATACTGACGTCACATGCTTCTTTAGTTAAGCAATTTTGCAACGTCTTTTTACTACAGCTGTTGTATTTGTGTGCAAGCGATTTAACCAACGAGTCTTGGTAGGGATTTAGGAACTTGCAAGTGATTATATTCACGTTGTTTATCTGCGATTTATTAACACCTTTGATCTGTTTTGTTGTTTTCTATGATCGTTTCAAGTGTGTGCCCCAAACAAAGGTATGGTTGAAAGTTTTAAAATGGAAACAAGACGTAGTTTTAGTTGGCACTATGCATCGTCTTGAAGCGTGCCAAAATTGTATAATATACAAACTTAAAAACTAATTAGTGTTATCCGAGGGGGGAGAGGGGTAGAAAAAAGACCCAACTCGTACTAAAACGTTCGAATTCAGTTTCACTCACCTCACTTTTGAGAGAACACTCTGTCGAGAGTACACGTTGAAGAGAGAAGACTAGAATCGATTTTCAGTTAAAAAACAAATTGCAATGGAACAACGAAAGTAAGTTTGCAATTGGTGCTTTGAAAACTTTTAAGATAGTTAATCAATATAGTTATGAACGTCTTTATCTTTTAGCAAAAAATAAAATGCGTTTCCAAGAAAGCTTTTGGTTTAAGGTGTACAAAGGTAAACGCTGACCGACATAGCTCTTTATCGTTATCTAGCGGCTACAAGTAAAGTGTTTCATTAAAAAATTTTAGATTATGAAGCAACTGGTCTTGAAATATAGAGTTAGAACGAGGTTAATGATCTTTTTAGAGTTTCTTTCAGCGTGTGGGTTAGCGTTGGTTTTTTTTGAGAAGCTAGGAGTAGAATCAGCGAAAAAAAAGAGACCTTACAAGTTCCCACGGCTTACGGCATGAACCTTAATCTTGAAACGTTTGTTATTTCAGCTCAAAAATCCGCGTTAGAAAAATCAAATTAACGGTCCCAGTGGGCACAAAATGATTAAAAGACGTCTAAAACAAAAATTGGTCCAAATATTGTCTATTTTGCAAAATGCACAGAGTTGAATAGACGTCTTTACAAAGACGTCGAATATACGCAAAATTAAACAACGTGTCAAGATCTAAGAGTTACGTCTATTCGACTTCCTTTTAATGACGTTGTTATAAAATTGCATAATTTGGTTATTCACGTGATTTTTATTTGTGCCTTCTCAAAGCTAATTTGCATTTACGTTGTACACTTCCATGCACGCTTTGAATTGCAAGCGCTTCACAGTTGCAATGCTTCAATGCTGACAAAGGACTTCTAGTTCTAGCAGAGTAGTATTGAGTACTTTATGTTGCTATATAGATTATGTTCAGTTTCTATTCAGTGTAGTCTGTCATGCTCTTTACCGCTTTTGGTTAGATCTTGCTTTATTTTAGTTTATTAAAGCCTAATAAAGGTAACAAACCGAAGGGTTTTTGTTTCAGACGTCTTTTCAACTATAGGCATTTTTGCAAAATAGACAACGTTTAGACAAAAACGAAACCACCTAAATTACGTCTTCTGCATTAATCTAGATCATGTTTAAATGTCTATTTGACTAAGTTTGTGCCCACGGGGGTACAGCGATAAACTGCTATAGAATATTTACTCTCAAGCAATATGTTGGGATTTATCTAAAAACGCTTTCCCAACACAAACTTTCTACATCTTGTCGTTTTCAAAATATCGCAGTTCAAAATCGACACTCTTAATTTGAGCGTCGCCATGTTATCAATATTACGAATGAAGACTTGCTTTAGGAAAAATGGTTTATGTTCATTGAAAAGCACCTAATAGTGCAGTTCTTATCCTACACTTTGTTTTACAACAACTCTACCGCAAAATAGCGTAGTTATGAAAAATTAAGAACATGCAGTCAATCTTTAAAATTACGATTCTGATTGACAATCGAGAAAAAAAATTTCTACTTGAACACCCTTTTAATATTGTAATTTCGAAGTTAAGTTTTAGTTAATCATTTTATGAACAACTTACCGTGTTGTTCCAATGTTGAGAAGTCTGATTCTGACGTAAAATTGAAAAATACCTTGAGAATAAAATCCGAATAAAACGAAACTCTTCACCATTAGAATAGATGTAAAAACTCAGCAAGACCTCTGTTCCTACCTAGCTGAAGAATTGTTAAGAAAAACATACTCCACTCATAAAAGGTTTATGGTTAGAATTTTTTAGAATGGGTGTAAAAACTAACACGAATAGCAAACTGTCTTTCAGAATAGTAATAGTATTTTACATTTTCAGCATCTTCGATGAAGTATTCGGGGCATTGGAACCTGGATATTTATATATGCTAATGGTTGAGGGTGACGAACCGCCAAACCGAGGGGGGAACGCTCTACAACAACTCGACCCTTCCGTGCAACAACAGCCAAACCTCCCCCTGCTGCAACAAGAACTGAACGCCATAGAAGAACCCGAAGAGGAGCAAGTGGAGGAATATGCAGAGGAGGATGTAGAAAAACCTCTCCATCCTTGTGTCATATGCCTCGTTGAGGAGGCCAATCAAGTGGCGGTGTTTTGCGGGCACATCGCCACTTGAGAAGGATGTGCAAATGAACCACTTGATTTGGGACAAAACAAATGCCCTGTTTTTCAGAATGTTGTGTTATTTTATTTGAAAGTTTTTTTTCATATTTTTTTTCTATTATTTTTCTTGGTATAAAATAAAAACGTGTTTTCATTGTGCTCATACGTGCTCAACAAAAAAGATGAACAAGTGTATCATTCCACACCTGACTTCGAAATCGAACCATCTCCAGCAAGTTGTTTATCGTAGAATCGTACGAATTATGCAACGTGATCACCATCTAATGGTTTCTAGGAGCAGTCTGAAGCCAACACGTGTGACTTAACTTGATAAAACTATATTTTATTGACTAGTTGGGTTTTCCTACCCTAACCAAAAACCTGTTTTTATAGTCTTTCCTAAGCTTAGCAAAAATCTGTTTTATAGACTATTTTAGACTTTTCCTACACTCAACAAAAATTACATTTTACAGACTATTTAGGCTTTCCTACCCTCAGCAAAAACCTGTTTTTTATAGACTTTCCTAAGCTTAACAAAAATCTGTTTTATAGAATACAAACGCTAGTAGAAAAACGATGTCTTGTTGCAAACCACGCTTTGTGACCTAAATCTCGAAATGTTGTGGAATTGTGCCGCACGTGTGTTCTTAAGACGGAGACTCGCGTTTTTTCGATCGATTCCAACGTCTGCAAAACCAAAAAATACCAACACTCGCAAAACTGTTTGTGTCCCATGCATTCCCTTCTCAAAACATATGCAAGCTTAGAGCTCCACCAGTTGTAAAAGAAGTGCTACGGCGTTGAAACTATTCCACCTTGCTACATTTCTTCTTTGCGGTCCAAGTTTTTGTGGAAAAACATATTGGATGTTCAGTTTTATTGAAAATCGCAATGAGATTTTTACAGAAAAAATCGAAAAGGTGTTGTTTTTTTACGACACGTATCAAAAAAAATTCGATGACTATGTGAGCAAAATTGAGCTTATTCAGGGGTTACCCACTCTGGAAATATTTAAAAATGCTGATCGATGTTTACTAATTCTAAATGACTTGATGCATCACCCCCAGGATGTGATTACTAAAATTTTCACTGTATACGTTCATCATTATAATTCTTCAGTAATGTTTACTGCACAGAATCTTTTTAATAAAAATATTTGCGAAATATTGTTGAATTCCCATTTTGTAATTTTATTTAAAAACTGTCCTGACGCCACTCAAATCCAACATTTCCAATGGCAAGCTTTTACGAATAAAGCTAAGGACCTCTATGAGGCTTGTAAAAATGCCGTTGCCACACCAAGAGGGTATTTGGCGCTAGACTTCAGACCAGATACTGAAGACTCCCTGCGAATAAGAACAGGAATTTTCCCAAACAAAGTGAATTATTTACATCAGTAGTTTTCCCTCACAATGAATCGGTTAAAAAGAAAGGCTTCCACTTTGAAGCTCTTGCATGGAGCGAAAAGTCTTTGCAAAATGCGGTGTTGGAGAAGATCAGAAATGATTTAATTGAATGCATTTGTGATAATTCTTTTAATGTTCTGAAAGGCACTGCGCCAATTTCGAGACAGTATAAAGAACGACTCACCAAACCAGGGCTGCAAACTTGATCGATTTTTATTCGAGTTCGAGTTCAGAAAAATTATTTTTTTGAGTTCAAGTTCGAGTTCAAGTTCGGCAAAATAACCGAGTTTTTTCGAGTTCGAGTTCAAGTTCAAGTTCGAGTTTGAAGCCCTGCACCAAACACAAAACTTCATTACGCAAGCTCGTCCACCGCAAAGTGTGTCTTAAAAAGAAAAGGAATATTATTCAAAGGGGCGGTTTTCTTCCGGTGGTTATCCCAATTTTAGGGGCAGTATTTGTTAGGGGCAGTTATCCCAATTTCAAGAAGTTTGTTTGGCCTAGCAAAATGAGGAAATTAGTGTTGTTGGAACCCCGAGTTTTGCGAAAAATTGAGAGCAGGAGCTGGAAAAAGTGAGTCACGAGTTCTCAGCGATTTAGACAGACAAATGGAAACAATTTTAAATGCCCTGCGACCAGCTTATGAAAAAATAGCATTGTATAACGATGCTTTGCAAAAATCAGAACAGCTTGAAAAAAAGGTTGCACATGCTAAACCGCAAGCTGTGGAAGATCGAATATTATCAGACTTTGAGCAACAAATGCAAGCTGTGTTGAATTCTCAAAAACTAGCACGTTAAAAAATGTTATTTTATAACGAGATCTTGTGCAAATCCAAAGTATATGAACAAAAGCAGCGTGCTAGACGTTTGCAGAAAAAGGAAAAATTGCCGAAAAAAGAAATATTAAAACATTTTAAACAGGCTAAAAACAAAAAAGTAAAACAAATTTCTAATAAAATTGAAAGCCGCCACAACTTGGACTAGAATTCCACAGGAAACTTAGTTCTTGACGGTCGTCCGATTTCTTCCAGCAACATTACAGAGCTGCTACGTTCAGCTGTGGTTAAAAAAGAACCCAACATACCAGGTTGGTCAACATTTGACAAAACACCCAAATGGAAGGCTTTTTAAGTTGCAAACTGATTTGGGTACAGAGTTCACAAATAGAGCGTTTCAAAGCTGGCTCAAAGATCACAAAATTCACTTTTTTTACACGCACAACCACGAAATTAAAGCTAGCATAGCTGAGCGTTTTATTTGCAATATTAAAGAAAAGCTTTTGAGATATTTCACGTATTCCAATAAACGAAAATATACCCATGTGATTCAGAAATTAGTGCATGCCTACAACCACACCTATCACCATTCGATTCAACGCTCACCAGCTGAGGTTAACCCTTCTAATCAGGAATTGGTCTGGCTGACGTCATACGGCGGTCGGCGACCTAAAAAACCTAAGTTGAGAGTCGGGACAAGGGTAAGAATCTCAATGATACGCCGACGATTTGAGAAGAGCTATTTTCAAGGGTGGAATGAGGAAGAGTTTGAGGTTGCCGAGGCATTCACCGGCGATCCACCCAATAATAAAATCAAGAATTTAAAGGGTGTGACTTTAGAAGGTTCTTTCTGTAAACCCGAAATTCAAAAAGTATTTAGAAACGACAACGTTTACAAAATCGAGTCCATTCTTAAAAAACGAAAGCTCAAGAAGTATCAGGAGTATTTTGTAAAATGTTTGGGGTACCCAGACTCCTTTAACACCCGGGTACGCAAACGAGATCTTGTACATTATGCTTAATCTTTCGCCAACTGCAACCGATTTAGCTCTGTTCCTTTGTCTGGTGGTTGGTGTGTACGTCGTGATTATTATAAGTCTGTACAACTCGACAAAAAGCGTGGAAAACAAGGAGCTTTGGGTTAGTCTGCTCTCAAGCAGTGTGGGTTACCTGTTGCCTGCTCCCATACTTACGAAAAACCATGTTTCTACTTCTTCCCAGTTACAACTCTGTATCTGTTTTGCCTAAAACCGAACTTCAGACTTTAAAGTACACTTACCAAATTCTGTGAATCTTGAAGGCTCTTGGGAATGCGGTTTAGCCGAGATTCAGTACTAGAGATCTTGGTACACGGTGTCCCGGCCTTCAAAATATTGGGTGTATTACCACCAAGATAAGGTGAAGGCAATGACCCACATACCACTGGGGTACTACTAAGACCCTAGTTATGTAATTGACTGGCTCAATTGCCAGCTAGAAACAGCTTTCAAAACAGCAGCAGAAGAGGCGATCAGAGACCTTACGTCAGGTCTGACATTACCCCCAAGATTTATTATGAATTTGTGTTTCAACACCAAAGCTCATATAGCAACACTCGAAATCCAAGACAATCAACCTCCGAATATCAAAGTCAAGTTTTCCGATGATTTAGCAGCTATTTTAGGCTTTGACGATACTCATTACGAACAGTCTAGTACATATGTGGGTTCACGGGTGGTGAATTTAAACAGCATTGACGCGATTTTGTCTATTCTGACATTATCAAGTCTCAAATTGTCGGGAATGCTTTAACACTGCTTCAAGATGGTCGCAGTTCACGATAGACCTGGGGAGTTGGTTTGTAGCGGAGTTGATAAACCACATTACAAACCCATTTCAAGAAAACACTTTTCTGATAATCACATTTCTTTGCGCAATGATCAAGGCGAACTTATACGATTTGAGAAGGGTAAGGTTTTTGTGACTCTGCATTTCAGAAGAGGAAAACTACCCCTTTAAATTTGATGTCATAGCTCTGTCGCGTTCATTTACACATATAGCAATATGCTTGCAAAGTGCTATTATGATTCCAAGGCTTACCAGTCTTACTATGTAAATCAAGTTGGAAATGGTGATCTGTATCAGTACTTAAATTGTAAAATTTTGCATGGTGGGACGCTTTTGCAGCCTGGACCAAACCTTAGTGAAAATTACGTAATTCTGTCGACGAAATTGAATAAAAACCAAAAAATAAAAAAGTCTTCGCCAAGAGTCTAAGTGCTTTTTTCGCCGACATTAGGTGAAGACCAAGAAAAAAAAAAAGGTCTTCGCGGACGGTGGAAGTGTTTCTCATTCTGAATCACTTTTCCCGCGAACTTTGGTGCTATATTCGACCGGATTTTGTAGGTCTTTTTCCTCTGGTCATCCAGCGCTCAAATCTCGATAGGGGGACGCCTAAATCTCGATGAGAGGGACGCTAACTCTCGATGGGGGGAAGCGTCCCCCCCGTCCCCCCTACAATTTAAGTGCTGGTCTGTATTTTAGGGGTGCGCCATTTCAAAAGGGGTATGGTATTGGGAGTGTTTTTTCAAGTTTAGTGAAATCGATTATGCCGTTGATCAAGTCAGGCGCAAAAGCAATCGGGAAGCAAACCCGGGGCGTCGCCAGCTTAGCGAGATCAGGGGGGCAAAGCAGAAAACCGGGGGGGCAAAGTTTTGAAGGTAGATTATTTCAGTATTTTAAGAGTTAAGTAGATTGTTTGTGTGGCGGGGTAGTAAATTTTGTTTCGCCTTTTAGTAATACAGCTATTTGGCGTTGATTAAGTCCATAGAATCATTTTCAGCTTTATTTTACAAACTAATTACTTAGGTTGCAATGAAACGATTACTAAACCGTATATTTATTTAATGCCTTTATTAAATTTATTTAATGCCTCTGACGTGCATGATTGTCTTTGTCTTTCACATAAGAACGGCATGGGATCATATCGGTTATTATACTACATTGTTTAAAGCAAGACACAAACTTGCAACAAAAATTTTAGGCATATTCTATGGCTATCGCGTTGGTAAACATATAGACATAGGTGGGCAAGTTAATGCAAAACGTTAGCTTCGTTAGCCACTAGTCCGTTAACAAACTTCACACCTCCGTTAACGTTAATCCGTTATTTTCAGCTTTAATTAACGGAAGTTAGCAAAGTCCGTTAATTCGTTAACAGTTTCGTGTAATTTACATTTCTTTTTATTCACTCGCTTCTAGAACACGTATTGACGCTGTTGAGCAGATTGTAAGGAAGTATTTATTGCTGTGGTAGTAGTCTTTTTGTGTTTTGGATGTTACATTTTACAGTCTAATCTAATTTCAAGATAAAAACAAGTTCAAATGCACTAACGAAGCTGCGATTGGAAAATCTTTGGAAATTGCGAACAGCGATAATTAATAAACCTCTGAGGCTGTAGCTTATTATTTGCCTCATAAAAGAGCTCCTTTCTTCGCTCTCTTCTACAAAACTCGTGCTAATACGCAACAAGTGCTACCAGTGCAAACTGGTTTGTACCAGTACGATAAATGAATGGTGCAAGATATTAACGATAAAAACCTTAACGGAAGTTAACAGAACTTAACGGAAGTGAATTTAGTCCGCTAACAGAACTTAACGGAAGTTAATTTAGTCCGTTAACATGAAAAAACTTTTTAACGGATTAACGAGTTCAAAAAAAAGTCAGCTTCGTTATTAACGGATTAACGGACTTGTGCCCACCTATGCGTATAGAATTAATCTAAATAGTAAGAAAAGTTAAAAACTGCCCATGAAAAACTACCTTGAATGATTTTTGAATAAATGCAGAAAGCAGACTGTCTCTGACATATTGAAATATTGGCAAAGCTGCTAACTCAACAATTGCTGAAAAAACAGCGTAAATCTTTTCATTTAACTAAACATGATTACAGCTACATAACGGCTAGAAACGACTGACGACAGGAAACTCCAGAAAAATATGAGCAAAATTTAATATCGGTACTTCTATGATGAATACTGTAGCTAATAATATACAAATCGTGTATTACAAGCCCAAGTAGAAAAATGAACAGTTTAGCATTTATACTTGAATGCCTATTCTGTTTCTGCATTGCCTATAACTTCATTAAGACAGGAAAGTGCCGATCCAGGAGGTGGCATCCCCCATAAGAATTTCTGCTGCATCCCTCCCAATAGTTCGCATCGGTACGGTGCGTAACTTTGGTGTTACAACTTGAAACGTTACTAAACAATGCATTTTATCCTCAAAAAAAATGTCGAAAAAGCTAAAGATTTCGGACCCCGCTGGGGAGCTCACAGCGCCCCCCCAGACTCCCTAGCTGGCTTTACGGCTGTCTCACCATAACTTTTGTGTTTGAAAATTCTTAATTGCCACCAGCACTCCTTCCAAACCTTAGTAAACGTTTCTGCGGACTTCCTTGCTGGTATTGGCGAAAATGAGCGTTGAACTTTGCTTCGATAATCTCCAGTTTGAGTATCATCCCTCCTCCCAATGTTCAAAATTATCAAAAAATAGACAAATTCCTTAAATCATCCCCCAATGGTCAACATAGTTTGGCACCACTGATTAGTGTATCGGTAATGCACCAGTACTGTATTACTGCTCTGAAAAAATCATCATTAATAGCAGCATCAAACAGCCAAAACGGTACTATAGGCTACTAAAGTTTACTCAAAATCTCAGATATCAATGGCGTTACTAGTGCCGAGAACACTGCTTAGTTTGTTTTGCTACCGGTACTAATCGATCTTGTTAAATGAACTATACGGTAATGGACACTTCTTGCAAATCTGAAAGTCAAAAAATTCCCGTAGTCTAGCGATCTAAGAATTGGTCAATGGATTCCGATTTGGGGGAGGAATGCAGTCTGCTGTTAGCTCAGAGTTTCTGCAGATCGATTACTCATACTGCTAAACAAGATCCCAATCAAAATACAGTATGGTTGGAGTTGCTAAGCTAAGGCCTTCCACTTCCAGACATGGGCTTGTCAACTCAACTCACTTTTGCTAAGTTTGCTTACCCGTACCTACGTTTGCTACATAGCCTAGAAGTGCAACTGACCGATCGAATTCTTATCTTTTTTTCCGGAGGCATTGGCGAGTCTATTTTCCTTTCCGTAACCATTGATTGCACGGTATATTGTGGATGGTTTGTACTATGCGTATACCACTGATCACCAACTTACAGCCTACACTAACTTACTGTACGTTACCTTTAACAGTCACAAAACCTGACTTGTAATAAGGCCTCGCTGATAAGTGCTACTGTATATGACATCATAATCTACGATGCCACGCCTACTACACAGTACACACAAACTGCTGGTAGCTGTATTATTATTATACCGTACTGAATTGATTTGTTGTTGTTGTTGTTGTTGAACCTGACCCAAGACACGAGATTGTGCTGCGTATCGTACCCTAGATTGTAATATAGATGTCAGGATACTTAGTTGCATGAAGGAAACAAAGAATCAGTCAAAAAAATGTTTAACTAATGTATATTAACAAAAACATTCACTAAAATCGTTTTCGGCCAGTGGCCATCTTCAGCTTATTTAAATGCAATCAATCTAATAGAATCGATGTCAGGGAAGGGGATGGAACAATCAAAATTACCATTATTTTAACTGTGAGGGCGATGCTCACTTCTAAGAAAATATACAGTGATGGGGGCAAGAAATAAATCGGGGGGGGGCAAAAATAAAAATCGGGGGGGCAATGCCCCCTATGCCCCCCCCCGCTGGTGACGCGCCTGAAGCAAACGTTAAAGGGGGTCTTGGCTTTGCCTCAGACGTTTTGAGGGGAAAAACGCGAAGCAAGCAGCAGTCGACCGCGCCTGAACTACTAGTTCAACACTCTTTCGACAGGCTACAAGCTGCAAACGCAAAGCTCACGACTGCAAAAGAAACGGCGCAAGCGGTCTAGCGACATATTTATTTGAGATGGCTTCGTTGATACATTCCAGTTCTTCAGAGTCTGTAATAGCTAATTGGATCTATTCTCAGCGCCGCCAACTCAGACCTGTTTATAAGATAGATTTTTTACCGAGTGTAGGCCCTTGTCCATGTTAACTTTGGCAGGACCGGTGAAATTTTGCATTGCTGCTGAGAGTTCACTCTACATCGATCTAGCCAACACTTTTCTGTACGTAAGAGCGTTGGTGACGCAAGCAGATGGCACCGATCTTGAACAAGGGGTTGAAATTTTCCCAGAATCTAATTTTTTTGCACACATTGTGGTCTCAGTGTGATTTATACATGAACGATACATTGGTGACCCAGTCGAGCAAAAATTATAGCTATCGCAGCTACATGGAGACGTTGCTGTCTTTTGGATTCCCAACTTTCGTCAGTTTTGTGGTACCAAAACACTGCAGGTGCGTTCAACACGCGTGGCGCAAACAACGCCGGTTAAACAAAACAAAAAGCTTTGGCTGCCCAAAGCCATGAAATTGATATGATGGGACGTTAGCATCTGGACATGGGTTTTCAGTCTAGATACATTCTAAATGGGATCTGTTGCAGATTCAAGTCTTCCGTTTATAATTATGAGTATCAGAGTTCCAATCCAGAGGGAGTCTATGGATTATCACAGTCTTGCTGTGCTAAACAACTCAATTTTATATCCAAAAAGTATATTTATCCTTGAGAATGCAAATTCGATCGGATCTCAAATAAAATAACTCAATCACAGTAGGAACGTAGCGTAACGTAGGAAAGACGGCAGGAGAACAGTAACTAAGCTCTAACAAAACAGCAAATTAGCTTTTGTGCAGACTCCGATCTTTTTAACTCAATAAAAGAAAAACTTGTCAAAACTAGAATGCCCTGCTAGCAGGCATACCGAGAAACTAGGAATGACTCACCAAAAATGCAACTAGGTGTGGTAAGTGCATCACGTGATTAGATCCTATGCAAATTACGCGAATTAAGAGCGGAAGGCGCTCTAAAACTTGTTACAAACGTGCAATTTTTACAGAATTGCAGCAAATCACAAACTACGCAAAACTGATTGCTAAAGGCCAATTATCATGCTGGAACAGGATCAAAAACAAATACAGGTTGATAAGAGCAAAGGGTAGTTTTTGTTTGCATATCGAAACCTCAACCAAGCTGAAAACAAGGTCTCGTTGAAAGAGGTCTCTTTATTTTGTCGAAAAGTGAAACCGAACCCATCGATTCAACTAGCACATGCTAAGGCTCTACAACACGGAACTGTAAAATCCCCCCTGAGACGTGTGGAAGTAAAGACGTTCACTATCCCTCAAGGGAATCACTTTTTTTCAAAAGAAAGTCTGTTTTTGGGGCACTACCCACCCGTCTCGTGGTTGGTTTTGTTGACAACGACGCTTATAATGGAAACATTACAAAATCACCCTTCAATTTTATGAACTACGATATTAATTTTGTGTGTGTTTATCGCAATAGAACGCAAATCCCTTTGTCGCCCCTCCAAGCGGATTTTGAAAGTAGCAAATTCATTCGCAGTTACTTGAGATTGTTTTCACAGACCTTACAGTATTTTGCTGACACAGGTCTAGCCTTGACTAGAGCTGATTTTGGTGGTGATTACACGCTGTTTGCTTTCGATTTAACCCTCCAGTTAAATTCGAGCGACCCGACTTATAAATATATTGACTTAATAAAGAACGGGAATATTAGATTAGAGGTTCATTTCATTGCAGTGACTCCGCATACGTTGACTGCTGTTGTTCGTGCTGAGCATGACAATCTTTTACAGGTGGATGAGCAAAGACATGTAGCTTTTGATTACAACGCATAAATACCAATCAAATCAAGCGTTTATTGAATAAAGACCCTTTCGCTAAAAACATTTTTAAAAGGCTTGCGCCAAAGATGAGCTGCTGCATGTCAATTATCCGTCTGCTTACGTCATTCATTCCCACCCGAGTTCTAAACCAGGAGAGCATTGGATCGCTGTGTATTTTGATAAACACGTGAAGGGTGAATATTTCGACAGTTGCAATCTACCCACTAGAGTGAACGGTTTTACTGCTCTCATGGAACGCAACTCGAAAGAATGGGTCTACAACGACAAAGCTCTATAAAGTCTGTTTTCTACCAAGTGTGGTCATCACAGTGTTTCTTTTGTTTTATATCGTTGTCGTGGTTATGGTATGCGTGATATTGTTTCTCGTTTCTTATGTAACCTGACTGAAAACAATCGGAAAGTTGACTTGTTTATTCGTGACTTCTCGCTTATGTAAATGGAACACACAAATGTTTTTTTTTCACATATGTTTTATTGCAATATACTTACAAAAGAAAACAAACGTTTGATTTTTATTCTACGCGCAGGTTCGAGACAATATTCGATTAATTTAGCGCATAATTCAATTCTTCGACAAAAACGGTGTCGATTCCGGGCAACACGCATCCAATCGCTCTGTCGTGCATCGCGACATGCATCGGATTCGAACAGTAGGCAGATAGTCACGTAGTCAGAAAAACGCACTATTCATTACAAATAAGCGTCCAAACGTTGCGTGGGGTTTTGAGAAAGTTCAAAGTCTTTTGGAAGACTGTTGTTGGAAAGTTTTCGCTTTTTAGGGTTAGTTGAAGCAATGTTTTGCGCATCCAAAAGAGTCAGGAAAGACTCTAACTGCTTATGGTCCTGTGGCGGGAGTTGGCATTCGTCGTCGTTTTAAACAGCCAACGTGATGAAGTTGTTCAACATATAAAGGGTAAACCTTCGTGGCGATGGAATGTTTTCCGCTTTAAGTCGCAGCTAGTACCCCTCGGACAAAACCTCTTGCTTGATCACTTTTGCATTTTGCTGGATACTACAGGCGCTGTCGTCAAAACTAGTGGACCAAAAGACGTACTCTTTTGTATGGCATTTAAGCCAAAACAGCAAGTAAGGTTTTTTTTCCATAATCTATTGAACAACGCGCGAAAGTTGCTTAGGAGAAAACATAAACTTGCCTTTTTTGACCGATACCACCGCCTTTCTGAGTAAGGTCGAGGTAGGAAACAGGAATCCAGAATCCGCGATGGCTTGAAATTGTTGTCTGATATCTTTTACAGAATCTTCCATCTCTCTTGCGCTCGTAATGATCTCTTCCTGTTTGTACAACGTTTCGTAGCAGCTAGTGTATGGAGGTGTGTAGTTCGGAAATTCAACGTTTTGCACCTTCAAAAACAGTTCATCAGCTTTGTTAGTGTAAGACTGCATGCTTTTCAAACTTTCGCTTGCAGCTCTTTTTATAGGGGAAAAAGTGAAAAAACGCAATTGCGCCACACAAACGGGCGTATTCCTTAGCCGTTCTTGGTAACGTTCACCATGATGAAAAAGACCCTGGGATTATGACGTTATTACCCAGGCAAGCCAGGTCCGGTTTTCAACCCTATACGTGCGGATTTTTCCTTCATTATGTTACCGCAAAGCGTACACAGACGCGATTTTCTGGAGCACGAAAAGCACTCAGAGATGTGAGCACATGGGAGGTACATCACACAGCTTTCCTCCTCGCGACATTTATTATACTTGACTTCATCTTGCAGTTCTTTTGCTCGATTCTTGGTTTATTTTGATTTAAACATCACTTTGGGTTCTTCCATCAATTTTTCCATGAATTCATGAAATGTAGCAAAGTTTTCCTGATTCTCCCTAAATTATTTAGTGAGAACTCGCGCAATTTTTTGATCTTTAAACCCAACAGTTTTGCCATCTCCACATTCTTACCCAACAACATTTCCGTTTCGGCTTCCTCTTTCACATCAACACCTCCTCTGGGATCTATTAACGGTGGGAACAGAAGCTCGCGTTTTGCAGGTGTTTTGGTTTTTACAAGTTTTTGTAACCCTTGTAGCGTTTTGTCTGGTGGTGGGTTAGGAAGAGCGGGTCTATTCAACCAAGAAAATTTTTCACAACAGCTTTCACAAAGTCTACTTCCTCCTTTGTTTTTCAGCAAGTACTCACATAGTAGAAACCATTTTGCGTGTTCCATCCATGGGTCGTCATACCATTCCCAATTCTTTAAACCTGAGCATGGTATGGAATGGAATGGAAAATGGAATGGAATGTAACGGAAATTTCGGTATGGAATATGAAAGGCCCATTGACGGCTTTGACAGGTTTGACTTTTTTTTTTTGAGATTGACAATTTGCAGTTCGTAATTTTTTTTCTTCCATCTTCACAAAAATTCGTATTAGCTATTTCATCCCCGTTTCAGCCTAATTTTATGTTTTTAGTTTTTAAGCTTATAGTAATTCTTTGTGTTGTTAAAGCTTGGTATTTTTATTACAGTAAATTTTTTTTAGCAGTTTGGTTACGCCAAATTTTAAGTTTGGTGTGAGCGCAAACTTGTAAGGTAATCATTAAGCCTTAAGCATAACCAGGGGGCCCGGGACTCCACCCCCAATTGAAAGCAACCAACGATAAAAATGATGACACAAAGCCAATTGTTTATTCAGTTTCAGTTTCTTTCAGCATTTTTCGAGTGCAACAGTACACGTGTGAGCTATAACATGTCAACAGTGATTAGTATCAACATTAATATTGACGACCA
Source organism: Trididemnum nubilum (assembly GCA_963965965.1). Taxonomy (NCBI): domain Eukaryota; kingdom Metazoa; phylum Chordata; class Ascidiacea; order Aplousobranchia; family Didemnidae; genus Trididemnum; species Trididemnum nubilum. The sequence goes on from OZ014490.1 coordinate 35,406,560, forward strand.
GCGGGTCAGGGATTTTGCCTACCGATTTAAGAATACAGGCCGGGATAAAGTCAATGTTTTTGTTCTGAAAAATGGAATCTCAGGCCCTCATCTAACTTTTTTATGCAATAATGTTTTAGACCCATAGCTAACTTTTATATTGCAATAGCATGTTATAGTAATCATCTACTGCATCTAATGTATCAACTTTAAATAACTTTAAATCCACCTCCACTACCTACCAACTTTAAATAACAATCCACTTCCATCTCGCCAGTTTTTACGCGACAAAATACTTTTGAAAAAAAAACTGGCTTGTGGAAATGCTTATTGAGCAAATTATTGAATTTGAATCCTGGTTGTACATATATTCCTAAAACTAGATATTTTCATGGCAAAACAAAAATCTCCATGGCAAATCTTCGAGTGAATTACTTAATGCTAAAAGTGTTGTAGAAGGTAACGTATACCTTGCTTCCCCTAACGTGGGTCAAGTCACAAAATTTAACCCCAAAATGTAAGATTTTAAACGTGCTTTGGACTTGACCTGAAGTGAGAGGAGGGTTTTTTTCAATTGGCTTTCAAGTCTCAAAAATTTTGTTCTTTCAAATGGCTCTGAAAACGCTCAAAATGTGATCCAGAATTGCATTAAAATAGCTATTTTTTCCAAAAAATTATGAAAAATCGCCCAGCTGCAGGCGGCTACGTCACCTGGCTTCCTCTATGATACGCTTGAGTTGCATTAATTTGCCCACCACGTCTCCCAAGTTTGATATATTTGTAAAACTTTTTAACATACGGTTGCAAAGGTGCAAAATATACGTTGCATTGCTTCCGGTCTAAGAGGTTTTTAGTATAAAAGTATGGAATGGAATACGGAAGAAAATTTTAGTATGGAATGGAAGATTTTTAGTATGGAATGGAAATGGAATGGAAGAAAATTGCCAGTATGGAATAATGAAGATGGAAAAATCGTCTTCCATTTCATTTCATACCATGCCCTGCTTTGAACCACTGTTGCAGTACCAGCATTTTATCCTATCATTGTCACCTAAATAATAAAACCCGGCATCTACCATTAACGTTGGGTCGGCTTCTATTCTTTTCCCGGGCCAATTTTCAGACTCAATAAAAGTCTGGTGGCAGTCGACAATCCGACGCGTATGAGGGTTTATTGGTTGTTTACATTATAATAGAGAAGAAATGGGACTAACAACAGCGCCTCCAAATATCGGAACTGAGTCGCAAGTGTCTGCCATATCGCTTACTTCTATTTCGCTACAGTGGAAACACAGCGTCCTATATTCGCTTCATATACTTGCTGTTCTTTACTGCACCATGTAAACAAATTTCAATGTGACAAGTGGTAGCAGCTGGAGAGGTTTTTGTAAAGGTGAATTTGCGATAGGCCAGGTGGCCGACGGTCACTGGCCCATGCCTTCACACTTTAGTCCAAACTTTAGATTCACCATTTTCGGTGGTTCGGTTCCCAAGTAAGCGTTTTAAAGTTTAGACTCACCACCTTCGGTGATTCGGTTCTTAGGTAAGCTTTACCAATTTTAAGCTTTAGGGCTAGGGATAGGGTTTTAGCCGCATTCCTCGGTTAGGGATTCAGGCCGCCGCAGAGAAAGTTTCGCCGCATTTTGTGAATCCGCCACCGCATTGGAAACTCTGCCGCAGCCGCAATCTGCAATTGTCTGAAATCCTTCATTACCTACCACTAACATCGGATCACTAAAACTCTTAAGTAGGTGTGGATTCCTCAAAGTACAAAGTAGTTATGCTCCTCACCTTAGCCTTGCACCTACCACTTCGTATGCTCTAGCGATGGCGCTGGCACTGCGCACAAGAGATAAAAATTTGGCATAAGAGCTAATTAAAAGTTATTTATAGATTTTGATGAATAAAATAAATCTCCTAGCCCAATTATTAAAATATACCAATTATAGGCTTTTAATGTTACCGATATGGCGTTTCAAATATCATAAGACCTATAAGTGATGGTTTTTTAAAAGTATTTTTGGCCAATCTAAACTTTTGTTTTAATCCTTTGTGTGTCTCGAAATTTATCAACTAATTATATAATGTATTTATTTCTAATGAATTATTTACTGCTGCCTCATGATTGACGTAAATGAGGCTGCCACGATTACGGAAAATAACCAAAACCGTACTGTTTCAAAAAAAAAAACGGTGTTCAACCTGCCAAAAAAGATTGCAGTTTTTGACACTAATAAACAAATTTTAACTACATGAACAGAATTGTTTCGTGACGACCTTGAAAAATGTGAAAGATGCACCAGGGCGTTGCAACACACCTTTTGAGAATTACTGAATCAGAGTTGTAAGTCGGGCCGGGCTTTTCGGGTCGGGTTCGAGTTCGGGCCGGGTTTGGGCCTAAAGTTGATAAAAATTTCGGGCTTAATTCGGGCCTGAGACGTACTTTTTGTCTTAGATGCACAAAAATATTATCAAAATAACTTCGCAACATTGCTAAATTTTTCAGACCTAACTTAACTTTCGGGTTTTTTCGGGCATGATTTGGGCTTCAAATTAGTTTTCGGGGTCGGGCTTATATTTTCATGTTCGGGCCGGGTTCGGGCCTAAACTAGTCGGCCCGTTTACAACTCTGCACTGAATAATAAACAGACCTATTATCGTATATCAAAAAAATGGATTTATGGGATTTTCACACGAATAATAAATCCATTAAAAAAAGTTTTATAATTATGATGTTTCCTGTCTTGGAAGGTAAAATTTCTAACAGCAAAAAGTTTTTGCAGTTCTTTTAACATACCAATAACAATCAATCGCGATTCAATTTTAGATAAAACAGTCTGGAAGGTTTAAAATACTTCATTGTAAAATTTTGACAGTTGTTTGTACATAATCGACATCAGCTTCAATTTTAGTAATTTCTTTTATTACATCCCAAAGCTTTAGTATACCGGCTCCTTTTCATACCTCGCTATTAGACCTTTTCATCAAATCTTAAGGTTGTAGCCCGGCAAAGGGTTCAGTATCAATCTGCTGCTTGTATTGCGGCGTGCAGGAATTGATCATGATTGCTACATGGCAATGCTCAGCAGCGATAACCGATAAATTATCCGAGCGAACCAAATTTCGAATGCTTCAACTTTTTTTATTGATGTTTGTTGCTGCATGTCTCAGCTTTGCTCCACACCAGCCTCACTTGAGTGAATCCGATTTTCAAACTAATAGTTTTCTGTCTTTTTTCCATGGGCGCACGAGTGCAGGTTTTTAACTAAATTATGACGTCAGTAAGACAAAGGAGGCAAAAATGGGACCAATACATATTGCAAGTTTAGTGCGTGGCGAAGCAAAATTAACCGATTTACGAGACGTAATAAAACGGTACAAAAAATTCAACCAGATCAATTTGCAAGATCAAAGGGTGTGCAATTCAACTTTGCAATGCAGGAAGCAGATCAGCACATTAAATTTGCCCTTCCATTCCCCATAGTATCAACAGTTTGAGCTGCAGCGGCAGAGTGGTCTAACGCATGTCCTTCGTTGAACGACTGCCGCAACTTCAAAACCAGTATATGTCTCTGGTTGTTGTGAATATGGACTAGCTACCAATCCGTAGTCAGTTTTTCTGACGACCGTAGACTAATTCAGCTTGTGACTTTTTATCTTCTATTTTTTCACCTAAAATATTGATTTCATTTTAACTCTTCGTAAAGCTGCGTTCACAACGGCGGTTTTTAGCTACGAGAATCGGCATTTGGCCTTTTTTCTTTCTCAAATAGAGAAAAAATTAAAGAAGAGCATTATTGAGAAAGAAAAAAGGCAATAAATGCCGATTTTCGCAGCTAAAAGTCGCCCGTTTGAATGTAGCTACAACAGCAAAGTTTTTAAGCGTTTCGGACTTTGTGGTGTCCATCATCAGCAAAAAATAAAATCTAATCCGTGCAATTTATAAAAGTTTCGGACTATACAACGTCCATCATTAGCAAAAATATAATCCAAATCTAAACAATCTTATTTTTTACTGATAGTCGACGTAGTAAAGTCCGAAACGTTAAGAAATTTAACCGTTTTAACAAGGGCCTTGCTTTAATCAAATCATTCATTCTTGCTTTGATACTCAGCGAGTTAAGACATGAAATTGATGCAGATCAAGTACGTTTTTCAAATTGAAGATGCTAACGCAACTTTTTTGAAAAAGTTAAGGTAGTGGCAAAGAGATTGCAGAAATAATAAACATTTACATAAAAGCACTGAAACCTGGTTGAAGTTTAGTATCGAATAGGCCAATAGGCCAATTACCAAGCATGGTAAGCAATACTAATAGTTACACCACACAGAAGGGTGGCAGGCCTGACGCAACTTTGCAGTACAAATTGTATCCTTGTAGTTATAATTCAAGGCTTTTTCTTTGTATGTCAACTTTGCAGCGATACTTTGACGAATTTACAGCGTCGCGTATGATGCAGTGTAGTGGCTATTGAAGGCGCGCCTCTGACAAGTCTCGCTCTCGAGTTCGATTTGCGGTGCATTCTTTTTTTTTTGCAGAATCTTGCATTTAAGTTAGGGTTCGTTTGGGCAGTATTTGCCAGCCTGCGAGATAGGAAATCGATGTACAAAGAGGAAAGGTACACTTTGGAAATACGTGGGTCTGACACTCGGCGTAGCAGAAGCGAAAAGTCGCCGATACGGTAACGACAGTAAATAAATTGCAAACGTTGCGCCTTCTTCGTCGTTAGATTGAAAAATACAAGCGTTAAAAAGTGAATAATTAGCCGCCTTATTGGGAAGCCCCGCATTCTTTCACTTCAGATGAGAAACGATGAGTCAATGAAGGAATAAAACGACACCAAACTTTTCTTTTATAAAATCTCTGTAATTATTGCTCAAGGGCATGCGTTGCAGGCTATCTTTCTGTGCTGCTAATAAAGATTATAATATGATTGCATTGTTGCTTTATTCAGCTAAATAAAAAAGTCAAATTCCAAATCAAAAATTAATAAAAGAAGAATTTAGAATTCAGATAAGGTTTTGCAGCAAGAGATTAAGCAACAATGTTACCTGTACGAGCTGCTAAGGCGTTCAGATCTTGTTTTTGGGCAACCTAAATTATCGAATACGATTAATTCAGGCGTTAATCTGTTTACACAAACATCACGTTGAAAAAATCACCTCCTAGCCTTTATTTCAAACTGAAAAACTATTTACATAAACAGAAGAGAGTTTACAGCTTTTTGTGAGATTCGAGCAGATTTGGGTGGTACACCAAATGGATATTGATACAATACAGTTAAAAATGCTTGCAAGAAAGGAATACTACTATGAAACTAACAGTTCTGCTACAGAAAGCTAGTTTAGAAATTAGAATTAAGAATTTTGTAGTGGTTGACCCCGTTCAAGGCATAAAAATGCTGCGGTTTGCGCTTAAACCGTTGTCAGTTTATAGAGGACGAGAGATGAAATCGCTCTTCTGAAGAATGACAACAAAAACTTTTTCAAAACAATCTTGTTTCGGAAAACATTCTGGAAATGCAGGAGTTAATTTTTTTGCTTAGCGTCAACATGAAAATATGATTTGAAATAATTTGAGCATGGCGATTAAGTGGCATTAAACTGGTAGCATATTATTGTGCCAAGTGTTAGTGTGTTAATGTTATCAGCAAATTAAACTGTATCGAAAAAGCGTGGAAATAGACGCGTAGAAAAAATTGTTTTGCGTTTTTAGGAATTTATGTTTGCCTTGTTTCATCTAAAAAAATAACAGAAAAAAAGTTTCAAAACAAATTGCTAACAAAAATTATTGTATTAAACGGATTTCATAATTATATTTTGCTACAAAGCCCTTTTGATTTTTGCGTGTTATATGAATTAAGTATTACAATAATACAGGCCTAGTCGAAAGCGTCTTTTAATTAGGTAGTTACTGCTTTTATATATGTTCTCAATCGCTGTACGGCCTGCCGTTTCGGGGCTTATAACATATTTTTTTGATTATGTACAGGGTGTTCCAAAATGGTTGACCCCATTCTCAATACCCATATCTCGGAAACTACTGGATGGATCATAATGAAACTTATTGCACTTTATGTTGAAGGTCATAAGTTTTATTGGCTAAATTTACAAAGAAAAGTACAAATATTTGTTGGTTCTATGACAGATTTTCATAAATGTTCAATATGAGCGCCGCCTGTGACTCGGCACACGTTGAGTCGGTATTCGTGGTGGCCATTTCATCACGATCACCCGACCTTTCTCCGTGTGATTTTTTCCTCTGGGGTTATGTGAAAGGACTAGTCTTTGTACTTCCTCTTCCAGCTAACATTGAAGAAATGAAAGAGAGAATTACAGCTGCACTGGAAACTGTTACCGAAGACATGCTACAGGGAATTTGGCACGAGCTCGAATACCGACTCAACGTGTGCCGAGTCACAGGCGGCGCTCATATTGAACATTTATGAAAATCTGTCATAGAACCAACAAATATTTGTACTTTTCTTTGTAAATTTAGCCAATAAAACTTATGACCTTCAACATAAAGTGCATTAGGTTTCATTATGATCTATCAGGTAGTTTTCGAGATATGGGTATTGAGAATGGGGTCAACCATTTTGGAACACCCTGTACTTTGGTTACCGGTATTGTGATTCAGTTCGCAATTGAAGCGACCCATTTTTGGCAATATTACTGTAAGTGAAAAACTAAAATCGCCAGTCTCCACCTGCGGCTGATTGAGCGACCCAGCTTGAAGCCGCTCAATTATTGTTGGTCCAAGTCTGTTTGGGCACTACTGTGTGATTGACGTACAAATCACCTTCCTTCCAGACCTTTTCTGATCTTATGGTGTGGTTCATTTATTTTTTGATTTCTTTTAGTAGAGCTGGTTTTGGTTCTCGTTTTCTATTTATGCTGGATTTGAAGTTTTTCACCAGCGATTTCAGTGGTTCATTTATTTTTTGATTTCTTTTAGTAGAGCTGGTTTTGGTTCTCGTTTTCTATTTATGCTGGATTTGAAGTTTTTCACCAGCGATTTCAGCCAGGATGAAATTTTAATATGAAATCCAATGATCATAGTTTTGTTCGATGAAATTTCATGGAGTCAGTGGCAAGGTGGCATCAACTCGATCACGGAAACATTTCGCGCTACAGCAAATTAAAAAAAACTTTTCAACAGTGGGATCGAAATTGAAAATCAGAAATGTGCCCAAACATGAACCGAGACGTATGTACCACGTCTCGCGGCCGTGATTGTTTATGGATTATTTTCAATTTTTGGGTTATTAAAAAAAAAAAGATATCAATTCGGTTTGCAAGGTTTAGCTGTTGAGTGTCTGGTGCGGTCATTGTTAATCTCGCGACTGTTTATGCATTGAAAATGCGCTTGGCTATATTAATACTTTTGAAACCAAATGTTTATAGATACCTGTATAGATTGGTATGTTCAAAACATTGCAAATGCTGATGCTTGACTTATTCGCGTCTTTAATGTCCGCTTGTATTTGAAAACCATAACTTTATTTTGCCTTTTATATGAAAATGTACTTGTTTGCAGTAAAAGAAACAAAGCATGTATTTTGTTTTAATTATTTTGTTTATACTTTAGCTACAGTAAACTCAGATTAAACCCATTTTACATTGAGGGAGAGGGGGTGGGACTAAAATAAAACAACAATAAAAGTTTTTTAAACCAATATTCTTTCCACAAAGCTATTACAGTGTAAAGGTTTTAAGTTTTTTAGTAGGTATAATCTTATCAACTGTTTATAAACTTGCTGACCAATAGTCCTGAGAATTGAACATCGCTTATTAGTTCTAAATTTGTTGATTGTTGGTAGAGAACTTGCAAATTGCTTCAATAACAATGTTCATATATGTCTTCGAAAGTTCTTGTCTGACATTTGTCAAAAAAAATCGTCAGAATGGATCAGAGTGATTAAAAGAAACGTTTATTACTAGGAAAAAAGCCGAGCAGTGATTGACCAGAAAGAAGAACCAGTGAGATTGCGTCGTTTGTGCACAATCTTAAATCTGTACTGTATATGAATTCTTTTTGTCGGCAGAGGGCGTGGTTAAAAGTTTTGATGAAAAAGGCTTCAATAGCAGATAGACGGAGAAAAGAGCGGCCTTGGGCAAGAATAGAAAATCTACTAACATCGTAATGTTGAGCACATAATACTATGTTGCTTTGATGGAAAATCTGCCAATTAGTCAAGACCAAATTCATTCTTGAAAATAACTTATTTAAAGTAAAATTGATTTCGACTGCGCAGCTATTATTTTCAAAGTAGTTATTATTAAGTAATTTCTTTTTTATTTTTATTAAAAGTTATTAACAACTAATTATTAAAATTTCAGTACCAATTAAAAACTAAAATCATACCGTACTGTATTTATTCATGTAAAACCACCAACACATCATGTTGATTTTCATGTTTTACCAAATTGCCGCTGTGGGTGAGATTGAAGTTCTAAAATCACGAGAAATTGTTGAACACAGTCAGGATTTTGTAAAAGATAAAGTTCTTTGGCTGAACCAGAAGCTGGCTGGTTTTTCATTTCTTTTCAGCGCAAAGTATGATACGTAATCGTTTGCATGGTTTCTAATCAAAGTGGCCACCTGCAGCGCGAAAGGCTATGGAAAAAACACACACTCCAGAACGGTGACTGCACTGAATGCAAGCAATACAGAAACGGTGTCCTCCCACAATACAGGTATATAACGTCATCAATAGTTGATAGTTATAGAACTACCAATCCCGGTAATCGCTGGTCTACTGTGCTACCCAAATTTGAAGCTCCCTTGGGTATTGGAGTTCAGGGTGAAATGTTTTGATGAAACAGTGCCTGTAAAATAGGGTTAAAAGACTTGGAACGCAGCAATTAAGAATAAGACTACATAGTGAATAATCTACGTATTACCAGTCAGTTTTAGTATCGTCTATGTCGTTAAACGTATTTCCAGATTAAATTGAATTTATAATTTAGGAAAGAAGTAACGTATTACCTTCAGATTGTATGGCAATCTGACATCTTAGCCACTTGTCCCATATTTAAATTCCCATTTGTCCCATTCCCCGCTAATATTGCGTTAAAGCGGATTGTCTTAATCCAGGTTAGTGCATTCGATCCTAAAAATAGCCAGAGCCCATAGAAAAAGATTTCGTTGCAAAACTTTTACAGCCGAATAGAATTTGCCCTACAGGATATGCTGATTGTAGAAATATACTCAAATACATCTACGTCTTTATGTGCGGATTTATTTTTATGATAATTCATTGAATGATAGGCACTTGAATGCTTGCTGTTAACATTGTTTATCTTTTAAAATTGAAAGAAATGTTCATGCCTGCGGGGCCTTTTATTCATAATTACGAATAAGTACAAATCTTGATTGAAAATATGAAATTGCAAGTTCGTTAGTACGAATCAACAGTGAGTTATATGCTGAGAGAGGAGATGATATTGGCGCACGGAAGCTGCCTTCAGCTACTTCGCTATTTGCTGAGTATATCGCTGAGTACTACACAGTACAGTACAACGTGCTGGTATTAACATCATGGGAAAGGAAAAAGATCAGCAGTTTTGACCTTCAACATTACTGTTTGTTGCTCTCAAACTCAAAGTTGCAATTTGATTGCGGCGACATCATTATCACAAAATCAGTGTTTTTTAATAGATTTTCAATTTTTGTGCTATCATTTGCCATCGTTTTGGTGGTAAAGAATCAAAATGAATAAATGAAACTTTGTTTCGGTCTCACACATTAACGGCTTTTAATTGCATTGATTTTATCGGCATTTTTTGCTTTGGATGAGAGATTTTGATTATTTCACTTAGTATGTCTTTTAAGATTTATTTGCAATTATTTAGATTTTCGGATCACGAAGTCATAATCGTGGTTCAAGGAATGAGATAAGTAATTTAAACACCTTATCAATTGTCATTCTTTATTATACTGTATATTGCGTTTTACTTCTACAGTTGCTTTGAAACAAGAATTTGAAACTGTAGTGTATACGGCCATACTACGAGTATATTAACTTTTTTTTGCACAAGTAGAGGTCCAAAATTAACTTCTCTCATATTCATGTATAACATTGTTTTTGGTTCTCAAGCCTCGTTCAAAACTTTGCTCAAATTTTGCTTCTGTTTTGTTAATTTCTTACTATTTCTATGGGCATTTCTGACTTTGATGTTCTCCGGCTTTGTTGACATTTTCAGAGTTTTTTCATTATAATAGTACATCACAACATAAATGTTGAATTGAAATTGGATCAACATTGAAATAAATATGAATGTCCAATAGCGAGGAACGAAAAAAATCTATGTTTAAAATTTAATTTGCTTAGGGTACAATATTAGCTACGCAAAATTTGATGAAGATTGAAAAAGATTTTCAGGTGCCCTCGCCGGTTTGAAAAATGACTACATTTAGCAACGCTTCATATAAAAGTAAAGTAATGTTTTATACGTTTGTAGTTAAAAGCGCATTTAACCCAAATTTTGAAAAACCGAGAAAAAATCTTAAAAAATATGTTTACAAATATGACCCCATTGCGATTCTTGTAACTCATCAGGTTAAGAAAGTTTAAGAGAAAAAATTTCGTGTCTTCCTCTTAGAATCCAAATTTCGGCCATCTTGTTTCAAGTAGATTGCGCAATAAATCAGTTTGTAATTTCTATTTTGAGTCTTGCTAAGTACCGGCCTTCTTGGAACTAGGTGAGAGCTGAAGATATAGGTAAATGAATTACTGGAACAAGTGCTGTTTGAAGTCAGAGACGTTAGATGTTTCCCAAGACCGCTTTGGCCGCCAAGAGCTAGCAAAGTATTCTGAATCAATATAAGGTTTTAGTGCTTTAGGCATAGTAGCCTACAGCCAGTTGTGACTACTGCTTACTATAGATAGCCTATGCGAAGAAATGATTGCATGTTGAAGGCTAAAGCATCGTAGCTGACTAGATCTTAGACTAAGATTTCAGTTTTTTTGAGCCAGTAAGTTTTATGCGATTATTGCGCGATTGGTTTGGGCCTAAAAGTCAGAAGGCCATTTAGGCTTTCGCGTAATTATGCATTTGCAAACTTCAATCCAAAGCATTTTAGTTGGCATTTTTCGTACAGGGTTGCTACGGTTATCAGCAAGTACCTACGAAGCCACTGCCTCGACAGCTGCTAATGTAGTCAGTCATTTGGGACGATTTCGACCAACGCCCGTTCAGTGTGGTCATGTTCGGAAAGCGTTTCTCCCTAAGTCCAAGGGGAAAAAGAATTGAGAATATCTTACAATTTCTTGGCCGAACAGATTCAAAATTGGTGCGGAAAAATTCTAAAAAATTGCCAAAGTTGTTTCACTATGGCTTCACACTTAAATTTTTTAAACTAAAACTTCCTGAATGCCCTTTTAACAAAATCGCTTGAAAAGTTAAGAACAATCTGTTTTGCTTTTGATGTGCTATGATTGGCATCTCAACGTTGTTTGGATAGCATTAACTATGTAGGAATTGTTATAAAATTGAAGATTTTCTCAAACTGAAGATTGTCAAAACTCGCAGTTTTGGCTTTTTCAGAGAATTTCGACGTTTTAGGTATTACAATTCGATTACAGTAGCACCTGAAGCAGTCCTTAGGACAAAACAAACTGTTGTGTTTTCAACCTTTTACTATGATTTTTGTAGTTAAATCAAAATTATGAAGAAAGCAGTGCTGTAGTGTGTATTTCTAACGTAACAGATTTGAGCACTTTTTATATACTTAGAATCAAATTACAGTATTTCTAAACATACGTTCAAATTTAGTATTGTTCAAAATCAGCGTATAGCCTACGTCCAGGCCTTTAAAAATTTAAGGGTATCTCACAACTCATTAATTATACGCTCTACAAATAATTAGAGTAGACCCGAAATCATGACAATTTTGATCGTGATGTTTTCTCGTTCATGCAAGGCAGTTTGTGCAAGAGCGACATGGTGTTACGGTTTTGAGGTTTTGTTTTTAAACTTTTTTTTAAGGAATCTGCCAAGTTTCTTCTTAGTCATTTTGCTGGATACAAAACATCGTTGCTTGCCAAATCAATCAGATGTTATTTATTTTTAGCACATGAAAGTCAAGACATTTGGAAACCCTTTTTTCCAATTTGGCTTGAGTACAATCAGTATTTAAAAAAGTGTAAAAAATATATAACTTCAACTGAGATACTGTAAATTTGTGCCACTCGATTTTCATACTATTTTGCAGATGAGTTCGGTCTAGAACTTTACTTTTCATACATTTTATTTGGTGGAACGACAAGCTTTGAGTTTTTACAAAATGCCTGATCAGACCGTGCTTTACTATTGCAAGTTGCTAAAATACCAAATTTTAATTTTTGATAATTGTGTTTTACTTAAAAGCAGCAAATTATTGAAAAAAGCTTTGCAGTAAGACTTTTGAAAGCTGCTGCTTTTGCATCTTGTAAAGTTTTGTAATTACAATTACGTCATTATTCACCAAATTGCTTTGGCCAGGAGACAGCGAAGGGACCTTTTGGTCCTCGAGTCAAGCTGCCACCTGCCCACCTGTCTACCACACAGGGTGGAGGCTTCACTCTGTCCCTTTTAATGGTTGAAAGTCAAGCAAGAAAGGTACGGATAGCCAGCGGTCCGTCTAATTCGACATTTTTTTTACTTTTAGTCTTAGCTTACAAGTTGGATAAAAAAAAGAAAAGGAATTTGTATGACGATTATCAAAAAGGTATAGTGTTGAATATGATAGAGCACGTTCTTAAAATAGAAAACCTAAAATTCTAGTCTAGACCATTTGGAACGTCAAATGGTCGATAATATTATTAGCTGTAGTCTTTGGATGAATTCCCAAAAATTATCTTCTTAGTTAAGTAACAGTTGTCACATTACATGCTTATTGTAATTTTGGAGGCAGCAAAAAGCGCAAACTTTAATTATTGCATCGATACTTACCGATTGCATTGATACTCTCCGTTGAAGCAGTTGAATTGAAACAATTGCGAACCGTATATTTTTACAACAGTTTTCACATTGATTTATACTGTAGACAAAAAGCATTTGTGCTGATAAAAAGAGGAGGAAGAATGCAAGAAAAATTATTTGTACGTAGTTTTGGGTTTCGTTTCAGCTCTCAGATGTGTAGTAGTTTTTAGCAAAATGATAATTGTTAGAAATTAACTTTTTAATATTCAGAATTTTTTCCTTTTTCAAAAGCTTTTTTTCATTTCATTTTTCAATAGCTTTTTTTCAATTTTCAAAAGCTTTCTAGAAAAGATAAACAAGATTTACAAAGAACAAAAACAAGTCGTACTTCATTGGGAAAAAAGACAAAAAATAAATGAACCTACCATTGAGTTACACCCAGCACCTCCGAAAAGGGGGCAAGGAGGACAATGGCCCCGGGACCCATGGACTTTAGGGGGCCCATGGGCGTCAGGGGGCCAATCAAGGGGCCTGTTGGCTTCAGGGGGCCCAGCCGACGGCCCATGTGGAAGACCGAAGACCTTTTTTTGAAGATCACATCAAAATCCTGAGAAAACTGTGGCATTTTTTCTTGAAGACCTTTTTTTCCTGAGATCACATCAAAACCCTGAGAAAACTAGTGGCATTTTTCCCGTCTGTTTTGGAGTTCACAAAACTAGAGATGCCTAATATTTGAGCTGACCCCGGGCCCACGTTTGGCTTTGGGCGCCCCTGGTTACACCATATGTTTGTCACGATAGCCTACTCGCAAAATACAGCTGCGTAGTCCATCAGGACACTCATTTGGAAAGATATAGACAGTATCCTACTATCCACAGTCTTAGAGGCACAATCAAAACTTTGATTCACAGCGTATAGGACATACTGTTTCGAAATCAACTTTCATCTTTATTTCTCGTCACTATAGCTAGGACTACAGGTAAGAACACTCTTAAATAAAATTGTCATTAGGAAAGGTTTCAGCAATTTTCTTTTCCCAGTAAAATTTTGCTTAGCTATTCACTCAACAAACGGAGATGTTGCAATGGCTGAAGGTTCACCCCTTTTTAGTACTCGAAAAGGACTTAGTTTGAATTTTTACATTTTAGGTAAAAAGATTTTATTTTAAACGAATGTATTTTTGATTTGAAGAAAAAACGGTTGATTTAGAAAATAAGTCCATCGAGTTTAAAATTTACATGTGCTTGGTACTTTGGTGATATGCCATTGTTTTCCATTCTTCGTCACGTAAATTCAGCTTGATTTTAAATTTTTTCTTGATTTTCACGCTGCCTTGTTAAAAAAACGTATTCAACGTTACATAAGACACATATTGATCAACCCGAATTGTTCACAGGTTTCACAATGCATTATAATGGTACAAACATCTTATTTTTTGTGCGTAAGAAGCGTCTTTTGAAAAAACTTCAAGTGTTAGCAGGCCCAACCCCGGAATCGCGTGACTGGGGGAGGGGGATATTTGGGGGCACAGATAAACTTTCCCCTCAATTTCGGGAGTGAAAACCAAAGAAAAGGTCTTTACCCCAAATTACGCCCCGTGTGTACGGGCCGTTTGCCTTCTTTTGGAGCACAATTGTCGCCCGGGAATGGGGGGACACGTTCTTAGCGTGGTGGGCGCAACAGAACCATTTTGTGAGGAACTCGGTTTTCGCCCACAAATTCAGGAGTGAAGAAAAACCAAAAAGAGGTCTTCCGCGTAAAATCTTAGGCTTTGTCTTGGCGTTCACTCGTTCTTTTCGTCTTGGAACGAGACTTTACTCACACTTGGGGGCCAGAAGCAGTAGTTTGGGGTGGCACAGGCCCCGAAATGCACACCAGTGGCACCGGGCCTGTTACTTTCTTTTGGGGCACAATTTTTGCATGGGGGGGCACAAGCAGTGATTTGGGAAGGCCACGGCCCCGAAATGCCCTCCCGTGGCCCCGGGCCCGAGGGTTAGCAGTACGTATTAGTAGTAGCCGTGGTTTTTGCTTTCGACTGAAGGAACAGCATTGAAAGCAAACACAAAAGGTATAAATAATGGATGAAAAAAGCACTAATAACGAAACGCTTAAAAGTCAAAACACGTGACAGTAGCTATAAAGTAAACACTTGTAAAAAGTATTCGAAAGCATAACAAGAAATCGAAAGTATAGCGTAATAAACATATCTTACTCCAAAGCGCAATAAATTTTTTATTAAAATAATGTACCATCAAAAATACAATTTAACATGTTTCTGACAAGTTGTCGGGTTACTTCACCGTGTTCTTCAAAAATTTGAAAATGATAGCTATAACATTAAAAGGGCAATCAGGTTGAACAATCTTTTGCTTGGTTTTCTCTCTAGAACTTTTGACAAATCTGAAGACTAACTTCACCAAATTTGAACTTTCTACGACCTTCCGTTCCCTAGATATGCCAATTTAGATTTCCCCTTTAAAAGGCTATTACTCCTTAAAAATTTAGCCAGGGTTGCCAACTAAAAGCAGAATTTGAAAAAGGTACTACATGTTTGTGACTTCCAATAAGTCTTTTTGGCAGAGTTGTATAGTCAAAACAAAGTAAAGGGTTAAAGTTGTAAAATCAGCTGCTTTTCAAGTAAATTCAAGCTAACTTCAATCTTCTGTCGCCAGAGGTGGAGTCCTTGAGGACACATTTTGAAGTCCTTGGCCTCGAAGGCCAAGTCCTTGGCCTCGAAGCCTCAAGTCCTTGAAAATTGCTCTGTCTTCGGATCGAGGACAGCAATATTTTTTGAATGGTTAAAATTTTGCAGATCGCCTGAAAAAATTTTTGATGATCTTTTTTTTGGAGATCGTCTTTAACATTTTTTCGGAGGCCTTTTTTGTTTTTGGAGAACACTTGTGCTTGTGTACTTGGTCCTTGGCCTCGAGCATTCCTGTCCTTGACCTCGAGAGGGTCTGTCCTCGGAAAGGCAGTCCTCGGCCTTGAATTTTTTTGTGTCCTTGGCCTTGGCCTCGAACGTTGTGTCCTCGACTCCACCTTTGTCTGTCACAATACTGGCAAAATGGCAGCACTGAATTAAAAGGAAAATTGTTAAATTTAAACTGTAATATCTTGAAAACAGGAAGACGTAGAAAGTTTGAATTTGGTAAAAATGTAATTTAGGCTTTTCCCAACATTTTGGTCAACCGTGAAAAACAACTTGACTTGAATGCCCGTGTAAGTTTATTCATAATGTAATTGACATACCAACTAATTTTGAGGTTTATCGAATGCATTTTATTAAAATTTGTTCAGTTTTGGGCAAAATGCTTTGTGGACAACGACGTCATTGCAAATTGTTTTAGTTGATCATTCAATAAGCAATTTTATCATATTAAAAAATTCAGATGCATGTGGTCTTACTGTGATGACGTCACAGAATAAAACTATAAACTTTGAAAAAAATTAAATTAATGCTGCCAACTTTTAGGCTAAAATTGGAATTTTTGCAACTTCCACTGTTAAGTGGGTGTAAAATTAGGTACCTCTACGTGTAAAATCAGTTGCAGAAATAGCGTTCTAAAATATACAGCAGAGGTGGAGTCCTCGAGGACGTCCTTGGCCTCGAGGACACTTTTTGAAGTCCTTGGCCTTAGCCTCGAAGGTCAAGTCCTTGGCCTTGGCCTCGAGGCCTCAAGTCCTCGAAAATTGGCCTGTCCTCGGCTCGAGGACAGCAGTATTTTTTGAATTGTTAAAATTTTGTGGAGCGCTTGAAAAATTTTTTGGAAAACGTTTTTTTGTGGAGATCGCTTGAAAAATTTTTGTGAAGACTTTTTTTTTTTGAGATCGCCTGAAAAATTTTTGTGAAGACCTTTTTTTTTTTGGAGAGCACTTGCGCTTGTGTCCTTGGTCCTTGGCCTTGGCCTCGAGCATTCCTGTCCTTGGCCTCGAGAGTGTCTGTCCTCGGAAAGGCTGGCCTTGGCCTCGGATTTTTTTTGTGTCCTTGGCCTTGGCCTCGAGCCTTGTGTCCTCGACTCCACCTCTGATATACAGTACTTACGGTCCAAAGCAAAGTATTGCAAATCAAAATAAAGAAGCAGGAACAATTTCGCTGTGATTTCAAAAATCTCCTGTAGAACTGTTTTCAAATTAAATTTTGATACAAAGCTGGTATTTGTTCCAGAGGTAATTAATTCAGTCCAAGTGCAAAAAATAATCCTCTGCCAAATCACGAAACCGTTTGCATTTTTATTACCTTCGAAAATGTAGTTGTCCATGAAAAATGATGTCACTTTGCCTGTGGAAGTGCTTTGGTGCCATAAACTTTCGCATAAAGTGGTCGTGAAAAAATGCTCAGTAAAATGGAAACGTGAATTTGATTTTAAAATACCAAGCCAAAACAAATGCTACCAACTGCCCTTAATGCTGTGATTTCTAATTTCTAAACATTACAGGTTACAGTACTCATACAAGGTGCAATATAATCAATTAATCACCAAAGTAAATGTTGTACAGTAACGTTAGTAGTTTTTACATGCTGTACAAACTGCGCCTACGATAAAATGCGTTCTTCTTCGACTATGCAAACTGCTATTAAAAATGTGACATCGCAAAGCACATAAATAAGTATGAATGTATATCGGTTTCAAAAACAGATTTAATTTTTTGAAAAGTCACCTTTTCATCTTTAACGGGGATAAAGCATCCAACCAATTCCGGTAGTTCATAAAACCTAAAATCCTAATATAATTTTTTAAATGTTTTGTTCTCATTTTGGGGCTGCAGTTGCAAAGATATTCAACAAATGCAAAGAGATATCCCCCCTAAAAAGTTTTTGAAAACCCTGAATCTGTTTTCTAAGCATGAACTTCCTCGGAAAAAGAAAAGTTAAATAATATTTAGCCTTCCAGTAATATCACATGACCTATCCTATTTTGGTAAGGAGTCGACCATGAAGGACGTCAAGATATTGCAACCCTAATTTTTTTGGATATTTAGGCTAGGAGAACAAACACATGGTTTCCAAAAACTTTTTTTTTGGATGTCTTCTTGAATTTGTAGAATATCTTCGTAACCGCAGCTCCAAAAGAAGAACAAACCAATTTCAAAACTTATGTTTAATTTTAATTATTGTAAACTATCGGAATTGGCTGGATGCTTCAACCCTTTTAATTTTAATATTTTCTTTAAAATTTTAATCTTCAACCCCTTTAATATTTTAATGTTTTTCTACGATTTTGGCGGAAAAATTTGTACGGTGCCAATGATGAGCGGTCTACCACAACTTTCTCCGTAATTTTCATTTGCCTAAAGCATTTTTATTGAAGTGCTTTTTTCCAATCGTTTCGATTCTTGTCTCTCCTTCAATTCGCTTCAAACTCAATATCAACCACCATCGTTAATCCTTCATTAAATAATTCGTTTACAAACTTTCTTCGCAATGCCGGACACAACTAACTGTCTTATAACTTTGCTGCGAATTCCCCCCTCCCCCCCGCTGTGCGACAGTATCTAAAAGACTGTACTGCAGTACGTACAAAGTTGTAAACGGCCGACTATAATACAGGCCCGAATCCGAAAAATGATTTGAAGCCAAAACCAGGCCGAAAAAGCCTGAAACCCGAGAGCATATTAAATTATAGCCCTCCTCTACTAGATTTACTCGATCCAAGTGCAAGTTTGTTTGATTGATTTTGACTTCAATTCTCTTTGGCTTCGTTTTTTTGAAACGTACTCATTTTTGCTTTGAATTTTATGCTTTTTGCCGTCTGTGCGTCAAAATGTTTTTGCTTACGGTTGTTTATTACTTTAGAACTGATGATGTCCTTTGGGCGAAATATAGTTTAAATAAAATATTTTCTGTTTTACGTACGACTGATTCTGCGTACCCATCAAATTGATGAGGCTAAATGATTTTTGATCTTACATCGCGGAATTTCGGAACTTTCTCTTTTCTTTGCGCTGATGATTTCCTTATTAGCTTGTACTGTAATTGATTTCTGTTGTGAAGTCTTGATTTACATCGTGGACGACTTCTGTACAATCAAAACAACTTTCACGGACAGTAGCTAGGAGCGGCTACAACAACCGCTAGCCCTGCAGCCGCAAGCGTCTCGAGTCAATCAAGCACAGAGCTGGACAAAGTTGTTTGAAGGTGGTAGGTCTCATCAGCAGCTCCCAGCACATCTAAACCAAGAGTCTTTTATCCGGCCACCACTTGACCGAATCGGAAAACCCCTTAATCGCTTGCAGAGCGGCAGAGGCTTTTTGTGGAGGAGACGTCCTGAGAATACCTCTGTTTTCAATCTTGGAGTTTCTGATGAAAGCTCAAAACCGGGTTGTCCAGCTCTGGCACACAATATCTTTGAGAATTATTATTCAGTTTTCAACAAGAATGCTTGAACGATCTAGAAGGCAGCTGTCAAGTGGGTGCTTGATCTAAGTTTGAATAACGTCATTACGTTTGCTTATAAGTATGGTGTCTTTAATGATGACAAAATCGGCAACAAACGTCATCCTTACTGGCATGCAAAATATTTATTATTTTTTGCAACTTTGCCAATACCTCCTTAATGCAACCTCAGTGCAATTAGTAAATCATACTTCTGTCTGTTGCACTCTTGCAGCGATATTAAAAAAGAAAGTTTTTTCCTCTTCAATTTTGAAGATAATTCAGTCTTCAGACCTCCCAGAGACCTAACTTAGGCCAAAGAAAATAATTATACAGGATGAAATTTTTCGCTGCATCGTAATGTCGTTGCAATGAGTGTATATTTTATTTTATCTCAATTGTTGCGATTTTTCATATAAACATACTTAAAACACTTTTAAAATGAGCAGAATACATTAATATGGTTATCTATATTGGCGTGAATCCGCGTTTTACGGCGCGGTGTTTTGTCAGATATCTCTGCTCGTAACAGTTGTAATGTCTGGTTTTCCTGCAGTTGTTGGCGACGCACTGGTGAAGAATCAATACTGTGTGTCTCAAAAGGCTGAGGGTTCGGTTCCCTGTCGGTACAAATTTGCAAGTGCACGAAATTACTTGTTAAAATTTGTTATCAATTTGCAACTAATTCGAGTTTGTTTTGCTTCATAAAAAAGGTCTGGTCTTTATTTTTTTGGTATGTAAATTCATCGTATTATTACAATACTGTCCGAGAGCTGTCAAGGCGCCTTTTGTAATTACGCGAAACCATGCCAATTAAAAGCAGCAGTGAAATTTTGAAAACGAGCATTGTGTGACAGAATTCGATTAAAACAAAATTTTGCGACTGCAAGTCTTGCACTAGATATTTTGATTTGGGGTTTGGTCACCGTCCCTAAGTTGTAAGCACAATGAATTGACTTGCGCTTGAATGAGTTACGGCTTCGAACGGAGTTTTTAGATGATTGTTTGATGTCTAAGAAATGACCTTTAATTTTATGACTTTAAAATTCCTAATTTATAAACTTTAATTTTATAATTAAAATGAAATTGTTTCGTTGCTATATTTACGCTTTGTCACGATAAAAATAATTTTCTGTTGCTGGTTAAAAAAAATAATTAACGAACCCAATAGCCGAAATTAATGTGATTAATCACGATTGGATATTAAGCAGTTTCAAAAGTTTTATTAATTCAGGCATCCGGTTCAGAAGACATAATGTCAAAATGCAAGGTGATTGATAATGACAGCAATTAATTAACAATGTAAGAAGCGTTCCAAGTTTGTGCGATTGAAATATTCTTGGCAATCTGCAATTGCAAACAAAACTCGACGGCAAAATATCGAAATTGGCATATGATAAGGCTTTCTGCGAACCCGATAAGTACTTACAATTTTTTGTACGACGAAATAACCCTTTTTAACAATTTGCTTTGCATATAAATTCTCGGGCAATTATGTTTATGGGTGCAATGAGACAGAGCAGATGAAGTCTTGTCCAAGTCATGTAACCGTACAATCTTCACAATTAGTAGAACTTGACGGGTTCGCGATAAAGTTAAATTTTTCAGCGAAATGATAGTTTTCAATTTTAGATAGGCAACTGTAAATAAACTATGATTTAAACATTATGTAGCTCCAGAGCACTACAACTGCGTAGACATTGCGTTACTTTGTTTTTAGTGTATTGAAGATAAAAGCTCTCGCTAGAGTGATATACTTTGCTTAGAGAAAACTACCAAATCCTATAAAATTCGATAAGTATTGTAAGTTTTAGAAAATTTTGAGAATTCTGTTGTAACATTGATCTAAAAAAAAGCTAAAAAATTTTCTCCAAAGCGTTTGATTTTACTCAAAGCTACTATAACACTTTCGAATTTGCGGCATGAGAAAATAATTACACATTTGAGCAATTTCACAGTTTTCTACTTCAAAGCCTGGCAATTAGGATATGTAATTTGGCTTGGTCCAAAATAAATAAACAAAAAATTCAAAAATGTCGGAAAATAACTTAAAAGACTTATTCTTCCAAAAGTTTTTAAATTTTCTGATTCAGTAATAGAATGTTTCTCCTGCTTTGTTATTGCAAATCATGCAGCCTCTGCGTTGCAAATACAGTTACTGAATTTTGATCGGCCAAGTAATCACTTGATTTGAAAAAGTGTCCAAAATGGACCATTCTCGAAATATACAGAACGATGGTCCGCAGTAAAAAGCGACCCGAATGGGACAGTTGAAGGATTTTATTAAAAGGACATTCAAGTCAAGTTTTTCACTCTTGACAAAAATGTTGGGATAAGCCAAAAATGTATTCTCACCAAATTTGAAATTTCTACACATTTCCGTTTTCAAGATATTACGATTCAAAGTTAACAATTTTTTTCTTAATTCAGTGCTTCCGTTTTGTAAGTAATGTGACAGACGATATTAACTTTTGGAGAGCTGGCTTACATACAGTATATTGAAAAGCAGCTACTTTTACAGTTCTAAACCTTTACTGTGTTTTGACAATAACTCTGCCTTAAAACGTGTATTGAGAATCAGAAACAAGCAGTAACTTTTTGAAATGTTGTTTGTAATTGGCAACCGTGGCAAAATTTCTAAGGGGGAAATAACCTTTCTAAGGGAAAATCTAATCTGTTGTATCTCAGGAACGAAAGATCGTAGAAAACTCAAATTTGGTGAAGTTAGGTACCAGGTCGGTCAAATTGTTTTGAGAAAAAATTGAGAAAAAACTTCTAACCTGAATGCCCTTTTTAAACATCTAAATTCGGCGAAAATATGAATTTGAAAAGTAAATGTGGGCCCACTGAGCACATTTTCGGACGCTTGACCGCATTTATTCGCCTGCAAGTCCATTTGGTTGCTAAATCACTCAAAAGTAATTGTTCATGACCGCACCACATCATAAAGCAGCGAGATCTCATGCATTATTATGTCATTGTTTGGTATTGGCATTGACTGATTTTGATAATTGAAGATGAATTCTTGTCCAGTAACCTCTATGTTGTTTGCTGAACAGGATTTTGTTATAGATTTTGATGACTCAAACTATGATGCACTGTGATATTTTGACCTTTCGATGACGTTATAGTGACGTGTACTTTATCACTTATGATTAAACCGCAACATGATTTAGGTGAGAAAAAATGTACAAAGCGCATTGAAGATATTAATGCGAAGAGAGCGTCAAAAAATTTGCGAGTCCAAGGACGGGTAGCAATAGTTCAGCCAGAAAAAGAAATGTGCAATATTTTGATTACTTTATTACTATTTTTTGTGAAAGAAAAATTAGTTTGACGCTGTTTATTGTTTTTAGGAGTTTGCATTTGAACTTGTACTCGAATCAAGTAAGGGTTTGTTACACGCGGTGTTATTTGCTCTTGAATGAACCAAAGGATGATTTTATTTAACTTTATTGTTGTAAATACTGTAAAAGCAAAAGATCAAGAAGATAGTTAGAAATATTATTGTCGGGATTAGGATTGACGACGACCACTAGTCTTGGATGCGATATTGTAAAACACAGTGAGTGGTTAGTTGTTTTGTCGAGCGATCTTGGTTAAAACAAAATCAAAATGCAGTACGCACACCTGAGTTGTAAGTCGGGTCGGATTCGAACTTGATTGACGAAATTGTTGGGCCGGGTTCGGGCTTAATTTTGACTTGATAGATGATGCCTTCTGTTTTTGCTACAAGCTTAATTGAAATAACTTTGCAACACTAAATTACGACTTCGTATAAGCGTCAATATTATGTTATTGCACAATTATTGTTATTGCGTCGCAGTTTATCAGCGGTAGGTAGTTTTATTAACCGCGAACGAGCAATAACTGTACGCATTTCTTAGACCTAACTTACCTTTTGGCCTTTTTGGCTTCAAGTCACTTTTCGGGTCCGGGCCCGATATGGGCCTGTACTACTCGGTTCGTTTACAAGTTTGAAGCACACTACACGACTCGTACATGTAAGTCATTAAAACCAGACTGTTTTATCGTCGACGGGATTTTCATGGGTTAACTTATTCAAATAACGTTCGTTTAACCGGTCGGTTGGTCGAGCGGTAACGCGTTTGTCTCTGGAACGGGAGGTCTGAGGTTCAAATGTCGGGCCGGTCAAATCGACGAACGCAGCGTTGCCAACGGCTTTCCATCGCTGCGACATTTTTTCGAAAGAAGCTGTGTTGCCGAGGCGCAATGACGCAGAGATGGGCTCCGTCAAATCGCTACACGCTTCGGCGTAATGCATCGAAAATGATGAAAGATTTAATATGATTTATTTTAAGATTCTATTCAGAGTGAGCATTTTTAACAGTCTGTGTATGGCAATTTTAACAATTTCAATTATTTAAACTTTATCTTTGAAACAGTGTCTTAAGTTTTGATCATTAATGAAGCGTTGACTGCTACTGTACTAGAGAGTAATAATATTAATAACGTTTGTTAAGTTAGTTTCAATTTACAGTAATTTGATTAAAGCAGGGCAAATCTTGCAGTTTCTTCTTTCTACATCCGATTGAGTTATCATTTCCTTTGCACAAATGTTTCATTAATTGTGAGTTTTTAACCGTAGATCAAAAGCATAGTTTTAGGAAAGGACTGACGAAAGAGCTAGGTTTGCGAAAAACAAACTTTAGTTTGGTAAAACTTAGGTGTTGGTTGCTTTTATTTTTGCCGTAAATCAGGCAATGTGTTGTTGTGTCCTTGGGAAAGACACTTTACGCTTATTTCCCATTGGGACGAAGCAATCCACCCGTTGTGGTGGTCCAGCCTGATGAAAGACTTGCAAACAGAACCCAAAAAACAGCTCTGCGTTGGTGTGGTTGGACAGGTGTAGCCAGCCTGGTTCATACGAACAAAGGTTGTTTAGAATTTGTCAAATTTTTATTCAATATATGATTGTTGTCTTTCACTTCCAAGTTTTTACAGCAGATGTGTTGGCAATTATCTTAATTGGACGCTAAGATAATGGAGTACCGATAATTGAATGATTTACGCCATTAGAATTGGCACTAGGAATATTTTTCGAAAGTTTTTGTATAGTTGCTTCTAAATACAGACTTGTAACTCATGCTTGAACCCAACCGACACCGCATCCAATCTATCTTTGCCTGAAATACTTCCACAATTTCAAAAGATATGAATGGAAAGAGGGAAAGTCCAAAGACCTGATGATGTATAGTAGCAAGAAAAGATTAGGAATCTTTTATGACACGTTGCAGACAGAGCGTGGTGTCACATCAGGTTCCCACTTTCAAAAGCATGTGGAACTGTTTAGTCTTCTTTGAATGAAACTCTTGTTTAAATGACAACTTTATGTAAAATAATATTTTAAAGATGATAGTATGTAGCAAACACGTAAAAAAATTTTCAGGTTTTGCGGAAAGATCATAACCGAAGTGCATAAAAAAGAATCGATATTGCTTACTGCGAATTTCAGTTTAATGTATCATTTTGTAACGATTTGTACGTCTATTTTTTGTGAATAAGATCTTCAACTTTTGATACAAGTTATGCACAGTACAGAGTTGTAAACGGGCCGACTAATTCAGCCCCGAACCCAAAAACTAACTTGAAGGCCAAATCATGCCCAAAAACAACCAAAAGTTAAATTAGGTCTGAAAAATTTAGCAATGTTGCCGAGTTATTTTAATTTTGTTTTTGTGAACCTAAGACAAAAAGCACATCTCAGGCTTGAATTTAGCCCGAAATTTTGTCAAATGGAGAAAATGAATTCAATTATTTATTTTGTGTCAAAATGGAGAAAAATTTTCAGCAATTTAGACCGTTTTAATCGGCAAGTTGAAGTGTTCCGTCTCGGCTATTACCCTTGGCCATCATATCGCAAGTCCGGAGCAAAAAGGCGTTGCAAAACTTCCGAAATTAACGCTGATTAAAACTCTTTAGCGAATAATGCAACTTATTTTAATACGTCGAAATGACCATAGGCGTAGCGAAGAGGGGGAGAGGGGTGCCCTCCCCAACAAATTGAAATGCCACAAATGATAAAAATGTGGCAAAAGCCTATTATTTCTTCGGTTTCAGTTTCTTTTAGCATTTTTTGCACAAAACAGTACACGCGTACGGCAGTAATTAAGAATAATATTGATGACCAGGGAGCCCGGTCCCCCTCAATTCAGTTTTTGCCAACCAAAGTAAATGGAGAAATTGAGGTTTTTGTCCTAAAAGTTGCTACCTCAGGCCCTCATCTAACGTTTTTATGAACGTAAAGCAATAACTAAGGCGGAATTACCTTGAGGCACAGTGCCAGGGCCTCGTGCTCGGATGGTAAGACCTTTTTTGATCTCCATCTATATTCGGCAGAGGTATGTTACGAAAATCCGTAAAGTGCCAGGGGCCCCGCGCAAAGTAACTCCGGCCATTAACATGGTTAATGGGCATAAACATTGTTGGACCTTTTTTCAATAACAATTCACCTCACCTCGCCAGTTTTTACGCCATAAAGTACTTTTGAAAAAGAAATTGGCTAAGGAAAATGCTGATTGTACAAATTATTGAATTTGAATTGAAGGGGCCTGGGTTCCGTAGCCGTACGTGTTCTTTACAAATGGTTGTTTCCATGACAAAACAAAAATCTCTAGGAAAATCTTCTGGTGGATAATGATTTACTGCTAAAATATTGCTGGAGGCAATGTACCTTATTTCCCCATGCTTGGGCCAAATCACTTACGAAATTTAACACCAAGATGCAAGATTTTAAACTGATTTTGGACTTAAATTGTAAGTAAACGAAGGATTGAACAATTTAAGTTTTTCAATTGGCTTTAAAATGTTAGAAATATTGTTCTTTCGAAGGGCTCAAAACACGTGCGAAATGTGATCCAGTCGTATTACATAACAAAAAATCGTGCAGCGGCTGAGGGCTTTACCCTCAGACCCACAACGTTTCCGGCGGCTGGGGGCTCTGCCCCCACACCCACGTCTGTGATATGTTTGAGTTAAACTAGTTTACTCAACGCGTCTCCCAATTCAGACATTTTATCTTTGGGTTCAAGCCCTCTCCGATTAGCAGAATCATGTTTAAGTACCAAACCAGGCCACGGCTTTTGATCTTCCATTCTACGATATCTTTGTCCCACAAAAAGTTTCTTTTTCGAAAATTTCTGATGACGTCATTGCATGCGGTTTGTGGTTTGGCCTCCCCCCAATCAAAAATTCTGGCTACATCTAAGGAAATGACGCTATGTTTACTGTGCTGTAAAGTGTACCGGAGTTTTAACTTAAGTCAGGTGGGGCTTTTCGGGTCGAGTTTGGGCTTAAAATTGACAAAATATATGGCTTAATTCGGGCTTGAAATGCCTACTTATCTATTGTTTTAGCCGTTGCTACAAGCCAGGCCCGGCGCCAAAGTAGCGTAACTTGGGGGGGTGGGGGTGGGGGGGCAGAAAAAATATTTGGGGGGGCACAAATAAATTTTACCCACAAATTCAGGAATGAAGACCAAAAAAAAAAGGTTCTCATTCAGGCCGTTTATCTTCTTTCAGGACACAAGTCTCGCTGGGAGGGGCACGTTCATTGCCAGGCGGGGCGCGGCGGAATCTAATGGTGCGGATCTCGCCTCTTGCCCACAAATTCAGTGGTGAAGACCAAAAAAAGTCTTGGTCGCGAAATCGTAGACTCAATCTTGGCGTTCGCTCGTGTTTTTCATCGTGGAACATATTTTTACTCACGCTGGGGGCCACAAACAGTATTTCGGGGTGGCACAGGCCCCAAATTGCACTCCAGTGGCACTGAGCCTGTTACTTACTTTCGGAGCACGATCCTCGCTCAGGGACGCACTTGTGGCTTGGGGGGGCACAAGCAGTGATTTGGGGGAGGACACGGCCTCGAAAATCCCCCCGTGGCGCTGGGCCTGCTACAAGCGTAACTAAAATAACTTTAAAACACTGAATGATGACTTCGTTTAAGCATCATTCAAGTACTACTGCGTAAATATTACTATTGCCTCACAATTTAGCAGTACTACGTAGTTTTATTTTAACCGCGTACGAGCAATAACCATACATAATTTTTGACAGAGATTAACTTTCGTTTTTTTGGACCTGGTTTTGGCTTCAAATTACTTTTCGGGTTGGGGCCTGGTTTGGGCCTGTATTTGTGGGCCCGTTTACGACTCCGAAGTATAGACTATAATTGCCAGTGCACAGGTACTGATTGTATATCCACCAATTAATTTGCTGGACAAAGAATAAAAGGTTGAACTTATACAAAGGCGAATTTACACTGTATCCGTTTTTCATATATTGTAGTCCTTTTTTACATTTTTGCTTCTCCTTGAAACAGTATGCGCGGTTTTGTCCGCATTTCTATAAGTCCATATCCGCACTAATTAGACTGTTACATATTGATAAAAATTTTGTTCAAAAATTTGGAGTATGAACGAGGAGGGCGATATTTCAAGATAAAGCTGTACCTCTTTACAAAATCTTTTTTCAGAAAACTTTTGTCCAGTATGTGACAGTCTGGTTAATGCGGATATGGAAGTATGAAATGCTGACGAAAAAGAAACATTCTTTTTCATGAAGAAGAAAAAAACGTTCAAAAGCGGACAAAAAACGCATACTATATAAATCCATTATAAGTTACTATACGGAAACGTATTTCGCAGTGGCGTCATTGGCGGGGAAGGGGGGCGGCCCGCCCCGGGTGTCACCATTTGGGGTGAAACCATATTATGATGTGTAACCATAACTCCACCGATTTGTGGTGAATACCTTTCTTTTTTCACTTTGTTTGGTCCCTATCCTCATTTGGACCAAAACCTCTCTGATTTTGCGGCGAGGACCTTTTTTTCTGTCTTTACATATTATTGGACCGAAAACCCATCCAAAAACTTTTTTTGGTTTCACCTATTTTGGTGACCAAAAAAGGGTGCCACCACGAAATCCCGCCCCGGGTGCCACCATCCTAAGCAACGCCACTGATATTTCGTGAGCAACTAGCTTAACAGTACAGTATTTATCTGACTAGTATTTATCTGTACAGAATTTTTCTGTACAGTATTTATCTGTACAGTATTTATCTGTATCTATCATTACAGTATTTATCTGACTAGAGGTGCCATAAGAGCGGAAGCAAAGCAAAGCGTAATTCTTACCTTTACAACATTGTGCCCTTCACTTCGCAAGTGGTCGGCGATATGGGGCGCCGTTTGTGTACCGCAATTTGTCCAATGTTTTTTTGCATATTTAATTGAATAGTCATTTTAATTAAATATGCAAAAATATATAGTCAAAGTCGAAATAAATAGTCAAAAAAATTGCGCGCAAAATAAACTGTTGCAAAAATAAATAGTCAAAAAAACTGCTCAAAGTAAACTGTTGCAAAAATAGTCAAAAAAACTGAGCACAAAATGAAACGTTGCAAAAATGCGCTGCAGACACTTTTGTATATTTGTTAGTGGAACGTGACGAAGCGCTCTCGGCTGCTTCTTGATGCCCACTCGGCTGCTATTTAATCTGCTCCAACAGCAGCCGAAAGCGTTTCGTCACGCTCCACTATCAAATATACAAAAGTGTCTGCAGCGCATTTTTGCAACGTTTGATTTTGTGCGCAGTTTTTTGACTATTTATTTTTGCAACGGTTTATTTTGCGCAACTTTTTTGACTATTTATTTCGACTTTGACTATATATTTTTGTGTATTTAATTCAAATGAGAAGTTGATTAAATATGGAAAAAACATTGCACAAATTAGGGTACACAAACGGCGCTCCATACGGCAACCGCACCTTTGCTCGTCATTTTTCCCTCGCCGTTTTTCAGTTCTGATGTTCGATTCTTAGTTTTCTTTTTCTGATCCTTTTTTTCTTGAAAAAATTCAAACCTACTGTAAAACCTCCTATGCAGAGTAGTTTTGTATGGCAACAATGATTAATCTTGATTTTCTCTAAATATAGTTAATAAGTCTCTTATTCCTTGGTTTTAGCAGTTTTACTCCGTTAAAATACTTTATTGTTTTTAGATCTTCAATAATTTGTGTAGATTTTATTTAACTATAGGACACTTAAAGTTTTTAAACAAGAATGAAGTCCACGATGTTGCTTTTACTTTTTCTTTTCTCAGCTGCTGCTGCATCTACTTTTGAGGTAAGTGGAATCAACAGTGCCTGCGCAATGCGCACGTGTCCAATTTCTTTCTAAATTCGTGCAAAACAATTGTGCTACTTTCTCGCTTGAAGATCTTCATCTCAATGAATAGCGAGCACCGAGTCTGAGCGGTGTAGCAGTGCGGTTTACATTGGGGCGGCGATAATTCAGTGGTAGAGCGCCGGGCCAGCGATCGAAAGGCTGCTCGCATCCGCATGGATTCCAAACTGGTAATGTGTCGATGAGAAAGACACTTTAAGCCTATTTTCCCTTTGGGGTAAATCTGTATACTTGCTGTGGTGGCCCAGCCTGATGAAAAACTTGAAAAAGAACCCAAAAAATGCCCTCCGTTGAGGTGGTTAGACAGGTGTAGAGTGCTTGGTACATACGCATTAATGAAGTGAGAAATGAAGGGTGGTTATCATCCACCTTCATTGCAAACTGTTTGGAGGTGCAACCCGTTCAAGCGACAGTTCAGCCATTGCTTTTTTACCCTCTATTTTAGTTTTTGCTTAACTGCTACCCAATTGTTGATTTATTTTGGTTGATAAAGTATTGAACAAGAAGTCCAGTAATAAGGTTTACAATTGGTTTTTCCGCGAAAAATTCCTAGTTGTATCTGTTCGCTTCGCTCCGCATAATTAAAATAAAAAGATATTCCTGAGCAAGCGATATATGAAATTTTGCTATAATATACGAAATTCCAAGAAAATAGTCACTCATTACGAAAAATTCCCAGATATTCAACCAAAAGTCGCATCATAGCAAAGTTTCGAGTTCGATGTTGAAAGTTTCTTGCTCGGTTAAGAGTCAAAGAGTTTACGAGAAGTCGTACAATTGTTCGTACAGTCGAAGTCGTGAACCAGTACAATGCATTTAGCAATAGCCTTTCTACGAGAGTATACATCTAATGACAACTTTGCTTCAGTTTCGTTTGTTATAATGTCGTGGCTTTCAGCAAAATAACATTTTGGCGAAAAATACTGGTACATCATGGTCCATCCGTTCATAATTGTAGCTAGATTAAAAGTTAAAACTAAATTTTGTTACAAAGTTTTCAAAATGACAGGCTCTTAACTTTGTCACTTGGTAAGGGAAAATTCTTGAGAAGTCAAAAAATTCGAGGGTTGATCAGCCTACTTAAATACCCCAGCTGACGAGAGGTGATATTCCTTGAAACAGCCGCTGTACTAGGCTGCTATACTTTAATTGCGGGTAGGCTATCACTACAAACATGAGATGTGACTTATGGGGTGGTTGATTTCTTTTTTGACTTCTTTATCACAAATGTTATATTTCTGCTGGACTCGTTATCTTAAAGTGTAGTTAATTTCTACGGTATAGTTCACTGAAGTTAGGTACTCTCACGAAGTCCTCGCATATCGCTTGCGATGTCACTTTCTGGTTAAGTTTAAAAGTTGTCAGTTTATTTTTGTTTCTTGAAGACTTTAAACATAATAATTCTGTGATAGAAGACTTTTGAGCACCTTAGCTTTAAAGGGGTAAAGCATCCAGCTAATTGCAGTAGCTTATAATAACTAAAATTGAACTATAATTTTTTTAATGTTCTATTCTTATTTTGGGGCTGCGGCTGCAAAGATATTCAACAAAATACAAAGATATATTCCCCTAAAAGCTTTTGGACACCCTGAATCTGTTTTCTCAGCCTAAACTTCCAGGAAAAAAAGAGCCCAAATCAGTAGCGTACGCAGGATTTTTGAAAGGGGGGCAAAAAATTTGAAAATAATGAAGACCAAAAAAAAAAATTTCTCCACTCAGAATCAGTCTGCCCAAAATTAGGTGAAGACTGAAAAAAAATAAAGGTCTTCACTCAATATTAGTCCGATTTTTGGCCCAAAATTACGTGAAGACCAAACATAAAAAATAAAAAAAATAGGTCTTTACCCAGATTCTGTCCTTTTGTGTGCTCAAACTTTCTGCCCAAGTTACAAAGGAGGTGGACATGTCTCAATTTTGCATACTATTCTATGCTAATTATACTATTCTGGTGACCCAAAGGGGGGGCCATGGCACCATGGCCCCCCCTAAATACGCCCCTGGACCAAATAATATTTACCCTTCTAGTAGCATCACCACAACCAATCCAATTTCGGTAAACTCAGGGTTGGAAATATCGATTAGTAATCGATAATCGATACTACATTCCTTACTTTTCTGCTGTCGATTATCGCAGATGTTTTGCTTTCAATTTTTTCTATCGATTATCGCCTTTTCTATGCTTTTTGCTCACATGTTATCGATTGGTAAAATCGTTAAACTTTACTTATGTACTTGTTGAGTCTACCTAAGCTTGCATCGTTTCGTTTCTCTTATGATATAGGCTATTGCTCTTCATAATTATTCTGAAAGTGTATTTTTTATGTCCTTTATAGTGCGGCAATGACAGTTTTTCCCCTCAAAACTTTCATTTTATGGTCACTACAGCAATAATTTTAGTGCACACTAATGAAAAATGAAAATTTTTATTACCATTTCGGCGATTACTAATCTTTGCTTTTTATTTCTGATATCTTTGCTTTTTCTTTCTTTAGTCTTTGCTTTTTGTTTCTAGTATTGACTATTGACAATTTTTTGCTTTTTATGTGAATTATCAATATCGATTCGTCTTGGCTCTTAAACAGCATCGACTTCCAACCCTGGGCAAACTCTCGCTTTGCCTGGAAATTCATGCTGGGAGAACAAACTCAGGGTTTCCAAAAACATGTTTAGGAGGGTATCTCTTTGTATTTGTTAAATATCTTTACAACCGCAGCTTCAAAATTAAAAAAAAATTCAAAAATTATATTTCAATTTTAACTATTGCAAATTTCCGGAATCGGTTGGAAGCTTCACAACCGTCGGCAGCAAGGCCGAGATGGCAAAGGCGTCGTTTTTATGACGATCCTGATTGCATGATCTGGGTTCAACCCGCACCCTAGTCAAGTTGTTGCGTCCTTGGATAAGACGCTTTAAAATGATTATCAGTGCTTGGTGGTTTCAAACAAGCAGAAAATTCAATGGACAAGAATTCGAAGAAATCCACAGAAACATTGGATCATCGGAAACCTCTAAGCAGGTGCGGATTCCTCCAACCACGAAGTGGTCATTGCAATGAAAGTGCGCGGAACGTCCAATAATTAGCGTCTGATGCTCTCCGGTGACAGGAGGATAAATATGCGCTACAACAGCAACACCCTTTACCACTTCCATATTCATTTTTCTCAAAATGTCCATTTTGTGCTGCAGGGTTAATAGAACCAGCCGCAGCTGTTGAAATTACTAGACTGGATGTTGAACCATCGTAATGGCAAACTCAACAACATCAAAATTTCAAGATACGATAAAATCTGAGTTTCAGTAAAATTAAATATTTCTATGTTTAAGAGGGTAATTTTTCCGCAGAGGCATTATCAGCTAAGCGCTTTGCTAATAAATAAACAAATCGAAGCTTTCAAAAATTACTGTACCAGAAGCAATGCAGTTAACGTAGAATAGAGCAATATTATATTTTCTCAATGTTAATCTTGACCTATAAGTATCATAAAGTAGTTGTTATTAAAACTTTCTCTTTATGTTATTGGGCTATATCCTACAAGTATTAAGAAAAACTTAAGACAAACTCAAATTTGTGATCAAGTAAATAATGCTCAGCTTTGCCAACTGCCCTGTAATACAAAGATGAAATTCGTGTTGGATATGACTTGTTTCTCTCCTTTGTGTGGAAGGTCACCGCAGCAGGGGTGGAGTCCTCAAGGACGTCCTTGGCCTGGAGAACACATTTTGAAGCCCTTATCCTTGGCCTCAAAGCCTCAAGTCCTCGAAAAAAGTGTAAAAAACAGGTCTCGAATGAAAGTGGCTTCACTGCAAAACAAGCTGTAAAATAGTGCTGTAAAATTTTTATTGTTTTAGATTTGATTTTTACTGATGATGGATATAGCCAAGTCCGAAACGTTCAGAAGTTTTACTACACTATCTTAAAAAGACTTTAAAGTTTTTATCAAATTAAATAAACTGCCTTGCAATCAGTACCGAAGATGTCTTATTAGTTGTGCTATTTTCCTCTGCTAAATTTCCTAAATTCACGCCGCTTAACACACTAACTGCAGTCATGTTTACAATACAAATTTGGTATCATCAATAATCCTGCGCGCTTTAAAACTGCTTTGAATAAAAAAGAAATTAAGTCTAATACTCAAATTAAGATCGACGTCTTGCGGTTGTGAAGTATCGCGAAAGGCGTTTCTCGAGCTGTATACAGGTAGTGTACTTTATATTGGCTTCTTTGCTGTTAAATTCTAAAAATGAACTGGTATCAGTCTGATTCATGCAGGGAAGTAAGCACTTTCCGCACCAACGCAAATGCACCTCTTGTTGGCTTCTGTTTGCAAGTCTTAGGTGCGATCCGACAATCTTGTACAATGCACATGACTACGAAACAAAACGTGCAGGACTGCTGGTGCTTAATGCGCTTCATGTTCACGTCTTTGTTGCTGAAGTCAAATGTAGAAGACTTGTTGTAACATGTTTTCACTAACGTGAAGGGTTATTTGTACCAAATCAATTGATTTACATTAATGATTTAAAACACATTTAAATGAACCAATGAAAATCAAGATTTAGATCAACTTAGAAAGTAAGACGTGATTAACAAACAATCAACCAAAAATACAATTATTCTATTTGAATAAATCTGATGATGGTCCTATTCAATGCGAAATCGGTTTCTTTTTATGTGCTTATATTTTAATTTTGACTGATTGTTTAAGGTTATGATTCTTCGAATAATGATTCTTCGTTTAAGGTTACCGCAACGAATGAGAGGAACACTTCGACGCAAGCTTTTACCGTTGCAGGTAATATCATTGTTCTGAATCAACTAGTGATAATGAGCTTCCAACGGTAAGAGGCAACAACTCATTACTGTTTAAGGTCGTTTTTTTTTTACCAAACGGAGCTTTCCACAAAAAACGTTGTCTTTTTTCAACTAGCCTTATTAAGAGCAGATGCTGTTGGAAAGCTAAATGAGTGAAGTAACGTTATCCAGTACTGTGCATAAATGTGGCTCAAAAAACTGCTTGCAGATGCCGGTCTTGTGTTTGTTACCGTTTATTAAGGGAAGTTAAATCAGATACCGAAAAAGTCTTGTTGATAAATTTAGGAAGAGGCCGTCTTGCCGAGCCCTACATTCGGGGGGGGGGGGGGGAGGTCACATCAGCATGCTGAAGTGGCTGAAAATTAGATGTAGACATTGGAGTACTGGCTTTCAACCTCTCAGAAGACTATTTTTAGCACTTTCCTCAGAAGACTACTTCCTCCAATTTGACCTCAGGCCCAGACTTTGGGGTGTAGCCCATTTTCTGGGTGTACATGGAATTTTTAGGAGCCCCTTCTCTCAAAATGGTCCCATTCATTTTCGCTTTGATATTAAAAAAGATGAACTGTTAAAATTGTCCATAAAAACTTTTTTTGCCAGAAAAATGAAGTCAAAGTATGCAAAACACATAGGAAAGGGGCAGCATTTTGCAATGCTGCTGTCTTGCAGCAGTCTTGAGCTGCTTGCTGATATTTTATGGGTATACGTCGAAAGTAGCGAGTGATCTAACTTTGGTTACAAGATCCATTTTTAATGCCTACTTTAACAAATTTATTCTACAATATAAGTTATCCTATAATTTCGACTGTGTGGGCGAGAAGGTGAAGGCATTGTGACGACATTGATTGCATGATCTGGGCTCAACCCTCACCCGGGCCACTTTGTTGCTTCCTTGGATAAGACATTACCTTGATTATCTCTGGTTTCTTTGAACCAACAGCAAATTCCGTGGACCAGAATTCGAACCTGCAGTTTCTCCAAACCTGAAGCAGTTATCGCAATGAAAAATCTGCAGATTATCCTAACAGTCAGCGTCTGTCACTGTCCGGTGAGGAGAGGATAAATATGCAACAACAACCACAACTTTTCTGAAGCATCTTTTAAGTTCTTCCGAGAATCTCACTGAGATATGACGACGTTACATTTTTAGAGATATTTTTAAATAGCGAGAGTTCATTCCATTTTTAGATCATAATAAGCTCATTCCTTTCCAAGTGGTTTAGTTGCATCACCTGCAGAATTTACGATTTATTATACTGTAATAATCACAAAAGGCAAAACTCATTAAAATAATTTACAGCTTTTGATGTTTTCTTTTCAAAGAATCCGACGATGAAATCGATTATGATAGCGAGTGCTTGTCTGGCCACGTGATGTGCGATGATGGGGAGAACTGTGTGGACATGATGCTTATCTGTAATGGTGTGAAATACGATTGCCCTGATGGTTCTGACGAAAAAAACTGCACTAATGGTAGGTATGAGTTAGATGGGGGGTGAGGGATGAAGCATCCAGCTTGGATTATGTGCAAAAATAAAGAATGCCGGTAATTTAAAACCTATTTTCACCAAATTTCAGCTTTCTACAACTTAGTTATTTCTGAGATATATGATTTAAAAAGTTAGATCTCCCATACAGTGTTGCCATTTACAATTTCATCTTTTCTAAAATGATATTTGAAATATCTTTCACAACTGGTGTGAAAGCACTTTAATGCAAAGCTTCTGCATGAATTAGTGCTGCTGCTACAAAATCTTTTTACAAGTTAGATAGGATAAACCTATCCCAATTTTTAGCAAATTAGTTTTAACTGGCAACACTGTTGGGAAGATCTTTTAAACTTTAAAACAAAATATCTTTGAAACATTATGCCTTAGAAAGCTGAAATTAGTTGAAGATGTGTTTCAAATTTTTCTTTACTTTTTTGCGCATAATCCTAGCTGGATGCTTTACATCTTTTAAGATGAGTTTACAGCTTTTGATCAAGATGCCCAAAATATAGTTGCTGGATCAAGTCTATTCTTTTATACTCGTACATTCCCTTCAACTGTTCCAGCTCACATCAGCAGCTTCAGCCAAGTACGTCACAATGCAAAACCTGTAAACCCACCATAAAGGGGTCTTTTTTAGGTGTAAACTATTTCACAAATGTTGCAAATTACTGGAAAAAGAATAAAAGACGAAATGGGCGCAGCTGCTAAAAGCCAGCAAGATTTTTTTGAATAGAAGCCAACCTCTGGATTCTCCTGATGAGCTTCTAAAACAATTTAATTATTCTTCCAATTTCCTGAACTTTGGGTATATTCTATTCAATATTTTTTCCAGAACCAACAACCTCGACTTTACTTGCTTCACTTAACACTGAAATTCTTGATCTCGAACGTGCGTGCGAACCAAAAGAGTTCGCTTGTGGTGAAACACAATGCATTGATACGTCACGAGTGTGCGATGGAACGAAAGACTGCAAAAACGGACGAGATGAAATGATGTGCCGTAAGGATTTTAATGGCTAGATCAGTGGTGAAAGTGGTTTTGTTCTCTTACCGGAACGCTATGCCCAATATTTTTTTTACCAGAAAGCTGCTTTCGGCATTTCATCTTGCAAACGTTCAAAATGCATAGGAAAAAGAAGATGGACTTCATCCAAATTACGCCCTTTTTATCGGGCAACTTTAGGCAAAAAGTAAAAAAACAAAAAAAAGAGAAAAAGGTCTTTAGTACTTTATTGTTGTAACTTTTGTCTCAAATTTCATCATTCCGCTGATTAAGTTCGTCCTTCTGCCAATTTTCTTTTTAGACTTCTTAGCGGAACTCCGTTCTTGCACTAAGTGTTGTATTGGGACAGCGTCCCGGAGTGTTCCGGCTCACTTTAACCACTAGTTAGATGTCGAATAATTAGAATATATTTTTAACTTTTTTGAAACAAGGCGCCTGCCGCATGCTGCATTCTATTATTTTCTCATGTCAAGCAACATGAAAAATTCATATTTTGTTACAAACGCCGATCAATTACTTTTTTCTTGAGGTCAAGAGGAACTTTAACGCTTAGTAAGAGGTATTCTTCTCAAAAAAAAGCCTTCCGCATGAATTACAAATCTGTTATATTAGCCTAACTATTTTTTTTATGTCGATTTAGCATTAAAGTTTTACTTTCATTTTTGATCTTCTTCTGCGGGCCAATTCCCGCTATTAAGCTTAGTTGCAGTATTTTACAGTTTATGTTGATTGCAATTAAGTCAAGCAAGCAAAAAAGCATTTCTAATCGCAGGCACGTAGCCTGAACGGAATTTTTGAAGGGGCAAGCAAAAATTTGGGGGGCAATGGTTTCGCGCTGGGAGCAGTGCCGTCGCCAGAGCAAACGAAGTGAGGGGGCACTAGCCTAAGTTGGGGGGGCACTAAAATAGACTGAACTTTTGTAAATAAAAACTGATATTTTACGGCTACAATTTATGCGCTCTTTTAAAATGTTGCATTCATGTCTGAAAAAAAGAGACGTATAAGGCCGGCAGCTTTTCTTCGCTCGTTTCGTATGCAGCCCAAATAATCGTGTGAAAAATTTGTCGGCAGCATTGAATGCGACCAGAAGCGCAACCAGGATTTTACTTAGAGGTTGCATGAAATTTTGTTAAAAATGACGTTAAACTGAAACTATTTGGGGGCAAAGTGAAATTTTGGGGGTCAATTGCCCCCTTCTACCCCCTGGCTACGTGCCTGGTAAATCACTGCTGCACGCTGAGATAGACTACGTGTGACGCTGTTTTGCCAACATTTTATTCTTAAACTGTTTATAGAGTTTGTAGCATTAAATATGACCTTATTATTGTGAACAGTCATGACTGATTCAGCTAGTGCAAAGACCTTATAGCGCTTTGCAGAAAACGAAACAGAAAAAATCAACATTACAAAACACCACAATAGGTCAACAAAATCCTCCGCTAGCAAACAGCACAAGCTGAAAAATACAATGATGTGAGTAGGAAAGGTACGCGACGTAATAAACAACCTCGAATATTACAAAATGTTGTTTAACTTTAAAGTTAAGTGGATTTGACTAAACAACTCCGCGTTTAAAACGGCTATTTACCAAATCCTTTATTTTAAACGGGGTAGGAGACGAAGTGGATCGGCCTATCTGAAAAACATAACGTGCAACATATGCAGCTTCAACTCTCCATTCAGTTGCTGAAAGCAGGTACCTCAATTCACAAGTCTCCCTGATGCTATTATCAAAACTTGAAAAAATCTTGTAGTCAAAAACAATTTCAATGACAAATAAAACTCATAAAAGACATTATTTTACAAACTGAATCAGCCTCAATCTGTCAGAAAAAATGATAACAAAATAACCTACTTTACTTTTGGTGAAGTATCAAACACTATTTGGTGACGTAATCACTTTGGCCTAATTAATTTGGCATTCATTGTTATGTGACAAATTGGTGTACAAATGACGTCATCACTAGGACTTAATTAATCATCTTAGAAAAACCGGTGATGACCTCAGTACTAAAATGTCATCCACTATTTTCTTAAGAAGTTTAAGTAAGGTTTACGCCAATACGTACAAAAGCAGCTGTTTTGTGAATAGGCGTCTTTGTTTTGCTACGATCCTGATCGCATGATCTGGGTTCAACCCGCACCTTGGTCACGTTGTTGCGTCCTTGAGATAAGATGATTTACGATGATTATCTCTGCTTGGTGGCATTGAACAAGCAGCAAATTCAATGGACAACAGTTTGAAGAAATCCATAGAAATATTGAATCACTAAAAACTTCTAAACAGGTGCGGATTCCTTCAAAACACGAAATAGTCATTGCGATGAAAAGTGCGCGAATCGTCCAATATTTATAGCGTTTGACGCTGTCCAGTGACAGGAAGATAAATATGCAACTCCAACAACAACAAGTAGATTGATTTTGAGGGCAATTTTCCACGTAGTGACCAAATATTCTTACAGCTAACTTAAAAGGGCATTTAGGTCGAAGATTTTCTGTTTTGTTTTCTCTCAAAAAAAATTTGACAGATCTGAACACTACCTTCACCAAATTTGAATTTTCTATGACCTTCCGTGCCCACTTTCCAAGATATGACAATAAGATTTCCCCTTAGAAAGGTTTTTTTTCTTAGAAAATTTTCCAGGGTAGCCAACAATAAACAAAATCTCAAAAGTTAATATATGTTTGTAACTCTCAATAATTATTTTTAGCAGTGCTGTTGTTAAAACAAATTAAAGGGTTAGGAATAGTAAATTAGCTGCTTTTCAAGTAAAATCAAATCAACTTTCGTAAAAGTCGAGCAAAAAAAAAGGGCAAAGAACGCGCCTGATACTTGGACATCGTGGTCTTTCGTAGTCTTTCTCCAGAAAGGGATTATATATAGTTTTATGTTCTGTGGTAACATGCTTTTTTTGTTTGTTCATTGGTTCCTTTCTAAACAAAAATAAACAATGCTACTCACTACTACTTTCCAAAAGTTTGTCTTCTGTCACATTACTGACAAAATGGCAGCTCCGAAGTTAGAGATAAACTGTTAATTTTGAGCAGTAGTATTTTCAAAACGGCAAGATCTAGAAAGTTCTGATTCGGTGAGAAGGCATTTTAGGCTTTTCCCAACATTTTGGTTAACAGTGAAAAACTTGACTTGAATCATAGGCGTAGCCAGGGGGGGGGCCCAGGGGGCCCGGGCCCCCCCCAATCAAAACTCCACTAACGACAAAAAGTTATGACAACATAGCCTGACGATTTTAGTTGCAGTTTTTTTTCAGTAATTGCGCACGTAACAGTAATTAAACAGTAAAGCTAACGGTTTCGGCCGAAAAATCACTCTTAATTACGGTGAAGACCTTTTTTTTTTTTTTTTTTTTTTTTTTTTGGAGATCACTTGATTTTGGGTGGAAAAATCGTTCGAATTTCCGATTTCGGCTGAAAAATCACTCTTAA
Organism: Trididemnum nubilum; assembly: GCA_963965965.1. Taxonomy (NCBI): domain Eukaryota; kingdom Metazoa; phylum Chordata; class Ascidiacea; order Aplousobranchia; family Didemnidae; genus Trididemnum; species Trididemnum nubilum. The sequence continues at coordinate 35,446,777 of OZ014490.1, forward strand.
TTTCGGTGAAGACCTTTTTTGTTTTTTTTTTTTCGGAGATCACCTGATTTTGGGCGGAAAAATCGTTCGAATTTCCGATATCGGCCCAAAATTCACTCTCAATTTCGGTGAAGACAGCCGAATTTTTGAGGGTTTGGGCCCCCCCCAATCAAAAATCCTGGCTACGCCTATGACTTGAATGCTCTTTTAAGAACAAAATAGATGTAGAAACTTCTGCGTACTGTTATGTTCTAGTTATAGTAGTTACTTTTTTATCAGCAATTACGTTTGTTAAATATTGTTCTACAGAAGTTACTCATGTTCTTATCACTTAAGAGATTTCTAAAGTTGAAAAGCCTAAGCTGTAATTTTTATCAATGGTTGCAAATATTTCTATATGAGTACTTTCAGCTACTTCCCCCACTACAACTAACAGTAGTCACGTCCCGGTATCACCTGACCAGCCCCACCCGGAAGGTTCCTTGTGCAGCCCAGACGAGTTTCAATGCGATGTTGCAGGACATGTTTGCATTCCCCTGGCAGCTCTATGCGATGGACATGGGGATTGTGATACAACAATTGACGAAGATGATTGTGATTATTCTAGTGGTAAGTTTGATTGATTGCGTCTTTTTTCTCCTGTCTAGTAAAAACCCATAATGGCACTTGTTTTCGGACTTACCTGCACTACGTAGGCCTTGACCAATTTTAAACTAACCAGATGGCGTTCGATTTCTTCCTATTTAAATTGGTTGTATTTTCAAAATGGAAAGCAGAAATAATGCCTATATAGGGTTTAATTTTCCAAAGACGCAACAAATGCAGCCAGGGGCAGGTTGGACCCATCAGGATCATGCGATCAGGATGGCCGTCAAAACGAGATTTTGCCATATCGATTGTGACAGAAACCTAACTACATAGAAGCACAATCAAGGCTATGATCAACAAGCAAAGAACAAGCTGTTCCGAAATTTACTTCCATCTTGTAATCCTTATCAATATTTATTTCTTATCAACTCTAGATCATCATTTTAGACTGTGTTTGGTAACGTTTTGCTTTTAGTTTTAGACGGAGAATTGATCCCTTAACCTCTTTCCGAAAGGAAAAACGTTAAATATTCAATAAATAAGTCGATGTTTTTTAAACTTCATCATGTTCTTGAAATTGCAGTCGAACACCCTGCACCCCCAGCACTTCCAACATCTTCTAACCGGAATGTAGTTACTACCAGTGATGTTGGCAATACTACACCTGACCCCGAGACACCGTTAAAAGTCCAGGCAACTTTCACACCGAGACCCAGCCCTGCAGTGCTTTGCTTCTATGAGCCAACAAATCAGCATTATGTTGCAAATAGTAAGATTATTTAGGATAAGGTAATTATCAATTTCCGGTTTCCATTCATTCGAGAAAAACAAATGACTATAAAAATTGGTATTTATAACGTCCCTACTTGACGTTTAGCAATAAAATGAAACAATGTGATGCTACCAACGTGAATGGTAAACATAATGGCAAGTGGCCGCTTAACTCGAAAAGTAAAAGGTCATTTTGCTCTCTCTAGCGAAGAAAACCTGCTGATTAAAGATGTCATCACCATTATTAAGAAACAGACCAGAAAATTTTGAATAGAGTTTAAAGTATTGCGGTATCAAAATACTTACTTGCATAATGGTTTGCATAAAAAAGGGTTGATTGGGTGAAGCGGTGGCTTGAAACTGAGTCTGCACGAAAATGGGTAGACCGTGAACGTATTTTTTACGAAGTGTCTTTTTACTGGATATGCTAAATGTTAAAAACGAATAAAGTTTAGAGTTGTTATCACAAATATAGAACTGGGGTTAAGAGCTAATAAAAATTTCAATGCATTAATTTGCGCGACTGCTATGGGCTGTCATTGCGATTGGCATTAGGAGTCTTTAAAAAAACACCAGCCCTGTGGCGGCTGTCGACTCAAGTGGCTCAAACACGAAACCAGACAACGCTGTCCCAGCCAGTCACTTCTCAATAGGCGGCTGCAACCAGTTGGTAGAGTTTTGGGTTTGTGATGGAAAGTTCTGAGCTATCAATAACACTTGTTTTCTTTTACATTTGCAATACATTAAGCTTAAACCAACTTAAATTGATCATCCAGTATTATGTAAGACATAAATAACATTATACTCAAAACTGATAACTGTAAGTACCGCTATATCAAAATATCACATGCAATGGTTACAATACGCTTCACTGCTATCTGATAACTAAAATCACGCAACACTTTTCAATGGTTACAGAAAAGGATTGCTTTGAGAGAAAAAAAAAGAATGCGTGCAACGAAAACAGCGCGAGGCAATTTGCATATAAATCACGTGAAGTTCTCATATCGTTGTGTTGGTGGTTCTGGTTCCCGAATCGGTTCCCAAATCGTCGATGCGTGGTTGTGTCCTTGAGAAAGGCATTTTAAAGGAGGTGATTCATCCAGCCAATTCCGGTAGTTTACAATAGCTAAAATTGAACTATAATTTTTGATATTTTTTGTTTTGATTTTGGGGCTGCGGGTGCAAAGACATTCAACAAATTCAAAAAGATATTCCCCGAAAAACGTTATTGGAAACTCTGAGTTTTGTTCTTCCCATCAAAACCACAGTTCTAAACTATTAGGCCAACTGTGGGTTTGGCGGGAAGAACAAAACTCAGAGTTTCCAATGACTTTTTTCGGGGGTCATATTTTTATATTTGTTAAATATCTTTCCAACCGCAGTTCCAAAATTAAAACAAAAACTATCAAAAATTACAGTAGAATTTTAGCTATTGTAAACCACCGGAATTGGCTGGATGATTCATCGCCTTTAAGCATATTTCCTATTGGGGCGAAGCAGTCCACCCATTGTGGTGGACCAGCTTTACGAAAGACTTGCAAACATAACCCACAAAGAATACCGCGCTAATATGCTAGCTAGACAGACGGAGATTCGCACGAATGCCCTGTTATTAGCATCCTCAGCCAGTCAGTCAGTTTATTCATGTACCAGTACACGCAAACAAAGAAAAACCCACAATTAATATATACAATTGCACGTAAATAGAGTACGGTACATTAAGGGAGATCACGGAAGAGCGAAGCGCTCACCGAGTTATGACCACCCTATTTCACATTTAGCCTATCAACGAAAAGCTTTAATTTCAGGTTCCAACAGGATGTTTTGAGAAACCCTAAAGGCTTGCACAGAGTATTTTGAACCTTACTTGATATTTTCTTTTCTTTTTTTAGCGTACATCAAAAAGGACAACTGCTCCCTCACAAGATGTTCATCGAAAGGTGAAATAGAAACTTACTTGAGGGCAAATGTCTCTTGTGGCGCAACAGCAATCAAAGCAAATCTGCGTATTTCTAGTAAGAACAATATTTCAATGTCTTAAAAAGAATAAAATTCGAAAGTAAAATCCAAAAAGATTTAAATTAAAGATAGATATGAACGTTATAACTACATAGCCCGCAAAAGTCAATAGAGTTAAAATTTGTTCAGGGCGTTATTGTATATATCCTCAAACGTATACTAACATTGGTTTCGGTGCCTCAGAGTCAGTTTAGTTAGATTTTATAAGTCAAAATAGAGTTAAAATTTTGGTTTAAGTCAAAATTTGTCAAAATTTTCCTTTTAAAAAAAGTCAAAAATTGTCTCTTTCAAAAGCAGCCTAAGTTTTTTTTTCTTCATTTTTCTGAATATTTGAGCAACAATTAAAACTTTTTGCGCTGTTTTATACGTGTTTGAATGAACTCTTGCTACTCAAACTTCTGTAGATAGTTGCAGTATATCACAATACAATAATTGCCTGCGTTAATTTTTTATAGCAATAATTGTACAATAACACGAAGCACTTTTTTTCAAAAATTACGAACAAATTAAGAACGCCAGCCTCGGCATGAACAATCACAGCTCTATGTCCAAACTTAAAAATCAACAAGTCATTTTTTATTATACAGTGCCAACGAAATGAAATATCGAAACAAAATAACCAATTTTTTGAAATCTTTTGGACTATACTGCTTTGTTTTTACAGCTTTAACATCAACAAAACTGTTACACAACACAACTTTTTGCGATGTACGAGTGAAATTAAGTCAATTTATTTTTCAATAAATTTTGAAAATAAATGATTTTGAAAATTCATGAAAATTAAAGAACAGCCAGTTTCCATAGGTGGGCACAAGTCCGTCAATCGTTAATCCATTAATAACGAAGCTAACTTTTTCATTAACTCGTTAATCCGTTAAAAAGTTTTTTCATGTTAACGGACTAAATTAACTTCCGTTAAGTTCTGTTAACTTCCGTTAAGGTTTTTATCGTTAATATCTTGCAGCTTCGTTGTGCATTTGAACTTGTTTTTATCTTGAAGTTAGATTAGACTGTAAAATGTAACTTTCAAAACACAAAAAGACCACCTAGCAATAAATATTTCCTTACAATCAGCTCAACAGCGTCAATACGTGTTCTAGAAGCGAGTGAATAGAAAGAAATGTAAATTACACGCAAAATGTTAACGAATTAACGGACTTTATTAACTTCCGTTAATTAAAGCTGAAAATAACGGATTAACGTTAACGGAGGCGTGAAGTTTGTTAACGGACTAGTGGTTAACGAAGCTAACGTTTTGATTTAACTTGCCTACCTATGCCAGTTTCAATCCAAAATTTACTGATAGTTATAAAAAAAAGAAATGCAATATTGATTTAGAAATGTGCGCAATTTCTTAGGAATTTGTCCTGCTTCGGTTTGTTGCTTTAATCAAAAGACTGTGACTGAATCAGATTTCTATCTAAATGCTGTTAATGAAAAGCGAAAAAGATGACTTCTCCAAACTTACGTGAATTGCGAATTACAAGCTATTTTTTTAAGTCTCATTTTTTAAATTTTAATAACAAAACATTTTTTAAAATTCAGAGCTCAGTAAAGCCAAAACCGATTAAGTCAAAATTTAGCAAAAATAAAGTCAAAATTAACTTTCTTGAGGTCAACATAAAAATGGCCCTAGTTATACGGCTTAAGCATTAACACATTTAGAACTATTTACTTTTGGTTGTTTTTTCGCAAAAGTCTATAAGAAGTTCTATCTAATTTGCTGCCTCAGCATGTCATATGACGTTTACGGATTGTTTGGTTCGATATTTGAAAACAAACGTTTTGAAATGAAATGGTGCAAATGATTTCCTTCTCTTGTTTGGGGAATCAAAAAGTCATGCAAGCAAAATAGTAAAAACAAGCATAATGGTTTAACTAGTTGCTATATTTCGCAACAACATTTGCTTGAGTTTGCACTTTCAAAAATGTTAAAACCCTCAGAATGCTTTTCGATTTTTTGTCAAATTTTAGTTTTTTCACGATCTTTTTATTTCATAAAACGAAAACATGGAATTAAAAAGTAAACTTTTTTTCTCAACAAATGCTGCTATTGTAAAAATGGCATTAAAAAGAGGGTTGTACCATGCTACATGCTAATTGTGCATTCTCAAATGAGAATGTTTGTCTTAGTTGGCATATCAGCTCAAAAAACGGACCCTATACGTTTCTTTGTCGCAACCGATACACGTTTTGATTTAATTTTCTACGTATATCGGCAAAATGACAAAATTGTTCGAAATCCCTTTGATCTAAACATGAATTAATTTATGAGCGACAAATGTAATGTTGCGTTCATCCATTTCGAAACATTTATGTTATTTAGGTTACATGTAAAATCGTTTACACGAAGACTAAGAGCAAAATCAGCGGGCGATATCTAAAGTTAGGCCAATCGCGTAAGACTAGATTGGTGTTGACTCCATCCTTTTTGACCCAACCATTCCAGAGATATTCTACTTCAACACGACGTAGGGGCCTCTTATGTAATAAATTTTGATAATTTTGTTGGTAACCCTGACGTCGACAACCTTAGCGTCGTTATTCACGTCATTCCAGTTCTAACCTAGAGCAACGCCACTATTTGGCTACTGCATTAGGTGGTTTTGCTGCGCACTAATCAGTGTTTAATCTTGTCAGCACAACAGGTACAAGCTGGTAAAGCGAGTAGACTGTTTGGTAACCTAGCGATTCCAGTAAAAATCAAGCTGTCAGACAGAGGTGGAGTCCTCGAGGACGTCCTTGGCCTCGAGGACGTCCTCGAGGACACATTTTCAAGTCCTTGGCCTTGGCCTTGGCCTCGAAGGTCAAGTCCTTGGCCTTGGCCTTGGCCTCGAAGCCTCAAGTCCTCGAAAATTGCCCTGTCCTCGGCTCGAGGACAGCACTATTTTTTGAACAGTTGAAATTTCGTTTGAAAACGCCAGAAACGTTGCAGAAAATTTGCGAGCACCTTTTTTTTGTTTTCCTCACTTGGAGCAAAGGCGTAGCCAAGAGGAGGGGGTCCACCCCCCTTCCCAATTGAAAATTCACCAATGACAAAACTGTGACAAAAAAGCCTATAGTTTCTTCAGTATCAGTTTCTTTTTAGCATTTTTCGCTTACAACAGTATAACTAAAAACAACAGTTATAACTAAAAACAATTTCGCTTACAACAGTATAACTAAAAACAATATTGAAGGCTCTGCGTCCCCCTCAATTCAATTTTTGCCAGTCAATTTAAACGTATAACCCGAAGAAAACGGAGAGTTTTTGTCTTAAAAGTTTCTTTCTCAGGTCCACGTCTAGCCTTTTTGTGAACGTAATGCATTAATCAGGGCCGGATTTACCATAATGTGAAGCAGTACCAGCAGTAACGTAGCCATGGGAGAGGCGGGGAATATAGCTCCCCCAATGGCCTGTCAACCAAAATGCAGAATAAGGAAAATACCACGTTTTTACCTCTTTTGAGACTGTTTTTTGCGCTGGAATTGACTAAAAAGTGATTTAAAGCATCATTTGAAACGTATATTCAGGGGGGGGGGGCTAACTGCCAAAAATTAAAGTCACAAATCAATGAAAACTTTGAAAAAATGCCCGAAAATAAACAATCAAATTTGATCGCTAATGTAAAAACTCCTTACACAGGTTTTATCAACAAATATATCATAAAGTTAGGAATTAGGGTAGGGGGGCTATTCAGTGTTAGTTAATTACCAGTCACTCCTCTCAAATATCTTTCCATTAGCCCTTCCCCCAATTATTTTTCGTTATAAAACATAGACGAAATAGATTACTCCGTGTGAGTTTTATTGAATAATAGGATTTTATGTTTAACCAGCACGTAAACAAGAGAACTGCAATGTTATCATTAGCCACTTCCCATATAGCCCATTAATGCAACCAGTTGAATCATGTTGGGCTGCCAATTTCTATGCCACGTTTAAAAAGCATTATTTTCTATTAAAATAGCTCTAAAATGAAGTTATTTTTGCAAAAAAATGCAAAATTTTCGAGCGCTGGAGGCTCCGCCCCCATACCCCCAGCCTCCGGCAGCTGGGGGCTTCGCCCCCTAACACCCATTGGCCTCCGGCGACTGGGGGCCTGCCCCCAGACCCCCAAAACATCCCCCCCATTGCGAATTTCTGGCTATGCGCCTAAGTAGCTACCAGCTATGGGCTCCGAGCTAAAATCGTAAGACTTTTTTTTTGGTCTTCACGTATATTTGGCAGAAAGATGTTGCGAAAATCTCCAAAGTGCCAGGGGCCTAGCGCGAAATAAATCCGGCCCGGCAATAACATGGTTAGTTGCCGTATGCATCTATTTTACCATTTTCCAATAACAATTCACCTCCAACCTCGCCGGTTTTTATGTACAAAATACTTTTTTAAAAAATTAGCCATGGAAAATGCTGATAGAACGAATCGTTAAACTTCAATTGAGGGGGCCTGGGCCCCCTAGCCGAACATGTACTCCTATAACTGGTTATTGTCATGACAAAACAAAAATCTCAAAGGAAAATCTTCGAGTGGATTATTATTTACTGCTAAAATGTTGGAAGAGACAATGCACCTTGCTTTCCCCTACCTGGACCAGATCACTTACAATTAAATTTAACTCCAAAATCCAAGATGTTAAACGTGTTTTGGACTTGAGTTGCAAGTAAAAGGAGTATTAAATGATTTGTTTTTTTCAATTGGCTTTCAATAATGTCAAAAATCTAGTGCTTTTAAATGGCTCTGAACACTTGCAAAATGTGATTCAATGGCATTAAAATAGCTTTTTTTTCCAAAAACTTACAAAAAATCCCCCCCTCAAAGCCTCTGGCGGCTGGGGGCCCCGCCTCCAGACCTCCCGTTTGTGATATCTTTGAGTTACACTAGCTTACTCAACACGTTTCCAAAGTTAGATATTTGCGTTTTTGAACTATTAGTTTAAGCCCTCTCCCTTTGCAAAATCCTGGTTACGTGCCAACAGCCAACGATTGCAGATCTTCCATCCTACAATGTATTTGTCCCACAAAAACTTCTTCTTTGGAAAAATTTTGATGACGTCATTTCATGTGATTTGTGGTTTAGACCTCCCTCAATCAAAAATTCTGGGTACGCCAATGAATTGGAGATCGCCTAAAAAAATTTTTTTGAAGACGTTTTTTTTTTTTGAAGAATGCTTGCGCCTGTGTCCTTGGTCCTTGGCCTTGGCCTCGAGCATTCCTGTCCTTGGCCTCGAGAGGTTCTGTCCTCGGAAAGGCTGTCCTTGGCCTTGGCCCTGGCCTCGGATATTTTTTGTGTCCTTGGCCTTGGCCTCGAGCCTTGTGTCCTCGACTCCACCTCTGCTGTCAGATACATTTCAGTCTAAATCACGGCCTAGCATAGCAATCAGACTTTTATTACTAGGCTACAAAGTACAAACTGATACTTGATAATAATACTACCAGTACTTGAGTAGGCCTATATTGTATTTGCTTACAGTTTTTGTGACCCTAGAATAAACTTTTTCAACTAAGTTAGAAACAATGGCCTTTACTGCTCTAATGACTCCACTACGCTTGTGTACTTTCGCTTATTCTTAAACGTTTGTAACCTTGGCTATCAAACAGACCACTTTTTTTACCAGCTAGGATTTGTTCTGTTGACTAGATCAGACTGAGTTGTGCGCAGTGAAACGACTCAATGCAGTAGCCTAATTGTGGCGTTGCTTAAGGTTAGTACTGGGAAGGCGTCGCTAACGACGCTAAAGCTATCAATGCCAGGGTTGCCAATAGAAATCATTAAAATTTATAACATTAGAGGTCTGTACGTCGTGCTTGAAGTAGAATGTTTCTGAAACGGCTGGGTCAAGAAGAATGGAGTTACGCCAAACCAGTCTTATGCGATTGGCCTAACTTTAGATACCACCATCGATTTTGCCTTTAGTTCTTGTTTAAAACTGCTTCATGAACATGTTTAAAATTTTCAACATTAAAAAATGTTAATTGGTTTTTGTTTAGTTTTAAATATCATAAACAATTTACAGTTTTGCGCAAATATTGCTTTTCGGGAAGACATGACTGCATAGTTGAGCGGATTAAACTTACAGTCACATTCCAACACGCTTTTGTATTCTTTGTGCAATGTGATCAATTTTGATCCAACTACTCCACAGCCTACACCAAACGTACCTTGTTAAATGAGGCCACGAACACAACACGAACGTTGTGTAAAGAAACATTGCTTGAGATCGGCTTTTTAAAAAAAATGAGAACTACCTGTGGTAATAATGAGGTTCCCCCAACCTTGTTCCACTATTCCTATCATTCGCGAAAATGGTTTTAATCTGTTTGACTCTAAAACGTTGGCAACCCTGTATTTCAAAATTTTGTGACATAACAAAAGGATGACTTTGCAAAATTTTTTGCAGACTAAGCAACGCGATGTTTGATAATCAAACATCACGTAAAGTAGCCTGATTATTGTAAAGTGTCGTTTTTAAGGACTCAACAACGCGACCAGGGAAAACAACGCGTAGGGTCGTCGTAAATTAAGGTCGTCGTAAAAACAACGCGTTTACCTTTTGGCCACGCTGGCGACTAAATAGCTGACTGAAATGCAGTTAAAATTTCAGGCGCGAAAAACCTTTGGCGTGTTTATGCTTCATTTTTTTTCAATTGCGCCAATTTTAGCGTTTTATCTTTTTTATATATTTCTTTTTTTATTTTTTATGCCATGACCCAAATTAGGAGCATGACATCATGCCCCCCTTAATGCATTACGGCAAGAACTGTTATAGTACCAAAGTTTCAAAAATTTCTTGATTTTGTTAGCATTGTTTGTATTCTGTCTCTACATTTGAGTTCAGAATAAAGCTGAAAGATCTTACTTAACAGTTTTATTTGAAATTGTGCATTTTTTAAGGTTTGATTGTGTTGCTTGCTTTACTGGACTGGTTTTCATAATGGAAAAAATTGACAATGTGTTTGTTGCTGAAATGGACTTGAGCTCAGATTGAAATGGTGCACAGATGGTAAATGAGTTTAGCGATCCTATGAATCTTTGGTCATCTTCTTATCTTACAAAGACGATGGATATGAACTTTTGAAGAAGAGGCAAATAAAGAAAAACAATCATGATGCTTTGTGGCTACGTTTGCCTAATTTTCTATAATTTACTCTTGCTTAGCTGCTTTTAATCTCTTGTATACTGAGAAGAACTGAGAAAGCAAAAGGTGTATTTGTAAAGAAACCATATTTTGAAATTACTAATAGTCACAAAAAATTTAAGCTAAAATACAAAACCAGTGAATGAATCAGTTTTGTTTCTGGTGTTTCTATAAATAACTCATTTTAATGCTGATGCTGAGCAAAGACTTAATTCTCGAAACTTCTTCTATTTCATTCAAATAAAATCAATTCACTTCAAGATACTGGTACTGACAATCACGAAACTGTAAAACAGTCCATTTTACTTCAACGTTTCAATACCGGGTTTCGGTTCCCGGCTGCGCCAAACTAAAGCTGCTATAAAAATTGCTTTTCATAGCTTTCCTGCATGACGTTCAACATTGAAAGGAACAATTCAAAGCCTCCATCGTGCGTGGTAGACAGGTGGCTAGAGGAAGCTTAACTCGGAAGACCGAAAAGTTCTCGTCGCTGTCTCCTGGCGAAAACTTTGTAAATAAGTATGTAATTGCAATCAGTAGCGTAGCCAGGGGGGCGGGGGGGCTATAGCCCCCCCATTGGCCTGCCGACCAAAATGCAGAATAAGAAAAATACCACGTTTTTAGCTCTTCTAAAACTCTCTTTTGCACTGGATTAAACTAAAAAATGCTTTAAAGCATAGTTTGAAACGTTTATTAGGGGGAGGGGGGGCTAATGGACTGCTGACCAAAATGCAGAATAAGAAAAATACCACGTTTTTAGCTCTTCTAAAACTCTCTTTTGCACTGGATTAAACTAAAAAATGCTTTTAAGCATAGTTTGAAACGTTTATTAGGGGGAGGAGGGCTAATAGACTGCCGACCAAAATGCAGAATAAGGAAAATACCACGTTTTTAACAAGTTGCGTAGCCAGGGGGAGGGCGAGGGGCTATAGCCCCCCCTCATTGACATGTCGACCAAAATGCAGAATGGGAAAAACACTACTTTTTTAACACTTTTGAAACTGTTTTATGCACTGGAGTGGACTAAATAATGATTTAAAACATCTTTTGAAACATATGTTCAGGGGGGGGCTAATTTGTCAAAAATGAAACCAACAAATAAATGAAAACTTTGAAAAATGGTAAGAAATAAGCAATCAAATTTGATCGCAAGTGTAAAAATGCTGAACATAGGTGTCATTAACAAATATACTATAAACTAAGGAATAGGGGGGGGCTATTCAGTATTTGTTAATTGCCAATCATTTCTCTCAAATCTCTTTTCATTAGCCCCCCCCCCCCCCCCAATTATTTTTCTCTATAAACTGTATACGAAATAGATTACTCCGTGTGAGTTTTATTGAACTATTCGATTTTGTAATTTGCCAGCATCTAAACAAAAGAACTAACATTTCACCATTAGCCACCTCCCAAATAGCCCATTTATGCCATTAGTTTAATGTTGTTTGCACTGCCAATTTCTAAGCCACGTTTTAAAAGCATTATTTTTATTCAAAATAGCCTTAAAATGAAGTTATTTTTGCAAAAAAAATGCAAAATTTTCGAGCAAAATTTTCGAGTGCCTCCGGCGGCTGGGGGCTTTGCCCCCAAACCCCCAGCCTCCGGCGGCTGGGGGCTTCGCCCCCATACCCCCATTGGCCTCCGGCGGCTGGGGGCTCCGCTCCCAGACCCCAAACACAGCCCCCCCCATTGCGAATTTCGGGCTACGCGCCTGATTGCAATTACATTCGTTGATTTACCTATTAAATCCAAACGGGGCGCTCTGTATTTTTGTGGTTAGGCATACGCAATGTCCTTGTTAGTTCAAACGCTTGATGATTCTACGCGCTCATCGCGCAAACTTGTTCGCTACGGCTACCAGCTGGCTAAAGAGTGGAAGACGAGATCAACTTGGAAAGGATTTCAAAAGTAGTCTAAGTAGGCGCATGGAATGAGCCAGTGCATCAATTATTTCAATTGTGAAGTTTTGCTGGAGTGGCATTTATAGTAGAGAGCAAAATAGAAATGAAAAAGAACCCAATATCTAACGGCCTCAATAAAATACTTAAGAATTATATGTGAAAAAATTTTAAATAAAAACTTTTTTTTTACATAATTACGATATGATTGTCTTGCAGAAACTTTTCAGAAACTATAGAGAGTAAAATTTACGCTTAGTGTATTTTATTTTTTATTAAAAATTTCAATTTTGCTTGTTTAATTTATTATATCTAAGTAATTTGCATTGTAATTTAGCGCACAAACTGATTATTGACAATTATTGAGTTCTTAGTTCGTTTTGTTTTGCTTAATTGTTTTAATTCAGGTTACTTTTTCTTTTTTCCTTCAGGGCTCTTGAACCAACGCAATGTTTTTGCATCTGGTCAAAAGCCATCACTCGGCTTCACAGGAGTCCTGGATGCAATGTATAATTTATTACTACTCCGTCTTATGTTTTTTATTATTGTTTATTGCGCCCAATACAATACATGGATCCCAAGTTATATAACATTATTCTGCTTTTATTCAAAAAATAATTTCCAAAAATTTAATATTCAAATATTCTTATTTTGACAAGTTAAATTATTTCTAAAGTGAAATAGGCAGAACTATTTTAATAGTTCTAGGAGACATCACGTCTTACAATCCTACTTCATTTGACAACACCTTAATGCTGTCTACACGTCTAAATGGGTAATCATTTCAACTCCTTCCAACTTTGCTTTTGTTTACCTTTCCTTTATTTTTTGTTCAGAAAATAATGTTTTTGCTTTGGATTAGATTAGAATGAGCAACAACAAAACTTACCGGCAAATTAGTTGGTCGAGCGGTAACGCATTCATCTCTGGAGCTGGAGGTCTAAAGTTTAAATCTCGTACCGGTCAAATTGGTCACGGTGTTGCCAACGGCTCGCCATCAATGTACCATTTCTTCGAAAGATGCTGTGTTGTACGGGCAAAATGACGTGGAGATAGGCCCTGCAAAACCCATTACAGTTACACGCTTCGACATTATGCAACGAGCATAACGAAACATTTGATTTGAATAATTTAACTTACCGGCCAGTTGGTCGAGCGGTAACGTGTTCGTCTCTGAAGCGGGAGGTCCAAAGTTCAAATCTCTGGCCGATCAAATTGGACACAGTGTTGCCAACGGCTTCCCGCCGCTGTACCATTTCTTCAAAAGAAGCTGTATAGCCCGGGTATAATGACTCGGAGATGGACCCCGCAAAACTCGTTACATGCTTTGGCGGAGTACAGCAAGTATAATAAAAGATTTGATTTGAATAACAAAACTTTTAATCTTCGTATAACTTACATGTAAATATAATCCGTAAGTGTTACCACCCTGCCATCAATGTAAACATATTATTGCGTTTTTGCCAGAAACTAATTTTCTTTTAAAATCATTGCTAGTAAAATGGATTTTGCAATGCTAAAATTATTATAGACGGTGTTATGTTACGCGAAATTGTGTTGTTTTGTGGAGCTAATCTTGGAAAGATCTGAAAAATGGAACAGACGTAGTTTTTGAAATGCTGAATCGAAATCTACGTTTTTTCACTCGCTCAAGTAGGTACATCATAATCATATGACGTCGTTTTTACGTCTCTTTGTTAAAACTGTTCAAAATTTATAATTTTATTATTGTATGCAGCTTTTGGTTTGTGTCACAGTAGAGGCTTCTGAACAATTTTGAAATGACCTTGGATCAACTGTTTCCCTTTGCGCGAAATTCTGACCTCATAGAATTATGACCTTATAGAAGTCGAGCTTAATAGAGGACTGAACCAAAATTAATAGCGTTTCTAAACTTGGGGCAATCGTGCTTGATTAGACATGCATTGACTTCATATTTTTTGACCCAGCCGTACCAGAGATATTTCACTGCAAACACGACGTCGGAATCTCTCTAATTATAATTTTGATCGGCAAGCCTGATGTTTCATTGCAGTAGCCAAGCATAAAAGGCCTTTGTGGTTTAGCCTAATTGCGGCGTTGCCTCAAGATAGAACTAAGATGGCGTCGCCGATGTTATCAACGTCAGGGTTGCCAATAAAAATTATGATAGAGAAGCCCCTATGTCGTGTTTGAAGTCGAATATCTCTGGAGCAGCTGGGTCAAGAAGAATGGAGTTATGCCAATCTAATCTAATGCAATTGGTTTAACTTTACGTTGCTTTAATTTTACTTTGCATTACATTGCCTACCCCTATTAATTTTGCCTTCAGTCTTTATTAAATTTATTTCAAAACCACCTCAATTTTTGTAATATTATTCACATATCGTTTGTACGATGCTTGTTGAGCTTGGTCTAAAACGCGTGTTTTAATTTTCAGCTGAAGCATACATGACAATGTCTCATACAACTGAATTTCGTTGAATTTTTTAACGTTTTAAATAAAAGAAAAAATTGTCTAGGTTTTGGCACCGGTGCGGCAATTGAGCTAAATGGCCCAAATTTTCAGGACAATTTTGCAAATGAATTAAACATGGGGAGCTGCGGAAGCTTATGTAGTCCAAAAGTCATTCTAGCGGTTATAACAATTATCTCCAACCCCCAATCAACCCCAACTTGCGGAATTGATGATGTCACTTATCATGACGTCACTTATGATGACGTTGTTAAGTTGTTAAATTTGAGTGTGATTTACGAAAGTCGATCAAAATTTGCTTAATTTGTTTATAGTATGCTTCGAATTAAGTTTTTAATTTTTTCGTAACTAGCGTCAGTAGTTCAATCGATTCTGCTGTCAAGGTTGTGTAATTTTCGTTGTTTGTCCAGAAATTGTAGTTTCACTTTGCAGTTTGAGTGGTTTGTGCTCTTCCTTATGATAGATTTCTCATAGCATTTTTCTTCCATTGTTAATCTTCAGCTTCTCTTTTTAATTGCGCAAATTTCTTTTATTCTTTGTGTCATGAATAGTCTTTAAGCTGCATTCACACGGACGACTTTTAGCTTCGAGAATCGGCATTTTGCCTTTTTTCTTTCTCAAATCAAATCGAGAAAGAAACAAGAGCAATTGAGAAAGAAAAAAGGCAAAATGCCGATTCTCGCAGCTAAAAGTCGCCCGCGTGAATGCAGCTTTACGTTTTTGTTTTCGGTCGCTTTTGCTTACTTCTATCATAAAATAACGCAAGTTAATATCCCTGATTAAAGAAAACGCATTTTCAATAAAAGAAAAAATGAAAGATTTACGTATACGGTAATGCTGTAATGTGTAAAACGTTCAGTTAATGTTAGTGCACCTTCACTTTCGGCTGGTGTCTCCCTCACTTCGTTTGCGATAGTGACGTCACTGACCGGTAACTATTTTTTATTTGATATTGTTTTGTGATCGTTGTTTTGAAGTCGATCATAAAACAATTGATCACAAAAATTTGTTGAAGTAAAAACTTGACAATGACGTCATTTTTTCCAGTATCGATCTTGAAATTTGCCAGTCTAGATTTTGAATCAAAGATCTCAAAAAATGCTGGTCGGTCTTGGTCTGCGAAAAATTGTGCGGTTTCTGCGTTGATCTCGGAATATTCGGTTTCGACGCCAACTTTGGAAACTAAAGTGAAGTGTACTTCTTTTGAATATGACAAACGACTTTCTTCCGAATTTAAATCTTTGAAAGGCCGAAAAGCTCTGGCCGAAAAGCTTATGAAGAGATCTAAACCAAATCGTTTTTCCCTAAAAATAAATGATACTGTAGGCTTACCGCAAGTTTTCCTCTTCAGCAAAACAGATGGAAACAAAGTGGACTTCTGCCTACACCGCCGAAATATCGACGGGCGATTCGGCGATACTCTTGTTTGGAAACAATTGCTTTGGTAGACTAACCGACAAACAAAATTTTGGAAGAACTAATTTGGTTTGGAAGAATGAGAGTGAGGCTCATGTTCAGCTTCCTATATTAATATTGTGGCATCTGTTTTACGGGACAGACAGTTGCCGATACTCGACTGGTGTTTTTCTACATTTAACGTATCATTACATTAGATAACAATTCTCAAGTTTTATTTTATGCTTATAACACCTAGCTACGAAGCTAGTTTCTCCGATTCAAAACATGTTGGTTTATTGTTCTTACAACCCTATTTAGACAAATAAGTTGGTTGCAATCCTTGCTCGAAATCAAGCCTATAATAATAAAAAAGAAGCACAGTTTTGAAAAATGCGCAAAACTGCTACAAAATTGCCATATATCTATCTAATTGCAATTCCAGTAACTCTCATGACAGCCCCGTCCTGGCCTAACTTTTTGAAATCATGAATTTTCCTTGTTTTAAGAGTTTCATAGCCCATGTGATGCTTTGTACAAAGCTTCTTCACAGATCAAACATGTGAGGTTTTGTTTATCAATTCGATGCCGATGAGTCCAAACCACAAGTCCCAAGCATTGCCGTGCAAAGTAAGCATCACAAGAGCTTTTGAGACTCTTAAAATGAGGAAAATTTGCGATTTCAAAATCTTACATTAAGCTGGTTAATGCCGCAGCAGCTGATTGCTGAGGCCTTTAGTCACAAAGAAAATTACAGCAGTGTTACCTTTTCGACAAAACTAGACACGCTTAAAGATTGACAATTATTTATTTAATAATAATTTAGTTGTAATGTTTTGACGTTTGCTAGCCATAGCTTTTATAATTAATCGCTTACGTGCTATCTGGCTTAAAGGCTACCAGCGCGGAAGCCTAAGGAAAAGTCACCAGAACGGCGACTTCTTAAAAGCAAGCAATGCGAAAAAGTTGTCTCTCCGCAGGAATCGAACCTGCAGCCTTCGGATTACCGGTCCACTGCTCTACTACTTGATCTAGATAAGACGTCTCCGCGCAAACATAATTTTGCCTATTTAAACCCAGCAACTTAATTATTTATTTATTTATCAAGTTATTTATTTATTTATTAGTTATTTATTTATTTATTAGTTATTAAAAATTAGTTGTTTATTTATCAAGTTTTTTTTGGTGTATTCTTGATTAATGCCCTTCAAGAATAAAAATGTATTTCAATTACTGTACTTAAAATAAAATTACTAAATTGCGCAATAAACTATCAAATAACGCTACAACTGTATGAGCCAGAGTTGTAAGTCGTGCCGGGCTTTTCGGGCCGGGTTCGGTACTAAATTTCGGGCTTAATTCGGGCCTGAGACGTGCTTTTTGTCGAAGGTGCACAAAAATATAATCAAAATAACCGCTTATTGTTTTTTAGACGTAACTTAACTTTCGTTTTTTTTCGGGCATAATTTGAGATTCTAGATCTCAGATCGCATTTCGCTTTATGCTGTAATTTTTGATTTTCTCTCGGTAAATCTTGCTGAAAAGCAGGGATGTGGAAGCGGAAGCTGGAAGCTAGAAGCGGAAGCGGTGAAAGCGGTTAATTTTTGTGGAAGCGGAAGTACTTTGATGAAAGAGGTTGGAAGCGGAAGCGAACTCAGAAGCGAAAGCGTTGAAAAGGAGCTGGAAGCGGAAGCAATTTTTTCAAAATCAGGCGCTTCCGGATTTTCAAACTCTGAAACTGGCTACAACCGTTGGGGTAAAATGTTACAATAATAATAATAACACAGAATTGACAATCAGGGCATGGTATGAAATAGAATGGAAAATGGAATGAAACGGAAATTTCGGTATGAAATATGGAAGATTCCAGAATGGAATGGAATGGAAGATTTCAAGAATGGAATGGAAGAATTTCTTCTATACTTCCATACCAAATCTATACTAGATTTTGTGTATTATATTTATAGAAAAATACATACTGATGTCGGGTGGTGATAAATAATCTTGCCACAGAAGTATTCAACTTCAATTTCTACGCGTATTATTTGTTGACAAATTGCAGTACTTTGGTTATTTATATTGCGCAAACACTTGCACCTATTGCATCACTGGAAATACATTGCAATTTGCAGCATTGATGTTATAGTTGACAACTTTGATAGGTTTTACTTGTTTTTTTGTTTTTTTTTGAGATTGACAATTTGCCAAGTCCTAGATTTTGTTTTCTGGCATCGTCACGAAAACTCGTATTTGCTATTTCATTCCAATTTCAGCTTATTTTTATTTATATTTTTAGTTTTTCAGCTTACAATAAATCTTTTTGGTGTCAAAGCTGCTCGGTATTTCTATTACGGTAAATGTTCTTTAGCAGTTTGGTTATGACCAGCACTTAAACTGTAAAATTTTGCATGGGGGGACGCTTTTGCAGCCTTGACCAAACGCATTCGGAGTGCGAAAGTACTTTAGTGGAAATTATATCTTTTCGTCCCCGAAATCGAGTGAAGACCAGAAAAAATAAAACAAAAGGTCTTCACCGAAAATTGAAGAGTTTTTGTCCACGAAATCCAGTAAAGACCAATAAAAAAAAAAGGTCTGTACCGAAATTGATGAGGTTTTGTCCGCGAAATTAAGTGAACACCAAAAAAAAAAAAAAAAGGTCTTCACCGCAATTCGGGACTAAATTCGGCCGGAATTTGTCGGATTTATTCGTGCTGCCAGGCATTTTTTCGTCTGTTCAACCAGCGCTCAAACCTTGATGGGGGGACGCTGAATCTCGATGGGGTAACGCTAACTCTAGGTGGGGGAAGCGTCCCCCCCTATAATTTAAGTACCGGTCATGAAAAGTTTTATATAGTAGATATGAGAGCAAACTTGTCAGGTAATCATTAAACCATAGGCGTAACCAACTGGCCCAGGCTCTATGCCTCCCCCCCAATTGAAATGCTACCAATGATAAAAATGATGACAAAAAGCCTATTTATTCAGTTTTTGTTGCATTTTTTGGGCGCATCAGTACATGCGTATAACAGCAATTAGCAATAACTTAATAATGATGATCAAGGGACCCGTGGCCTTTCAATTTAAATTTTTGCCAACCAATTTAAATGTCCAAGCCGGGAGAAATTCAGTGTTTTTGTTCTAAAAGGTGCAATCTCAGGCCCTCATTTAACTTTTTATGCAATAATATGTTTTAGGCCCCCAGTTAACTTTTATATTGCAATAACATGATTAGTAACCATTTATTGCATCTAATGTACCAATTTGAAATAACTTTAATATCCACTTTCACCACCTACCAACTTTAAATAACAATCCACCTCCATCTCTTCAGTTTTCACGCGACAAAATGCTTTTGAAAAAACTTAGCTAGGGGAAATGCTTATTGAACAAATTATTAAAGTTGAATCGAGGGTGCCTGGCCCCTGGTCGTACATATTCCTAAAACTGGTTATTTTCATGACAAAACAAAAATCTTCAAAGGCAAATCTTCGAGCGAATGATTTAATGCTAAAAATGTTGCAGAAAACAATGTTCCTTGATTCTCCTGACCAGGCCAAGTCACAAAATTTAACCCCAAAAGGCTAGATTTTAAACGTGTTTTGGACTTGACCTGAAGTAAAGGGAGGGATTTGTTCAATTGGCTTTCAAATCTCAAACATTTTGTTCTTTCAAATGGCTTTGAAAACGTGCGAAATGTGATCCAAATGGTATTAAAAGATCCATTTTTTTTCCAAAAAATTACAAAAAGTTGCCTAGCTGCTTCGCCCTCAGACTCCTACAGCCTACGGCGGCTCCGCCCCCAGGTCCCGTCTGTGACACGTTTGATTTGAACTAATTTGCTCACCACGTCTCCCAATTTTGATATGTTAGTAAAAATCTTCTTTACCTTGCTGTTTTAGTCTTTTCTCTTTAGCAAATCCTGGTTACGTGGTAAATCAGACCCCCAGCATTTGATTTTTTATTCTTTGTCCCAGAAAAAGTCTCTCTTTTTGAAAATTTCTGAAGACGTCATTGCATGTGATTTACAGTTTAGCGCTACCCCAACCCAAAATCCTGGCTGCGCCTATGCATTACGCCATGTGCAATATGTATACCAGATACCGGTTTTTTTATCGTAGTATTGTTGACGCACCTTCACGCGCGGTTGCTTGCAACATTGCAAAGATGCAAAGCAACAAAATATATGTTGCGTTGCTTCCAGTCTAAAATTTCTTTGGTATGGAAGTATGGAATGGAATATAAAAGAAAATTTTAGTATAGAATGGAATAGGGAATGGAAGATTTTTAGTGTGGAATGGAAATAAAATGGAAAAAAATTGCCAGTATGAAATATGGAAAAATCTTCTTCCATTCCATTCCATACCATGCCCTTTTGAGAACACAAGTCAAACAAAATAGCTTACAAAGTAAATTTGCCTGTTTTTTTTACACTAAATATAATTAGCTGTTTCATACTGAGCAGGGATATGAAAGCGGAAGCTGGAAGCGGAAGCGGTGGAAGCGGTTAATTTTTTGTGGAAGCGGAAGTACTTTGATGAAAGAGACTGGAAGCGGAAGCAAACTCGGAAGCGACTAATTATATCCGGAGCTGGAAGCCGAAGCAAAAAACTCCAAAGGTGAGGAAACGGAAGCGAACTCGGAAGCATAAGGCTTCAAGAGGAAGTGGAAGCGGAAGCATTAAAAATTTGACTGCTTCCACATCCCTGCTAACAGGGCATTCAAGTCAAGTTTTTTAGTTTTGACCAAAATGTTAGGATAAGCCTACACTGCAGTATCACCAAATTTGAAGTTTCTACGCCTTCCCATTTTCAAGATATTGCAGTTCAAAATTAGTCGTTTTCTCTTACTTCACTGTTGCCATTTCTTCAGAATTGCGACAGAAGATTAACTTTTGGAAAGCTGGCTTATATTTATTGAAACGCTGCTAATTTTATTGTTCCAAACCTTCAGTTTGTTTTGCAATAGCTCTGCCGCAAAGCATTTATTGAGAATCAAGTACACGCCGTAACTTTTCTAAATATTGGTTCTATATAATTGGCAACCCAAGCAAAATTTTTAAGGGGAAAAAGCCTTTCTAAGAGGAAATCTAATCTATTATATCTCAGAAACGGAAGGTTGTAGAAACTCAAATTCGGTCAAGCAAGTCTTCAGATATGTCAAAATTTTTGAGAGAAAATCAAGCAAAAATTTTTCGACCTGAATGCCCTTTTGAAACAGTGAGTAGATAGATGCAGTAGTTCTATTTCTGTTTTGACAAAAACGAATTAATTAAAAATAATTGCAATGAATCAAAAATCGTCAAAGCTACTAAACATTTTTCATCAATTCTTTGGTGTGATTTGATGTAAGTTGCTTTTGAATATAGAGAAAGTGACATGGTTTCAAAATTTGTGCATTCCTTTAGAATTGATGACATTCGCTTATACCAATATTATGCGATGCAATGATTTTCAGCACATACGAGAATCCTACCAAAGCAGAGTATACACTGCTAAAACAAGAGGAAGAAATTATGTTTCAATTGGGGCTTTGCGCGCGCTCGCGTAGGACATTTGTTTTTACTCGGCCATTTTGATAGAAGAGCAGCAAAATTTATTGATTTGTTTATAACTAAAAAACGGCTAAACATAGATAGTTGAATTTTGGATATAACACGACAATAATTAAAAGCGTCAAATATGCCGATTTTGAGGAACCTAGGTCACGTGATCGTGATTTAGAAACCCTAAAATTGAGAAAAACGATCATATCTTTGTCTCGAAAATTTATTAATTCGCTCACAACTTACTATAAAATGGCTTAACGTGGAACGCTGAAATTTGAACTTAACTTGGGTGCAGATAAACGCTGTTTTTGCACCAAGTTTGGGAGAGCCCAATCACGTGATCGCGATTTCAGAGCCCGAAAATCGGCAACAGATGATCAATGTTAAACCGCTCTATCTCGGTAACTACCAATACTGACAAAAAAAGTTAGTGTTTTTTTAACATACAACTTACGATCTTTATCATGGTCATATTTATTTGCTTTGCCTTGGATAAAATTTTTCCTTATTTTTTTCGATTTTCTTCCTTTTTTTCTTGTTTTTTCTTATATCACTATCAACTTTTAAACTACAGCACGCAGATGGATCATACTGTGAACAGTTTATAGATATCCAAAAGTACTGGTGCCTGCCTGAAATCAGGGGTGCCACGATGGGGTCCCCCCAAACGGGCAGTCTAAATTCAAACTTTTTTATCTTTAAAGCTTGGTCAATGAAATTTTAAAGGTAAGTAAATATAAGGGAAAGATAAAATTTGACAAAATATGGGGATACCAAAATGGGGGTCCATCAATTAGGTTCTCAAAAATTCAAAATTTTCAACCATTAAAGCTAGGTATAAGAAAGATTGAGAATAGAAAGGAAAAATAAGTTATGGCTAATTTTTGTGGCCACAATTGGGTAGTCCTCCTCAAATATGTCTATCAAAATTTTGAACCACTCAAGCTCTAAGAAAAAGGAAATTTTCAACATAGGTAAAAAGATAATATAAAAAATTTGAGGGATGCCATACGATAGGGATTCTCCGATTATGTTGACACCTGCCCCCATTAACAACAAAAGCTAAACAAATTAAATTTGTTGGATAGGTTAATATGAATCAAAGATTTAAGGTAACAAAATTTGGTGGACCACATTGAGAAAACTATGCCAAATGGTCCCTGTAAGCTAATCGCGTTCCAATTTTTCAGTGTATAACTTATGTAAGCATTATGGTTTCTCAATCGTTTTTCTTGTCTGAGAATTTGCTAAATCGATCGTTGTAAGTTAGAAGCTTTTTCTCTATGCCATCATTTTGATACCCACATTTGTCAACACAATTGTAAACGAGCAATAATTTGTAGCTTTTATCTGGACAAAGACACATAACGAATCAAAGTTCGAGCAGATAAGACTCTTTAGTTGACGGTAAGAATAGCTTATCAGCGGTTGACAATGTTTTTGCGACAATTTACTGATATCCTATAGTTTTTAGCACTTTACTGGTTAATTGTGTTATAATAATAATTAAAGATGGAAACTTAACGCCCAGCTAACCTACTACTAAAATAGTGCAATTTTGCAGCTGGTGTGTTTTAATTGCATTAAAAGTTCATTCAAGTTCCGGATCCTAGTTTTCTTAATAAGTACTTTCAAGCGGAATTACGGAAATCCCCTCTAGAATTGGATTCTTTACATTAAATTTTTTGAATATTATCTTACAGGCTCCTTAAAATTTTAAACTCTTTAACTACCAAATACATATTCCAGCTTGACATATCAAAATTTGAAGAGTATCGGTAGGCTAATGTAAGAGAAAGATAAAACATGCCAAACTTGGCAATGCCATGTTGGACAATTAGCACTTAAATGGACCTTCGAGCTTTAAGATGAATTATCACAATTGGTATCTTAGAAAAGTAGAATAGTAAAACTTATGGGATTACTGTAATATTTAAAGCGTTGAAGTACATGAGCTTAATGGCTTTGTTAGAATTAAGCTGGATGGCAGAGTTTTTTCTCTAAACTGTCACTTGTGACGTTGAAACAATCTCCTACTTGTTCTTCAAAGTTATTAAACAATTTTATTAAGAAAGCTTTCGTGCTGAAAAATTGATGTAATGCAATACACTGTACAATGTCCAGTATGTTGGCCGCGTTCGCAGAATAGGAATGGCTGTAAAATGCGTGCATTTATCTGGCCATGGTTGTGCTGAGTTTGGCTGATGTAATTAAATTTTTTTGCTCAAAAGTCGTTAAATTTAAAGATCGCTTTATGTTATTTCGGAATTAAGCACAAAACTGATAAGCAGAGGTGAAGTCGATGACACAAGGCTCGATACCAAGACCAAAGACAAAAAAATCCGAGGCCGAGGCCAAGGCCAAGGCCAAGGACCGACTTTCCGAGGACAGAAACTCTCGAAGCCAAGAACTACGGACGTAACGCTCAAAAAAAAAAGGTCTTCGCGCAAAAAAATCGCAAACGTTCGCGAAATTTCAAGCTTTCTCAAAAAAAAAAAAAAAAAAAAAAAAAAAAGAAAAATAAAGGTCTTAATAAATTTTCCGCGAGATCTCTGGCATTCTCCAAGACGAATAAAAAAAAAAGGTCATGATCTTGGCCCATTTTTAACGAATCAAAATATAGTGCTGTCCTGGACTAAGAACAGGGCTTTTTGTGAACTTGAAGGCTTCGAGGCCAAGGACTTCAAAATGGTGTTCTTGAGGACTCCACCTCTGCTGTTAAGAACTCCTAAAAAGTGTTGAGTTTTAGCATTGTTATATGAGCTGTTTGATTGACGTTACTTGATGATTTTGATAACTTTTTGAGACCTTTAAACTTTGAGAGCAAGTAACCACAAATCCGTTAAAATGAACTAAAAAAATCGTAGTGTGCAAAAAAAGACAATTTTTGGTAAAAGGTTATTTGACTTTAAACATTATACCTAGGGTTCTGGAAAACATGTAGAGTTGAGTAAATCAATTATACGGTTGGCCATAGGTGGGCACAAGTCCGTTAATCGTTAATTTGTTAATAACGAATTAAGCTAACTTTTTCTTGAACTCGTTAATCCGTTAAAAAGTTTTCTCATGTTAACGGACTAAATTAACTTCCGTTAAATTCTGTTAACCGACTAAATTAACTTTCGTTAAGTTCTGTTAACTTCCGTTAAGGTTTTTATAATTAATGTCTTGCACCATTCATTTATGGTACCGGTACAAACCAGTTTGCACTGGAAACACTTGTTGCGTATTAGCACAAGTTTCATAGAAGAAAACAAGAAAGGAGCTCTTTTTTGTGACAAATAATAAGCTGCAGCCTCAGAGGTCTATTAATTATCGCCGTTCGCAATTTCCAAAAACTTTCCGATCGCAGCTTCGTTAGTGCATTTGAACTTATTTTTATCTTGAAATTAGATTAGACTGTAAAATGTAACTTCCAAAGCACAAAAAGACCACCAGAGCAATAAATATTTTCTCACAATCTGCTCAACAGCGTCAATACATGTTCTAGGAGTGAGTGAATAAAAATAGATGTAAATTACACGCAAAATGTAAACGAATTAACGGAATTTATTAACTTCCGTTAATTAAAGCTGAAAATAACGGATTAACGTTAACGGAGGTGTGAAGTTTGTTAACGGACTAGTGGTTAACAAAGCTAACGTTTTGCATCAACTTGCCCACCTATGGTATTATAAGTTTTGAATGTAAAGTAATCGTAAAGTCAGATTGTGCTATATCACTAATAAATTTATAAGAATTTGATTTTTTTTAAATTTTGTTTGTGTACGTATCTTTTTCCAAGCTAATTGCTCAGGCTGGCGTTGTTTTTATTTAGTTCTTAAATTTTGAAAAAAATTAGTAAAGCTGTTTATACTTGTGTTTATACAAAATTCCTCTTAAAAAAGTATAGGAGTGGGCTAGTTAAGGGTGTACATTTGATATTTAGTGTAGTGGGCCAAATTTCTTGTCAAGATAATGCAAGTTACAAACTCCAAAAATCATAGTGGGACGTTGTTTTTATTGTTATAATCGGAGCAAAAGATTACTGTCAAAATATTTCTTTTAACGAGGGTTTTGTTTGTAACCGCGGTTTTAAAAATTGCGCTGCTAAATAAAATTTAACAAATTCCTTAAAAGTTGAAGCGATAGCTAAACAGAGCTGAAAAATTTTGATTGACATTTTATACATATCTTTTCTAGACATTTAAATTTTGAAAGCCGTTTACCACAAACCTGATCAAGTTAATGGAACATTACGAAATTTGAAAGCAGAGTATTTCAGATCTGACTATCAACTACCATAAACACGCTTAACGCAATTTTAAAATTCTTTAGTTCAATAAAGTTAGATACTTTCGCAAAGTCCCCGGATATCGCGTGCGATGTCACACTCTAATTTTCAATTCCTTTTGGATAAGTGACAAGTGGAAATCCAGTGAAAGAGATACTGCTCGAGATCGGTTTTATTGAAGAAGTGAGAACTACTTGAGGTAATAAAGAGATGCCCCAACCTTGTTTCATTATTTCTTTTGTAAATTTTTATGAAGTTTTTGAATTAATCATTACTAGCATAATTATTCTCTCTCTCTCTTCATAGTTTATTGCCCGCTGTTTGGTGAGGGTTGGGAGGGAGCAGAGCTTGAGATTAAGCCGCCACACTTTACGATCTTCCATCCCTCCGTCATTTCTCGGTCTTCACCAAGCGATTCCATCAAAGATCCTCAATGTAATTTGTCCATCTAGTTCTGGTAGTCCAACTGGATTATCCTATTTATTTTGGTAAGTAAAGCTTGTTTGGGTAGTCTTTTCTGAAGCATTCTACTTACATGGCCAAACCATCTAAGCTGAAATCTTTTAATCCGCAGAAGGAGTGCGGCTCGATTTTTAGAGATTTTCGAATCTCAGAGATACACAACTTGTTAAGCAAAGAAATTCCTTCGGTTCTTCGTAAAAAACTAATTTCGGACGCTAATACTTGCGATCGATCACTTTCGGTCGTTATCCAAGATTCGTGATCATAGGATAAAATGGGAACAGAATTAGATTCGGGGAGTTTTTGCCTAATGGAGACAAAAACTTCTAATAAACGCTGTCTCCATTCATTATTCAAACATTGACGTTCAGCAATAAAAAGGACAGTATGAAGTCTCCACCGTGTGTGGCAAAGAGGGAAGGTGGCAGGTGGCAACAAACTCGAAGACCGAAAGGTCCTTCACTGTCTCGTGGCCAAGGCAACTTGATGAATGAAATGTAATTACAATTACAAATACAATTGTGTTATGAACAAAAAAAAGCAAACAAAAAACAAACAAGACCAACAAAAATCTAACACCAACATAGGCTATTTTATGATAACATAAAACAAAGCAAACATAACAAGACAAACAAAATTTTAACCAAGCAACTTAAGTGAATGTTTTTGCCCCGAAGCAGATAAAACTCAACTGAGTTTCAAATTAAGCTCAATCAAGCCAACAAAATAACTGCTAACCCTAAAAAATCTTTAGCGTTAATATTGCCCCCCAAAATCACCAATCCTATCCTAATGATCACAAAACTTTTCAACAATAATCAATCCACTTTCCGTCAATAAATCAGTAAAATAGTTGGGCATTACAATTGATGAAAAATTAAACTTTGTAGAACGTATTATTAAGTTAACATGTATAATATCTAGATCTAGAGGTATTTTGTCCAAATTTCGGAACATCATACCTTTTACAGCTATTGTAAAGTGCGTTCAGAAAGTCACTGTGCACCTTTCATTGTCTGCTTTATTTTTAGATAATCAGCGTTTTTCGTTTCTCGTATTTCGTCTTTGATGTTTTTTAAATGCACTTTTCGAGCGAGCAAACTTCAAACGTACACAATTTGACCTTGAAACCGAGCGTTTTAAATTTTTAAAAGAATTGTTTTAAAATTGCTTTAAAATTGCAGGTGCACAGTGACTTTCTGAACGCACTGTATTATAGTATGATTCACTCTCATTTATTATGTAGCATCTCGGCTAACACTTAAGATAACCATTTGAAAAGATTGATTATTCTTCAAAATAAAGCTTTCAAAAAGTTGCAGGTGGACACTGGACAGCGGCAGGACCACGTTACACCATTTTATCACCGATTACAGATCTTAAAACTAAACTACTTGTACGTATGTGGAGTGGCAAAATTAATGCACAAAAACTCATGGAAAAAGCTACCGAATTGCCTGGATTGTTACTTCACTATTACTGATAGAGCGATACGCACACGAACAACGCGCCGCGCTTCATCTGAACTTAATTTGTATTTACCAAGGTACAGAACACAAAAATTACAAAAAACTTTTAAGTATCAAGGAGCCAAAATTTGGAACTCGGTACCACATAATTTAAAAAAATTACCATTCGATCAAGTTAAATTAAAATACAAAAAATATGTATTGTTAAATTACAAATAACGATTCACAATTCTAAAGTAATTAAAATTGACAAAAGCTCAAGTTTGATCTATACGCAACATATTGAAATCAACATGAAAAACTCACATGCCCAGCAGCTTGACATGACTAATTTTTGGGTGGCTGCTTGACTCGATGACCGAGAGGTCCTTCGCAGCTTCCTGTTCTTTTCGATTGTATTTATGTGTGTCCAGGAGACTTTGTTTATTATTTTGAGTGAAACAAAATAAACAAATATGAAATATCAACTAACATGTTTTCGGTGAAAATTCGTATTTCTAATTTGCAAATATAATAATTTGCGCTTTATACTTTTGGCTGATACCGGCTGATTGGTCGAGTGGTAACGCGTTCGTCTCTAGAGCGGGAGGTCTGAGGTTCATATTTCCGGCCGGTCAAATTGAACACATAGTTGCCAACGGCTCGCCACCGCTGCGACATTTATTCGAAAGAAGCTGTGTTGCCCGGGCGCAATGACGCGGAAATAGGCCCCGCAAACTCGCTACAAACTTCGGTGTAAAACAGCGAGTATAACGAAAATTTGATACTTTTGGCTCTGTAGTTCACCTCACTGCCACAATTCAAACCATCGAACTGTTGCGGTGTTGTTTTGCTTTGCCTCGGCGCATTATCATTTCACATTACAGCACACGAGCGCTCTCCTGCTTGTATCTTCTTATCAGCAGGGCATGGTATGAAATGGAATAAAAAATGATTTTTCCATATTCCATATCGACAATTATCTTTCATTCCGTTTCTATTTTATATTCCATTCCATACTAAAAATTTCTTCTATTTTCCATTCCATACCAAGATAAGTTTAGACTAGAAGCTATACGTAATTCGTATTTTAATTTTGCAAGGTTAAGCGTACCTTTGCAAGTAGTCGCTCACGAAGGTCAGCAGTATGGTACAATGCATCTCATCCCGTATTTGAAGCACTATTGCAATTAGCTATCACAAAAATTCACTCTTTACGAAAATATCAACCACTAAATCACCAGACAATAGGTTGACCGGTATGCACTGGGTTTAATAATTGCAAGTTTATAATCGCACAAACTACAAAATTTGGCATACACAAACAGCCAAAAACGTTTTACTAAAATATCGAAAAAAACAGTTTAAACACGAAACAAAACAACAACAAAGAATTAAGCTCAATTGAGGATAGGAAAGTAAAAGCAAATCTTTGTTACGATGGAAGGAAAAGTTTTGCCACATGGTAAATTTAGTTTTGTTGTTACGGAGGCCAGGGGGATTCGCGCCTTATTTTGGTTTACTAAAAACACTTTTTTTGGAACATTATGTAATGACAAGACAACCGACAATGATGCAAAGAGGAACAATAACACCGAATCATACTGTACCTACTTGATTAAAGTTACCTACATTTGCAGTATATTGAAGTTTTTAATTACCCAAGGTTTAGTAGTTCAAGTTTATACCCCAGATTCAACATCTAAAGTTTACACCTCTGAACCTAATAGGTTATCAAGTAATCAGGCTAGTCATATTAGTTTCAAAACTACGAACGTTTGCTTCGTATTCAATTCAAAGCATTCTAAGCCCGAAGCCAGTGTTTTTCAAACTATGGATCCGAGTGCAAATCAGGCCGCTATGCGTTTAAGGATATAGTGGCGCAACTACCTGGGAAAAGGGAGTTTCAGCCCCCCCAAATGCAAACGTTTAAAAGTATTTTTAAATTGACCTGTAAGTAAAGCAGAGGCTGAAATGGCTGGGTAATTTAGTTTTTTTACTGGCTTCTAAGTCTTAGCAATTTCATTTCTTCAAACAGCTTTGAAAACGTGCGAAATGTTAACCAAATGGTGTCAAAATAGTTATTTTTCCTCAAAAAATCAACAAATCGCCCAGCGACAGGTGCTTCGTACCCAGACCCTCGTCTACATGAGATGCTTTAGTTGCACCATTTTGCTCAGCTCGCCACCCATTCGGCATTTCTCAAACAAAAAAATTTTGACTTCGAAGCCCCTACCCTATAACAAAAGTTTGGTTGAACGCCTGTTTGTGGGTGTGTCAAAGAGTAGAAATGTAGACTGACAAAATCTTTTATTACCTTTTTTAGAGACCAGCTGTTTTTTTGTTTTTTTTAGAGCACTTCAAAGGTTGTTAAGGTGGCAGTCACTGCTACAGATAGATTTTTCAAGTGAGTTTGGGCCGGAAACGAAAGGAGCTAAAAAACGCTATCATACAAGTTTCTTTTTTAGACATGATTACATTTTTGAAATTGGGCATAATTTGCCGCCATACAAGATCGGTTTTAATGTTCAAAAGTTCAGTTTATTTTAGCGCCCACTCACGTTGTTCGTTTTGGCGACGGCCCAAGGCAAATTGCCATTCTGAAAACAAAAATTAAGCCAGTCAATGCAGCTGCACTTTGTAATGAACGTATTCTATGATCTGATGATGCAGTCTTTACACATTGTTCATGACCGAATTACCCTGTGATCAGATTATCCCTAATGATCAGATGATGCAATGCCTACATTTTTTGCGCAATGTTCATGAGTTAAGACCAAACTAATCTATTAATTTGTCGACAGATGATTAGCTGCTGTGCTTCCACATATATTTAGCTATCACTATCCGTATATATTTTATTTGTAAATGCTATGCACGAAATCAAGTATGGAATTGGTTTGGAAGAATGGAAGATTGTCTTCCACTCTATTCTTGAAATCTTCTGATTCCATTCCATTCAGGCATCTTCCGTATTCCATACCGAAATTTCATTCCATACCATGCCCTGCTTTATCAGATGTAGGGTTCTTTTAACTTAGCTTGAAAGTTCACTTTTCCGACTAGTTTGAGTGCAACGCAAAACTTTAGTAAACCATAAACCATAATAGTTTTAGATTTGAGTATAAATTGTTTAACTGATGCATCTTTTCACACGACACGAGAAAGTGGCTCCACCCCTAGGACGAATCATTTTTCCCAATTTTCCTATCGACGTTTGACTTCTTCCCACTATATTTGCTTGTTCAAAGCCACCAAGCAGAGATAATCATGGTACTATAACGCGCCTTATCCAAGGACGCAACTACGTGACAAGTGTTGCCGACTAAATGTAATAGTCAATGTAACGCCGCCTGCCTACTAAATGTAAAAGTTAATCTGAAGCCAGCTGATGTGTTCTGTCACACAAAAGCTCTACCAATATGTCATGTGTTTGTTTTGTTTTTGCTCCTCTATCTCAGCAGTCAGCACCCTGTTCCGCAGGCCATTGCCTGGCCGTACGTGGCGGAAAACGATGCATTCGCTTATCCGTGGCGAGACGGTGCCATAGACGCCGACTGAAAAATTTTCAGGGGGGAAGCAATAAAAATAGAGCCAGTATTAACTACAAAAAATGGAAGAATTTTTAAAATTTGGGAGGTTTAAGAGAGAGTGTGTAAAAATCCAGAGAGGCCGTGGCCCCTTCTGCCCCGCTCCCTTGCCGAGGCCCATGGGCGGTGGTTGCCCTGTAATTTGCACGACTCTGTTGCGACTTGGGAGGCAGGAAAAGGGTAGAAACCTACCTGCCTGGTTAACTTTTTTTTAATTTAACTTTTGGTTCTTCTCAGTAACATACGCAGGATTTTGAAAAGGGTGGGCCAGGAACCTCTGAAAATTTGAGAAGAACAAAGATCAGAATGAACATTGCTTCACTCAAATTTAGTCCGATTTTTTGCCCGAAATTAGGTGGAGACCAAAAAAAGGTCTTCACTCAAATTCAGTCCCATGTTTTTGCCCAAAATTGTGCGCGGGCCGAATCCAAAGATTTTCACCTACCATTTCTGTGCTCAAAGCTTCTGCCCAACTTACAGAGGGGAACCATGCCGCAATTTCGCATACTATTCTATGCTAATTATACAATCCCGGCGACCCAAAGGGACCAATGCTCCCCCCTAAATACGCCCTAAATACGCCCTAAATACGCCCCTGGTTCTTCTTATTGTCGCGATTTTTGTTTTTAATGTTTAGGTGTGCTGTAAGCCCCTTGAAGAGTCTCAAGGCACAGCAGCCTGTTGGGGACACTATTTTATTGGTGTTTTCCTGATTTTAATCGAGACTTCGCGCGCGCGCGTAGTTTGTATGTTTTCACTCGGCCGTTTTCATAGATGAGCATCAAAATTTTTTAATTTTATGATAAGTCCAAAACGGCAAAATGTGGAAAGCTGAAATTTGGACACAACTTACAAGTATGCAAAGCATCATGCATGCCAATTTTGGGGGTCAAAGATTACGTGATAATGATTTGGAGACCCTAAAACCGAGAAAAAACGTCTATTTTTGAGCCGAAATTTTTTTATTTTGCTCGTAACAAGAAAACGCTCAACGTGAAAAGTTGCAATTTGGACACAACATGGGTAGAGATAGAAAGTGTATGCGTGCCAAGTTTGAGGGTCACGTCTGAGGATTCTCCCTAAAATGGAAACTGGAAAATTTTGAACTTTTGAATTGTTCAACGTAGATAGACCAAATTATCAGATTTGGTGGATATTATTGGTTACTAAAACATATTAGAAATTGGGGGGGGGGGCTGTGATGGGGGGAAATGGTTGAAATGAGTCAGACAAGATTCGGAAAAATTTTTTACCCAACTTAAGCAGATCAAATTTTCGAAATAGATTAATAAAATAAGAAGTAAATTGTTGGTAAAATTTTGGGTATCACAATTGGGGAATATTCCCTCTATGGGTTTTTCAAAATCCAAACCTTTGTAATGATTATTATTGATCAAGGCATGCCAACATCAGTTTCAGAATAGTAAAATATACACAAAAGCATAAAGTAATAATTTTTTATTGGGGTTGTATTGCACCAATCTCCCCCAAAATTTCCTCCTTTCACTTTAAAACCTTAGGGTTTCTACAACTTAGAAACGGAATTGTGAAATAAAAAAGTTACTCTTTTTTTCTGGCTATTCCAGTACTCCACTTCATCAGTAGCTCACACGAGGAGCTAGTCGTGCAAAACTTACGCAGGGAGCCGCATTCAAGCGTAACGGTACGTCGCTTTGGTAAGCTGCTACTACGTAATTGCTATTCCCTCAGGCTGGAATCCCTGCCCCAACCCTAACTGCAATGCAAGGTTTTGAAACAAAAAAAAGATAGCTTCGTGCTTTTCCTTCCCAGTTTCTGCATACTGCATCACACATTCACCACCCATCCGCGTACGAACCCGGGTGCGGAGGGTTGGTAGCTAAGCATGATAACCACTATACTGCGCTGCTGGCAACAATGCAACGACAAAATGTCGTATTTAAACCAAATGTATGAGAAAAAGGCAATGGCTCGTGCCTGAGCGTTTGCATGACTAGCTTCTACTAATTCATTTTAAGGGTTTGGATTAGGCGTTTTTTCGGGGGGATAGTGCATGCGTTCTGTGTCATAGTAGTAATTATGTCGTAGTAGTAATTATGTTGTATGTCATAGTAGTAGTAATCATAGTAATTTATGCTTTCCTAACATTGTCGCTCTGTCGACACGAGCGACACCTAATGGTTAATTCAAAAATTATTAAAAAATGGCAGAATTGTTTACATATAGCGGAAAAAAGAAATGCAAATATCTTTTAATGTAGAAGTCGAAGAATTGTAAAATCAGCATCAAAAATTTTTTTGAAAATGCAATTTTGTTTTGTTTGGCAATGAATGAGTTAAAGTTAGACATCAATATCTCTTTAAGTTTAGTATAAAAAATGTATACGGTTATTGCTCGTATGAGATTAACAACACTTATTACTTACTGCTGACCAATTGTAACGCAATTATTATATTATTGCGTAGTAATAATCGTAATGACTAATGATGCTTACGAAATATGAATCCGTCATTCAGTATTGCGGAGTTATTTTAATTACGTTTTAAAGCACCTAAAAGGCTAAAATACAAGGCAACTACGTGTATCAAGCCCAATTTAAGCTCGACATTTTGTCAATATTAAGTCCGAACCCGACCCTAAAAGCCCAGGGCCTGATTCTGCACTGCCATCTTTCGCACAAGCTTTTTCATTTTGCCTAATGAATTATTTATTGCGTTATTGAAAAAAAAAGATTCCTAACTACTAAAAAAGGCTCATGCTAGTTTTAGTTTAGGGTGCAGTGACCATGCGCTGTTTTAAAATCCTGTAAAGTTAATGAATATTTCTGTGTGCAAGCTATAACTTATATCGTTTAATGTATGTTCCTTTTCTGGCTTATTGTTCATTGTTTGCTGTGGTTGCTGTTTAGCAAACCAAAAACAAAACTACTGCTACTAGTTTATCAGCATACTTTATGATTTTTGTGTCCTTGGGAAAGAAAATTAACGTCTATTACTCATTCAAAGCAGTCTGCGCGTCATGGACCCAAAACACAAGCCAACCAAACCCAAAACTAGTGCGTTATGTTTGAGGTAGGTGTTGTTTAGATAGAAG
The DNA here is from genome assembly GCA_963965965.1 of Trididemnum nubilum. Taxonomy (NCBI): domain Eukaryota; kingdom Metazoa; phylum Chordata; class Ascidiacea; order Aplousobranchia; family Didemnidae; genus Trididemnum; species Trididemnum nubilum. The sequence goes on from OZ014490.1 coordinate 35,481,389, forward strand.
CTAAGTGGTTGCATGGTTCATAAACCACAGCAGAATATTATTTCATCATTATTATTAACCATCCTTGCTCTATAAGTTAATACCTCCTCAAGAAAAATCCGTTCAAAAATAAGCCATAGCACCTACCCCATTGCTAAGGTTTTTTATTTTCCTTGGGCGTAATTGGGATAAGATTTTTTTTGTTTTGTTATGTTAAGAAGCAGTCAATGCTACATTTTTTGTTTCTTTTGCTCTTTCAAACGTCCTAACTAGTTTTACAACTTCAGAGCTGTGATTTTACGTGCAATGCGCAACCATTTTTTTAAGAACGAAATAACCGCCAATTGCATTTGTAATTGCAATTGCACCTTAATCCACCAAGTTACACCTTGGCCAGGAGACAGCGTAGGGACCTTTCGGTCGTCGAGTCAAGCTGCCACCTGCCCACCAGTCTACCACACACGGCGAAGGCTTCACATTGTCCCTTTTATTGCTGAGCGTAAAGCAGGGAGACTGTGAATACCAGTTTTTATAGTCTTTGGTTTGATCCGACCGGGAATCGAACCACAGAACTTGAATCATATCCGCTTCATTAGCAAAATGCTCTATCCACTTGACCACTGATTGGTTGCAAAAGATTAGATCGCAAAAAAAACACGAAAGAAATATTGAGTTCAATCCCATCATGCGCAATTGCTTGTTGCATGTCAGATTATATTGAAATGCGGTATCACAGTCTTTTTGTAAACACTTCTTCACTCTTAGCAAAGCTAGAAAATCAGTTAAAGAAATGCCGCCTGCCATATATCCTATTGTTTTTTAGACTCTCTTGTCTTTTCTATGAATCGCGTTAAACGGAAGCTGCGACTAATCATTCGTCGAAACAATCGCTCAGTAAAAACACACTGCGATGAAAACACATATACGCATCAGAAGGAAAAGGAAGATCTCGCGAAAGGCAGCGATTTTATTTTTCCGATTGAGATTCTGTTTGCTCCAAATTTTCATCTTTCCCAGATTTGGAAAGTTATTTATTTCAGTTATGAAACAGCAAATATTTGGTGGGTGGAACAGACTCGAACTTATCAAAATTTTCTGAACGACATTTTGACAGATTTCAAACGGTTTCAGCGAAAATCAAATCCAAAACAACCAAATAAAATTAAAATCGAAACTTTTTGACATTTACTCTACAATATCTATTAAGTGGTTGTAATCATTTTAATTCACCAAATTACTTTTTGCCAGGAGACAGAGAGTGAAGGATTCTTTGTGATTTTTAAGTTAAGCTGTCACCTGCCCAGTGCCCACCTGTGGACCACTCACGGTGGAATCTTCGCACTGTCCGTTTTTAATTGCTGAACGTCAGCATGGAAGCTGTGAATACCAATTTTCATAGCCTTTGTTTTGACTTCATCGGGAGTTAAACTCCGCTCTGTTATTTCAGCAACAGAATTAGGCGGGTTCTGTTGACTTGACAACTTGATGTTGCTTGACAACTTGATTCTAAGACCCTAAAGTCTCTTCGCTGTCTCCTGGCCAAGATAACTTGGTGAATAAAATTTTATTATAATTGCTATTACACTACTAAAAGGAATTCGTGGAGCGAAATGCAGCGACACAATCTATGGAACGACAAACCACAAATGAAAAATAGCTTCATCAGCATGCATAGTTTTGTAAGGCGTACTTGAAAATAGCGCGTAAGTTGTTGAATCGAGCCACTCAACCGCATCGGGTCGCACCCGTTTTACTGCCCAGGGCGCTAAAGGTCAATGTTTAGGTGGTATACGAGTACTGTACGTCAAATTCCAGCCTACTTGCCCACTTGCCAAACAGTCAAAACAGCGTCATGCCATTACATTTTATCTCCATGCAGGCAGTGGTGTAAAGTAATGAAATACTTTTACTTGAGTAAATTGCTCAAGTAATTTTTTCCGGTAACGAGTAGTTTTTGAGTATTGTTTGTGGCTGATTTTACTTTTACTTACTTACTTTTAGTGTGAAGTAACGTTGCTTAAGTAGTATTTTGATTCAGAAAAGCACAAAGTACTGTAATTTTAAATTTGAACCACAAATTCGTCAGAACGGCCGACTTTAATTTCTGCAGGCAATTGTTCAATTTAGTTAAGTTAATTCTCTCTGGCTCCTTTTTCGGCAGGCAACTCTTGCGTCAGAGATCAGACTATCACAGCGATTGTGACAATGCCTTTTTTCTACGCGTGCGAGTACATATTTTGTCCATTCTGGCGAATGGCAGTTCAAGATGCTTTAAGTTTCACGCTGCTTGGTGTTTGCCAGAGGTGGAGTAGAGGACACAAGGCTTGAGGCCAAGGCCAAGGACTAAAAAAAACCCGAGGCCAAGGACAATGACAGCCCTACCGAGGACAGACCCTCTCGAGGCCAAGGACAGGAATGATCGAGGCCAAGGCCATGGACCACGGATACAAGCGCAAGTGCTCTCCAAAAAAAAAGATCTTTAGAAAAAATTTTAAGGCGATCTCCAAAAAAAGAACGTTTTTCAAAAAAATTTTTAGGCGCTGCACAAACTTTTAACAACTCAAAAAATAGTGCTGTCCTCGAGCCGAGGACAGGGCAATTTTCGAGAACTTTAAGCTTCGAGGCCAAAGCCAAGGACGTACTCGAGGACTCCATCTCTGGTGTTTGCCTTTCGCCGCGGCCGCATACTGGCATAGACATTTAATACTCTCAATTGGAAGCAAATTATGAAAGAAGCAAACAGAGACATAAATTTGTCGAAATTTCGTCCTATGATTACAAAACGTTTCTGAAGCCAAATTCTGCATATTAAGCTAAAAATCACACACCATATATGCAATAGGCATTATTGTACGGTACTGTAATTACTGTGCAAACGTAATTCCAAAATGTTTTCAATATGATGATCAATTTCGTCCCAGCAGAGACACAAAACAATCTATAGGGGCAATCAACAATAATTTAGTGAGACTTAGAGACATAATGTTTTTTCAGCCATGTGCCTGCTTTTACATGTGAAATAAATTTAACTCAAAAAAAATTTGCAATTGTTTTTATTAATTAATCCCAAAAATATATATCGCAAAATATTTTAAATTAGCAACATGCGCGAGTTTTGCTCCACCCTGTAGGTCAGAGATGAAACCGGTCAGGATTTTCTCGACCCGACCGGTAAATTTCAAAATCATCGCCGGTTGACCGGTTTCTGACCGGCCCGGTCGACCGTTTTTTTCACAGAAAAATTTGTTCACTGTTCAATGTATCTGATAAAAAATTTTCAAAAGGGGGGCATGGGTGAGGTGTTAAAATTTGTGACTTTGCACGGGGGTCTCAGAAAAAAACGCAAAAAAAATTCTTGCGTTTTTTGCAAAAATGACTCAATTTTAAGACCTTTTTTGGTTAAGTTTCGGTTTGAAAGACCTGTTTTGAGCAGCGCAAAATGTGCACAAAATAAGCATCAAAAGAACTGGAGGGTACAAGCTAAATTATTAGGCGTTCTTTCTAATGATAGTTTGGGAAAGGGCAAAAAATAAAGTTACAACTTTTTAGCTATTCGTGACAGATTATTTGCAATTTGCCGACCAGCAAACACTAAACTGTTATGACATTGGCTAGAAAATATTCGAAATATAATGTAACCCAGCAGTTTGTAGAAATGCTGCTACTTCAGAACAAGCCATGGCTAGTTAGATATAAAAAAAATATGAGCTATGTTTTTCCTGCCAGGGCATGGCATGGAATGGAATGGAAGAAGATTTTTCCATATTCCATAGGGGCAATTTTCTTCCATTCCATATTCCATTCCATACTAAAGTTTTTTTCCATATTCCATTCCATACTTCCATACCAAGGTAAGTTTAAACCAGAAGCTACCAGGCGTGTAGCCAGGAATTCGCAATGGGGGTCTGTTTTGGGGGTCTAGGGGCGGAGCCCCCAGCGCTCGAAAATTTTGTATTTTTTTGCAAAAATAGCTTAATTTTAGAGCTATTTTGATTAAAAAATAATGCTTTTAAAACGTGGCACAGAAATTGGCAGTGTAAGCATAATTAAACTGGTTGATTAAATAGGCTGTTTGGGAGATAGCTAATGGTAAAATTTTAGTTCTCTTATTTAGATGCTGGTAAATTATAACTCGTATAGTTCAATAAAACTTACGTAGAGTAATCTACAGTATTTCGTCTACAGCTTATACAGAAAAATAATCGGGAGGGGGGCTTATGAAAAGAGATTTGAGAGAAATGATTGGTAATAAACTAATGCTGGATAGCCCCCCCTATTTCTAAGTTTATAGTATATTTGTTGATGACACCTTCGTTTAGCATTTTCACTCTAGCGATCAAATTTGATTGCTTATTTTTGGCTATTTTTCAAAGTTTTCATTTATTTGTGAGTTATATTTTTGATAAATTTGCCCCCCCCCCCTGAATATATATGTTTAAAAAGACGATTTAAATCACTATTTAGTCCATTCCAGTGCATGCAACAGTCTCAAAAGTGCTAAAAACGTTTTTTTTTCTTATTCTGCATTTTGGTCGACATGTCTATGAGGGGGCTATAGCCCTCCCCGCCCCCCCTCCCCTGGCTACGCTACTGGAAGCTACGCATAATTTGTATTGCATTTTTGCAACGTTAAGCGTACCTTTGCAAGTTGTCGCTCGTGAAGATAAGCAGTATGGTACGATGTATCTCATCCCATATTTGAAGGATTATCGCAATGAGCTACCATAAAAATTCACTCAGCATGAAAACATCAACCACACAGTCAACAGGCAATGGGTTGACCGATATGCACTGGGTTTAATGATCGCAAGTTTGTAACCACACCAACTACGAAATTTGGCATAGCCAAACTGCCATAATCATTTTACAAAGATACCGAAAAAAGTTTAAACGCAAAAAAAAACAATAAAGAATGAAGTTCAATCGAGGATAGAAAAGCAAAACAAATCTTTGTTACGAAGGAAAAAAATTCTTTTTTCACTTTGCAAATTCAGTGCCGTCGCTATCGGGAGCCAAGGGCGTCTTGCCCCCCATTTTGGTTTACTAAAAATACTTTTTTTTAGCATTACGTTACAAGAAAATCGACAATGATGCAAAAAGTAGTAACATTTAATCTTACCTCCTTGACTGAAATGACTTATATAAACAGTATATACAGTAGAAGTTTTTAAATATCGAAAGTTTAGTGGTTCAAGTTTCAAACAGCAGATTTAACATACCAAGTTTACACCTCTAAACCTAAAAGGTCATCAATGAATTAGGCTAATCATATTAATTTCATAGCTATAAACGTTTGCATCGTATTCGATTCAAAGTATTCTAAGCCATACACTATTGTTTCTCAAACAATGGGTCGGGATGCACAACAGGGCGCAAAAGCGTTTATGGATATACTGTAGAGACGTAACTACGAGGGCAAAGAGGGCTTTAGCCCCCCCCCCCCTTTCAGCCGAGTCGCTAAAAAATTTTTAACCCCAAAATGCAAGCATTTAAACGTGTTTTTGAATTGATCTGTATGTAAAGTAGGGACTGAATAGGCAGGGGAATTTAATTTTTCCACTGGTTTCTAAGTCTTAGCAATTCAATTCTTTCAAATAGCTTTAAAAACTTGTGAAATGTGACTCAAATGGCGTTGAAATAGTTATTTTTTCCGGAAAAATTAAAAAATTACCCAGCGACAAGGGCGTCGCCCCCAGACCCCTGTCTATGTGAGATGATTTAGTAGCACCGCTTTGCTCAGCTCACCACCCAATTGAGGCATTTTTCAAACAAAAAAATTTTAACTTTCAAGCCTCCTCCTTTAGCAAAATCTTGGTTACACGCCTGTTTATGGGTGTGTCGGAGAGTAGAAGTGCAGACCAGCAAAAAAGTTTATTTCGTTTTTTGAAAGACAAGCTATTTTGTTTTTTTTTAAGCACACTCAAGGTTGTTTAGGTCGCAGTCACTGCTGCAGATAGACTTTACACGTGATTATGGGCCGGAAACGAAAGGAGGTAAGAAACACCACCGGACTTATCCATGTCTCTTTTCACGACATGATTGCCCAATTTGGAAATTGAGCATAATTTGCAGCCGTACAAGATCAGTTTTAATGTGCGAAAGTTCTGTCTATTTTAGTGTACCTTACCTTCGTTTGCTCTGGCGACGTCACTAAACAAATTGTCATTCTCAAAATAAAAGTTAAGCCAGTCAGCATCAACGCAGCTGCAAATTGCAATGTACATATATTCTATGATATTATGATGCAATGCCTACAGTCCTTACACTGTTTGCGCAATGTTCGAATGTTCATGACCAAATTACCGTATTAATTTGTCGACAGATGATTAGCTGCGAAACGCTTTCGCATATTTTTAGTTATCACTATCATAATTTTAGTTATCACTATCAGTATGTGCCGTGAGCGAAATCTAGGATGTAATTGGTGTGGAAGTATGGAAGATTGCCTTCCATTCCATTCTGGCATCTTCCATATTCCATACCGAAATTTTCGTTCCATTCTATTCCATTTTCAATTCCATTCCATACCATGCCTTGTTTCTTGCCCAATGTAGAGTGTGGTGAATTTAAGTCGAAAAAAACTTTTCAAAGCGGCAAGATTTCAGAATGTACTAAAAAATCTGAAATCTGAGCCATTTCTACTCTTAAGCTGATTAAAATTATGCGAAAATGCCGTGCACCGCAAACCTCTTCCACAAGCATGCTTTATTAGAATCTGATTAAGCGATTTTAACGTATATTTTGCACTTTGTTGCTTTGCGCCGAGGCCCAAAGGGGGGCATGGTGCAATACTCCGACCCTAAATACGCCCCTGGATGTGCATGCCTTAATGGTCACAGCATATTAGTCCCAGCTTGAAACCATTCAACAAGTGTTTTTAAAAGGTGTGGTTTGTTAAGACTGTTTTTTTATAAAATGTTTTATTTATGATAAAATATATTATATTTCGGTTGGTGTTTCGATGTTTTTTAGTTGCAAGACAGGAGAATTCGACCGGTATTTCAACGGGCTTGACCGGCCGGTAGAAGAATCTCAACCCGACGGGCCGGTCGACCCGACCGGTTTCCGTCTCTGCTGTAGATTCGGTAGATCATACAATACACCGACAAGGCTCGTCCACAGTATTTTTACTTTTTGACGTAAAAATTTAACAATGACACCATCATCATCACCATCACATGCTGCACCCGGTATTGTCCCGTCGACGGAGTTGGCCGGATTTCGTATGGTCATTGTCTTTACCACGCCTCGCCATTTTGTTCGATCACATGCATCTTCTTTCACCAGTCCATTTTTTCTCTTCTCATTCTCTGCTTGCTTTATCCACGTTTGTTTCGGTCTTTTTCTTCCTCTACTGCCGCTCACTTCAAATTTCAAAGCCTTCACTATCACATTTTCATCTTCTTTCCTCAAAACATAAACGTACCACCGTATACTGCTTGCTTTAGCCATCCTATCTAAAGACTCCTTTATGCCCAACATGTCCATCAACTCCTCGCAATTTCTTCGATATAATAGCTTCACATCACACGTCATTGCCCTTTTTGTTCTTCATTGCCCTTTCGAATCACCATCGCCCTTTCGAATCATTGCCCTTTCAGTTCTTCTCAAAAATATCATCTCTTTTTCTCTCAAGCACCATGCTTCACTTCCATACAACACAACTGAACTTACACAACTTTTGTGAACTTTCCTTTCATCTTCAATAAAAATCTTATGCCTTTGAGTATTTCACGGCATTCCCTGAACTTCATCAAACCAATTCTTGTTCTAGCTGTTACCGCTCTTTCGCACCCACCAGTTGCATTCAATCTGCCACGTAGATAGGAGAACTTGCTTACAGTTTCCACACCATCACACAGTATTTCATCTGGTTCCTTAAAGTTGTTTACCACGCTTCTACATTGCTTACAATCAAAATTTTTATTCAAATAAACTGCAACTTTCTTCTTATCCGTGCATCCGGCATGGACCCACTTACCACATGCTGTACATAACACCGAGTTAGACATTACTCTTGTTCCACATACGCCACAAGGATCAATCTTACTGTCGAACGTTTCTTCCTCCATCACACTCACCATCAACGTCGTCTTTTTAAGATTGGCTCTCGTCTCTTTGCTTTCAAACGCCTCTCTCCATTCATCAAAGTTTTCTCTCAATTTTTCCATAGTTTCCTCCATTAGGACCAAATTCTGCATTAGGACATTAAGACAGTGAATGAGTATTTGAGCAAAGATATTATGAAAAGAATCCATGTAAATTCTGCGCGGCATGACTTTCGAATCTCAAAGTCTTACTTTGTTGTTATTTTTAATTAATTATCTTGAATATACTACCAAAAAACTTGTAACAATTAATAATTTATGACTTCTTGAGATAGCGAGGGGTTAGACGGCCAAGCGCATGTGGCAGTGATGTGAAGATAGTCGACCAGTTGTCATATGTCGATTGAATAGTTTGTTTATTTTGCTTGAATACTTTCAGAAATACTTGTACTTGAGTATTTTTAAAAGGACTGCTTTTTTACTTTTACTCAAGTCCGTTTTTTGGTCACTACTTTGTAGTTTACTTCAAGTAGTTTTTTTGTCAGCAACGAAACTTTTACTCGATGGCAATTTGGAGTACTTTTTACATCGCTACATGCAGGCATATACTCGGTCGTGCTGTACTATGAGTTCTTGAGCGATTGATTTTAGCAGGCTACCAACTTAGCATCGTAATTTCCCGACACCAATCAAGACTCAAAAATTAGCAAACCAGTTTTTTCGAAAATTTCCATGCGGCAAAGATAGCCGAAATTCGCTTTTCAAAAGCAAGCAAAAGACCGTTTTTTTTTAACTTTTTTCAATTCAAATGACTTCAAAAAATTGAAATAGGGTCACGTTGGAAAGCTTATTTTTTGAAGATTTTTGCCCACGTTTTTCAAAAATAGACAGTATGCCTTTTTGATCTAAAATCAATCGCAAAATTTTTGTGCTCCGTCTATATTTTTCATATTATTTCTGCTGTTTAATCTCAAACGAAATAATCATAGTTAATGTAGTTATTATTTCGCTAAAAACAAATCTGCAATTGAAAACACAAGATGATGCAACAAGGGTGAGATTTAGTTTATTTATTTATTTTTCTCCTAAATAGAGCGTAATTAAACCTATCAGTGGTCGAGTGGATAGAGCTTCTGCTATCCAAGCGGTGGACTCGGGTCGGGTCAAACCAAAGACTATAAAAATTGGTATTCACAGTTTCCCTGCTTAAGGTTCTGCAATTAAAGGGACAGTGTGAAGCCTCCGCCGTGTGTGGTAGACAGGTGGGCAGGTGGCAGCTTGACTCGAGGACCGAAAGGTCCCTTCGCTGTCTCCTGGCCAAGACAAGTAGGTGAATAAAATGTAATTACAATTACAATTATAATTCATAGTGGAACAAAAATAAATACATAACAGCAGAACTTTTTCAATTCTTTAGCGTGGATTTTTCTCAACCTAAAATACTTTAGCCACCCCAAAAGCTTGTAGACTATTTTTTTGGACATTGCACAAAAGCCCGAAAATCGGGTTCAATGTGACTGAAGACCTTTCATTTAGTTGCTGGTTTTCTCGTGATTCGCTCCCGCATTGGAATTAAACTACATTTTACCCCAAACTAGCGTCGACTAATTTGTTTGGCTTTGTGAAATTTCTAATATTTTTTCCAGTCTAGTTCTTATTTTTCCATTCTAATTCTAAGAAAAAGACACTGCGTAGCAGTAAACTCGTAAGCGCATGATCGTAACTTTAGTTTATTTTAACTACTGGCTGCTTATACGCGGTAGCGTATAAGGCGGTATGCCGAGCGCACCGAATTTTTGTAGGACTCGTACGCTCACGACTTGACGCTCAGTAGGTCGGCCAGGCTTGAATGTTTTTTCGTGCAAAAATCAAAATTGCAACTGTTGCAAGAATCCAACCCCGTTGAATAGACTAAAAGTTTGACTCCTTATTGGTTCTGCGCCTTAGTTACGACTAGTACTAACCAATGGTAGACATAGGCTCTGGGTCAAATTTTGACCAAAGATTTGATAAAAATAGCGAAAAAAATTCTTGCTACGGAGCAAAATTTCGACGGTGTTTCGCGGAAAATAGGAGAAGACCAAAAAAAGAGCTTCATCGGAATTTGAACTTATTTTTGTCCTGAAATTATGCGAAGGCCAAATAAAAACAAGGCCTTTTCAGGGTATCGAAACAGTTTTCGGCCACATTTTGGTCCTTATCCATCACAAATGCATGAGAGATAACGGATATCGCGTGGTTTACAAGCCAAGACCCCACCTTGTCAAAATTAGAGGGTAGGCCGAGCCTACTCTCGAATGCAGCACTGGTTAGAATTCCACTTTGTAATTGCAACTGCTGCCAGAATTCAACCCCAATATAGAGACTAAAAGTAACGTTTGGTTCATTATTGTCTCTGAGCTTTAAGTTACAACTCTACTTGCGCTTGAGGCAGGAAAGTTTTAAAACTTGCGCACTCAAGTACTGTATAACAATGCTACATTTTTGTCCTGGATTACTTGGATTTAATCCTGCAGTAAGAAATATTTACACTGATGCACATGTTTTCATAAAATCAATATTGGATTCAAACTCGCAAGGGCAAATGTTCGGTTCAGTGCCTTTGTAAATTCCGCAATTGCGTGTAAATGCCTTCGTTGAAAAAATTGCCTTGTGTTCTTCCTGCTTTATGTTCGATCTGGTTAAGTGTTTTATTGTTTAATCTATACTTTAAACCAAACACGAAAGATGTGAGACTATCTTGAGTGTTTTTTTTAAATAACAACACAAATTGATCAAAATTGGCAAAAAAATAGGACGAGATCGTAATTTAAAAAAGCGACCATATAAACCAAATGGGGTTCAAATGAGACCAAAACCGCCATTTCTCATTTTGAATGCAGCGTGAAGCATTTTCCACTTCTTGGAGAGGAGTTACCTTACAGTACTATTTAAAGTAGAAAAAGATCTGAGTTCTACAGTAATTGTGATTGTAATTACATTTTTGTTCACCAAGTAGCGTTGACCAGGAGACAGCGAAAAGACCTTTCGGTCTTTGAGTCAAACTGCCACCTGCCTATCACACACGGTGGAGGTTTCATACTGTTCCTCGTTATTAATGAACGTCAAGCGGGGAAGCTCCCTGTGAATTTGATAATGTTTGGTTTGACGTCAGCGGAAATCGAACCTCCGTCTACTGCTTCGATAGCAGACCCTTTATCGACCATAAACTGTTCGAGGCCTTCGAAACGGCGTAGGTTTAAAAATACTTATGGCTTTTTTGTTCGTAGAGATAGCCAAATAATTGTACAAAACCATCAAAATTGCAACTTCAAATTTAACTGTCGGCTTGTTTGAACATAGGCGGTACAGCTGATAATTTCATTTGCAGTTATAACAGGTTATTAGATGTTGGGTTTCTTAAAATATCAGTGACCTACTGAGACATAAAATTTATTTTAAGTGCAATTAAGTATTACTAACCTGGAATTCAAGTTTGTTTTTTATGTGAACGTAGATTTGTCATCTTTCTTCTGGTCACAAGTTTTTATTTATCAGAAGCTTCAAGTACCGCTGGTTGCTACGGTAAGCCTGATCGCACTTTTTTTTGTAAGAACCAGTAAATTACTAAATTTTGGGTCGAGGCCGACTGTTCTTAATTTTTCGCATTTTTCAGCCGCATCTGTTCGTAATTTGTTCTTAACTTTTTCTGAAAATAGCGGGGCAATTCATTTTTGCTATTGTTAAAGATTGTGTTTTGTGATGATCATGATTGCTGTTAGGCAATTCAACAATGGCATTGTGGCGAAGGCTAAGAAATCTCTATTGAGTAGCGTAGTGCTAGCCCATGTTCTCAATAAGTATTTTATGCTGAAGCCTGGCTTTGTTTTCCCACTTTGTTTTTAAATATTGAGCAAAAATTAGCCTCGTGTTCTTACAAATTTTTTCTCATACAAAAAGTATATTTATCCAGTGCACTCGCCATACAGTACATGTCGTATTCTATAAGCAACAGCTAGGCCTACCAGTATTGCGCAGTTTTTGATTTGAAAATCATAAGGTCAAGTTGGAGTGCGGACAAATAGAAACACTTAAAATTCTATCAGTCTCAACAAAACCTAGAAGAGTAAACGATCATGTTATTTTTCTCCGAAAAATATTGTGAATGAACTCAGAGAGGAATATCCTGGGTATTCAAAACTACCAGTTGAATCAGCAAAATTTCGGGATCATACAATTCCTTGCAATGAGTCGACTCCTTTCTGCACTGATGAGGAAGTTGTACCGCAGATGGGTACTTTGGCCGCCTCACCTGCGTCACTATAGGGGTTGAAACGACTACCCATATAGAACGTGGAGACAGCATTAAGGCAGCAGGTCAAACGAAATAGGATTAAGGCAAAATGTCTCTGTGACGGACAAACTCGTTCTGCTAATTTCTTCTCAAGAGCAATTTAATCTCAAAAAAGTTTACTCAGCTATTAAAAAAAATTATTTAGAAAAAATTTTAAGAATCCCCAACTCAAAAACTTTTAACTGACTGTATGTCAGTGTACTTGTATAGCCGGTATCGTCACGCAACTAACAATCACCAACGGAACGATTCCGTCTTGCAGTGACAATTTGTCTCTCACATAACGGTAAGGTGTTTAAGTACAACCACCTTCTAAGCCTAAATTTTCTCATCGCGTAAAAAAGCATAAATTGTCCGTTATTGATCCTTGACAACCAAATCTGTAAATCGTGATTAAAATTTTCGTTTGCAACTCGAGCAGTTTGTTAAATATCTAGTTTTTTTAAATCTTAAAATCTGTAATCGCTGCGGCTGCATCCGCTTTCCTCTGATTAGACGCCCAACCACCAGTTCCGTTCTTCCACGAAGTGATTCTTCTTTGTCCCATGCTTTTTGAAACTTCTCCCTACGCCACAAAAGGCAGCTTTGATAACCTTGGTTGTTTTTTTGCAGACACTGACGGCAATTGCACAGATTGTGAGCCTTGGTGCTCTTTGGTTTTCCCGTTTGAATGTGAGACAACTTTTTTCGCTAGGTTCTGTGCGGTCTCATGCGGCACATGCACACCCGACGGTAAGAGAACCATTTTTTGTTAAAATTAAACAATATTTGCTGAGATAAATGAAGCTGCAATTTAACGCTATTTGAAAAACGAATGCATCTCACAACTGAGTTTGAAATCTTTTTTATTGAAAACATGTACAGTACACTGAAACCAACACAGTACTAAAATATTTATACAATAACACAAAAGTAACAATTTTTAAGCAAATAAGTTTTGACTTGGGCAAATATACATGGGCAAAATATTTTCCGTCTTGCAATGACCACGCTGTACTTCTAGAAAAAGCATTCAAAAACCAATACAATTTGTTCAGCCGATTATTGAAGTATAATAAAGCTCATCATGCGTTGCAACCACATGCAATGACTAAAAGCTTCAACGCGACCTACAGTGAATTTCAAGCTTTAAAAAATACATAGCTGTGATACATTGTGAGTGTAGTACAAGAAATGCTGCCTTTCAATACTGTTGTAACCAATTTAATCAACCACAAACCACCAAAATAGCCAACTAACCTACCAATGTGCAACTTTGTCTACTAACTATTTACTTTTGATGAATAGAAATCGTAGTTATGTAAAATTATTATCTCTCTAAAGTCTCAACAAAACTTACCGGTGCTTTGTTTCAAGAAAATCTGTTTTTTATGGTATCCCCACAGATTATTCACATCATCTCAAAGTTTTTTGGTTAAAATATTTTGAATCTTTCTTATTTAGAGATAATGTAGACTGTAAAGCTTCAATAGACTGTGATTTAGTATTCTACTGTATTTGCATAAAACTTATCGTGGCCCGAGACCAATATCTTTAAAATGGATTGGTGCAATATTTTGACACTCAAGAATACACTGTTAACACAGAAGTTTTTTTTTCAGCTTGCCTAGAACGGGGATGTGAACACCATTGCATTCCTCCGCAAACTGAAGACGGCAATGTCACGTGCGCATGCTTGGAAGGTTACATGCTGAATGAAGATGGTGTGTCATGCGATGGTAAGTATGGTTTTTAATGGGCAGGGCCGTTGATAGAGGGGAAAGGGTGTAAAATCAATACTTTAATTGTAGAGCTAACGCGAACGCATCGAGAATTAGCGTCCCCCATTGAAATTTAGAGTCCCCCTACATCAATGGCGCAGCGTAACATTTCAGATAAAGCATGCAATTATGATGACGTTATCGGTTATCAGGCAATATAAATACAACTTGCACTACTCAATCTGAAATGTCTAGTATTGCAACTATAGGCCTCCCCTCCACAGTACGCATTAGTGTGTAAGAGTCTATTTTGTGTTACTTCAGAGAGTGACAATAGTTTATGTGTGCCAGGCGCCCTGTACTATACCAGGCTAACAGTAAAAAAGACCTAATAACATTAAGGTCGGCTTAGCATACATTGGCTTGGTTTAGTTCTACAACGTAGGACTAAACCAAGCCAATTTCGTGATCATCAAATGCATAGCATACTGTATTGCCTCTTTTCCTGATGTCATTAGAACGGTACTGGGTAATAATAACATTGTAACGTTACCGGGTAAGAATTACCACCTTTTGGGGTCTCGCTAAATTTAAGGAGCTAGAACGGTTTGAATATTAATCTTAAGCAAGTACCTTGAAATGCTGAGGAGCCCCAAAAAAGAATCAAAGTCGTTTAAAAGTGGTGACCGCTTTTTTTCTTGTTTTTTCTGTGTTCACCGTTGGAGCGGGGGAAATATAGAACCACATCTGGTGAAGATTGTATGATCTTAAACTGGGGAGAAAAAAGGTAAAACTTTTTGAGGGGAATTTCACTTTAAATTTGGAAAAAAATGTATTCAAAACCGGGAAGACGTTTTACACTCTAATTCCGGTAGTCTTTGTTCTGCACTCTGGGCACAAAGTTTCTCTCAGCGACTGTGCATATGTAGGTTGTCGGCGATAATTAATTTGTGGAGTTCCGAAGGACGCACCTCATGATAAACGTTGAATTAATTTAGACCTCTTTCAAGGTTCCATCACTTTGGGTTAAGGCTTTATCTTTTCAGTAGCCATAACTTTTTTTTTTTAGAAATAGGCTTACTGCTAGCAGTTATTTTTATGTAAAAAGTGAAGAGTACGGTAATTGCAATTGGGAAAACTAACGAGTTATGCCAAACCAATTTTTCGTTTGAATAACAATCTGGTACACCCATGGCCGAACTTATCAAGAGGCTAAGCAGATGGAAGCTCAGAACCTCAACGTCCAACAAAGTGCCTCGAAATTCGATTTCGAGGAGTGTGTAATTCTATTAAAAACTTGACAAGCTTACAATACGGCTTAAACTATAGCCAACTATAACAATAACTACAAGGACAAATTGTACAAGCAGATATGTGGTGTGACAATGGGTTCGTGTCTCGGGCCTACATTGGCCAATTTTTTCTTAGGTTGTTTAGAGGAGAAATTATTTGCTAATAGTAACAATCTTTTACCTAATTTGTATTTACGGTACATAGATGATATTTATGCTGTTTTTGATAGTGATAGCGCTTGTACACAGTTTTTGGATATTCTCAATTCACAACACAAAACATTAAATTTACCTTAGAAAAAAATACAAATCGCGAGAATTTGCCTTTCCTAGATGTGCAAATAAAACTAAATGACGCTGGCTATGACACTTGCGTTTGGCGAAAACCCACTAATACTGGATTGCTGCTTAATTTTAATCAGGGTGTCGAACCGAACCTGAACCCGAACCGTGAACCCGAATGAACCGTTTCATTTTGGTGAACCCGAACCGAACCTGAACCAGCAAAATTTTACTTCAGTGAACCTGAACCAAACCTGAACCCTCGAAATTGTGCTCAAGTGAACCCAAACCGAACCTGAACCCCTAACAAAAGCAAGAATATATTTTTCCATATCCAGATGCCGCTGGCGCTGGTACACGCACAATAAGAGCAGTGGTGATCATCAACAGGATCAGCAATTTCTCTTTTTTTTTTCTGGACGAAACGAGTAACGACAGTTAAATTTTAAGTCAATGAACCCGAACCGAACCTGAACCAGTAATATTTTACTTGAGTGAACCTGAACCAAACCTGAACCTCGAAAATGGTGCTCAAGTGAACCCGAACCAAACCAGAACCGCTAAAATATTTTGAGCAGGAGCTAAACCTGAACCCGAACCGTTATTTGAAACGGTTCGACACCCTGATTTTAATGCATTGTGTCCGAATACTTGGAAATCTGGCTTAATTATGTGCTTGTTGCATCGCGCTAAGAAAATATGCTCGAGTACCGAATTATATGTGCAAGAATTAAAGCGTTTACGCCATATATTTCACAACAATGGATATCCTGATTGGTTTATAAATAACACCATAAAAAAGTTTGAAAAACGACAAAACAACCCTCCGAATAAATATGAACCCGATTTTCTTTTCACTATTGGAATACCATTTTTTGGAAAAGCATCACGAGTGTTTGCGAAAAGAGTAACTGCTCTAGTTAAAACGAAATTTAATGTTGATATCAATGTTTATTATACATGTTTTAAAACTGGATCGTATTTTCAACTTAAGTGTTCTAATCCGTTTCCTGTATTGTCTGATGTCGTGTACAAATTTTCTTGTTCGCGTGATGCGAATATTTGATACATCGGTATGACTACGCGACATTTTGGCACTAGGATTCAGGAACATCTGCAACACAAAACCACTAAATCAGCAATTCATGATCACTTTGAAATATGTCAAAACTGCAAGCTAAATAATACAGATTTCAATGGTTTTAAAGTTTAGCGCATTTGTAATTCAGAATATGCCACAAAGATACAAGAAGCTCTGCTCCTAAAAAAACACAACCCACAACTCAATAGACAGCTCTACGCTAGTGGTTCATCTTTCTTACTAAATGTTTATTAGATTAGCATGTACTATTATGTTTTTGTGTTTGTGAGCGTTTTTCTTTTTTTTCCTTCTCTCTGAATGTATATGAGATACTATCTTCATGTCACTGCATAACTTGTACAATTGTTACGTTAAAATTGCGTACTTGTTGCGTTGAGGTAAACTATATTGCTATTTTAAAAGTTCCTCATTTGCTAGTTTGTCTTTAAACTGATAGGATGTAATTATTTTGCTCTGAAGAGGACCAGAAGAATGGTCGAAAACGTTTACCGCGTAATAAACAATGATATCTGTTTTTAAAATTTTGTATGGCTGATTAAATTAAGCTCTTTACCGAAGATTTATTTATTATGTCCTCTGAAAAAAGTTTACAACTTTTGTAACGGCTATTTCACAAAGAAATAGTAAAATTGTCTTCCCTAAATTTTTATTTTTTTGTTAAACATTTGCACACATGGTAGAACAAAAAAAAAAAACGAACCGTTAACCCACTCATATTTTAAGTTTTTAACATTAAGCAATGACTTGCATGTGGTTTAGAGAGAAATTTTGAGTGTAAAAAAAGAATAACCTATGGCAACGGTGGGCAAACTACTGCTCGCGGACGTAAATTTTGTGGCTCTTGTATTGAATCGTAATATTACAAAAAAAAATTAATTAAGATTATACTTCATAAATATGTTATCTCGTGTTTGAAATTGTTTTCATGTAATTTAAAGAGATAAAGCTAGTATAAGTTCTCGTAGCGCTGTCAACCAAGGTTATATCAACTGCGATGACGAATTGCAGTACAAACACTTCGGAAAATCAAGGTAGAATAATTTTTCCGGAGTTGTAAAACACTTCAAAAGAGCGAAGTCAAGTGTGAATGATGCCTTTATAGGGAAACAATCATTGTGTTTTTCAGTAGCGTCGTCAGGGGGGAGCTATAGTTCCCCCTCTTTTGCCTTGTGTACCAAAATGCAAAATAACAAAAATACCACGTTTTTAACTCTTCTGAGAGTGTTCTTTGCTCTGAAATGAACTAAAAAGTGATTTAAAGCATATTTTGAAACATGTATTCAGGGGGAGAGCAATTTTGTCAAAAACAAAGCTCACAAAATAAAAACTTTGAAAAATGACCAAAATAAACAATCAATTTTGTTTGCTAGTGTAAAAATCCTGAACATAAATTTCATTAACAAATATAATTTAAACTCAAGAATGGGGGAGGGGGCTATTCAGTATTGGTTAAAAGCCAATTACTTCTCTCAAATATTTTTCCATCAGGCCCCCCTCTCCGATTATTTTTCTCTATAAAATATAAACAAAATAGATTACTTCGTGTGAGTTTTATTGAACTATAGGATTTTATGATTTACCAGCATGTAACAAGAGAACCAAAATTTTACCATCAGCCACCTCCCACATAGCCCATTTATACAGCCAGTTTTATCATGTTTGCTCTGCCAATTCTTATGCCACGATTTAAAAGCGTTAATTTTTATCAAAATATATTCCTAAAATTAAGTTATTTTTGCAAAAAGATGCAAAAATGTTTGTGTGCTGGGGGCTTCGTCCCCAAATCTCCTCAGGCCCCAAAACAGCCCCCCTCATTTGCGAATTTCTAGCTACGCGCCTGGGCCCACATGACAGAAATTTCCTCGTTCGCTTTAATTTACGAGTTTTTTTAAGAGGCGCTACCGAACGAAATACTTGCTAAACAAAAGAGGTCATTTTTGCACGTGTATGTAAATCTTTGCGAAATCTGTTACGTCATTCTTTCTCGTTTAGTTGCTTCGAGCGATTGCGTAAAGCAGCTCGAGCAAAAAAACGTCACATTTTCCTCGCCAACTTAAAGAGGATCTTGAAGCACTCTTTAAGCGTGCGAGAAATCTTTTTGAATCTGAAATTTAATGGCGAAATGTTGAAAATTTCTAAATAAAGCAAATTTTTGCTGAAAATTGATTAAAATCGTCGCCATGTTTGCTATCAGACTACTAAAAAAAGCGAATTGCATTGAGAACCACTTGCTGTTTCGACTGATAAAGAAATATTGAGTAGTGCCAGTTGACAAAAATAGCTATACACTCCTTTTGCAAGAATGATTTTTGAAACCTGAAGACCTCGAGTTACTGTTAACATATGAGTTCACCCACCTACAACCTCAAAGGCGCTTTACGTCATTTAAAAAAATTGTGGTATGGAAAAAGTTGTTTTTATTTCACAGCATTGATTGAAAAATATAATAAAATTCTGTCGTTCATTTACTAATAATCATCAGTTGACGAATTTGCTTGCACAGAATAATAACGCATAGGTTATGGTATCTTTTTCCATAACAATGTAGTACTTACAGTACGCTTCAACGCATTATTTTGAAGTAGAAATGCATCTGGCGTCTCAATAAGATATTAACACAAGTTACACAAGTTACGAACATCTCGCAAAGAAATTCGAGCAAGCAGTTTTAACGTGTGTTGGGCGAGACGACTCAGAAATGGCAGTTAGTCTACAAAGATTTTTTGTTCGCTAGCGCTTTTTAGCGAGCGAAAATGGCCTTTACGAGCTCGCTAGCACGTTCTGTCATGTCCCCCCTGGTGTTTTTGTTGCTTTTATGTTGTTTCGTGTAAACTGATGCTACGGCTCGCTGATGTTTATGGTTTTTCGCAAGCGGCTCTTTATTTGGACAAGTTTGCCCACCCCTGGCCTAGGGCATTTTGTGGTCTAAATTTGGCAGTGGATACACCTTGATTATATCTATACTCCTTCATATGAACATAATTAAATTAATGGCGTAGCCTGAATTACAGCATTATTCCTTCAACTACTCTTCATTTTTTAACTTAATATACAGTAGGAATTCGAGCTGTGTCTTTCAATAATGATACCACGTAGTCGAAGCACACAACATAATAAATTGCAATTTTTTAGAACGAACGAACGAGTGGTTTATTTTGTCATTAAATAACAAGCATATTAAAACATAACACAAAAATTAAATTTTGTTGGGATGTTTTGACGTTTTCTACCCAGAGCTTTTAAAATGTGTTTGAAAAGTAGCGGGACTGGGCAGGCGCGTAGCCAGAAATTCGCAATGGGGGGTCTAAAGGCGGAGCCTTCAGCGCTCGAAAGTTTTGCATTTTTTTGCAAAAATAACTTCATTTTAGAGCTATTTTAATAAAAAATAATGCTTTTATTTAAAACGAGGCATAGAAATTGGCAGCGCAACATGATTCAACTGGTTGCATTAATGGGCTATATGGGAAGTGGCTAATGATAACATTGCAGTTCTCTTGTTTACTTGCTGGTAAATCATAAAATTCTATTGTTCAAAAAAACTCACACGGAGTAATCTATTTCATCTATATTTTATAAAGAAAAATAATGGGGAGGAGGCTAATCGAAAGATATTCGACAGAAGTGATTGGTAATTAACTAACACTGAATAGCCCCCCTCCCCTTATTTCTGAGTTTATAATATATTTGTTAATAAAACCTATATGTTTGGCGTTTTTACCTTAGCGATCAAATTTAATTGTTTGTTTCGGGCATTTTTGCAGTTTTCATTGATTTGTGACTTTAATTTTGACAATTAGCCCCCCCTCTGAATATATGTTTCAAAAGATGCTTTAAATCACTTTTTAGTCAATTCCAGCGCAAAAAACAGTCTCGAAAGAGCTAAAAACGTGTTATTTTTCTTATTCTGCATTTTGGTAGACAAGCCAATGGGGGGCTATAGCCTTTTTGTAATCTCTTTGGGCTTGAATGCACTTTTCCAATCTCCTTTGCCATGCTTCCACGCACTCCCAAAAGAATTCCCTCAGGATCGCTCGGAGCTCTTCCTCACGGCTGTTTTAATGACTTCTGAATCACAAAAACGAGTTCCTTTGATAACTTCCTTGAGTTTGGGAAACAAGAAAAGTCTTTCTTGAGTTTGGGAAACAAAAAAGGGGCCAAATCTGGAGAGCAGGGTCGTTGCTCCAGTACAGCATTGTTATTTTTGGAAAGAAACTCCTGAATTCCCAAAGCATTATGAGCTGGAGCATTGTCATGATGAAGCAGCCATGACCTCGTTTCCCACAGTTTTCTTCTTTTCTCCCTCACTGAGCGCATCAGACGTCGCAAGATGTTTTAGTAGACGTGCTGATTAATAGTTTGGCCTTGTGGAAAGAATTCTGCGTGGACAATTCCATGGATATCAAACGAAGCGATCAGCATCTCCTTGGTTTTGGACTAGAACACCCTCACTTTTTTGGGTCTTGGTGACAATGCGCTCTTCCACTCAAGGCTCTGCCGTTTGGTGAGTATCGTAATCAGTAGCGTAGCCAGGGGGGGGGCGGTGAAGTATGCAAAATCGCATGTTTTTTGTGCTTATGAGGCCGATTTTCTGAGAAAAATGGAAAGCAGCCCCCCCATTCGAAAACAGCCCCCCCTCAAACGACTGAATTTGCGAAATTGGACGAAAAATCAGTCTCGATATCGGTGAAGACCTTTTTTTTTTGTCTCAATTTTGCTGAAGACCTTTTTTTTTTTTTTGGAGACCACCTAATTTTCGGCGGAAAAATGCTTTGAATTTCCGAGCTTTCCGAGAAATTTCGTCTCAATTTTCGGACAAACCGTCTGAAACTGCTTCTAGATCAATGAAAATTCCAGTCAAGGTCGTTTGCACACTTCTCACTCTTTTAAAATAGCCCCCCCTTTTCCAAATCCTGGCTACGCGCCTGATCGTAATACTCGAAGACCCATGACTCATCGCCAGTAACAACTCTTTTCAGCAAGTTGGGTTCAGTTTCGAGTTGCTCCAAAATGTCTTGACACACTTGCACACGCCGCTTTTTTTATCCTTCATTCAGCATTCAGCAACCTTGGTACCATTTTTGCACAGATCTTCCTCATCCTCAGATCTTCCGTAATGATCCTCCATACCCTCTCACTATACATACCCAGCTCATTTGTCATCATTCTAACAGTAAGACCGCGATCGCTCCGCACCTTTTGTCTCACACGCTAAACATTTTCATCTCTTGTGCTTGTGGATGGCCTCCCACTCCTGTGATCATCTTCCACCTCCTCTCTTCCCTAATGAATCTTCTGTGCCACTCAAAAAGACGAGTTCTTGCCATCGTGTAATCGCCATAGACTTCTTGAGGCAACTTTAGTGCTTCAGTAGAAGTTTTTCCGAAACGGACAAGAAATTTCAGGCTGATTCGTTGTTCGACGGTCATCCTTTGCCCCAAAGAAAAAAAAGCCAAAAACTCTTAGTTTTATCAAATTTTCACTACACGGTCACTAAGAAAGTGCCTTGACAGAAAAACGCTGCAAGAATCAATGTGGTGGTCGCAGAATGCTGATATTTGGTTTTCGAAACCATCAGACATTGTGACATCATAGAGAGCAATGCTTTTTTTCTCTGCGACAAAAGTTGTTTGTGCAGCGTGCACAGTCCCGTTGCTTTTCAAACACTCCTCGTAATATTAACATCATAGAACAAGGATTAAGTTACTGGGTTTAAATAGCCAAAACTAAGCATACGAGGAGACGTCTTCTCTAGCTCAAGAGGTAGAGCAGTGGAGCGGTAATCCAAAGGCTGCAGGTTTGATTCCTGCGGAAAGACAACTTTTTCACATTGCTTATTTTCAAGTAGTCGCCGTTCTGGTGGCTCTTCCCTAGGCTTCCGCGCTGGTAGCCTTTAGACCAGAAAGTACGCAAACGATTGAACAAAAACTAAAATTGGGACAAAATTGTTAATGACGGGGAGGTTGCGAGGAGACCTTGCTGTCATCTAGTCAAGCAACCACCCAAAAGGCAATCATTGCGTCAGCCAAGGATTCAACATTATAATGCAAAGCGCGCAGAGTGATGATAAACCTTATGCAAATTAATCGTGTATAATTTTAGATGTTGACGAATGTGAGGACGAGGACAGATGTACTCTCCCTGACGGTACGACTAGAATTTGCGTCAATGTTCCTGGAGATTACGTTTGCAACAACTGCAATGAGTTAGGTCCCAACGTGTTTTCATATTACGGGGAAAGGCAAGGTTGCTGTAGAACTGGTAAGAATTTCGAAAAAATTTAAACGTAAAGATATTTTTTAAAATAAAATAAATTTGATTTCCTTTTAGAATGTTAACCGCGGCACAACAAAAAAGCAATTGCAGTTTTTTTTGGTAATTGCAAAGTAAAAAAAGGTTGTAACGCACGTTATATTTTTCTACTTGAATAAGTGTGTTGATCACGTGTTCGAAGATATTTCTCGTTAAGCCGATAAGAATCTGAAGATTTAGCCTATACAAAGTAGATTTATCTCTACAAAGGTTGGGTTAAGAACGATGGAGTCAAGCTTGCACAAACTTTAGAAATTCCGTAGGTTTTGCCTTCAGCTTTCTAGTAATATTGTTGCTTTGTTCTGGCAGACAATCTAAATACGTGTGGAAAAAGCACGACCAATTTACGTGATGGCGAATACAATCTTCGAATTGTGGGCGGCGAAGATGCGCCGATACAACGGTGGCCTTGGCATGTACGAAACTTTGCTTGTAGTTTTTCGTAACGGTTTTTACATTTTTGTTTTGGCCATTTGAATAGACTCTGACCACATAATGAGTTCGTCTCGGCAAAATTGTAGTGGTGTTTGAAGTTATCAACATTTTTCTTATGTCTTGCCCGGTGCGTTGATGAACAAATTGCTGATGAAAGTACATACACAAGAATCAAACCCAAACCAAAACGCTACAGCTGAAAATTTTATCGCGACAGATCGCAGCTGAAGATAAAAGTGTCATCGTTCTCGCAAATCAGTTTATTGTTTTTAATCGTTTTGATTAAAATGTTCATTTCTTCCAAGTAGCTTTTTGTCTGACACTTGACAAGAGGAATCGTTAAAATGGAGTGCGCAGGAAAAGAAGCGGCTACTTATAGGAAAAAGCTTAGCCGTGATTGGCTGGAAAAAGACAAATGAGAGAGGGTCGTTGGTGCACAATTTTGAAGCAGTACATGAATTCTTTTTGCCAGCAGAGGGCGGGTTAGAAGTTTTTATGAAAGTGGCTTAAAGAACATACAGAAGGATAGGAGACATAAGCGTAGCCAGGATTTTCAAAACGAGGGGTTAAGCGGCCCACACCACCAATCACATGCAATGACGTCATTAAAATTTTTCAAAATAGCAACTTTTTGTGGGGCAAAAACATCGTAAACTAGAAGATCTAAAGCCGAGGCCTGTTGGCACTTAACAAGGATATTACTAAAGGGAAAGGACTGAAACTAAAAGTTAAAAAGTGCAAATGTAAAGCTTGGGAGACGTGTTAAGTAAGCTAGTGTAACTGAAGCGTATCACAGACGGGGGTCTAGGGGCTACAATTCCAGCCGCCTGCGGCTATGGGGATCTGGAGGCAAAGCCCCAGCCGCTGGGTAATTATTTATAATTTTTTGGAAAAAAAGGGATTTTAATACCGTTGGATCACATTTCGCACGAGTTTACAACCATTTGAAAGAACTAGATTTTTAGCATTTGAAAGCCAATTGAAAAAAATTAAACTGTTCAATCCTCTTTTTACTTACAATTTACCGCAAGTCAAAAACACGTTTAAAACCTTGCATTTTGGGGTTAAATTTTAATTGTAAGTGATTTGGCCCAGATAGGGGAAGTAAAGTACATTGCCTCCTGCAATATTTTAGCTGTAAATAATTATCCCCTCGAAGATTTTCTTTAGCGATTTTTGTTTTGTCATGAAAAAAAAAACGGATGCAGGAGTACTGTACAACCAGGGGTCCCAGGACCGCCCAATTAAAGTTCAATAATTTGTTCAATGAGCTTTTCTATAGGTAAATTTTTTTAAAGTCATTTAAGCGTAAAAACTGGCGAGGTGTAGGTAAATTGTTATTGAAAAATGGTACAATAAATGGTTAAGCTTACTAAACATGTTTTTTTCTGGCCGGATTTACATTGCGTGGGGCCCTCGCACTTTGGGAATTTTTGCAACATCTTTCTGCCAAATATAGGTGAAGACCAAAAAAAGTCTTACCATCTGAGCTCGGGAGCTTGACACTGTGTTATATGGTAAATTTAACCCGGGTTATTGCATAACGTTCATAAAAAGGTTGGATGAGGGCCCAAGGTAGCAACTTTTAGGACAAAAACCCTTAATTTCACCCAGGTTTCCCATTTAAACTGCTTGGCAAAATTTAATTGAGGGGGCCCGGATCCCATGGTTGTCAATGTTTTGTTAATTAATGTTATACCCGTTTACTGTTGGACGCGAAGATGCTAAGAGAAAGTGAATCTAAAGAAACCAGGGTTTTTCTCACATTATTATCATTGATGACATTTCTACTGGTGGGGAGCCGGGCCATCTGGGCCCCCTGACTATGATAGGAGAGCGGCCTTGGGAAAAAATGAAGAGTCTGCTGTCACAACAATGCTGAGTACAGGCAGAATTTTGTAAAAGATGAAGTCCAGTAGCTGAATCAGAAGCAAGAAACTGGGAATTAGGCTTGTTGGAAGATTTGCACTGACTTGCAGGAAGTATGCGTTTCTGGGAAGACGAGCAAGAGCGGATAGATTTGGAAACGTGTTGTCCAATTCTGCCTTGCAGGTTTTGGGAGATACGGCCTACATACAGACTGTCACAGTGACCTGAGATTCTAATGTCATCTGCTCGAAGTTTTCCACCACCAATCAGCTTTTTTTTTATCAATAAAGTTTAACAACAAAGTTTTATTATAACCAATAAAACTGATTTCGGTCCCTTGAAATGCTCATCAGTTTCTGCTTCAATTCTTACTCCAGTCTAGTTTTTGCATTGAAATGGATCAGGGGTCGGCAACCTTTTCGTCTTCGTGGGCCACATCCAAACCCCGCAAGGTTCCACTGGGTCGCAACCACCTCTGAAATGAGGTCAACCCCAAAATTAAGCATTTTTCGGCCGATTTAATGGCAAGGACCAAAAAAAAAAGAAAGAAAAAAAGGTCTGCGCCAGAAAACGAGGTACATTTTGGCGGGATAGCTTATCAAGCAAAAAAAAAGAAAAGAAAAAACGTCTACGTTATAATTTGAGACGGTTTTAAATTTCTGATATCAAGAAGCCACGTAAAACCCGGCTCGCCGGATTTAAGGGGATATAAAAGGTCGTGGGCCGGATGAAATTCCTTGGCGGGCTGTAGGTTGCCGACCCCTGAAATAGATTATACTTGAATCAAGGACTGATGATGTTTTTTTGCGAGAACAAAATTGATTTTTTATCAAAAAAAAAAAAAATTGTTGAACCTATTGATTTTGAAAAAATTAATTGATTTTGTTAAAAAGTTTTGCTTTCCATGATGTGTGTCTTCAAAATTGTCAGCAGGTACTTTTTTGGCCTGGGTTTGATTCTCTTATTCTTCCATCACTGACTGATTCTCAAAAAGGAGTTGTCAGAATGTTGAATCTCGAAAAGGATTTTTAGTTACCGTATTTGACGGCATATAGGACGCACAAGCATATAAGACGCACCCCATTTTAGCAGGTCAGATTCAGGAAAAAAAGTTCTTGGTGTATTTAAGCATATATTGTTGAAAACAGTCCTCGCCAACAAATAGCATCACTGATAAGTCAGAGCAACCATCAGCTGATGTAAATAAACATGAGTCAAAGCGTCACAAATTAGGGTAAATTGCTTTCATTTTTACTGATTCATTTTTAAAACACCTGTCATAATACAATAATACCAGCAATAATATAAGAATGCATGGATTTTAGGGTAGGTAGAAGTACTAAGTGTAAGCTGGGTTAGTGAGCGTCAGGGAGAAGATTAGCCTTGACCAACGCCATGTAAGACGCAGGGCAATTTTTTGAGCCAAAATTTTGGAAAAAAAAGTGCGTCCTACATGCCGTCAAATACGGCATTTTGAATTAATGCATTTTTTATTTAATTGAGTAATTTTTAGGCCCATATTCGAATCGCTGAAGCTATCTTATTGTGCAACGGTGTATTAATCCACAAAGATTGGGTCTTAACACTTGATACCTGCTTTACTACATTTATGTAAGTACGAGTGTGGTTTAATCTTGAAATGTTTGTCTTTAAAACTGTGATTTGTTTTTTCCACGTGTCTGCTCTACAGCATGATATTCAATTCCAAAAACCAAGTGTAAGAGTAAAGTTACTGTGCAAAAATTGCTTTGCTACACTTACCTTTCTAAAATAGTAACTAGGTTAATTAGATATGTATGTAATATTACTTTTGAAATTATTAAATCAAACTGAGTAAAGATTTTGTTTAAAAAATGTTTTCTTAATCGTTAGGTGGAAAAAAATTACTCTGCTTAATTGAAAGGCTTGGTGCAACGTGCTAGACCATGCTAACTCTATTTTTGGCGATTTTGAGTTTGATGTACGGTCAAGTATTTTCGTAAAATAAAATCTCATGAAATTCTGCAAAACTTTAATTCTCTAGAGCAAATCAATGTTACCTACTGTAGCTAACATAGTTTGCAGCAGAACTGCTAGCATCATGCGCTCAACCAGGATTTTGCTAAGGTAGGGGCTTAAACCAAACATAAAACATTTTTTGTTCAAAAAGTGTGTTATTTTTGCGCCGCGCTAAGCAACTGAGGCAACTCAAGCGTGTCACAGATGTCACAGACGAGGGTCTGAAAGCAGAATCCCCAGTCGCCGAAGACCATAAGAATCTGAGAGTAAGTCTTCAACCGCTAAGCAATTTTCGTGACTTTTTGAAAAAAGTAGCCATTTTCAACGCCATTTCGATCACATTTTGCTTGCTTTTAAAGCTACTTAAAAGAATTTAATAGCTAAAATTTGGATGTCAATTGAACGAACTAAATTGCTTAGCCATCTCCCTACATACAATGTAAGCCCAAAACACGTTTGAACGCTTTTATTTTTATCAATCATTTCAGTCGCACGCTTTCAATAACGACAGCCATCGGCCGAAAATGTTGATCTACAACGCATTCCTCAAAGGTCCGCTACGATTTTGGATTTAAAATTTCGGCAGCCAAAGCAAAGGAAGCTGCATTTAACCTGACTAAATATTTTATTCAAGTACACTTTTGATACCACGCAGCAGTAAAACAATCAACGTTTTTTGGCCGCCAAAATAACTTGCAACCATCTTGCCTTGGGTCGTCAACCCCAAAATCATTAGCATCAGATTCTCGTTGGCTCGAAGATCTGTTTCTTGCAGCAGATACTGTTGTAGGGGTGCTGGAGCTATCATACGAACAAACAAAGCTTTATCTTTAATCACTCACCAGCCAATTTCTTAGGCCCAGTCTACACTGCGCAAAAATTGTGAGCTCACGAGCGTTACTTTTTTCTAAACAGAAATTCCCAGGCTTGTCCATGGGAACGGGATTCCCATGGGAATCCCAAGGGAAATTTCCCATGGAGTGGGATGGGATAGCACGCATTAAATATCCCATGAATGATAATGAATGCCACAATGATAATGAATTGTGAACTTTTCTGAACTTTTAAAACTAACAAAGTCAATAAATTTTGTCGTTTTGTATCTCTCTTTGTCCGTGTGGTCCTATCTAGTTCGCATTATTCCTAAATTTTCATAAATTTATTAACTTTTATTGAATTATTTTTTTATGGGAATCCCATGGGATGGGACATGCATGAACTGCTATGGAATGGGATGGGATGGGACAGAAAAATATGTCCCATGGACAAGCCTGGAAATTCCAAACACCCCAACCAGCGTTTCGCCTCAGCAGCGAACAAATGCAATTCATTTATAATGCTATCTATCAGTTGGTTAAAATAGATTTCGAATGCGCCCTTGCGTTTACGATTTTTCGCCCAGTGTAAACCCGGCCTTAAACTCACTCTCAATCAATGAATATTGAATAAACAAAAATGAAAATGCATGAACGTTGTTAATAAGATGAATTATTGAGTCATAATCAAACTATACTGCAGTAGGCTGCCAGCAATTGCGCAAAAAACGGAAAAACATCAAACAAAAAATATGTTTATAAACGTTAAAATTGCTCATTATTATTCCTTTTTGCACCATCCGTTGCCTTGTCGTTACGTGATGCTCCAAAAAAAGTATTGTGAGTGAACGGAAATGGGGAATAACCAACCGTTCCGCCCGAAATTACCCAGTAAATTTGTGAATAAATCAGCCTAAAGGCCTTCATTTCATAGGCGTAGCCAGGATTTTTGATTCGGGGAGATTTTTGATTCGGGGAGATTTTTGATTCGATTTTGATGGGCAACCACAAATTAGACGCAATGACATCATCAGAAATTTTCTAAAGAGGAACTTTTTGTGGAACAAAGATATCGTAGAACAAAAGATCAAAAGCCTCAATTAAAATTCAAAAATTTGTTTATTGAGCATTTTCTTTGGCTTAGTTATTTTTCAAAACTATTCTGTCGCGTGAAAACTGGCAAAGTGGTGTTGAATTGTTCCTGTTGAATAGATGGTTACGCCTATACAAACCTTGTTATTGCCCAGGGCCCTTGGCATTTGAGGATTTTTGCAACATTTTCCTGCCAAATATAGGTTACGACGAAAAAATGTCTTACCATCTGAGCACGGGGCCTCTAGCACTGTGTCATATGGTGAATCCGGTCTTGGTTATTGCGTAACGTTTATAGAAAGGTTAGATGAGGGCTCGAGGTAGCAACTTTTAGGACAAAAACCCTTACTTTCACCCGGGCTATATAGTTAAATTGCTTGGCAAAAATGGAATTGAGTGGCCCGGGCCCCCTGGTCGTCAATATGACAATATTATTGGCAGAAATGGGCACGCGCTACTTGAAAAGTAGCGCCGCTCCCGCTAGCGCTAATTGCCCTAAAAAGTAGCGTCGCTACCGCTACCCGCTACTCGTCTTCAAAAGTAGCGCGCCACCGCTACCGCTACTTTACCACAAAAGTAGCGGCGCTACCCGCTACTTTGAACAACATATAAATTTTTTTTACAGTGACTTATAAGTAATTCAGTATATAGCCTACTGGGATAATTAAGAAGATAAATTAGATTATCATCCACTGTCTTGTGAATAGCGTAGTTAAAAATCTATATATTTTTTGGAACCAGTATATTTTGGGTTGGGGCTGACCGTTTTTGAATTTTCAAGTACAGTATTTTTAACCTCATTTGTACTTAACTAATAGTTGGAATCATAGGTGGGCAAGTTAATGCGAAACGTTAGCTTCGTTAACCACTGGTCCGTTAACAAACTTCACACCTCCGTTAACGTTAATCCGTTATTTTCAGCTTTAATTAACGGAAGTTAATAAAGTCCGTTAATCCGTCAACATTTTGTGTGTAATTTACATTTCTTTTTATTCACTCGCTTCTAGAGCACGTATTGACGTTGTTGAGGTGATTGTAAGGAATTATTTATTGCTATGGTGGTCTTATTGTGTTTTGGAAGTTACATTTTACAGTCTAATCTAATTTCAAGATAAAAATAAGTTCAAATGCACTAACGAAGCTGCGATCGGAAAACCTTCGGAAATTGTGAACAGCGATAATTAATAGATCTATGAGGCTGCAGCTTATTATTTGCGACAAAAAAGAGCTTCTTTCTTCGCTTTCTTTTATAAAACTCATGCTAATACGCAACAAGTGTTACCACTGCAAACTGGTTTGTGCCGGTGCGATGAATGAATGGTGCAAGATATTAACGATAAAAACCTTAACGGAAGTTAACAGAACTTAACGAAAGTTAATTTAGTCCGTTAACAGCACTTAATGGAAGTTAATTTAGTCCGTTAACATGAAAACACTTTTTAATGGATTAACAAGTTAATGAAACAGTTAGCTTCGTTATTAACGGATTAACGATTAACGAACTTGTGCCCACCTATGGTTGGAATATAAAGTGACATAAATTTCATTGAGTATTAAGTAGCATATCTATTTTTGCGTAGTTAAAAGTTAACTTTTGTGTTGAATTAGATCATTATTAAGCCTACCGATATGCTGTTAGACAAATCATTAAAATTAACAATGGCAATATAGAAAAGATCAAGAGAACTCCATTGATTACCTACAAATGCATTGAATCAGATAGTGTTCTTTAAAATATTTTCCTGCTAAGGCTAGCTTTGGTCCAAATTTGTTTTTAAATTTTGAGCAAAACTGAGTTTCGTGTTTTTATAAAATTAATATTGTTTTTTCAAAAAAAAGTTTATGATAAGTTATTGACCACGTTTTTGTGATCAAAAAGAGAGCTCGTATATCAGTTAGATTGCTCAAATTAAAGCAATGCTTGGTATTTTTCCATAATTATACATTTATTTATTGTTGGAACAAACACAAACTTTTAATCAACCCTGAATATTGCTATGCAAACAAACAAACAAACAAAATAAAATTGTTTGGCAACGACTACAAATCACAGCAACAGGACTCCGTCAAGACTTTTTCAAAGTTTTTTTTTTATTTTATTTTATTTTAATCTTCAATTAAAATATATCTTGTTTATTTTTTTGGTCTTCAACTAAATTGACGGAAAAAGCTATCGCATTTCGATCAAGACCTTTTTTGGTCTTCACCTAAAATTAACAAAAAAAGTAACTGCATTTCGTTGTTTTCAAACCGCACCCCCCAAAAAAACTTTTTTGTGCCCCCTCCCTATAAACACACTATTCTGGCGCCGGGCCAGCCTCTAACTGTCTAAAGCGGCCCAAGCCAGCGCAAGTCTCTATTCTGGTGCCTAACTGTATCTTTGCATTTTTTTAGTTCGCTTTTTGCATATTTGATACACCTACTATCAGTTTATAATAACAAAGCTAAAGCTGTAGTATACGCTGCTCTTATTCAGATACAGCTGCTACTGCACCACGGCCATCCAGCCATAGTTAGGTTAGACCAGTGATTCCCAACCGCGGCTCTTGTTTAACCTCTCTGCCACTCTCATTGACCGTTTGAAAACGAATCTGTTTTGCCCTGTTTACGTAAACTTTAGTTAGGGAACAATTTTTCATTTCAATAGGAAAACCACTAGCATTAAAGCAATAAATTCAGTAAAATTTTTTATTATTTGGTTATGGGCATTCCTTCAGCCAACAGTCGAGAATAACATTGCACCGTTGTACTTTGGAGTTACTGAATGTTAGTGTTAGCGCATTAACTTGGTTTCTTACCTTCGTTCACTTTCCCAATTAAAAGTTTTATTCCTATTTATGCAAAACGAATGAGGAGGGAGACCTAACTTAGTCTTTCGATAGGTTGTTGGACTAAAGTTGCAAAATACTCAGCTAATGCATTAGCAAAACCAAAGGGGTCTAACAGGGTTAAACTGCCGTACACTTGCAAGACTTAGTATGGGCAATTTTTGGACAAAAATTACCGTTTTAGCGCCATTAGGATCACAACTTGCACATTTTTAGAGCCATTTCAAAAAAACTAAATTTCGAAAGTCATAACAAAATGAAATTGCCCAGCCCCTTCAGCCTCCCTTTACTTACAGGTCAAGTCCAAACCATGTTTATACGCTTGTCTTTTGGGGTAAATGTTCTAAGTGATTTGACCTTGCTGCGCCTCTGGGGATGAAGCCTCCTTTTACCAGGTCACTTAAACCCAAATATGCATGCTTTTAAACTTAGTTTGAACTTGAACAGGAAGTAAGGGAGTTGAAGAGGCTAAAAAATTTATTTCTGTCAAATGGTTTCCTAATATTAGCATCTAGTTCTTTTAGTTTCAGATGGTTCTACAAATGTCCAAAATGCCATCAAAATTTAGTTAAAATGGCAATTCTTCCGAAAAATTAAAAAAAAGCCCAGCGGCTGTTTAGCTTAGCACAGTGCCGTGATGAAGCTAGCTACCATGGGCTGGCGAAATGTTTCAATAACTTCAAAAATAAAAATCTGCAGCAGCGCACAAAACTAATTAAAAATTTTTGTTTAATTGGTTGCGGCTCCTGTCAACTTTGCGGGTTAAAATTAGACTCTGGACCAAAATAAGGTTGAGAACCACTGATTTAGACTTGAGGGGACATTGATCATCCGTACAAATCTTTCGTAGAAAATTGCAAAACACAATAAATTTATCATTACAACGTCACAAACAAAGTTATTTCGGCATTCTCACCCGTACTAACAATTTTGTGAACGAAATGTAACCATTTACTGATGTATTTGTTTGTGGTTTTATTGAACAGATTACAATAAGCACGTGAAATAAGTAGCGGTAGCGGGATGGCTCATTCTCTAAAAGTAGCGGCGCTATCGCTACCGCTACCCGCTACTCGGTTTCTATAGTAGCGGCGCTACCGCTACTCAAAAAGTAGCGGGAGCGGGAGCGTCGCTACTGCAATAGCGCGCTACTGCCCACCTCTGATTAATTGGTTTTTACTGTTGTACACGTGTACTGCTGTACGCAAAAAATGCTAAACAAAACTGAAATTAAAGAAACAATTCGCTATTTTTAACATTGGTGGAATTTCAATTGACCCCCTCCCTTTCGGGGCTACGCCTACGCTTCATTTAACTAGTTTTTTCTTGTTTTTACGACCCAAAGTGCCCCTAAATTAAGCTAAAGACCTTTTTTGCTGATTTGTATTATTTTAATGACTCAATGTTGGCCAGCGGGCAAACTTCGCAAAGTTTTTACTGGCACGTTTTCGAAAACGTTTGAAAACCTCTGGCTTATGCACATTAATCGTTTGATCGTGTATTAGGGTAGCAAAAAAATCGAAAAATCAAATTGTTTGGGCACCAGTATTAGTTCAATTGCGGCTAAACAGTCGTTTTATTAGTTTAAACAAGCTTTGACAAAAGCTCGGCTTGAAGACTGAAAGCACTTTCAATTGTTTACTAACAAAAGTGATAATTACTATGAAACAATAAGTTTTGCAAAATTTGAACATTATTTCACGGTAATTAAAAATACCGTACTGGTAAGTACATCATATTGTAAATTTTTTAACAGCAGCATTATACTGTATGTGATGTAAGGAATTTGATATTGCAATTCTTATTACCACCGTAATGCGAGGAAAAGTTTTTTACGATAGCATGCTGAAGAGCAGTTATAAAAAAAAAAGTTACGACGCTGGTTCAACCGCCGTTTTTAACATATTTTTCGTAGCACATTGCTTTTATAATTAATGCATTGTATAAAAATACCTGATGCAGCTCGTCTTAATATCGGTTTCTATTTTTGCATTTTCGGCAATACGTATTAAGGAGATTTAAATCGCCAAAAAGCAGTTTGTTTTTCGTGGGGTATTTCATAATCGTTTATTTAATTTTCTTTAATATTAACGATGATTTTTAAATTTTCTGTTGGTTTATTTTTGATACTTTCCGTACGCAACGCAAAAAATAACAAAAGGAATCGTAAAAGCAAACAATTAGATTAATTTCGTGGTATATGTAAAGTTTTTTAGTTCTTTAGAGTTTGATTAATTTGTTCTAAACAATCTACTGTATTGTTATCAGCGCGATTAGCGCTGATGAGCTAATCCTTCTCAGCGCGAAAATGCGCTGTGGGCAGCTCGAAGTGCAATTTTGCGGTCTACCGCATTTAAGCAAAATCATAAGTAAGCCTTCACACTACAAAACTAATAAGATAAAGCAATAATTTGAAGCAAAATAGACTACAGTACAATCATGCAAAACTTCAAAAATCATTAAAATTTTAAAAAACGTTGCTGCAATGATTAAAAGTATTCATTTAAACGTTGTTTTGACTGTATTTAAACCTTCAACATTGTAAGGATCATTAGTAGGAATGTGGAAGATGAATCCAGAGTTCCTGAGAAACTTTGAAATGTATTTTGAGTAGACCAATAAAAACCAAGAAATGTCACACGGGCACAGCGTCAGCCAGATATCACTTGTGCGTCACAGGATTTCGGACCGCAGACGGCAGGTTGTAGACGTCTGGCATAGAACCATGAGAATTTTGCGAAAAATAAATAAGTTAAAATAAACTATAACCTAAAATGTAAGTTTTAAAAGTTACAAAAAAGAAACAAAGAAACAAGAATAGCTGTACAAAAGTACAATACAAAAAGTATTCAAAATGTATGAAATACAGTATCAGGTCAAATAACTAGTATGCCGAAGCAAAATTATAAAAAAACGTAAAAAAAAGAAACAAAAAATATAAATATAAAATGCAGAAAATAGAAAACAATATTTTTACAAAAGTTTTTGAAGAAGTTAAAAGTTTGCTGTGGTGCAAAAAAACAGGTGCATGCATAATAGTCCCGCCGCCTAAATGCTCTTGCACAATTTTTTCTGGCCTAGTGGTCTGCGCCTGAAAGTCTTACAGACCGTTACTCTGAGTTCAAGATATTAGTAGAAGTGAACGGAGGGTGATTTTTTTAGATTTGGCATAAAAACCTATCTGAATCAAATTTGATAAAGACCGTGAGTTGGGAATTTATTTATTTATTTTATTTCTCCGAACCACCAAAAGGAGGGTTTTGTAAAACTCGATATGCTTTCGTGATTACTGAGATAATATGAATTTTATTTTGTAGTGTTTTTTACTCATAAACGATTTCTGTTTTGTAGCATTGATGACTTGGTAAATGAGATCAGTGTCATGTTGGGAGTCAGCAACAATAGAGACATATACGCCCGCTCAAATCCACAGATTATTGGAGTTCAAGCTGTAAGTTTATTACAAATACTGTATAAGGCAGATTTATTTTATGCTCCAGAGGCCTAGGACGACATCCAGAGACGTGGCAAAAGAGGGGGCGAGCGGCAGCAGCTGCTGCTTAAAAAGTACGCGTTAAAGAATATGAACAATACATATAAATAATGGCGCAAACGGTGCATAAACAATTGCACTACGTAGAAATCTCGTCTTCTCCTTTGCAATAATTGCCAAATACGAATTTCCCTTATACGATTTTTTCAACCCGATTTGATTTTTTTGTTTTTAAAATCGAAAAAAAAGTTAAACTTTTTTTGTAAAATTATTTCGTGTTTTTAGAATTTTTTGATAGCCAAATTTTTTCTGAAACTTATGCATGATATTTGGGTCTTAGGAGAAGACCTTTTTGGGGGTTTTCAATTCAATCTCAGACAGACTTTTCTGCATCCAAAATGCTTGGGTCTTTCAAACGACCAGGACAAATTTGTAGCATTAAGATATCCATTTAAGCTTAGTAGGCTCAGCTCATGCCTTAAGATATGGTTGAAAAAGATTAGCATTGAAAAACATTGAACAACAACAATCACCATTAAAATTCACAGCAAACTTCACCAAAATTTTGTTATAAATTCGCTATCCAGATTTCGAGTGTATTGGTTTTCATCAGGCGTATGCAATGCAAATAAAATATGACAACTAGGTAAGTGATTGAACACCGTGACTCACAAACAAAATCAAAACAAACAAATAACAACGAAATAAATGGATATTAGTTTATCCGTGGCATACCCGCTCTTGATCTTTCCATTGTCTCGTTGAGTCTGTTTTGGTGTTGTTTGCGAGTCATAACGGGCTCACTTTAAATTTAGTTGTTACATTTTGTGTGCATTGCATTTAGGCTTGATGAGGACTAATAAACCCGAAATTCGGTTAGCGTATTTATCGCAAAATTTTGGTGATGCTTGCTGTGAATTTTCATGTTGGTTCGATTGTTTATGTAATATAAGCCTTTTAAATATCGTTACTTTTCAATTTGGATTTTTTGTTTGAAAACACTCTTTTTGTTTGTTAGGGGGCTCTGATTTGGGGTTTTTCATCAAATTGGTCTGGCAACACTGTCCCTGTGTAGGCCTATCTATAAAGATAAAAAAACAGTATTGACAGCAAACTACTGTTAAAATTTCGCTACGCAGAATAAAAAACGTTAATATTTCGTATAAACTACAATTGCAATACGGTGATCCCTCGCTATATCGCGCTTCACTTATCGCGGCTTCGCTGTTTCGTGGAATTTTTTACAGTGCTTTTTTTACAGTGAATTCTGATTGGCTTAGGGGCGTTAATGTTGTCTAGAAGTTCATTACAATAAAAAACTATTGTTTTACAACACTGTTCTTTAAACTATTATAGTTATTTGTAAGAAAACGTTAATATTTCTATTTCTTAAACACATTTTGGGCGTGAAAAGTGGTTTTATTTTTTGTTTCATTCCGCAGTACAATATTGCATTGTAAAATAACAGCAAAAAATAAAGCTGACTACTTCGCGGATTTCACCTATCGCGGGTTATTTTTGGAACGTATCCCCAGTGATAGACGGGGTTCACTTGTTGTTTCCAGTTTATTTGTGTGTATACTTAAAGGAAAGCACATTTTAAAGACGGCAAAATAAATCATTGTGATTGCAATGTTTTTTTTCTTTCTCATTATCATAATTAGTTTGTAAGTGTCGTTTTTTCTGAGTAGAGTATTGGGAAGCGCCTTCTCTCTTTTGCATCATCTGAAAAATTGTGGTAAAAATTGTTAAGTGCTTTTACTGCTGTATTTTTTTTTAATGTGTCTCATTTAAAACAATAAATTAGATGCACTTACAATTAGTAACGTCATAAGAAACCTAACTTTTATCTTGAAAAGCCGGGATACAAGTGCTTAACTTTTAGCAATGTAATTAAATGAAGTTTATTAGTTCAACTGGTGGGGCAGAAAACTTTTCATGCCAACGTTTCGATAGGCTATGCTTCTGCGTACATGCTTTGAGCATAGCCTATCGAAACGTTGGCATAAAAAGTTTTCTGCCCCACCAGTTGAACTAATAAACTTCATTTAATTTATTTCTTGGTGACAACATTTGAGATGTTTTAGCAATGTAGTTGTAGAAGCTTTATTCTTTACCAATTTTAACTCAAAGCTTTCCTCACCATGCTCCGTTGAGCTAAACGTACTTTGGGCCGGTTGCGCCACCCATTGACCACGTACGTAACCGTGCCTGGCTTCGCGGTGGTCACTTTTTCTTTTTCTCTATCAATTTTATTATTCAAACGACTAATCCAGCCCTTAAATTTGTTTAAATCTTATGTGACTGAACGGAGTGTTTGTTGATAGGACAGGGTGATTTGGCCTACGTTGTAGAAAATACTTTCGCGGGATAATTGTATAGCAGCCGCGCAAATAAAATTCACGTGTTTTGTCTTCAATATCCTCTGCAATCTGCATGTCTTAACGTTTAACGTTGGGTTGCTACTTCCTTTTTTTGACTCCAAGTCATGCTATATATGTGTATTATCTATTCGCTATTATTGTGGTGGTTGAGAATAAAAACGTGAGCAAAATGAATGAAAACAAATAATTGAGTGCAATTTTTTACTTTATAATTTTTATGTTTTCAAACAGCGATAAAACAAATTAAAGCTTTAATATTGTTATGAACGACATACTAATTTAGTAAGTTTTTTTTTTTTTTTTTTTTCAGTACTTTCAGCAAAATCCGAACAGCTTTAGTCTGGTTTTGTTGCGCCTCAGCGAATCAGCAGATACTACTGGACCATGGGTGAATCCTATTTGCTTACCCGGTGGTGAACAACCGGGAGCGGGGCAAAACTGCTACACAACAGGATTCGGACTTAACGGTCAGTGGATTATACCCTTTGAAACGTAACAGCATTTTAATCTGAAATTGTCAAAAGCATTTTTTTAAAAGACATTTAAGTCAAGTTTTTCACTGTCGATTAAAATGTTAGGATAAGTGTAAAATGTATTCTCACAAACTTTGAACTTTCTGCGTCTACCCGCTTTTAAGATATTGCAGTTCAAAGTTAACAATTTTTCTCTTCCGTCCGTGTTGCCATTTTGCCAGTTTTGTGGCAGAAGATTAACTTTTGGAAAGTTGGCTTACATTTACTGAAAAGCAGCTAATTCAATATTCAAACCCTTTACTTACCCTTGACAACAAACTCTGCCGCAACACGCTAATTGAAAATAAGAAACATGCGTTTTTTTTAAAGTTTGTTCTTAATTGGCAACCTTGGCAAACTTCTTAGGGGACAAACCCTTTTTTAGGGTACATTTAAACCGTTATATCTCGGAAACCTAGTGTTGTAAAAAACTCAAATTTGAAGTTAGTCTTCAGATCTGTGAAAAAGATTTTGAAAGATAACCAAGCAAAGAAATCTTCAACTTGAATGTCCTTTTAAGCTCTTGAACTTTAAAACATCGTGAAAGTATGCAATTGCGTATTTCTTCATGCAGTTTACTGAAGTTATAATCCAATTATGCTGCGTATATATGTAACGGTTTTTGCTACCAGAAGCAAAACTTCAGTAATGTGTATCCGACTTCCCGCAATGTGAAACCAAGTTGTGAACCTTCATTTTTCAAACGGGTTTCGCTTCAGTTAACGCACTTCAAATTTAACCCTCAGCATGCACCCTTGCACAGTTTTTTAAACGTATTTCGCTCTGGATTATAGTAGTTGGAAAGATAGAAAAGATTTTCCATTTTAGAAATTTAATTCTTTCATTTAACTTCAAAACAATATTGTGAAAATGTTTTGAATAGCATTAAAAATGGTTATTTTTTTAATGAAACCACAAAAATTACCTAGAGGCTGCTGGTATTTTATTTGAGATACAATAATTTAATTGATTGATCTACGTTTA
Source organism: Trididemnum nubilum (assembly GCA_963965965.1). Taxonomy (NCBI): domain Eukaryota; kingdom Metazoa; phylum Chordata; class Ascidiacea; order Aplousobranchia; family Didemnidae; genus Trididemnum; species Trididemnum nubilum. Next base: position 35,520,844 of record OZ014490.1, read on the forward strand.
TCGTCCACTTGCGAGAAAGCGACGGAGGCGCTTTTAGTTTGGGCAAATTGTCCTCTCTCGCTTAAGAGTTGGCAGCATTCCAAATTTCTAATTGACGTTTGACTTCAACCCACGTAAGTTTGCTGCCTGCGCAAAGCAACCAGGCAAAGATAATAATCATCGTAAAACGTTTTATCCAAGGACGTAAAAACGTGACCAGGTTGTGGGTTAAACATTATGCGATCAGGGTTGTCGTAAAAACGACGCCTTTACCCCAAGGCCGTTGCGAGAAGAGCAAGGGGAGGGGTAGTACTCAGACCCAGAAGTTTTTGAGGGCCGCGCTGAAGTAGAAAGCCTTAGCTGGTCGAAGCTTTATCTAAAGCAAAAGATCGCAAAATTTTGGGGAACACATCTCAATTGAAGTTAGGGAGAAAAAAAGCCGATTTTGAGTGATGTTTTTTTTAGTCTGCGCCTCGATTCCGAGGCGTGAATTAGCTGTCCGGTTGTGAAGCTCTCCTATTCGTTTTGGATCTGTTCCGGGCCCTGTAATTTTCTCAACGGCTCTGCTTTATGCTCTCGGCCACGTAGACTACAAACTTATGGCTTATTTAACTCATGCGGCACTTTACTAGAATCCTGATTGCTCGCGTGGGTAGAGAGAATCGAAGCTTCAAAGTTCTTCAAAGTTTCATGTCATACGTATTGTTGGCCACTCAACGAAGTGCCTAACAAACGCCAAAAGTGTTCCTTTTAAGACAAACGACGAACTACCATTTAAAAGAAAAGGAACAAAAGATTACTAGTGTATTAATGATTGTCTTTTTAAGAGAGGCTAAGACAAGGGTCATGGTCAGATTTTCTGTTCTTTATGCAACAATAATACCTACCGGTATCTGTTTTTCATTTTAGTTCAAGAAATCCCTTTTGAAGCGGGATTTTTGCAACAAGTCGACCAGCAAATACAATCGGACGAAGTCTGTCTAAATTACTTAGAACAGTTTTTGACGGATGTGTTTAACGCAGAGGATCACGTGTGTGCTGGAGTTGTTACAGATGGCAGAGGCCCGTGTGTTGAAGTCAATGACAGAAGTTTTGGTAATTACTAAACCCTTCGATATCGTGTCATGTTAAAAACAAACTTAGTTTATTTTTGAAATTCGGAACTACATAGACCAACAACATACCGAGATAGAGTGCTTTAGGACGTCCTTGACCTCGAGGACGTTAATCCTCAAGGACATTTTTTGAAGTCCTTGGCTTTGACCTCAAAGCTCAAGTCCTAGGCCTCGAAATTGTTTCGTCGTTGGCTCGAGGAGAGCATTGTGTTTTGATCAGTAAATATGAAAAAACGAAACAAAAGTTAACTTAAACTTTTGTAGTCTGTCAATTTGTTTCCTTTTTTTGTTAGAAAACTAAAAAGTATTAGCTTGCCAGTAGCCACGCATAAATTTATTTGAATGACCTTGCGTGAAAGCTCTAAGTCTAATACGAGAATGTGAGGAGCCAGAGGCATTGCAGAAAATTGATCGATGTTATTTCTGGTAATATTTCCGGGGTAGAGTGGGAAAGCACGAAAGCCCGCTTGAGCTGTAGCAAGACATTTGGGGGCCTTGGGCACAAGCATCGCTTATGCTAAAGCACGACGAAACCTAACTGCATTGGAATTCTGTAGAAAGTACACCGGTGGTGATGAAATGTACCCAGGACCTACGTGAGGGGGGCAGGTGGAGACAATGATCCCGGGGCCTTGGGATTTAGAGGGCCCATGGGCTTCGGGGGACCCATCATGGGGCCCGTTGGCTTCAGGGGGCCCAGCAGAGGGCCCATCGAAATGACACAAAGAAATCAGTACGTGGAACACCGAAGATCTTTTTTTTTTTTTTTTTGAGATCACATCGAAATTCGGACAAAACTGCGGCATTTTTTCCGTCTGTTTTGGAGTTCACAAAAACGGAGATGCGTAATATTTGAGCTGGCCCCAGGCCCAAGTTTGGTTCTCGGCGCCCCTGAATGTACCAACAAGACATATCTTATGAGCGCAAAATAAGAGTGTTTAAGAAAGAACAACTTCACTGAGTAAATCACAGACCGACAGTATGGGGCCATAGCCGCTTCCGTAGAATAATTTTTTTGTTGAAAATAAGCACTAGGAATCACTGATAATAAACTGCTGCAAGAAAAAAGCGCTTAATGAAGAATTATTTAAACAACCGCGTGTGAAAATAAATGTTACTGTAATTGTTCAGATGCCTCAAGAAATGCTCGCTTCACTTCATTAATTTTTCGCATTTACGCATGAAGATGCGGGGGCGAAGCATCAGCGAAAATTTGTGGCATTTATAAGAAAAATTGATAAGTTAATATTTTTATTGTGCGCTTTGGCGCTTGCGGAACCTTGTGGCTCGAGGCAAATGTCGCTCTCCTTAATACGGTCTTGCCGTAGCCTTTCCATGTTATTTTTTATTGCGAAGTACCTAGTGCTGAATTTAACGAAGTGTTCTTCAGCCTACGAAAAAACAAGCGCTCGTTGATAGGCATTCGATGCAAGAGTATTAATGAAGAGATATCACACGCACTGAAACTTTGGGTCAAAATTAGGACTGGATTGGTTAAACAACGGCTATTTTAGATTCGATTTCATCTAAGTCAGCTTCGCAATTCGTAACACGCGACTTGATTCCAAAACAATCCTTTGTTTGTTGCCGGTTTCTAGAAAAAAATATACTTTAAATAACTCGTAAAACACAATTATAGTTCACAAGAAAAGTAAAGCTTAAAAACAAACTGCAACGCTATAAACAAAACAAAATAAGAACCTTTGCCCTTAAATCGTCGACATAATTTTAAACTTAATTACTGTATAACTGAAGTAACTTGAAAAGGACTTAGCACACATTTCACTTACCAATGAATTTTACGACCCAGACAAAGATAATTTGGCTATGGTATCGAATAATTGATTTCCATGCTGAAACCTTGCGTAAATCGAATACCACCGCAGCACACACGGAGGGTATAAGAAAAAATTTGGAAAGAAGTTGCGTCCGTAAGTCGGTTTATGGGTATCCAAAGGGTGTCCCACTTGAGCAACAGCTCAACTAGCCTGTCTTCTAGAACATTCTGCAAACGCTGTGATAACTCGAATTCGAAATTGCATATCCTTGCTTACTGACTCTTTTCCATTACAGAAACAACTCCGCAAACACTTAACTAAAACTATTTTCAACCCGGCAAATTTCCAGCTTACGAACACTAAATTTGTATACAATTAGGTCAAGCAATTTCGAATAGATTAATCAAAAATTGCTCACGTCATTCACAAACAAACGTGCTAGTATTTTACAACGCAACGAGATTAACAGGTTTCAACGCTTGCAAATGTGTAAACTGACAGCTTGCACTGCATAACCTAGAGATGAATCGAGGTAGATAATGAGTCATATGAGTAAAAAATAATGGCTTTAAGTATAATGAGTCAAAGAGTTATGGCTTTAAGTGCAAATATAACACACGACTAAACAAGATTCAAAACTTACGCAAATAAAAGTAACTTAGCTACGCTACAACGGCAATTTATTCAATTCAATCGTATGATTTTTATAATGGTTTCAAAAATCGCTGTTTTTCCAAAAGCGATCACTAAAACTGTTTAGGGGCTGCATGGGGATTTTATGCCTATACTTCTAAATCCAGCGGCTGGGGGATTTGCCTTTGCCCCATCACCCTTAGCTAAGGTCACTTAAAAAATATAACCCAAATATGCCAATGCTTTTTAGCGTGTTCTGAACTTGATCAGAAAATAAAGAGGGAAGGGCTGAAGGAGCTAACGAATTTAATTCTGTCTAAGGGCTTTCAATATTACCAATTTAGTTCTTTCAAATGGCTTAAAAGCCAAAATATACAAACGTATAAAATGTCATCCAAATGGCCTTCTTTTCCGAAAAAAAGACAGAAATCGCCTAGCGGTCAGGGGCTTCGCCGGCTCCGTTTGTTGAATGCAGACAAATTACAGTATAAAATTGAAGCCCTGCTCATGGGCCTCGATAGCGGCTGCCCTCGAAAAGTAGGTCCTTGGCCTTGGATTTTTTTGTATTCTTGGCCTCGAACGTTGTGTCTTTGACTCCACTCAGCTACTAGCTACTTCTGCGCACTTCATGAGTTCTTTAAAAACTAAGGTACAACGTCCGAAATGTTTCTGAAATTGTTTCAAAATATCCATAAAAAGTTTAGATTCTAATTTTACGATTAAGCTTAGTCAACAATGTAGTAATTACATGTACTGTATTCACCAACTTGTCTTGGCCACGAGAGGGCGAAGGGACCTTTCGGTCTTCGAGTCAAGCAGCCAGCTGCCCACCTGTCTACCACACACGGCGGAGGCTTCATGCTGTCCCTTCAATTGCTGAACGTCAAGCAGAGAAGCTGTGAATACCAATTTTTATAGTCTTTGGTTTGACCCGAACGGGAATCGAACCCGAAAATATCGTTTTACTACCGTACGCTCTACCCACTTGACCGCTGACCTGTTAAACACCAATATTGATAATTTTGTTAGGCGCATTTATCTATGTATGATGGTGACTAGAAGTAGGCTACTGAAGAGAAATCATTTTCAGAAATGAAGTTGATTGAAAAAGAGCGACTACGCTATTTAACTCTTTTGATTATTGAATGGACGTTCTGAAGCCACTGAACTTTAAGAGAGATGTCGCAGTTTTATATTTCGCCTGGCAAATAAATTGTTTATGTTGTTGTAAAATGTACATCAAATCTCAAAAGTATTCGATTACTTTTCGGTCACCATCTACATATCAATTAATTTGCTACAGGCACCGCACTTGGTCAATTCGGCACTAACCCCACCATGTCGTGTGCTTCGGTTTAGTTCAGCGAGTTTAATGTAAATTTGATATTTTATTTTCATATTCAGGTGACGCTGGCGCCCCACTGATGTGCCAGAGATGCGACACTTGTGACTGGTATGTGTCAGGAATTGCAGCTTTTACCCCCGAATGTGGCGTGCCTGGTGCTTTTGCTGCATATATTGAAATAAACGCTGCCTCCGAGGCATGGATTCTAAACACTTTATCCAATGGTCAAGCTTCCTACACACCAGCGCAGTGCGTCAGGCCTTGTAAGTATTCCTGAACTTATACATGTTCAAATCGGTTTTGTTCAGATGATAAAGCTAATGCAATGAGGATCAAAGTGATAAATTCTAGATTCTAAATTATTTTAATTTTCGTTAGGCGCATTTACTCATTCTACATAAATCGGAGATGGAACAAAATTTACTCTGTCATTATAATCACTTTTATTACATTGTTGTATACGATAAAGGTTAAATGATTATATGATCGTTTTTCATGCTATCGTCCGTCTTCAAACCGAGAAAGCGCCAAGTTTCGCTAAAAGGCTCGGCTTTTGGCAAATGCAAAAAAACCGCTTTGGCCCAATAACGTCATAAAGAGGGGTTTAGGAATTACCAAATTTAAAAGAATGCTCTTGTTTCGAGCCACTTTTAAATTTTCAATGGCAAAAAAAGGTTGGTTCAGTTTTATTTTTTTTACCTTTTCGAATCGAACTTAGTCATACAAGATAAACAAAAAATAAATTGCAACGGATAGAAAATATTTGTTTTTTTTTAGATTACAGATTCTATCTTTGAAAAAATTATACAGTATAGAAATCTAGCAACTAAATTTTTCAAAAGTTTTTCTTTTTTTCCTTTCTATCAAGAATTCTGACTTTTTGTGGGGCATCGCTCATTTTGAAGAAGGTACCAAGAGGCAGCATGACTAGTTCATTAGAGAGATATCTTTGCGGTGTTATCAATCCTGATTGGGTAGCGTTCAGTTTTTTGGAATCGTTTAAACGGTAGCCCAATAAAATCGCCTTTTTTGGATTATACTAGATGAACAAAAAATGAACAAAGAAATATAAATACATAAAAAAAGAATAAAAGTTAACACCAACCTCACTTACTGGCTACTTCCATTACTGCGGCTATCTCCATTGCTGCAGCAAGCTGGTATAATGCGAGGCACAGCAGTCATTCTACAGGTGATAGGCTTACCAAGCTAGTCTAACTGGTAAGAAGTGATAATTCTTGAAACAGCAGCTCTGCGAGGCTGCTTTCGTGCTTTCGTAATCTTTCGTGCGCAGGTATCATGGATGCATGGCCGACATGTGGTATGAGTGTAACTCATGAGGTGGTAAATTTCACTGGCGGGTCAAACTGCTGTGGTATTAGATCAGGTGATAAAAAAAATATCTTTCTTGTGACGTACCCCACAGCAACATCAAAAGTGTTATTGGTATTTGGATTAAATTATTCCTGAAGTGAAATAGGCAGAACAAATTTAATAGTTCACAGAGACATCACGTCTTACAATTGTGTTTGGATTAGTTTCACTAAGAATAAAAAAAAACAAAGCTGTTGCAAACATTTCATTTAAAAAGAGACGCTTCGACTAGTTACTTAAGTCATTGCTAATCTTATTCAAATAGAATCGCTATGTCATTTTCAATCATGTTTTTGGATTAGTTTATGATGTAAGAAGGCCCTGAAAAGCTTTGACTTTATTGACTTTAGAGGGCAACAATTATTATTTAAACCACAATCTTAGCCACTGCTCTCGAGCACCTTGTAATTCAGTAGAACTCAAGTTTCACTCATTGAGTTCGAACTCAAGTCAGTTTCATTACTTAACTTGAGTTTTGCAATGCCAATATGTAAATTGCATTGCATAATAAATCCAAACTTGATATAATGAACGAACCAGTCATGTCTGTTTAATTAACAGACTTCTCTTTTAAAAGCTAGATCAAGCCAATGATTAAAAAAAGACTCAGCCGTCGTCAATTCTACTTCAAAATGGTTAAAAAACCAACCTCAACAGTATAAAAAACCTAATTTTTATATTTTCTGATCGAGACACAAAAATTAAATTTATAATATTACTAAGGCTGGTTTCAAAGCAATTTTGAAATTGACGAAGGAACACATTTTGGGGATGTTGACAATGATTTCGGACTAAAACAACCAAATTGCAAATTGACATGTTGTTGAGAACTAAACCAAATTGCAAACTCATTTATCAATTAGGCTCTATCAAAATAATATTTACAAGATTTGCATTAGCCTAAGAAAAAACGATTGATTACAATACGAGCTAAGTCCAAAGCATATCTATTTTTTTAAGTCATAGAGCTCAGTCAATTTTTTGACCGAACTACTTACCACCAAGCAAAACAGTCGTACGGGGAAAAAATAAATTTGTATTCTGAAACAATTTTGAATTTTGAGAGTATTACAACTTTCCATGCAGTGCTCAATACTCTACCTCCCAGGTCTTTTTGACGGAGTTGTTGGTTGTGATTCCCAATTTTATGGCTAATCTCATTTATTCTTGATGAATTTTTAGACTTATAAACTAATTTGTCAAAATAATATTGCACAGCATCCACAAACATCAAAAATGATCTACAAAGTATCAATAAATTGCTGCAATACAATTAGTATAAACTGAATTCTACGTTGTCAACTACTAGAGCCATGCTGAACTGCCGCAGCGGCGTCAAAGCAGCAACGTTCGCTCGAGAGAATAACGCACAGTTTATTAATTAGGTAATTGCAGAACAAGCGATTATCAAATCAAATATCAAAAGAGCTGGATTTAAAACTTTGTACAAAGTCAATTCATTACATGCTCCCCTACCGAAAAGAGACTGCATCGTCATCTAGCAGGGGGTGTACACCTTTGCTTACCCGAGAAGATCGTCGTAAACTGGGAGTAATATCTACAGACGTAGTACATGATTCTCGCCCGTGAATAATTACTAGACTCATCGAAATCATAATAAACAGGCGATTCATTCGTTACACTGCGATCATTGGCAGGAGAAATTGGAGAATCATCTCGAAGAAGGACAGCACCATCATTATTTAATGTACTGTCTGGTTGATTATGCAGCGCTAAATCATTTTAAGACACCAAAGATCTTCATCCATCAGGGAACCTGACGTGAGCATGTTTCGGGCTAGCAAAAATTAAATCAACTTCTCGTACAAAATCATCATCTTCAATATTAAAAGAAGAATTATCATATTTCCACAGACTGGGGGCCATGGACACCGTATACCGAATGTCCAGTAACATGCGGACAAGGACTGCGAGAAAGAACGCGACAATGTGTTGGCGGAATCCCAGGTTTTCCCGACTGCTTTGGTCCATCAAGAGAAACTGTTTTCTGCAACTTAGATCCTTGTGTTGGTAAGTTTTCCTGTTTGAGTCTTGAATGTCGATGAAAGTCCGTGCTCTTTTCGAGGGTTTACACAAACTTTCAAAAATGTGGGGAAATTTTTTTTGTTTCAAAGCGAAGGAGCTTGAACTATTCAAATGGCATCAGGCTTGAAAAAATTATAATTGCAATTGAAAAAATTGTAATTAATTACACGAGTTTGCTGTAATTGTAATTGTAATTGAGCATTATCAAAAGACGGTAATTGTAAATGTAGTTGAAAATTTTTCTGCCTATTATCAATTACAATTACTTTATTATTCTCTAAAATAGATGATCACAAAATGTATTTGAACAATATCAATTTTTCTCCGGTTGCAAATCGATATCGATATTTTCCACCAGTTGCAATCACATCTGACGTCACAAACCGAACATCAAAGTACGTTAGGTATTGTTAGAGTTAGTTTTAAAGATAGAGTTGATTATATTCATAACCTAAACTTAGCACCTATTCTAATCATAGCTAGTACCAACTCCAAGCCAAAAAATAGCCTAACATAGAATTGGCCTCTGACGTCAGATGTGACTGCAACCGGTGGTAAGTAACCATAAGCGTAGCCATGATTTTGATTGGGGGGGGGACAAACCACAAATTACATGAAATGACGTCATCAGAAATTTTCAAAAGAGGAACTTTTTGCGGGCAAAGATATCGTAGAACGGAAGATCTAAAGCCGTGGCCTGTTGTTGGCAATCAACCAGAATTTCGCTAATGGTAGAAGAGGTAAACTAATAGTTAAAAAGTGCAAATGTCTAACTTGGGAGACGTGTTGACTAAGCTAATGTAACTCAAACGTATCACATACGGGGGTATGGGGAAGAGCAATTTTTTGTCTGTTTTTGTCATTTTTTGAACAACCGCTGAGCAATTTTTTGTCATTTTTTGAAACAAAAATCTATTTTAATGCCTTTGGATCACATTTCGCACATGTTCAGAGCATTTGAAAGAACTAGATTTTTAACATTTGAACACCATCCGAAAAAATTGAATTGTTTAATTCTCCTTTTACCTGCAATTTAAGTCAAAAACATATTAAAAATTTTGCAATTTGTTGTTGAATTTTAATAGTAAGTGGTTTATTTGGCCCAGATAAGGGGAAGTAAGGAACATTGCCTCCTGCATTATTTTAGCAGTAAAATAATCCACTCGAAAATTTTTCTTAGAGATTTTTGTTTTTTTGTGATTATTAACCAGTCATAGGAATGCATGTACGTCCAGGGGGCCCTGGACCCCTTAATTCAACTTCAATATTTTGTTCAATGAGCATTTTCCTTTGCTAATTTACTTTTAAAGCACTTTGTCGCGTAAAAACTGGCGAGGTGGAGGTGGATTGTTATTAAAAAATGATACATTAGATGATTACACTTACTTACCATGTTATTCCCGGGCCGGATTTACATTGCGCGTTGCTCCTGGTGCTTTAGGGATTTTTGTAACATCGTCCTGCCAAGTATAGGTAGAGATAAAAAAAAATTACCATCTGAGCGCCGGGCCCTGGCACTGTGCCATATGGTAAATCCGGCCCTGGTCATTGCATTACGTTCATAAAACGTTAGATAAGGGCATGAGGAAGCAACTTTCAGTACAAAAATTCTTAATTTCACCCGGGTTATAAATTTAAATTGGTTGACAAAATCGAATTGATGGATCCCGGGCCCCCTGGTCATTAATAGTATTGGTAATTACTGTTGTACGCGTGCACTGTTGTACGCAAAGATGCTTAAAGAAACTGAAAATGAAGAAACAACACTATGTTGTCACATTTTTATCATGTGTGGCATTTTGATTAGGGGGCTGCCCCTCCCTCCCTGGCTACGCATATGATTGTAACTTCAATGCTATTTGTGATATTGAAATTTTGTGTGCTTTTTTGCTTGTTTGCCCTTGTGTGCATGCAAAGCGACTCTCATGGTTCTATTTTGTATGATCATGCTAAATATGTGATATTATTGGTTAAAATTAAAATAGTGATGAATAGTAGTTGTACTTGAAGTTGTAACGTACACAATTTTGACTTTTTTACAAGTTTTATTTGCGTTAAAACTTATTTTCTTTTGCACAAATAATTGCTGTATGATACCATAGTTTAGCTAAAACCATAATGTTGCTGAAAGCGATATGAGTTCAATAACATACTTGACAATTGCTTACACACGAAATTATTAGAAAAATTATAGTTAAACAAAGTTTGATGGAAGAACAAGGACAGAGAGAAATGGGGCTCTAATAGGTCTGGTATAGAAATACAAAACAAATCCACAGTGTTCACATAAGCAAAACTCGAGACTTCGTATGTAAGAAAATTGGTCGCAATGTCTTGAGAATTTTTTCATTGTAATTGTAATTGAAATTGTAATTGAATTACAATTACTTGAACTTGATTAATTGTAATTGTAATTGAAAATTTGGAGTTGTAATTGTAATTAAAGCAAAAAGAAGTAATTTTTCCAACCCTGAATGGCATCGCATCAGCTGTTATGATAAAGTCATCGCTTTGACTTGAAAAGTTTATGAAACGAATCTGGGTGTTACGAACTTATCAAAAATGATTTCACTTTTGCTAAAGCCTAGAAAGGTCCGCGATGACGTCGCTATGCTTATGTCATCGACTGAAACTGTTTGTTTACGAAGGTCTAGATGAAAATTGACATTTTGCAAAATTTGGCGTTACAATGCATACTTTCGGTTATGGAGTTTGAATGGAGAGCAAATCCCTACGTTGAAATACGCCCAAGATAAAATGCATTGGGGTTCTGGAAAACAGGATTAGGCGAGCGGTAAAATTATGTAGGAAGAGATCTTGTCTAGCAATATTAAAACTCCTCTGAAAATCGAATAATAACTCCAGCGTTATATGATTTGCAGGAGAATGGTCTGACTGGGAAAATCGTGGCGAGTGTTCGGAAGAGTGTGGCGGCGGTGAACAGTTACAGGTGCGGACCTGCGTTGGAGGGACTGTTTGTGGAGAAGAAGGAGATCTTCCGGTGCGAATAATCGATTGCAGAACCGAACCTTGCGTTGGAGGCGTAAGTCAATGGGAATCTTGGAGTGATTGCACAGTATCATGCGGTGGGGGCTTCCAAGAAAGAAGAAGGTGAGTTGAACTTTTGTATAATGAACAACTTCTTATTTGGTCATAAAACTATTTGTATCTACTTCTATTGCAGACCTGTCTAACCATTTAACTGCTACGCGCCACTTTTACAGGAGAAAAGTTATTGCAAGCATTTTTACCAAATCAAACACCAATTAAGTGCAAGTTTATTTTGATAATATCCATCAAAATTAGTTCTGTAAGCCACTTAACTTTTGCTTTTGCTGCAGTAAAAAATCTATGTTAGTTTTAATGATGTGGTTGCCAAGCGCTGCTCCAGATGTCCATCGGCGACAGAAGATCTATTCTTGGTTTTTAGTTCAGTAGCGTAGCCAGTAGCCACGGGGGATTTGGGGATTAGAACTTCTCATTGAGAATTGGAGAGGCCAATAGAAAGAGTCTATGAGAAAATCGATCTCGCAAAATTGCCCGAAATTGCTTGAAACTATGAGCTTGAGGTCCGGGAAGACCTTTTTTTGCTCTTCAACTGTATTGACCGTCAAAATTTTGAGACATGAAAGCTCCAAAACGTTTGCGGCGCCTCCAAAGTGCGTTTATACCAGGGATGGCAATTGCATGGATGACTTTCTGCGATATTTATTTCATAAGAAAAGTGCGGTGCGATTTCGCGATGCGATACAGAGTAGTGTAGAACAATGATGAGATTTTTTTGCCACAGTTTAAAGTTTTTTCGAAGCGATAAAATCACAGCTAGTGTGCGATTATTTTTGCGATTATCGATCTTTTTTTATCGTTTTGGAAGTAAAGTTGGCGGCCTAAATCAATATAGCCTAAAGTAAACTGAAGCTTAGCCAGCTCAAGGCTTTAGTTCAATTACAAATTGTAATTGTGACGCAACAAATGCCAAAACAGCTCAAATTTTCGCACACATGAAACTTACAGTATGGCAAAAACAGAACTAAGGAACCAACAGAGTTAATGATAAAAATCGGTATAATCGCAAAAATTGCACATTTATTTGGCAAATTCTGTGATGCGATAGTGGATAAAGATTTTTTTGCGTGTTTCGATGCGATAATTTGATGAAAAAAAAAGCGTACAATGCGATGTGATTGCCATTCCTGGTTTATTTTACAGTATACCTCGTAATGCTGCCCATCGTTGCTTTTACAATGATGCCCTGAAATTATGTGTGTAGTACGTCTACTGGACTTTTCTGCGAACGGCCAAAGGAAGCAAATTTTTTCAGCCTTATGAACAAACTGTATGTGATCATACTTGCCAAAGAAAGAGTTTCTTCAAACAATTATTTGCCAATTTTTTTAAAAAAGCAGTTAATTTTTGTTGAACCGTAACATTATTTTGTTGTCAGGTACTGTCTTGAACCAAACGGGCAATGCGTGGAGGACCGCGTGGAAGAACGTCCTTGCAACACCCAGGGTTGTCCCGAATGTGACCTCATAGACGATGGGGCACTTAGCCCCCAACTGTGCTACGACTATATTTGTGCAGTATCTGAAGACCTCAGGGATATCATCTGCAATGCATACACAGCAGCGGGGGAATGTGAAAGTGTATGCTGCCTCATTTTCTCAAGTGCGTATCCGAGAATTATTTTTTACTTCTTCTGCTGTTAAGTAGGCTGATTGGTGTTTTAATGCTGATTTGAATGTACGGATTTTTCTTGTGAATGATGATACACGCCAAGTCCAGCAACAAATGCGACAACTAAGTCCCATCATCGAAACCAGACACACCGCGAGATGTGACCCTTTCTACGTTCAAAACTGAGCATTTTGACACAGCACAGGCTGCTACTATACTAATGAATAAATACTAAAGCATACAGTACATCTGACGTCTCTTATGAATCGTTAAGTGGCTTCAGATTTTGTTCCCGAAAAAGCGCGCTAGTTACTGTATTACCGGCGCTTTACTGTGAATATCATGTTGTACAAAAGAAACATTGTATAATCATAGCTGCAGTATGTGCTAAAAGCCCGAGAAGTAGCCATTTACTCATTCAAAGCTTGGCACTTTTACCTTACTGTCACTTCACAGAAGTTTTTACTTTCATGAACAATTTTGAGGCAAATCTCTTGCCCCAAAGATTTTGCTAATTGAAACGGATAAAAGGCTCGTATTACTGTAGTTTGTTTCGTAAAAAAGAGCAGTTTTTCACCCGAAAAGTTTTTCGCCTTAAAAAGGCATTAAGTTTTTCACTGTTGACCAAAATGTTTGGAAAAGCCTAAAATGCATTCTCTACAGATTTAAACTTTCTACGTTTTACCGTTATCATGATATTGCAGTTCAACGTTGGTAATTTTCCTCTTACTCCATTCAGTGTTGCCATTTTTTCAGGATTGTGACAGAAGGTTAACCTTTGATACACTGGTTTGAATTTACTTGAAAAGCAGTTAATTTACAATTTTGACCCTATGCTTTGTTTTAAAAACAACCCTGCCGAAAAAGCTTATTGAAGGTCACAAACACATGCACATTGCACAAACATGCAGTAATTTTTTGAAATTTTGTTTGCATAGATGGCTATTTCGGCAAAATTTCTAAGAGGAAAAATCCCTTTCTAAGAGTAAACCTAAGATGCTATATCTTGAGAACGGAAGGTCGTAGAAAGCTAAAATTCGGTGAAATTAGTCTTCAAAATTGTCAAAAATTTCTGAGAGAAAACCAAGCAAAAAATGTTCAACCTGAATGCCCTTTTAGTCCATCTTTAGCACTTACAGCAAAAGCTGAACTGCAGATCAGCATGTCTGGATTCGGAGAAATTAAAGCGTAAATCTATGTTATCGGTTTCTTGCAGCTGCAAACATAAACGCTGCGACTCTGACAAAGCAAACTTTGAACTGTAGTAGTTACGTAAAATGAGACAACTGTAGTACTACGCAGTGGTGTAAAAAGTACTCGAAAATTGTACTCAAGTAAAAGTTTCGTTACTGACAAAAAAACTACTTGAAGTAAAGTACAAAGTACTAACCAAAAAAAGTACTTGAGTAAAAGTAGAAAGTAGTCGGTTTAAAACTACTCAAGTAAAAGTATTTTTAAAAGTATTCAAGCAAAATAAACAAAATATCCAATCGACAAGTATGACAGACAACTGGTCGATACCTTCAAATCACTGCCACAAAGCGCTTGGTCTTCTAACCCCTCATTTTCTCAAGAAGTCATGAATTATTAATTTTTGCAAGCTCTTTGTTATTATATTCTAGACAATTAATCAAAAAGAACAACAACAGCAAAATTTTGAGACTTCAAAATCATGGCGCGCAGAATTTACATGGAATCTGGTTAAAAACAATAAAGCCTTATTTAAAATAGAAAAATTTTTAAACGTGTCGGACTTAGCTATGTCCATCATCAGTAAAAAGCAAAATCTTACTCTTTACTTTTTACTGATGATGGACATAGCGAAGCCCGAAACGTTTAAAAAATTTTCTATTTGGAATAAGGCTTTATTGTTTTCAATCAAATTAAATAAAACTGCCTTGTAATCTGTACCGAAAATTACATGGAATCGTTTTACAAAATTTTTGTTCAAATATTCATTGTCATTGTTAAATTATGCTAAAATTTAAAAACACTCTAGACGTGTCTTATTAGTGTTTAATAATCTACTGTATCTACAGGGTGGGCCAAAAATTCGCATCATAGCTATTTCAGTGTATTCCGCGATAACCTTTTGTGGATTAATTAATCAAAATTATTGTCGATTTTTTTAATTGAATTTATTTCACAACATGTGAAGGTAGGAGAAGCCTAATGAAGATTACGTCACTAAATCACACAAAATCATTGTACATAGCCCATTTACTGTAGATAGTCAGGGTCTGTACTCGAACGAAATTGATCGTCATATTGAAGACATTTTGTAATTACAGTACATTGCACAATAAATCAGAGTACCGTACAATAACGTTTATGGCATATATGGTGTGTGATTTTTGACTCACTCAGTAGAATTTAGCAATAGAAACGTTCAGTAACCATTGGACGCATTTTTGGCAAAATTTATTTGTCTAATTGCTTCTTTCATGAGTTACTTTTAATAGAGTAAACGTCTATGTCAGTATGCGGTGAAGAGCAGACACCAAATAACGAACTTGAACAGGTGCGTAGCCAGAAATCCGCAATGGGGGCTGTTTTGGGGGTCTGGGGGCGGAGTCCCCATCCGCCGAAGGCCAATGGGGGTCTGGGGGCGAAGCTCCCAGCCGCTGGAGGTTTATGGGGAAAGCCCCCAGCCGCCGGAGGCACGGAGGTTATGGGGCGGAGCCCCCAGCGCTCGAAAATTTTGCATTTTTTTGCAAAAACAACTTCATTTTAGAGCTGTTTTGATTAAAAAATAATGCTTTTAAAACGTGACTTAGAAATTGGCAGTGCACACATGACTAAACTGGTGGCATGAATGGGCTATTTGGGAGGTGGATAATGGTAAAATGTTAGTTATCTTGTTTAGATGCTGATAAATTATAAAATCGAATAGTTCGATAAAACTCACACGGAGTAATCTATTTCTTATACAGTTTATAGAGAAAAATAATTCCGGGAAGGGGGCAAATGAAAAGAGACTAGAGAGAAATGATTGGTAATTAACTAATACTAAAAAGCCCCCCCCCCCCTACTATTCCTTAGTTTATAGTATATTTGTTGATGACATCTATGCTTAGCATTTTTACACTTGCGATCAAATTTAGTTGCTAATTTTTTACCATTTTTCAAAGTTTTCATTTATTTGTTAGCTTTGCTTTTGGCAAATTAGCCCCACCCCCTGAATATATGTTTCAAAAGATGTTTCAAATCACTGTTTAGTAGCCTACACTCCAGTGCATAAAATAGTCTCAAAAGTGCTAAAAACGTAGTGTTTTTCCCATTTTGCATTTTGGTCGACATGCCAATGGGGGGGGGCTATAGCCCCCGCCCCACTGGCTACGCTACTGAACGTTGAAATTAAAACTGTCTTGAACATTGAACTGCTTTTCGCCAGATGCCCAGACTGGATCTGATACGTACAGGCACACGTTAAAAAAAATCATTGATGCAGTCGCTGTGGCGGTCTGATAGAGTCTATGGTCTGACGGGTAAAGTTAGAATGAATATTATCAACCATTCCAGTCACATCACGTGACCAATCCAATTTTGATAAAAACACCCTTTTTCGTCTAAATTGGGGTTGAGGGAATCAAATGGAGTGTATTTAAATTCCCTCAACTCTATTTCATCGCCCCAAACCCAAAATAAATGAAAAAATGGGGGATTTGCCAAAATTGGCTTGGTCACGTGATGTGACTGGAAAGGTTGATAATATTCATTCTAACCTTACCCTGGTCTGACCTGTGACGCAAGAGTTGCCAGCCGAAAAAGAAGCAAAAGACATATACCTTAACTAAATTGAACAATTGCTGGTGGAAAAGTCAACCATTCTGATGAATTTGTCGTTCAAATTTAAAATTATAATACTTTCTACTTTTCTGAATCAAAATACTACTTAAGTAGCGTTACTTCAGTCTAAAAGTACTCAAGTAAAAGTAAAAGTAGCCCAAAAAAAACTACTCAAAAAGTACTCGTTACTAAAAAAACTACTTGAGTAATCTACTCAAGTAAAAGTATTTCGTTACTTTACACCACTGGTACTACGCCTGTTTTGATTATAAACAAAAAAGCTAATACTTGTTCGCGAGATATCACACACTCGCACTCATTCTAAGAGTTGTTTCGGTTTTAAAAGCAAATAACAATCATGTGTAAGTTGAGTTCTTCGGAGAATCTTTTCCTATAGACGTGAAGCGTTTCACTTTGCGATTGTTGGCAGTCATTTCAGATAGGAAGTAAGATTTAATTAACAAACAATCGGCTAAACTTGCTTTTATTTATTTTTGTTTTGATATTAAATCTTACTGATATCAATCATCAAAAAAATGTTCAAAATAAAAAGTCACTTTCTCAAATTTTGTGTAATTAGCAAACCAACAAATAGCAAAAGTCACAGCTTATGAAACAGAGAGGTGAGCTGGAGAGGTTTTTACGTGGCCTAACAGCTAAATAAAAGTCACTTATGTTCTCGCTCCTGTAGTACTGTAGTGTACGTGATGGCTGCGTGGGTTTGTTTTTACTTATATTTGCTTCCCTATCATTTGCTTGGTATTCAGCCTAATGTTTACTAAAATCTTTGTTATTGATATTTTTGTGCGCCTATTGTGATCAAGAAATATTTTTCGAGATTTCCGCTGGTCAAAAACCGAGCTTTGACAAAGCAGCAGTTATATTAGTTTTGATTTGATTTGTTACAGAAATGCTTTGTTTCAGATCCAGAGGAGGCGTGTTTCGGTTTACGCTAGATGACCGAGTCGATTCAGCCGAACGCTGCTGATTGTCAAAAGAAAAGAAATTAGCATGCGACATTTTTTTATTATGTTATACAGAGTCAGCTCAAGTTTGTTGTTGTTACATAAACTAACAACAAGCGAAGAATGACAACAAAACTGCAAATTTTGTGTAATTTTGAGACGAATCACGCTTCCCATCTAGTGAGTTACGAATTTATTCGGCGATTTTCAATATGCTCACTACTGTTTAAGTAAACCTAAATTTCGAGGCAGGTTTTACATAAATGAAAATAACCTTCGTTAATGTCCCAATTTACTTTTGCAAGCTCAGTGATGTTTAGTATAGTTTCCGGCTTGAATGAATATTGAGGAAAATGTAATTCAAAGAAAGCTGTGTATTAATCAAATAAACTTTTACACAAATAAACGTCTGTCCATTTGTAGTACTATTTATCGACCGCACTTTGAGTAGCTTCGTATTGCGCGCTGGTCTATCAACAAGAAGTTTTGCACGACCCAAAACGTCGATTGTGCAAACAAACACACATTATTTAATCGTTTGCGTACTATCTGTCCTAAAAGCTTCCAGCTAGGAAGTCTAGGGAAGAGTCACAAGAACGGCGGCTACTTAAAACAAGCAATGCAAAGAATTGTTTTAAGTAGTCGCCGTTTTGGTGACTCTTCCCTAGGCTTTCGCGCTGGTAGCCTTTAGGCCAGATAGCATGCAAACGATTAAATATCAAAAGCTCTGGCCAGCAAACGTCAAAAACATCACAACTAAATTATCATTAACAAACACACATTGTCGAATCACCCATGATATTGGTGTCAATATTAAGGAGTATCCGCTATCACCTTTCAAGTTTTGAATGTATTGTACTTCACAACGCAGAAGGCAACAGGTCGCATATAAAAATTAAAAATTTAAAACCCTTTACAGATTGATCAAATTTTTGATTTTTGTATGTGACGTATACTGTTTATGATATCCGCTCTGTTCTTTACTTTCGAGTGTCGAGCACTTTTTTGAATCAGTTGAATTCGAACCCTTCTCATGGTATCCTGCTTCAGATCATTTTGAGCTTGAATTCAATTTTAAGTCAAATGAGTAACTGTACAAAGATGAAGGGCGATAGCGTTTATAGACTCTCTTCATTGAAGAAACTTGAACATGAACTTAAGTTTCTAAATTCCAAACTTTTTGGGTTCTATGCTCTAACGCCAATTGCCTTCGATTCGCAAATTACGAATTTTTCATCTTCCTAACCGTTGGACTTTTTACATTAAAATAAACTGAATTCACAAGTTCAGAAAATTTATCTTCGAATTACATTATAATTATAGCAATTTTCCACGCCATTTATTTTTCCCGATAAGTTTTGTTAAACTTCGATTCATCATCTACGTGGATGCATACGACCCTTAAATGACCCTTTCATATTAAAAGTATTCCTGTAAAATAGGGTGTAACATTTTGAACCTCATTTTTTAAAATTGGTTTTGGTTAGTCATCATGGTTTGGGAAATGACCCAACTTGAAGAAAGAAAAACAATTTTTTGAAAAAAAAATTGTTTAAGCGGCCCACACTCCCCTTTTTTGTTTTGGCCTCCCCCCTGCGACCCCCCAATTTTTTATATCTCTACTTCTAGTGATCATAGAGCTCTAATTTTGGTGTCAAAAGTTGCGGAACACCAAAGTTTATATCTAACTTCTTAACAGACCATAGCCTTAAAACCTTTAGTTTTACTGTAAAACAAGAAAAAAGATTTTTGAGGACAAATTTTGCCATTTTGTGCCATTGTTTGTATAAGTTAATGTTTTCAACTGAGTAACTTACAGTTGTTATAAAATCTCACTTGCAAATGAATCTTGTGCAATTTGCATTTTTTGTTATTTCAGCTTATTAATACCACTTATGAATAGTTTAAAAGTAGAATTACAACACCTACAGAAACATAATTAACTCTGTATGGAGATATTTTGAAAAAATAAAAAAACTGGCTGTTTTAACATGAGCTTTCCTATGTGATCAAAATCAAACTAAAAACTACCAAGATAATCAAACCTGGAGAAGAGTTAGAGGTGGTACTATAAAAGATTTTTACAAAGAAAAAAGGAGTTACTGATATGCATAAGTGTTTGATGAGCTGTTGTTGTTAGCCTATTAATAAAAAGTAATAGTAGCTCCAATTTTTATAGAGCAGTAATGGTCTACCAATGCAGGTGTACGGGAGCACTATTTTCAAAATAAAGTTCATTTACGCAAAAAAAAGTTTAAACTTATGTGTTTTGCAGAGATTTTAGCAAGTTAGTTTTGAAAATCTTTAGCTAGAAATATCAAGATTTGATTGTCAACTGCGATGTCACGTTAGAATATTCTAAATAAAGGTAGCGTGCTGGAAAAGCTGACCAAACTATGTTCCCTACCAACGCTGCAAAATGTTATACAAGGATATTACTGGAGACAAAATGAGCTTAAAGCTGGAAAGGGACCCAATTACAATCCAACTATATCTGAACTAGCAAGCTTGTTGGAAAGTGACATACGTGAAACTTGGATTTTTGCTAATTTGGAAAACACTTTGCTAGATCAACACAAGATCTTGCAAGATGCTACTTGTTGACCGTAAGCTAACATTTTTTTTATCAGTAAGTTTACAGACATCAGAGCTTACAAGGTGAGATGGCCCAGCACATTCTTCCTCTGTTTCGCTTGATTGTTCAAATTCGCTAGGTGATTGACTTGAAGATTCATTTTCAGATGAAGTAATCAGGTTGTTTATGTTTTCTATCGGAGCCACTTCTACGCGAGCTCGTTTTTGGCTACTGTTGCGGTGAAATCTTTTCATGTTGTCTTGACTTACACCTACATCAACACCTTCAATTCGCATGCGACGTTCTGAACGTTGATCAAGTAAAAACTTTAATTCCCTTGAATGAATTCTGGCAGATATTTTGCAGGAGCACATTACTTTAGTTCTCCAATGATCTGTGCAAGGAATGTTTCCTCTTCCACAGTAGCATCAAATAAAAATTAACATTTGCATGCACAAATGTTAAACAGCTCATGACATTGTTTTTCAAAATCAGTAAGTTTTTTCAAATAACTAGGGGATGACATTCTTGCCTTGGGCTGTGCCTTTAAGTTGGAAAGAAGTTGTAAGCTAGTTTAAATTTTTTCACAAATTCTTCGTGATGACAGCAAAGTGTTTTCCAAATTAGCAAAAATCCAAGTTTCACGTATGTCACTTTCCAACAAGCTTGCTAGTTCAGATATAGTTGGATTGTAATTGGGTCCCTTTCCAGCTTTAAGCTCATTTTGTCTCCAGTAATATCCTTGTATAACATTTTGCAGCGTTGGTAGGGAACATAGTTTGGTCAGCTTTTCCAGCACGCTACCTTTATTTAGAATATTCTAACGTGACATCGCAGTTGACAATCAAATCTTGATATTTCTAGCTAAAGATTTTCAAAACTAACTTGCTAAAATCTCTGCAAAACACATAAGTTTAAACTTTTTTTTGCGTAAATGAACTTTATTTTGAAAATAGTGCTCCCGTACACCTGCATTGGTAGACCATTACTGCTCTATAAAAATTGGAGCTACTATTACTTTTTATTAATAGGCTAACAACAACAGCTCATCAAACACTTATGCATATCAGTAACTCCTTTTTTCTTTGTAAAAATCTTTTATAGTACCACCTCTAACTCTTCTCCAGGTTTGATTATCTTGGTAGTTTTTAGTTTGATTTTGATCACATAGGAAAGCTCATGTTAAAACAGCCAGTTTTTTTATTTTTTCAAAATATCTCCATACAGAGTTAATTATGTTTCTGTAGGTGTTGTAATTCTACTTTTAAACTATTCATAAGTGGTATTAATAAGCTGAAATAACAAAAAATGCAAATTGCACAAGATTCATTTGCAAGTGAGATTTTATAACAACTGTAAGTTACTCAGTTGAAAACATTAACTTATACAAACAATGGCACAAAATGGCAAAATTTGTCCTCAAAAATCTTTTTTCTTGTTTTACAGTAAAACTAAAGGTTTTAAGGCTATGGTCTGTTAAGAAGTTAGATATAAACTTTGGTGTTCCGCAACTTTTGACACCAAAATTAGAGCTCTATGATCACTAGAAGTAGAGATATAAAAAATTGGGGGGTCGCAGGGGGGAGGCCAAAACAAGAAAGGGGAGTGTGGGCCGCTTAAACAATTTTTTTTTTTTCAAAAAATTGTTTTTCTTTCTTCAAGTTGGGTCATTTCCCAAACCATGATGACTAACCACTAAGTAAGTTGGTCGGAGTGTTACACCCTACTGTAAAACTTAATCTGCTCAAAAAACTTAATAATAGCAGTCTTTTAAGTTCCCAAAAGCTACATTCCAGCTTGTTAAATTTTCAAGTCCTCATCCTGGTACCACTGAAGAGTCCTTTTTGTGTGCCTGTGTTTTGCTGTGTTGTATCCTGTACTGCTTTATTAACAACTAAATACGAGAACTCAGTACTCAGATGGAATTGCTACGTGTCGTTAATTGCAGAAACACTTTTATTTAGCTTAAGTCGATCTAACGTCATCGCTAATAGTATACAAACAAATCTTGCAGAAAAGAAAAAAAAAAAAAAAGGCTTAAGGGGACTGCCCAGAGTTGTAAGCGAGCCGACTAGTGCAGCCCTGAACCCAACCGGAAAAACCCGGCCCAACTTACAACTCTGGGTCGCTCTCAGGTTAGCTTTTTTCTCTACCGTATTGTTTATTTAAGATTTCAGAAGCAAGGTGATAAACTTAATTTTATTGCCGGGAGGAAAAGTTGCTAAATACCTCACTGCAAGCTGGTTTTTTTTACAAATTAGAATTACGAAAACGTTTTTTTTATATAAAGAAACTTATTATTGCGTATCCTACTTTCCATATCTCACGTACGGTCAAGCTTAGTGACGTTAAAAAGACAAAATCTAATAACAATGAACAAATCTTTTGCTTCTTTATACGTCATATAGCTTCGCCAGAATTGGAACGTAAAAACTAGGGTAAAACATTGTTTGCTTTTCTGCTCTTGCCATGCAGGGAGTAAAATTCCTAATTTTGGCAAAATACGACACATTTTGAGATGTTTCTGCAAATCGTTGTAAGTCCAAAGTTTTATTATGGCTAGTCTTGAAATGGAAGATTTAGGTTCCAGAACACGTTGCCGAAGTTTCAGAGCAGTTGTTTGAGGTTTCATGGTCCCCCTTTGCAATTTTTTTTGAATTTTGCTAAAATTTGGAAAAATTTCATAAAATTCCAAAAAACGCTTTCATTTAAAAAAATGTGTTTTGTAGCGGTTTTTCGTATCAAATGAGCATCGTTTTATATGTTTGGGTTTGTGAACGCGGAAGAAAAGGGTGAGAGAGGAAAGAAAGAGTAGTGCATGTTGGGGTAGGTCTAGAGAAGGGTTTTTAGTATGTCAATATCTGCAATCGCTTTTTTGCACAAAAATACAAAATTTAGCAAATATATCAATGCGATATTATGTAAAAGCATAACCGGCCTACGAATTTAGCGCACTAACTTATTAATTATTGACAACAATGATTTGTTTCTCTGGTTTCATTGTTTTGCATTACTTTTTCTTTTAGGACCTTGAACCAGCTCAAATGTTTTTACTTCTGACCAAAAGCCATGGTTCGATTTCACACGAGTCTTGGGTGCAATGTATAATTCATTAGTACCAGGTCTTATGTTTTTCTTTACTGCTTAAGTGTTTAATACGCCTAAATACAACACAATTTGCAGATTAAAGTGACTAAATTTATTTTTACTTGGTTAGAAGTTGTCTTTTGTTATAGGCCATATTATTGTTAGAGAAATCAACAATGACTATATACAGTTAGACGACGTTAGTAGCGTAGCCACATGGGGGCGGGGAGGGGGGACAATAGCCAGGCTTGTCCATAGAAATGGGATTCCCAAGGAAATCCCATGGGAAATGTATCATTGGATGGGACAGCTCGCATTGCATTTCTCATGGGACAGTAGCCGTGTGACAGCTTTTTGATAACGTCATACCTAAATAGATTGGCAAGCATTGGTAAGAGATACCAAACCCTACAATTTATAGTGATATGATAAATGAGCACAGTGACTCGGAATACCAGTGCCAGAGTGATAATGAATTGTGAACTCTTCTGAACTTTAAAGTTGACAAAGTCAATAAATTTTGTCGTTTTGTATCTCTCTTCATACGTGTAGTCCTATTTAGTACAACATTATACTTAAATTTTCACAAATTAACTAACTTTTATTGAATTGTATTTTGATGGGAATCCCATAGGATGGGATGGGATGGGACAGGAAAATATGTCCCATGGGCAAGCCTGGCAATAGCCCCCCTCCATTGGCCTGCCGACCAAAATGCATAATAAAAAAAAATAGCACGTTTTCAGCACTTCTGAGACTGTATTTTCCCCTGGAATAGACTTTTAAATGTTTTAAAGCATATTTTAAAACGTTTATTTAGAGGTGGGTATCTAATTTGTAAAAAATAAATTTCATAAATCAGAAAAAAACATAAAAAAGGCCAAAAGTTAAAAGTCAAATTTGATCGCTCATTGAAAAACGCCTGACATAGATTTCATCAAAAGATATTTAAGCTCAGGAATAGAGGGGGGGGGCTAACTAGTATCTTACGTAATTACCGATTACTTCTCTTAAACTTCCTTCCATTAGCTCCCCAAATTATATCTTTCTCTACAAAACATAGACGAAGTAGATTACTCCTTGAGAGAGCTGTATTGAACTACCGGTGTACGATTTTACGATTTGCCAGCTTGTAAATAAGATAACTAAAATTCTATAAGCAATAGCTATCTCCAGGCTTGTCAATGGTGATAGGATTGCCATGGGAATGGGATGGGATGAGACAGCACGCATTGCATTTGCCATGGGACCTATGGGACAGTAGCTATGTGATAGCCTTTTGATAACGTCATGCCCAAACAAATTGGCAAGCATCGGTAAGGGTTACCAAATCCTAAAATTTATTGTGATCTGGTCACTTTGGGCGATCGATCTCAAGGCTATACTCCCAACGGTGTAATCCAACAATTAAAAGAGAAGGGGTTAGACAGAAAATTTCAGTTTTGAATAAATTTTAAAGTTAACAAAGTCAATAAATTTTCTCCTTTTGTATCTCTCTTTGTACGTGTAGTGATTATAGTTCTATCTAGTACACATTATACTTAAATTTTCATAAATTTATTAACTTTTATTGAATTGGATTTTGATTAGAAACTCATGGGATAGGACAGGCATTGTATTGTATCGTTTTTATATTGTTTCGTTTTATTGAATTGTATCGTTTTTTTTTTTTGCCGAACGTCAAGCAGGGAAACTGTGAATACCAATTTTTTTATTCTTTGGTTTGATCCGACCGGGAATCTAACCCGAGAACCTGAATCGTATCCGCTTCGTTAGCAGGATCCTCCTTCCACTCGACCACTGATCGGTTGTAAAATATTAGATCGCAAAAAAAGAAACAACAAAAAAATATTGAGTTCCACTCCATCATGCGCAATTGCTTATTGCATATCAGATTATAACGAAATGCGGTATCGCAGTCTTTTACTGTAAACACTTCTTCACTCTTTAGCAGAGCTAGAAAATCGGTTGAAGAAATGTCGCCTGCCATATATCCTGTCGTTTTCTACAACTCTATTGTCTTTTCTGTGAATCGCATTAAACGGAAGCTGCGACTAATCATTCGACGAAATAACTACTCAGTAAAAACACACTGCGATGAAAACACATATATACGCATCAGAAGGAAAAGGAAGATCTCGCGAACGGCAGCGATTTCATTTTTCCGTTTGAGATTATGGTTGCTCCAAATTTTTAACTTTTCCAGATTTCGAAAGTTATTTACAGTATATTTCAGTTATGAAACAGCGTATATTTAATAGGTGTAGCAGACTCGAACTTATCAAAATTTTTAAACGACATTTTGACAGATTTCAAACGATTTCAGCGAAAATCAAATTCAAAACAACGAAATAAAATTAAACAAGACTTCATCAAAAGTTATATAAGCTCAGAAATAGGAGGGGCTAAGTAGTATCTTAGGTAATTACCAATTACTTCTCTCAAAGTTCCTTCCGTTAGCCCCCCTAATTGTATCTTTCTTTACAAAATATTGCCGAAGTTGATCACTCCTTGAGAGCTGTATTGACCTACCGATATAGGATTTTAATGATTTACCAGCTTAAAAATAAGAGAACTAAAATTCTAGCAATAACTATTTCCCACATAGCCCATTTATGCAACTAGCACAATCATGCTTCTCCACTGCTAATTTCTCTTCCACGTTTTAATAGCACTAATTTTCATCAAAATAGGCCTAAAATTAAGTAATTTTTGCCAAAAAAAGACAAAATTTTCTGCTGCCATTGTTCTCAACGTATTTTTAAATTTTGAGCAATAATTGGCCTTGTGTTTTTATAAAAATTTTTTACAAAAAAGTGTATTAGTCACGCAAAAATTTATGACGCAATGCAAAGCAATGAAAAAGATTTTTTTTTGGGTAGTTATAAATTTTTCATGCGATAAAACTGTAGCAACATAGTTTGCGATTTAATTATTTTTTTGATTATCAATTATGTTCTGATTTGAGGTAAAAGTTGGTGGTCTAGACTTTAACAGTCAGTTTGCAAGCTCACAAAGTACTAATTTGCTCCTATATTTGCAATTTAAGATGAAATAAAAAGTTGCTGCAAAACAACATTACAATACTGATACACTCTTTACAAGAACCATTTTATTCAAAGTTTAGATGAAGACCCCGTTTATGCATGATATCATTCATTGATCAGCGATTTGAGCTGTTCAGAAATCTCGGACTTAAGATATTACGTTAGGTTGCCTGCTGTGGAAGTAGGCTTTGTCGATCTTGATAGGTGCAGGCGTCCCTCAAACTTACAAGACTTATCCTTTGTAGTCTCTAACTCTCCCTCCTTCTTTCCTTTATACTCAGGAAAATCATTATTTTTCTTTGGCATGATTTATACGTTTCACAACTGAAGCAGCCACATAATCTGTGAACTGATGAAGCTCAGCCAGTGTAAGACTTTAATTTATTTAAATATTGTCATGAAAAAGTGGTTAAAACATTCTCAAACTTTTGCCTAATATGAGCGACAAAACACAAACTAACAAAAGCAATGATAAAAAATTGGAATAATCTCAAAATTTGCAAAAGTCGCAGATGTTTATTAAATTTCGTGATACGATAATGGATGTAATTCTTTTTTTTGTTTTGATGTGATATTTTTTGAAAAAAGTGTGCGATTGCAATTCCTGCAGATTTGCACAACCAGGAAGTAGAAAAAAGAAAAAAAATTAAACGTAAACGGTAAACGCCTAAGCGTGTGGCGAGTTGGCGAAGCACATCTTCGGGTTGTTGCACCCAGGAGCAACAAAGCTCCTTTCGCAGAAACGTCGCAAAGGTGCCGAGCAGTTCGCAACCTCAGCATTAATACACAGACCTCTCTTTCCAGACGCGAACGTGTTGCCTTTCGATCAACTAACTGATTAGAGTCGAATCGTTGCATCGCGTTGAAGCAGATGCATGTTGATTTGTATTGAACTTAACCAATGATGAAATAAACACACGTTACTCGCAAGTTCACGCCTTCTCGCGTTAATGGTCTCTATGCGCTGCTATGGTAGGTCGCGACTATGCCGCATCTTCACGACGTGAGCAGTAAATATGTGAAACTTTTTTATTCAAAACCAATCGGTACTGTTTGATTACATTTTGTTTTATTTTTTCAACAACCAAAAACAATTTAAACAACAGCGGCACCATGATGGTTGCAAGCAGCGGTGTTCGCAGAAATTTTAAAACATAGAGGCCATAGGCCAAAGATGCATCAAGAAAAAACAAAAAAATACTGTAATATCAAGTCCGATTTTGTGGTGCCCAACAGCGCATCGCATACAAAACCCCACTACCGCATTACCAGAGTTGTTAGTCGGACCAGACTTTTCGGGTCGGGTTCGGGCTTGAGATTGACAAAATGTCGGGCTTAATTTGGGCTTGATGTACGTGCTTATCTTGTGTTTAAGCCTTTCAGGTGCTACAAAAGAGTAATTAAAATAACTTTACAACCCTGAGTGACGACTTTGTTTAAGCACCAAACGATTATTTTTACCTCTCACAATTGAGCAGAATTTGGTTGTTTTATTGGATTCTAACTATATTCGAGCAATAACCGTACACATTTTTAGACACAACTCAACATTTGGGTTTTTTCCGACCTGGTTTTGGCTTTGAATCACTTTTCGGGCCGGGTTTGGGCTCGGGCCGGGTTCGGGCTCGGGCTGGGTTTGGGCTTATACTTTTTGGTTTGGGCCTGTATTAATCGGCCCCTTTACAACTCTGAGCATTACAGTCACACTGTAAACATTCTTCAGCAAAGCTAAAAAATCATATTGAGAATTGCTGCCTGTCATATACTCTACATCCTGAGTTGTTTTCTCTACTCTATTGTCTTTTCTGTGAATCGTGTTAAACGGAAGCGGCGACTAATCATTCGACGAAAAACTATTGTTGAGTAAAAACACACACTGTGATGAAAACACATAAAGCAGGAATCTGTAGATCTCGTTAGCGGCAGCGATTTTATTTCTCCAATTGAGATTATGGTTGCTCCAAATTTTTCAACTTTTCTATATTTCGAAATTTTTTTATTTCAGTCATGAAACAGCGTTAGCGGATATTTGATGCGTGGAGTTGACTAGAACTTATCAAACATTTTTTAACGGAATTTTCACAGATATCAAACGATTCGAGCAGAAATCAAATCCAATTAAAAAAAAGAAAATATCAGCAGCAACAATGCACCACGCCACCACAAACAATAACATCCTTAAAACGCTTAAATTTTTCCCCACAGTACTTTGCATTATCCACTCCATTGTAAAGCAATGTAAAATCATTTAGGGTCTTCATCACTGAGTACGTCATAAAGCAGAGAATTTTCGCATTTTCTTCAAAAGCAAATAAAATACAAAGCTTGTTTTGTCTGTAAATAAGAAGAGTTTTTGCTATTTTTTCATATTTAATTCGCTAGGTAGGAGTTCTGCTTCAAAGATTATTGAAAAATTTATAAAAAAAAAACAAAATAATTTTTATTCAATGATTGTCAACCTAAAACTATAGGTTTTCGTGTTTCGACCAATAACTTAGGCCATCCTCACGGCTAGCATTTAGAAGCATAAGTTATTCATCCATACATTGTATTATTGTAATATACAGTGCGAATAAAAACTATAATAAATTCTATAGATAAATAACTTATGCTTCTAAATGCTAGCCGTGAGGATGGCCTAAGTTACTGGTCGAAACATGAAATCCTATAGTTTTAGAATGACAATCATTGAATAAAAAATTTTAATGATTGTAAATTGCTGCTAATTTTTAATTAAGCGTTTATTCACAAAACCAAATATTTGTTATCTTTTTTTTTTTTTTTTTTGATCATGATGATGAAATAGCTGTCAGACAAATCAGCAATGACAATGTAGAAAAAGTCAAAAAAGCTCAGATGATTTTTTGTGACAGAAGCTGATATTTCGTTTCTGAACTGAATACATGCGTCCTCAATAACAAATTTGTGTTACTGGCATAACCAGAAAAGTGCTCAATGGGCTTATAAGGTCCAGAGCAGTTCAATCAACACGCTTATGGCTGAAATTATTTCATTTTTTTCCTACAAGCCTGTTTCACGCGTTACCGCGATCATCAGGGAGTAGATCTAAACAACATAATAACAAATGGTTAGAAAAAAGAAAATGGAACTCACCAGCGACGAAACAATCCATTATTTCATCTCAACCCACCTTTCTTACCAACCGTGTGGCGGTTTGTAAGAAATTGCCACATTGCCAATTCGTCACACGGTTGGTAAGAAAGGTGGGTTGAGATGAAATAATGGATTGTTTCGTCGCTGGTGAGTACCATTTTATTTTTTCTAACCATTTGTTATTATGTTGTTTAGATCTACTCCCTGATGATCGCGGTAACGCGTGAAACAGGCCTGTAGGAAAAAAATGAAATAACTTTCAGCCATAAGCGTGTTAATGTGTTCTCAATATATATTTTGGAAAACTTTGCTTCACCAGAAATTTTTATCTATTTTTTTTTTCTATTAATTCTGACTTTGATCTAACCTAAACTCAAAACCTTACTCTAAAACTAACCCAAAACTAACCTTAACTCAAACCTTAATCTTGATCCTTAAAAAACAAATGAAAAATGTGCGGATGAAAATTCCTCCTTTTCGTTTTGGTCTCTCTAACTAAAAGTTTTCCGGTGAAATAGTCACATCTTTGCTTTTTATGTCGAGGTTGGCAGCATTGTTTTTATAATTTGTCATTAAACTTTGAGATAAAATAAGTCTCGTGTTCTTCTAATATTATTTTTATTTTGATGAAAAACAGTGTAATTGCATAAACTTTTAAGATGTTATGTTCTTTTAAATAGTTGCTGGCTTCCAAATACTTCAATATCGCTAGCAAAATCAGCAAAAATTAAAGCACCCAATAATTTGTAATTGGGCGTGCTAATTGACCAACTCGCCTGGCTCGGGCAGGGCCGTTGAAGGGGAGCAAAAGGGGATGAGCGTTCGTTCTGCTTAACCCTATATCTACCGGGCAATTTTCACTCCCTATTTGTACCGGAGGAGGGGGGGCAAATATGCCCCCCTATCTTAAAATTGTTTGGTAAGAGATAGATTTTTTCCTTGTTGAAGCTATTATTTGTTAAATTTTTTAAATAAACTATTTTGAGGTTGTGTCGTAACGAAAACGATGATGACGTCATCACAACCAACTTTGCCCCCTCCTCCCGGTACAAATAGTGTTAAAGCTTGATTTGAAGCAAAGAACGTGAAACTTTGAGGACTACATCTCACCTTAAATTTGGGAAAAAAACGGACCCAATTTGAGAGAAGGGCTTTTTTAGTTTTTGTCTTAAATTCGAGGGGTAAATTAGCTCTTCGGTTGAGCTGTACACCTATTCGTTTTGGATCTGAACCCAACCCGAAATTTCTCTCAACAGCAGCAGACTGCGGCAATTGTAGTGTTACATGTTGCTGGGATGGCAATACCAAGTTGCTTTCATTTACCAAGTTTAAATAAAGCAGTGTAAAGTTTCATCAGAGCACTGCAATCTACAGTGATACAAGAAAACTACAGGTCGCGCTGAACCTTCTCTGTATCCACAATGTGATCCAGAGGATGAAACACCAAATCTCATATCATCATATATAGGCAATAATGGTAGTTTTACCAAGATATTCGTGGTATATATTTTGGAATCAGCACAAGCGCAATTCACAATGTGGTAACAAAATGCAACATAAACAAACTGGCAACGTACGTAATAGAAGCTGGAACTTGGAAGACTTGCTGAGTTCGACCAGTAACTAAACAAAACCAACATAGCAGCAGCAACCGTTCGAAATTTCTAAATGAGTCTTGCGCAATGTGCAAATGAACTTTGTCCAAAAATAACAGATTCGCTTGGATTGCTGTCCATTAATAATTATAAAACTAAAAGTTGTCTTGGCCACAACATACCAAATAAACCTTTCGGTCTTCCAGTCAAGCTGTCACCTGCACACCTGCGTGCGCAAAAAAAAATGGTGACTTCACGCTGTCTTATTTAATGCTGAACAGGAGCTGTTAATAATAATTTATACGAGTTTTTAGTCTTGACCCGATCGAAAATCGAAGCCGAGTCTACTGTTTCCATGCCAAACATTGTGCTGCAAAATAAATCTGGCGGCTGGCGTGTGCTAGAAACCGGAACAAACAATTCTTGAAAGATGTGAATTGTGCAAAGCTAGCGATAAAACAATTTGTTATTATTTATTTAAGTAGCACCAAAAAAGCGGTAACTGAAAAACCATTTATTGAGGGTATATATGTTTCGGCCAAAATAATTTAGTCCAGAATTGTAAACAAACGAGCAATTACCAGCGCGAACCCGGCCCGAACCCGAAAAGTGATTTGAAGCCAAAACCGTGCCCGAAAAAGCCCAAAAATTAGGTGAGATAATGTGTACGGTTATTGCTTGTAATCAAGTTAATACTAGTTGCTGATTAATTGTGACATATTAATAATAATTGTGTAATAATGTAACAATAATCACATTGATGTTTAAACGAAGTCGTAATTCAGTGCTCAGAGTAATTTGAATTGCACTTTGGTGACACGTAAAAGGCAAAACCACAGTTCAATATGCCCAAATTAAGCCCGACATTTTGCCAATTTCAAGCCCAAACCCGACCCGGAAAGCCCTGCCCGACTTACAACTCTTCATTAGTCATAATACAATTGAGTAGTTGATACTTAAAGCACATCTCCTTATTCCGAAGTGGACGAAATGTTTTTCCTAAGCACATGAAACGCTACTTATGATAGTATCACTTTTTTTTTAATATTTTTTGAACACTTCTGCGGCAATACCAAGAGGCCACCTCGCCTGCGGCTGTAGAAGTACTTTGCTGCTTTCGCAAATCTGTTAATTTTAAAGCATTTCATATACATATATTTTTTTGCAATTGAAGTTAAAAAAGCACCAAAAATACATCACTTTGTAAAATACAAATATACACTGCAGTAACGCTGTACACTAACTATGCAACATCTGTATTTTTCTGATTGTCGCTGTTCAAACCAGACAATATAAGATAACTATTATCAAAGATATTACTCTGCAGATATAGATAGTAGGTACACCTGCAATTATAACACAGAGATGATACGACGAGGGTAAGTTCTAGAGTTCAATAATTCAATTGATGTTTATTAGCTTTAAATTTTTAACCTGGTCTACACTGGGCATAAAATAGCGAGAGTACAAGCGTATACAATTAGCAGCTCGTACACAGGTAAGGCGTTGCTCCGGGCGTATCGCATTTCTGTTTAAAGTAAACCAAAGAGAAGCTCGTACGCTAACCATTTTACGCACGGTGCAGACGAGGCCATACTATCCTATAGTAACTTTAGGATTAAGACGAAATAAATATTGCAGTAATCCAAAACAAACGGAAAGTTTTAGTAAACCGTGCTAATAAAATTCGCTTGTTCTGTTTTCAATATTCTGGATGTTTTAATGTCTTATTGGTGTGACTCAGCGCGCTTCTTTGTGTAATTATTTATTTGCTTTTATTGTAAAGTCAAGCATAAAAATCAATAAATTTTTTGTGGTTATTTGTAAATACATTTGTTTGATATTCAAGTAAATTCTTTAAACAAAAGCTTTTCTGGTGAGATTTAATACGAAAAAAGCCGAAACATTTGACATTTTCGTCGCCTAAATATAAACTACGATTAAGTCATTATAGCGTTTAATTGATGTTTTACTCGTGAATGTGCCCAAAATAATAATTAACGTGGGTTTTGTAAAAATTTTGGGTAATTTTTTCATTTAGTTTCATTAGAATCATTGCAATAAATTGTGCTGGGTCAGAAAAATCAGCATAGACTGTCTTTTTCCCAACTAAAACTTTTAGTGATAACACTATACAAACTAGATGAGAGCTAGATGAGGAGCAAGCTCTTTGAACGACCGACGCATGTTAAATAATGAGAATTGATTTGGGGGGTCCATAAGGGTGTTTCCGAAGGGGTGGTACCCCCTAACTATATCAAAATATTTGTCTTTTAAACATCTGCTGATATCAAAAGAAAAGCAACAAAAACTAATATCTTATCTTGAGCTGCTCAAAAAATTGATTTTGGGGGTCCATTTGGGGGGGTTCCGGGGGTCACCCCAAATTTTGTCAAAATATTTGTTTCTTAAACAACTATTGATATAAAAAAAACTATTGCTCTTGCTGGAACCGTTCAAAATGATGTTTGAGGCACATTTTGGGGGATCCCCAGGGGGTTGGTACCCCAAACTATATAAAAATCTTTGTCTTTTAAACAAGTGCTAGTAAAAAAAACTATCGTCCTAGCTTGAGCCGTTCAAAAAATTAAGTTTTGGGTTCCATTTGGGGGGGTTTCCGGGGAGGGTGGGACCCATAAAACTATGCCCGAATATTTGCCTCTAAAATACCTACTAATGTAAAAAAAACTAGCATCCTAGATTGAGCTGTTTAAAAATTTGATTTTGGGGGTCCAGGATCCATTTAGGGTTCCCCAGAGATAGTACCCACTAACAATGTCAAAATATATGTCTCTCAAACATCTACTTATATAAAAAAATATCGCGCTAGCTTGGGCCGTCAAAAAATTGATTTTGGGGGAAGTTCCTGGGGGAGCAGCCCCAAAAAATTTCGGGAGAGAATATTGCGTTTGTAGCTCAACAATTTTACACAAAAATTAGATTTCGATGTTTTGTAGTTAGGAGAAGGGCGTAAAAGATCTAGGAAAAAGAAAAAGAAGAAAAAAAGGAAATAAAAAGGAAAAAAAGAAAAACAAAAACGGAAAAACCTCATTGCGGCCAAAGGTGGGTTGGCAAGAATAAAAGGGTATCTTAAAAGATATAACCATGTGAAATATTTTTGAGGTATTTAAGCCATTTCTGAATTACACCACTTTTTTGGTCAAGCTTTTGGGACGGTTTTCGGGTTCTAAAACCGAAGTCATGTGGCCTATTGCCTCGAAATTTGATACAAACATATAACTCAGTACTCTCAAACTGCTGTCAAAATTTCAAATAGCTAGATCTAATCATTCTTGCGTTATACTGATAAGCGAAAGTCTGAACCTTCGCACTCGTTAGCTTGAAAATGGCCGAGTAATAACAAAAGAACACGCAACGCGAGCGTCGGTCGTTCCAATAACAACGCAATATTCGAAAATAAGATGAGACTAGAATTAAACTCAAGAAAATGGCCAATCGAACGAGTTTCAGTCGGAAACCTTTCTAGTTTTTCAAGTAAAGAATTTTTTCGATTCCTGTCAATGCGTTATTTTATTCAGAAAAGATCTGATCGCAGTAAAAGGGTAACCAGTATGAATAAAAAGAGAAAGTTCGAAGCACAGAATATGGGTTTAGCACTTAGTTAGATCAGAAAAATTAGAGCCAAAAATATATAAAACATATTTGAATTAGAAACGTTTTGGTTTATTCTAAAACCATTATCATTCTTATTCAAATAGAAGCTAGAAGCTAGATCTTCTATTTGAATAAGATTGATAATAGTTTTAGAATAAACCGAAACATTTCTAATTCAAATATGTTTAATATATTTTTGGCTCTAATTTTTCTGATCAAAAAAAGAGAAAGCTTTTTGCCTTTTTTTGTTGGTGTAAAAAATGGTTCAAATAACTACAAAAAGCTGTGAAGTACCAATTTTGTTTTAATGATACAAATTTTTCATGTATATGGGGATTGCGAGCAAAAACTGTTATTCAATTAGAAAACATTGACTACTTTTAAAACAGGCATAAAATAGATTTTAGATTTTTTTCGGAAAAAATTTACAAAATAAACAGCTTTGGCGTCTGGCTGCAAAATCTTACGCTGTTTGAATATGTCACAAAAACTTCTTTACAGTGTAGTGAAGAAACTTACTGCTTCGCATTGATAACCTCTACTTTAACTATGATTTTTTTATTTATGCAACTTCAGACTCATCATCTTGTTCCTGGGAGCAAGCTTTCATTTATCAGAAGTTGCTAGTACATGCTACGGTAAGGCTGAGTGTCTGATAAATTATGTTGTAACTGAGCTAATACGTTACTAATTTTCAAGTTGGATTTTTAATGGTGATTAAATTTTTGCTTACACCAAATCAGAGTTTTTACGGTGTTGAAGTAGCTTCAGAAACTATCGAAACGTAAAACATTACTATTCTAATGTAGTGACAATAAGCTGCTTTTTTATGCAGATGACGATGGCAATTGCATTAATTGCGAAAGTTGGTGTCCAAGTATTTTACCAGAAGAATGTGAAAATGCTTTCTTTGCATTTGTTTGTTCGATCACGTGCGGCACATGCACAACCGCTGGTAAGTAAAACACTTTTTTGACGAAATTAAGTCTTTGCTGAGCTAAATAAAGCTGTAATTTGTGACAAAATGTTAAAAAAACAACAGTACCTTGGAATCGCATGTACTTTAATGCTAAAGCAATTTTTTTATCAAAAAAATGCGCACAAAGCTAAGCCTTTGCGTGCTTTCTGGTCTAATAGTGCGGCCGTATACTGGCGTTAAATTTCGTGCAACTAGGTACGATGTTTTTGTCGAACTTCCTCAACACTGTTGAACCTTCTCAAACGTCGTCGAAAATCCGTTAAACGTTATTGTGTTTTTCTGCTCGTTTTCACCAAGTTAACCAAAGCCACAAATAATGTAAAAGTTGCAACATACTATTGAAATTATTGCATTTGCAATTACATACATGTTCTTTAGTCACCAAGTTTCCCTGGACAGAAAACAGGAAGAGGTAGTCTTCGAGTCAAAATGCCACAAGGCCAACCACACCCTGTGAAGACTTCACACTGACCCTTTTTATTGCTGAACGTCCAGCAGGAAAATTAGGCAGATAGCAGTTATTGATGACGATTAAACTTGACAGGGTGTCGAACCCAAGAGTACCGTTCGAGTACGGTGATGTGTTGATCCACTCGATCAGTAATTGATTTATGTAGACATCGATTTATAATATACCATAAAATGACCAAAATCTGACATAAAAAAAAATTACACCACATTTTTGACAGTCAGATTATAATTACATATAAGCCAAGCCTAATGAAACTAGACAAATAATTTTTACGAACTTGTAAATCTACACCCCTTTGCTTTAGTAGTTGCATAGCACTCCTTCACAGCGCTTGTTTCAAGTACTCGCCGTTCTGGTGACTTTTCCCAAGGCTTCCGCGCTGGTAGCCTTTAGGTCAGAAAGCATGCAAACAGTTAAAAAATTAAAACTCTAACCCACAGCGTCAAACATATCGCAACTAATTTAAAAAAATCCTTTAATTGAAAAAAAAACATCATCGCAGGGCAAGAAATACATCCAAAATATCTTTTAAAATAATCGATTGATTTGGGCAAAAATCACTTTTAAGATGACATTTAAGAATGTCTTTTCAGCTTGCCTTGAACGGGGATGTGAGCACCATTGCGAACCTCCGGAAACTGAAGACGGCGTTGCGACGTGCGAATGCTTGGAAGGTTACATGCTGAATGAAGATGGCGTGTCATGTGATGGTGAGCAATATTGTCTGAAAGCAAATGTTGACCTCAAAAGGCATAACGCAACGCTATTATCTTGCAGTGTACTGGTTATGACTCTGTACTTCTTTCAACGTTCCCCTGATGGCAAAGCCTTGAAGGAATTTGAAGGAAATTTTAAAAAGAGCCACTTAAAGGTTCAAAAAAAAAAAAGAAATTCAAGAAGCTTTGTCCTACAAATGCCAAAAAACCTTTGGGCATAAAAAAGGATTGTAAAACTAAAACTATGTCAGAGTCGTAAACAAACCGATTTATTTAGACCCGAACCCAAAAAATTATTCGAAAGCTTGAAACTTTACTTAGATTCCGGCACGTACCCAGAAATCTGCAATGGGGCTGTCTCGGGGGTCTTTGGGCAAAGCTCCCAGCCGCCACAGGCACGGTAGTCTTGGGGCAAAGACCCAGCTCGAAAATTTTGTCGTTTTTTGGCAAAAATCGCTTAATTTTAGGCCTATTTTGATAAAAATTAATGCTGCTAAAACGTGGCATAAAGATTAGCAGTGCAAAAAAATAATTATACTAGTTGCATAAAAGGGGTATGTGGGAGGTAGTTATTGTTAGAATTTTAGTTCTCTTATTTACAAGCTGGTAAATCATAAAATCCTATGCCGTTAGTTCAATAAAGCCATCAAAGAGTAATCTGCTTTGCTTATATTTTATAGAAAAAGATATAATTAGGGGGGATAATGGAAGAAAGTTTGAAAAAATTGATTGTTAGTTAACTAAGACTGAATAGCCCCCTCCCCTTCAGTGGCGTCCCTAAGAATGGTTGCACCCGGGCGGAATTTCGAGATGTGACCCTTTATAATGATTAGTAAGCTGCAAAAGCTTATATTTGAAAAATAGAGGTACTATTTTAATGCTGCAAATAGTGGTGGCTGTTATTTGGTTAGCTCAATAACTTTTCATTGTAAGGTTCTAGAACTTGGAAGTATGAGCAGCACTCGTCTAGTGTCAGGCGTGTAATCAGAAATCTGCAGTGAGGCGAGGAAATGTGTTCGGGGGTATGGGAGCTCCGCCAGATGTCATTGGGGGTCTCGAGGCAGAGCCCCCAGCACTTGAAAATTTTCATTTTTTTGCAAAACTAACTTAATTTTAGACTTATTTTTATAGCGAATAATGCTTTTCAAACGTCGCATCAGCGAGAACTTAGGTGGCATAGACATTAGCAGTGCAAAAACATGATTCGACTCAAGCGCGTAGCCAGAAGTCTGTAGTAGGATCTGTTTTGGCGGTCTGAGGTGGAGCCCCCAGCTCTCGAAAATTTTGTGTTTTTTTTTGCTAAAATAACTTAATTTTAGGCTTATTTTAATAAAAATTATTGGTTTTGAAATGTGGCAGAAATTAGCAGTGCAAGCACATGATTAAACTGGTTAGATAAACGTGCAATGGCTATGTGGGAGGTGGCTAATGGCAAAATTTCAGTTTTCTTATTTACAAGCAGATACCGTAAATAATAAACTTCTATGGTTTAATGAAAGTCACAAAAATTAAACACATTTTGTCTATATTTATCAGAAAAAAATAATAGGTGGTGTGGGGCGAATGAAATGATATTTGAGTTGAAGTGATTGCTATTCAACTAATACTGAATTGCCCCCCCCCCCCCCCGCCGCCCCCCTATTTCTGGGCCTAAATTTTTTAAGAAAACATATATTTAGTATGTTTCAGCTAGCGATCTAATTTCATTGCTTAGTGTCGACGATCTTTCAAAGTTTTTGCTGATTTGTGATCTATATTTTTGGCAAATTAGCGCCCACCCTTCTAAATGTTCCAAAACATATTATAAATTATTTTTAAGTCCATTCCAGTGTGCTAAACATTTCCAATTATGTTGGACATATTGTTGTTTTCTTTTGTGTTCGATTGATATCATTAAATGGTGTCACTCCAAAATGGTGACCCCCGAGGCGAGCCGCCCTCTCCGCCCCCCTTTAGCGACGCCACTGCTCCTCTCATTCTTGGGCTTATATAATTTTTGATGAAACCTATGTTAAGCATTTTTCAATGAGCGATCAAATTTGATTTCCCAGTTTTGGTCATTTTTCAGAATTTTCTCTCATTTATAAAATTTTTATTTTTGACAAATTAGCCCCCCCTCTAAATAAACTTTCTAAAATATCATTTAAATCATTTTTAAGTCTATTCCACTGCAAAGTTTCAGAAGTGCTAAAAACGTGATTTTTTTTTTTGCGTTTTGGTCGGTAGGCCAATAGAGAGGCTATAGCCCCCTCCCTTCCCCTGGCTACGCTACTGCTTAGAATTAAGAAGCATATATACGATTAATTGCTCTTTTTTATAATCAGCCATATCGCAGCAACAGACTGAAATTTTAAAGCAGATATCATTTTTTGCTTACCGCTAAACATTTTTGACCATTCTCCTGGTCCTCTTTTGAGCAAAAACTTTACGCGTTAACATTTTTGTTTACGTGTTAACATTTTACAGACTAACTAGCAAATGAGTTACTTTCAAAAAAAGCAATTCAATACCTACTGTAAGTAGTATGTCGCAGTCCCTGCTCCAACCATCACGTCATACAATCAAGCAGCGGATAGCAGCAACCAAAACGCAAATGTAACACAGTAGCCTTATCACGCAATCAAGCCACTCTATAGTAGGTTGTTCAACCGAGCCGGTTAATCGCAACCGAAGCGCGCTCCTTATGACCCATCACAGACTGATTAAATCAATTAGCTCTTTGCCGAAGTTTTTTTTTTTTTTTTTTTTTTGATGAAATACCGTAACTTTAGTCTGTTTTAACTACATAAAACTACTGTGCCAATTTATCATTGATAAATGTGATGCAATCATAATAATTGCGTACTAAATAACAGTACGGGAATGACCATTTTACCGAAAATTTTTAAGTTAAAGTTCACATACATTCAATAGTTTCTTGCATCTTGACGCTGCACTCCGATAGGATTATGAGCTTTTCCAAGGTGGTGAGGTTACTTTTGGTACGGAATCTTCCTTTGGGGTTGGTCACGCCACAAGTCAGGGGTAAAACATCCGTAAGTTTTGGAGATGACCTTGAAGGCCGCCTGGGCAAAGTTTTCGAACGCTGAAGTCTGGTCACTAGCCGTGGTGCAGCAATCTTCTATTCCAGTCATACTCCCAAACCAACGTCGCCATTGAAATCGCCAACTGCAACAAATGCCTTAAAACGAGTTTTTAAGCCAGTTGTAATTTGTTTTTGGACTGGCATAATCTTCAAATTTATCTTTGAGAGTAGATCCCAAAATCAAGTCAATGATTTCGACCTTTTGGATTGCGAGTGAAACATGAAAAATTGGGTTGCGAGTGAGACAAGATCTTGCCAATCTTGACCAGACGCCAAAGTTTAGTTATAGGAGTCCAAGTTTTTTCGTCATCTTTGCTTTGTCCCCTTCCACAGCCACGTCCCTGCCTCTTTCAAGACCAGCTCTTATCCCAAATTTTCCATAAAAACCACGAGTTTCTGATCCACCGGCTGGTGCTTAACCCGCCATTCTGGTGGTGGTATATTTTTGAAAAGAGTAAAATGAGAATGAGAAATGTTCATCCGCGCATTTTTTATTGGGTTTTTAGAGGTCAAGATTAGGGTTTGAGTTAGGGTTTAGGTTTGGGTTAGATTCGCGGTTAGTTTTAGAGTAAGGATTTGAGTTTGGGTTAGATTCAAGTCAGAATTGCTGAACTAAATTGAAATTTTTGGTAAAGTAAAGCCTTCTTTATTTTGATTGTAATCATTTCAATTTTTAGATAAAATAATCAACTATTCCTTTTTGCTGCAGTAGTTTTCAAATCCAATCAATCTTTCATTATTATTCTCGCTGTATTATTCAGCCTGTCAGTGGCTGAGTGGGTAGCGCGTTTTCTACTGAAACGGTAGACGCGAGTTCGTTTCCCATTTGGTCCAAACCAAAGACTATAAAACTTTGGTATTCACAGCTTCCCTGCTTGATGTTCTGCAATTAAAGGGACTGCGTCAAGCCTCCACCGTGTGCAGTAGACAGGTGGGCAGGTGAAGATCGAAAGGTTCCTTCGCTGTTTCCTGGCCAAGACAACTAGGTGAATAAAATGTAATTATTTTATTATAACACCGAAGCGTATAACGAGTTTGTGGGGCCCATTTTCGCGTCATTGCGCCCGGGCAGCACAGCTCCTTTCGAAGAAATGTTGCAGCGGTGGTAAACCGTTGGCAACTGTGTGTCTTATTTTACCGGTATGAGATTTGAACCTCAGACCTCCCACTCCAAAAACGAACGCATTACCGCACGACCAACTGGACGATAACAACAGCATTCTCAACCGCGAATATCTCAGAAATTACACTAGCTAAAAAGCTGGATTTTTTGCAAAAGATAAAAAGATAAAGGAGCAAACAATCTTTAAAAAATTAAAAACAAAACTTTGTGAACATTGTGGTATTACTTTCTTGCTACTCAAGAGTATTAGCACTCGGAGAAAAACCAAGACATGTAAAAAAAAGCCCTAAAACCTGGAAGAGAACCGCGGCAGAGATGGAACCGGTCAGGATTTTCTCGACCCGACCGTTAATTTTCAAAATCATTGCCGGTTGACCGGTTTTTTTACAGAAGGTTTTTGTTCACTGATCAATGTATCTAATGAAAAATTTTCAAAAGGGGAGGCATGTGTAAGGTGTTAAAATTTGTGACTTTAGATGGAAACCGGTCGACCCGACCGGTTTCCATCTCTGAACCGCGGGTCGGCCACCCCTGTGCTAGTTGAATTTGTTTTTGCTATTCAAAGACCGTTTTACCAAAAGAAGCAAGTTTTCTCAGCAGTGATAACGGCTCTTGCAGCTGCACCTCCAAAGTGCCTTTTTTTTGTAAAATGTTTAGATTTTCAAGATCAATAATTATATTCTGAAATTGTTGCTTTGGTTGTCGTATAAAAAATGGTAGATTAATTTTGGTTGAATTTGCAACAAAAGTACGAAATCAGATGAAGTTTCGTCACAATATTATAGCACCGTAAAAATCCGTTTTGAAGAGCAAAATTTGCTCTATTTAATGCTGCCTCACTGCACTCGCTCTGGCTCTGGCTTTGTGTCTTAAATGGCAAAACGTGTTTTACTGTTTACGACCAAGAT
Source organism: Trididemnum nubilum (assembly GCA_963965965.1). Lineage (NCBI taxonomy): Eukaryota > Metazoa > Chordata > Ascidiacea > Aplousobranchia > Didemnidae > Trididemnum > Trididemnum nubilum. Next base: position 35,562,861 of record OZ014490.1, read on the forward strand.
CAGCATCTTTGCCGAGGATTCAAGATTATGGTTTACTGTACACATTTGTAGAGTGATGCTAAACATTACAGCACACAAATTAATGGCGTATAATTTTAGATGTTGACGAATGTGAGGACGAGGACAGATGCACTCTTCCTGACGGTACGACTCGAATTTGCGTCAATGTCCCTGGAGATTACGTTTGCAACAACTGCGATGAGTTAGGTCCCAACGTGTTTTCATATTACGGGGAAAGGCAAGGTTGCTGTAGAATTGGTAAGAATTTTTGATTTGGACGTTTAGATGTTTTTCGCATTAAACAAAAGTTTCAGTTTGACATAATAGAATGATTTTAAATTTGCTTTCTTTTTAGCTAGGGCAAAGTTGATTACTGCTGCACTTTCAACTAATCGAACGTAATTGCAATTATTTTCTAATAATGAATTATAGGGCAAAAGATTGTAAAGCACATTCTTACTTATGACGAAGAATAATGATTTTTTTCTACCTGAATAAAAAGCTCCAGACAAGAACAACTAAGGGTTCCAGACAAGAACTCGGCTCCAGAGGGTGATAAGAGCCCCAGACAAGAACACCACTAAATTCGGATATGCTGCTGTAACTCAGAATAAAGTTAATGATCAAATCTCAGCCTAACAACAGAGCTCCCGAATAAAGTTTGTGATCAAAAATTAATGATAAAGTTCAAATCTAGGCCTGACAACACAGCTCCCTTTGAAGAAATGTCGCAGCGGTTGTAAACCGTTGCCAATATTGCGTTCGATTTAACGGCCCGAGATTTGAACCTCAGACCTCCCGATACAGCGACGAAGGCATTACCGCTCGAAAAACTGTAGAATATAGATGTGGAAATAAGGTAACATCAAGCAAATAAAAATACTCTTGAAAAAATTGTGAGCGTGTTAGTAATTTAATTATTTCTTAATTATACATATCATCAATATTTATATTACTCACTGTATGTAAAATCTAATGTTGTGATTTTGTTTTGGCAGACAACTTAAATACTTGTGGAAAAAGCACGACTAATTTGCGTGATGGCGTATATAATCTTCGAATAGTGGGCGGCGAAGATGCGCTGATACAGCGATTTCCTTGGCATGTACGAAACTTTGCCTACACTTCTTTACGGTTTTTACTTGTTTCACCTAATTTTACACGGATGTCGGCTTTGTCGGGATAAATTTCTTCAGAAAAATGTTTTTTACATTCAACCAACTTGACTTTAAGTCAATTTTATTCACAAATAAGTCCTGAAAAATTGAAGTCGCGTAGGTAAATTTTCCAATTTGTAGGTTTGCTGAAGTCACTTTCCGCAATCTGAGTATTTTTTGTTTTATATTTAACTTAAACGACGTCATAAGATGTTTTTATGACGTAACAACTTTGACTTTAGCATTTTATTATAAATCAGTGATAAAAACGAAACGTTTGAACAAATTCTAAACCACCTATGACGCCATTGCAATATGGTCGTGATGTCACTACAATGACATCATCAATACCAGTTTTTCTAAAAAAATTTGGTGACCACTAACCACCCAACCAACCCATATGCAAAAATTGATCCCATGGTTTCCGGTTTAGAATTATTTGGGTGAAATATTTCCCCCCTTTCCCGTGTAAAAATCATTGGTCAAATAGCCCGTGTAAAATAGGGTTTCGCTAATAAGAATATGGCCATTAGAAAAAAATCGACAAAATGTTATTGTTGTTTTTTTTAAGTTCAGTAACTTCGTTAGGATACTATAAGTTGATAAACAAGTCGTTGATGGAAAATCGTAGAATCAAATTAAGACCGAAAAAAGAACCAGCTGATAAATTTGTGGAGAATAATCTCAGAAGACGGTGAAAGTGCCAGCGTTGCTAAAATCTATCATCTTTTGCATAGAATTATGTTCATTTACAAACTAATTTTCATAATTCCAGAATAAATTAATTTTGGTCTTTGCCAACCACTATCCACCTCATATTCTATTTTCGATATGGTTTTAATCGATCGTTACCGCTACAATTTTGGTGTAATCAACTACTGGAGCAAAAGCGCTGCAGTGTACTTTCTATCGATCACTTTTGCCTTTCCGCTTTAAGTTGAAGCAACAAACATAAGATTCTCAACAGTCAACACGTCACTTTGTTTGTATTTTCAATGCTATATGCTTTGCGTTTGATTTAAGGCCCAGCACAGCTAAATTTATGTTTTCATTGCGAATATTTCCGTGAAGGTAGCGAGGGAGAAGATCGATACTTACCAGCCACACGCACGACCGACTGCTCATTACCTTTTTTCACTTCGTTTTAGTAAAGTCTTGATCAATTTCAACCAAAATTTGTAATCGAGATGCGTTTTTCCGGGAATCATCATTTGCAGAATCATAAACTTTATAGAGGATTTCATTGCACATGTAGAGACAGACACAGATACATGACATGCATGAAGCAACTGGGATCTTCAGATTTTAATTATCTTGAATTATAACCAGGGATGTGGAAGCGGAAGCGGAAGTGGTGTAAGCGGCAAAGTTTCCTGGAAGTGGAAGCGAAAGCTGGAAGCGGTAAAAAGGTACCGCTTCCGCTTCCACTTTGGCCATTAATATCGAACGTTAAAACTTGAATGTGACGCGATTTTTTTAAAAAATGTACAACGAAAAGTGAATGGTTTTTTGATCATTTTTTGCAAAGAAACATTTTAAAAGCCTTATCATTCCCTTAGATCCGGGGCAGGCCCCACCCCTTTCATCCTATAAATGGACCATGCAGCTGACCAATTTGTTTTTAAAATTATAAGTGTTCAAAATTTTTCTAGTTTAGTACCAAAATTTAAAGATTTTCTCAAAATTTGTTTAAAATGGGGCTTTGCCCATGTTTTGGGGCTCTACTCGAATAAACAAAATCTGGGACCATACTCGTATAAAACACCATTCACCAACATAAACAAAGTTAGTTTTCAGTTCCAGCATTTTAATTTTTTTCTCTGCAATAATACGAGGGTCATTTGATAAATAAGGTAAATTTTTTAGTATAAGGACTTATAATTCAAATAGAAGCTTAATTTTTTTTTCTTCTTATTCACATGGATGAAATTTTTTTGCCGATTAAAAAAAAAATTTTAAGAGTTCTGGTAATAAACAAAAAGGTCAGATAAAGAAGCATTCTCCAGGATTGAACAACTATCAGTTATCGAGTTTGTAGTTGCAGAAGGGTGCAAAGCTGCGGAAATTCATAGAAGAATGTCAGCTGTGTATGGTGCCACATGTTTTATAAAGAACAAACTTAAAAAACAAACGCAGAGGACAAACATAAATAACAAACGCAAAAAAGACATAAAGAACAAACGCAGGGGTCATCAGTCGAAAGGAGTCATCTTGCATCATGACAATGCAAGGCCTCACACAGCAACCCAAACGGTGCAGACCATCAACAACCTCGGCTGGGAACTGCTCCCTCATCCCACTTACACCCCAGAACTTGCCACTTCAGACTTTTACCGGTTTAGTCCCATGAAAGAGTTCACGAGAGGCCCAAAGTTTAAAAGTAACGATGAAGTCAAACGTGTTGTGAGCGACTGGCTGAGACACTAGTCTAAAGATTTTTATGCTGAGGGAATACAGAAGCTTCTGAATTATAAGTGCATATCCTAAAAAAATCACCTTATTTATTGAAAGACCCTCGTACATTCTTGAAAAGCAAGCAAGATGAGAGCATTACAACGTCTCTCAAACAAAGTTCAATTTTTGTATGACTTTAAAAAATGATGTTATAATGCTTGTTTTAATTATTGCAAGTACGGTTTGCGACAAAAATTAGTGGTACTGTCGGATCAGAAATGGAACCGGTCAGGATTTTCTCGACACGACCGCTAAACTTCAAAATCAACGCCGGTTGACCGGCGGGTCGACCGGTTTCTGCCCGGGCCGGTAAAACATTTTTTTACAGAAGGTTTTTATTTACTGCTCAATACATCTAATGAAAATTTTTTAAAAGGGGGGGCCATGAGTAAGGTGTTAAAATTTGTGATTCCGGACGGGGGTCTCAGAAAAAAATATGCTGAAATAATTTTGCGTTTTTTGCAAAAACAACTCAATTTTAAGACCTTTTTAGGTTAAATTTCGGTTTGAAGGACCGGTTTTGAGTAGCGCAAAACGTGTACAAAATAAGCATAAAAAAACTGGAGGGCACAAGGTAAATTATTTGCCGTTCTTTCTAATAATATTATGCGTAAGGCCAAGAAAATGAAGTTACAAGTTTTTAGCTATTGGTGACAGATTATTTGCAATTTGCCGAGCAGCAAACACTAAACTGTTATGCATTAGCTAGAAAATATTCGAAATATAATGTGCTCCAGCAGTTTGTAGAAATACTGCTACTTCAGAACAAGCCATGGCTAGTCAGATATAAAAAAATAAAAGCTATGTCTTTCTTGCCCAGCAGTGTAGAGTGTGGTAAATTTAAGTTGAAACAAGCTTTTCAAAACGGCAAGATTTTAGCATGTAGTAAAAAAAAATCTGAAATCTGCGCCACTTCTACACTCAAGCTGATTAAAATGATGCTAAAATGCCAGGCAACGCAAGCCTCTTCCACATGGATGCTTTATTATAATCTGATTACGCGATTTCAACGTATGTTTTTCACTTCTTTGCTTTGTACAGAGCTGGACAGCGCTGTTTCGAGCGTTTAGCTCTCATCGGCAGCCCTCAGCTATCTTTAGCTAAAAGCTCGAAACAGCGCTGTCCAGCTCTGTGCTTATATGACTTGAGCTACAATGTGAAATATCATTGGAGCTGCAGGGTTGGTGGTTGTTATAGCCACCTAACTGCCAGTGGAAGTTGACAAGGCTTCCCAGGAGTCGACCATGAAGGACATCAAGATAGTGCAGTTCTTTGCTTTGTGCCGTGGCACAATGCCCCCCTAAATACGTCCCTGGATGTGCATGTCTAAATGGTCTCAGCATATTAGTCACAGCTTGAAACCATTCAACAAATGTTTTCAAAAGGTGTGGTTAGTTAACAATGTTTTTTTATAAAAAGTTTCATTTATAATAAAATATATACAGGATATATATTTCGGTTGGTGCTTAGATGTCTTTTAGTTGCATAAAAGGAGAATTTGACCGGTGTTTCAACCGGCAAGACCGAACAGTCGAAGAATCTTGTCCTGACCGGCAACCCGACCGGTTTCCATCACTGTGTCGTATTACCGCTAGATTCTTGTATTGTTTTTTGATTTTGCTATCCTAAAAATGCACGTTGCTAGCAAAATTTTGGAGCAAGCCACATGCACAAACAAGTGATTAAAAAAAAACTCTGCAAATGGGGAAGCTACGCCCCAGGGCTACCTAATGATAACCGCATGAAAATTTGCGCTTAACAGCGCAGATGCAGGTGAAATAAGTTATTATCCCGAGCGTTTGGAAATCCGTCACCAGACCCCAAATAATCGCTCATTATTGTTCTGGGTAAATGTTGAGAGAAATCCGCATCAGCTGAAACACAGCAACCATGTGATTAATTAGACTTTTCGTTTCAGGGCCGCTCCAAATCCGAATTCCTGACTACGGCCATGCGCAGATCCTTGCTATGACAAACCACTAAATACAATTATATAATTTGGTTGGATAGAATGTTTTTAAGATGATGATAACAAAGCTGTTTTGTTTTGATTTATCTGGAAAAAGTTTTTGCGAAAAAATTTCAAGATTACAAAATTTAATGCAAAAATTACGTCATCAAGTGGTGGAAGCGGAAGCGCTAAGCGTGGAAGCGGAAGCGATTTAAAAATTGCCGCTTCCACATCCCTGATTATCACAATTTTTATCAAATTGAATAATTTTTAGGCATATATTCGATTCTTAGAAGGCATTTTCCTTTGCAACGGTGTATTAATCCATGAAGACTGGGTCTTATCTCTGGATAATTGCTTTGATTTTTTTCCGTAAGTGCCAGTTTTGTTTCAAATTCGTTTATTTTTGAAAGTTTTATTTATTTTCTATACATTTCCACTGATCAGCACACGTCGCCACACACGGTGATTCCGCATCCAGTCGAGCAGTCATTTCAAGCATTGGTTTTGCCGGAAGGTCTTTTTTAGCTTGACCGCATATTGCACAAAGAAAGCAAAAAGCAATTAAAAGATTCATCTAAAATTTACAAAGCAGAAGCTAAGACTATTTGACAACAAGGCCTGTCTTTTTCGGCCTAAATGTTTCATTGAGCATGTTTTAGACGTAACCAAATAAGTGAGGGATGATTTGACTTAGCAATGCAATTCTTTGAAGTCGCTCTAAACAAGCGCAAAATTTCTTTCAAATAGCTCTAAAATGGCTATTTTTTCTGTAAATTGCAAAGATCGCCGCAGAGGACTTAGCTACCAAATATCGTTCCTAATGCATTTTAAACGTGCAGCAGTTTATTCAACACACCGGGTGCTGGATACTGTACAAACTTCGGCATGGAAAAATGTTATCTCTTGGTTCGAACGCCTTCTTTAGCGAAATTCTGGATATGTGCTGCGTAATAATACGCAGGGTCGCTTTTTTTGTGTGATAAAAAGTTCTTTTAAACGTTAATTTTTGGTGAACTCAAAACGAAGTTTCATTTTATTAAAGGTTAACTCCGGTTTTAGAATTATTTAATTTGGTAGAACAATGCGAAACTTATGTGAGCAGTATTCGGGATAAAAATCATCCAAACATTTTATAAGAATTGTGCGGCCAAAAGCTCAAAAAAATGTAATGTGGTCTTTCAAAAAACTTTGGGCACCTCTGAGATAAATCAAAATGCTTGGAAGTCTGGCCTAATTATTAAATGCTTTTTGAAACGTGCCAAAGTTACGTTCTCTAATTACGAATTGTTTAAAGATGAAATTACTCGCTTAAGATGTATTTTCGCAAAAAAATTGATTTACTAGTTGTTTTTTTGATAAACGCTTGAGAAAATTTTAAAATAGCACCAAACTGGACTCACAAGATAAAGAAGTTGATAAGTATGCGTACTTACAGTACTTGGTTTGCCGTATTTTGGAAAACTATCGCGTAAATTTGTGTCCCAATATTCTACCTTAAGAAAGCAAAGGTTTAACCAAATTATGAATACAGTAATAAAGAAACAGATGATAAAATTTAACTAATAATTTGAGATGATAGAAACAAATAACTGCTCCAGCCGCCTTGTAATTAGTTAAAAAAGAAACTGGTAAGCTCATTAAAAAACACCAAATTAAATTTATAATGTTCTTGAATAAAAAATGATTTAGAAATGATTGTTTTTTATTTTGTAGCATCGATGTAAACATCGCTTCTGAGATCCAGGTTATGTTGGGAGTGAGCAATATTGATGACATACACACCGGCTCAAACCTACAATTATTTTCCGTTCAGAATGTAAGTTAATTGTAAATACAAAACAGGTTTATTTTACGCTCTTCTAAAACCAAATAGACTGGCAAGGGGGGTCTTCTTCCCAAAAAGTAATTAATTGAAGGTAGTTAATAGTAGATAGAAGTAGTAAATAGAAACGAAGCCCGTTAATTTGGCTTCTAAAATAAAAATCATCTTTTAACCGCGTCCTGCAAAAGCATTTCTCCAAAATGTTGGTGATCCCCTTTTAGGCCTTCTCGTAAGCTCATATTTTAGGACTGAATTATAAATCTCGGTATCGGGATTTTCGGGGGTTTTCAATGACAAAACTCCGAGATTTCACAGGATTGATATAGCTCGAAAATAAACAATTGTGCTGTAAAATATGGGAAATTTGATTCAATGTAAGGCGATTTAGCAAGTTAAATGACAAGAATTTGACAAAGCTCTGACTTTTCGATAAAAACAATCTTTTTTTTACATTTGGAGACATGGCGGTTCTTCTTGTTTGCAACACTGCCACCCAATTTAATTTTGTTGCAACTTGATGTTGTAATTTCAAATGCGTGCTTCTTCTTGAGTCGTTTTATGAAATTTTGTTTTTCCACAATCTGAAAAAATCTTAAGCCGCATGGAATGGCTGGAAACAGAATTTCTTGAGAAGGGAGCATTAAGGAAGCAGGTCGGACCGGGCTCTTTGGGTCGGATTTGGGTTTAAGATTGACAAAATGTCGGGCTTGATTCTGACGTGGTATACGTTATACCCTGCCTTGTGTTTTAGCTTTCGGTGCTAAAAAAGCATAATTAAAACAACTTTGTAACACTAAAAGACGACTTTGTTTAAGCGTCAATACACTTTTTGATAAGAACAATAAAAACACGAAGCCCATTATTGCTCAAAATTTAAATATAAATTAAGAACATTGCCAGCCTCAGCAGCAAAAAATTAAGAAGAACAAAAAAGAATAAATTTCAAATAATAAGATACATAAGTAAATGTTCATTTTCTTGGAGGAAAATAATACGGGACTTCCGCCAGTTCCTTTTCACCAGCAATTGCCCCTTCATGCTGTGAAGGTTACCTATATTTTTAGCACTCAATCGTATTCAATGCAAACAAAGTGATTTTTGTCTCAGGAAAAAAATGTTGATTTTAAATCGTTTGTGGTTTGAGTAAAACAGATGGCCGATTAAGTATTTGAACCTAGCTCTGTTCAATCACGGCAATTTTAAACACTGGCGTCTTTAACCATTATGCCAGCACAGCACACGAACCCAGTTGACTAAAATCAGTTGTTAAATTTAACTTTCAAAAAGTGATTTTTGGGGAGGTCCATTCGGAAGGTTACAGGGGTTGGTACCCTCAGACTACGTAAAAATACGTGTCCTTAAAATATCTTCTGATATTTAAAAAAACCAGCGCCCTGGCTCAAGCCGTTCACTAAATTGATATTTGGAGGTTCACTTGGGAAGGTTCCGGGGGGTGGTACTCCCAAACTATGTCAAATTTTTTGTCTCTTGAATATCTTCTGATATCAATAAAAAGTGGAGCCTTAGCTCAATCACTTCAACAAATTGATTTTTTTGGGTTTTTTGGGGGGAGGTGGTACCCCCAAACTATGTCCAAGTATTTTTCTGTTAAAGATCTACTAATATAAAAAAACAACTAGCACCCTAGCTTAAGCCATTAAAAAAATAATTTTTGGGGGGTCCATTTGGAGGTTTCGGGTGATTGGCACCCTCATACTATGTTAAAATATTTTTTAATTAATATCTCTTCCTATCAAAAAAAAAAAGAAAACTAGGGCCCTAGCTTAACTCTTTAAAAAGTGGTTTTTGGGGACTTATTTGGGGGTTGCGGGGTGATGGTACCCCGAAACCACGCCAAAGTATTTGTCGATTAAATATCTGGTAACATCAAAAAAGAAATTGAGCCTTAACTAAAGTTCCAAAAAAATTAATCTTTTGTGGGGTTCATGTGATGATTTCCGGAGGGGAAGAGGGGGTTGGTACTTATTAAACTATGTCCAAGTATTGTCTGTGAAATATCCTCTAGTATCAAAAAAACTAGCACCCTAGCTTAAGCCGTTAAAAAAAATCATTTTTTGGGGGTCTTTACAGAGAATGAAACCTGAAAACTGTGATCATATCTAATATCAAAATAACAAATGCTAGATTCAATATAATTTTGGAATGAGAAAACCAATGGCCAACTAGATAATTGAACCCATGTTTATACAATTGCAATGGTTTCATATGCTGCTGCGTTTAACCACTAGGCCAGAGCAGCACATGGATATACGTGACGAAACTCAATTATTAAAATCTCATATTAAACTTTGTTATCACAAGTTTTTAGCGCGTCTTCTCCTAACCACGTGATGTAGTGCCTTCAAAAATGCAGGTGCTTAACTTTATATATAGACTTATCATATCTCCAAATTTCAAGTTTCCAGCTTTGGAGGTTTTGAAGTTTTTGCTTCCAATATAAAAGTTCTTAAATAAATAACTAAAAAAGTGTCGGAACCATAGGCGTAGCCAGGGGGGGGCCCAGGGGGCCCGGGCCCCCCCCCAATCAAAATACCACTAACGACAAAAAGTTATGACAACATAGCCTGGCGATGTTTAGTTGCAGTTTTTTTTTCAGTAATTACGCACATAACAGTAATTAACAATAATATTAATGACAACAAATGAGTCCCGGGGCCCCCAACTAACAACCAGGGGGCCCTTACTAACAACAACTAGGGGGCCCTGGAATCCTTAACCGACAACCAGGGGGTCCGGGACCTCTAACTGAAAACCAGGGGGCCCATAACTGACGACCAGGAGCCCCAGGGCCCCTAACTAACAACCAAGGGACCCTTAACCAACAATCAGGGAGCCCCTTAACTGACAACCAGGGGGGCCCAGGCCCCTAACCGACAACCAGGGGGCCCCTAAACCTCAACCAGGGGGCCCCAGGGCCCCTAACCAACAACCAGGGGGCCCCGGAGTGCCTTGCTGACGACCAGGAGGCCTCGAGGCCCCTAACTCACAACCAGGGAGCCCCAGAGCCCCTAACTAACAACCAGGGGGCCCCTAACCAACAACCAGAGGGTCAAAAGCCCCCTAACCGACAACGAGGGGCCCTCCTAACTGACGATCAGAGGGCTTCAGGGCCCCTAACCAACAACCAAGGGATCCTGGAGTCCCTAACTGACGACCAGGGGGCCCCGGGGCCCCTAACTCACGACCAGGGAGCCCCAGGGCCCCTAATTAACAACCAGGGGGCCTAGGCTCCTAATCGACAAGCAAGGGGCTACGGGGCCTCTAACTGGCAACCAGGGAGCCCAAAAGCCCCTGACTGACGACCAAGATTTCCGGGCCAGGGGCCCCTTAATGCAAATTTTTAACAATTTATATGCAAAACCTGTGAGAAATCTAAGAGTTTTGATCTAAAAGTTGCCACCCCAGGCCCTCGTTTAACGTTATTATGAACTTAATTATTTACTGCTAAAGTATTGCAGGAGGCAATGTTCGTTACTTCCCCCTATAGACCAAATCACTTACAATTAAAATTTTACACCATAATGCAAGATTCTAAGCGTGTTTTGGGATTTAATTGCAAAAAGAGGATTGAACAACTAAATTTTTTCGATTGGCTTTGACATGTTAAAAATCTAGTTCTTTGAAATGGCTCTGAACTCGTGCGAAATGTGATCCAATGGAATTTAAATAGCTTTTTTTTCCAAAAACTTATAAAAATCGCCCAGCGGCTGGGGGCTTTGCCCCCAGACCCCCATAGCCACCGGCGGCTGGGGGCTCTGCCCCCATACCCCCGTCTCTGATACGTTTGAGTACACTAGCTTACTCAACACGTCTTCCAAGTTAGACATTTACACTTTTCAACAATTAGTTTTCGCCCTCTCCCTTTGCCAATATCCTGGCAAAGTGCCATCAGGCTACAGCTTCAGATCTTCCATTCTACGATATCTTTGCCCCACAAAAAGTTACTTTTTCGAAAATTTCTGATGACGTCATTGCGTGTGATTTGTGGTTTGGGCCCCCCCCAATCAAAAATCCTGGCTACGCCTATAGTCGGAACCATCATAATTTAAATTTAGAAGCTGAAACTGCATTCCCAAGCGCTTCTAAATTTGAAACTTTTATTCTCCTGCTGCAATTAGCTTTTGAGCTAGAGCTGTTTCAATCTTCAATTAGCATTTCAGTTTTTGGCTTGGAAACCCGTATCACGTAACTGATTGCCCCCACAGTTTGCACAAAGAATGATCCGTATGTGCCCCATCTAAGTTCTAAACTTCAAGTTTTTACCTTTAGCTGTTTTGAAGTTATAGCGTTTTTGACCTCTGGTTGCCAAATTCGTAATTTTGCACGGAAAACTGTAGGGACTTCCAATGCAAAGCGTTGCCGAAGTCCCAATTCTGCATTAAATCAAAATGATGAAATTTTAATGGTTTGCCAGTATTTGCAAGCAAAATTGCAACGATTTCGAGATTATAAATACTTTTATAACTGAGGCGGTCAAATTGGATGCTGAGTGCCGAACGGCTCTCAACCGCTGCAACATTTCTTCTTAAGGAGCTGTGTTTTTTCGGCAGACGCAATTTATGACGCTGAGATGGGCCCCGCAAACTTCTCTCACGTTTCGGCGTAGTACAGCAAGCATGATGAACGATTTGATTTGATTTTATACGCTTTGATTTTCAGACCGCTAAACATAAAACTAGATGCTTTTGTATTATTGTAAACGGCGTATATAGCGTTTCCGGTTAGATTGAAATCCGGTATCTAATTTTGCAGATTTGCATTAGTGCTTTAGCTCGTTTTGTTTTCTATTTAATTGAACCGGGAATACTTCCAGTCATACTAATTTAGCATATGTTTGTTTCTTCTTTCAGTATTTTCAGCAAAATCCGACCAGCCCTAATAGCTTGGTTTTGTTGCGCCTCAGCGAATCAGCTGATACAACCGGACCATGGGTGAACCCTATTTGCTTACCCGGTGGTGAACTACCTTCAGTGGGACAAACCTGCTACACAACTGGATTCGGGATTACTGGTCAGTGAAACATACTTTATGAAACCAGGTGGTGTCACACTACAACGTATAACTGAGCGCATGCAAAAAATTGCACATTTGCTAACGTGCGATAGCGATAAGTTTCAAACACGCAGGCATACGTTGGTACATAAGTTGCCATAAGTAGAGAACAAAAAAGGTACTAGTATGCTACTTAGTTTTCAGTATATACCGACAAAATGAAAATATACGTTGCGCGTACGGTAGCATACTCTAAATAAATTATGCTAGAGGTTGGCCTACGCTAAAGGTACATTGCTTATACGTCACGCACGTTTCTTGTATCTTTATTCTACTGTAAATCCAGCCGCTTTGTGATAACGCTGGCCTAACTGTACCAGTGCTGCTAAATCGAATTGATCATAGAAATGAAGGCTGTTTAGCTGCAACACCAACAAGATCTGATTAGGGTCGAATTCAGAGCTGCCGTCGAGGGTAGGCTTAGCCTACCCTCTAATTTGGACGAAGTAAAGTCGCATAGGCTCCCTGCTTGGAAATCACGTAAAATCCTCCATTTTCCATAGAATTTTGCAAGGATGACCACAATTTTCCCGAAAAAAATACACCGATTCTCGGCGAAGAACTTTTTTTGGTCTTCACCTTTTTTCCAGCGAAACACTGCCGAAATTTAATTCCAATCGGACCAAGGATTTTTTTGCAATTTTTGCCCATTTTTAGGCTGCAATTTGACCCAGAGCCTACCTCATTCTTTTGTTTGGACGGCAGGACTGGCCGGATTTACCATACGTCACAATAATACAGTGTCGAGGGCTTTGTGCTTGAAAAGCCCAGCGCTTAAAATGCTTTGAGATCTCTGCTTTGAGATGGAAAAACCTTTTTTTGGTCTTCACCTTTATTTGGCAGAAAAATGCAGCAAAAATCCCGAAAGTGCCAGGGGCCTCGGGCAGTATAAATTCGGCTCTGGATCTTCTAGGTCTCCCTCTTAAACATTTAGACTGCTAGCCTACTTTTTGGCTCCTTTTTTTATGCAAGGAATGATGAAGAATGGCCGAATAAACTCGATAAAATTTTCCCTGCAGCCTTTAATCTGAACTGATTGTCAAAGGCATTTTCTTTAGCGTTAAGAGTTCTAGAAATTGTGCGAATGTGATGCAATCACGAATCACTTTCATTTTATAAGCGATATAAGCCTCTTAAAAATGAAGCTTTCATGCCCAAGCATTTGAATGTATTGTGCACTGAATTAGAAAGTGAGAGAAGATGAACGAGCGAAAGCACAAAAAAAAACGACCAGGTCGTTTCATGCTGCTTTTTTTTATGACACATTGACAGGGTGCTGCACAATCGGCAGGAGTGCATTCATAACACTTTTGGTATGGCTCCGCAATTTTCCAATTCAGCCAGTATCTTACGAAGCTTCCATTGAGAAACGTAAAACGCATAATATGGGGCACCAAGTGTGTACCTATATTTGCAGTATTTTTTCTTGTAGATTTATGAACAAATAGTCACTATTTATTATACTCGTATAGTCACTGTTTATTACATAGTCAAAATCAAAAAAACTGCCGCAGAATAAATCGCTGTTGCAAAAATAATTAGTTCAAAAAAATTGCACGCAAAAAAAACGCTGCAAAAATATGTAGTTCAAAAAAAAACTGTGTACAAAATAAACCGTTGCAAAAATTCGATCCAGACACTTTTGTATATTGGTTAGCGGAGCTTGACGGAGCGCTATTTTCTGCTCTTTAATGCGCTCCATATTTTAAACTATTAAAAGCTCAAGGCGACGATTGCTTTAACGGTTGATAGCTAAGCATTTGTCATTTATGCTTTAGTGACGCGGTTAGAGAAAAACAGCCGATAGCACTGTCCACTTTCAATTTGTCTTTTTGTGTTTGTCCCGGCGCGCAACGTTTTAAAAGTTCAAGGCGACGAGTGCTTTAACAACTGGCAACGAAGGCTGCTTAGCAGAGGTGGAGTCGAGGACACAAGGCTCGAGGCCAAGGACAGCCTTTTCGAGGACAGAACCTCTCGAGGCAAAGGACAGGAATGCTCGAGGCCAAGGCCAAGGACCAAGGACACAGCCGCAAGTGTTCTCCGAAAAAAAAGTCTTCAAAAAAGTTTTTCAGGCAATCTCCACTTTATAGCTGCAGTCGGAATTTTTGATTGGGGAGGCTTAAACCACAAATCACATGCAACGACGTCATCAAAAATTTGCCTGTTGGCACTTAACCAGGATTTCGCAAAGGAGAGGGCTTAAACTAATATAGTTGAAAAGTGCAAATACGTAACTTTATGGACGAGAAAGCCAGTGTAACTTAATCGTATCACAGACGGAGGGTCTGAGGGCGGGCCCCCAGCCGCCGGAGGCTTTGGGGGTCTGGGGGCGAAGCCCCCAGCTGTTGGGCGATTTTTTGTAATTTTTTGGAAAAAAAAGTTAATTTAATGCCATTGAATCACATTTTGCACATGTTTAGAACCATTTGAAAGCACTAGATTTTTGACATTTGAAAGCCAATTAAAAAAATTAAATTGTTTAATCCTCCATTTAGTCGCAATTTAAGTCCAAAACACGTTTAACGTCTTGCATTTTGGTTTTAAAGTTTAATTGTACGTGATTTGGTACAGGTAGGGAAAAGCAAGGTGCATTATCTAGTGCTTCATTTTAGCAGTAAATGAAAACCCACTTGAAGATTTTTCGTAGAGATTTTTGTTTTGCCTTGAAAATAACCAGTTATAGAAGTGCATGTTAGGCCGGGGGGCCCAGGCCCCCTCAATTGAAGTTCAACAATTTGTTCAATTAGCATTTTCCATGGCTAATTTTTTTAAAAAGTATTTTGTGCATAAAAACTGGCGAGGTGGAGGTAAATTAATGAATTGTTATTGAAAAATAGTACAATAGATGGTTACGCTTACTAACCATGTTATTGCCGGGCCGGATTTACATCGCGCTGGGCCCCTGGCACTTTGGAGATTTTCGCAACATCTTTCTGCCAAATGTAGGTGAAGACCATAAAAAGTCTTAAGATTTGAGCGCAGGGCCCTGAGCTAGTACTGCGCCATATTGTGGTAAATCCGGCCTTGGTTAATGCATTACGTTCATAAAAAGTCTAGATGTGATCTTGAGATAGCAACTTTTAGGATGAAAACTATCCATTTCTTTCAGGTTTACGTTTAAATTTGCTGGCAAAAATTGATTTGAGGGAGTCCCGGGGCCCCTGGTCTTCAATATTGTTGTTCGCTAAAGAGTTGTAAACGGGCCGATTAGTTCAGGCCCGAACCCGAAAACTAATTTGAAGCCCAAATCATGCCCGAAAAAATCCGAAAGTTAAGTTACAACTGAAAAATTAAGCAGTATTGTCAAATTATTTTGATTATATTTTTGTGCACCTAAGACAAAAAGTACGTTTCGGGCCCGAATTAAGTCCGAATTAAAAAATAGGCCCGAGCCCGACCCGAAAAGCCCGGGCCGACCTACGACTCTATTCGCTACTGGTGTAAGCGAAAAATGCTTAAAAGAAACTGAAACTGCAGAAACAATAGGCATTTTTGTCACATTTTTGTCATTGGTGAAATTTTAATTAGGGAGGGAGGCCCGCTTGGCTAAGCCTATGCTCCAATTGCGGAAAATAAAAAAGGTATTTGCAAATTTTCCGCGAGGTTTCTGGCGTTTTCCAACAAAATTTCAACGGTTCAAAAAATAATGCTGTTCTCGAGCCGAGGACAGGGCAATTTTCGAGGACCTAAGGCTTCGAGGCCAAGGACTTGAGACTTCAAGGCCAAGGACTTCAAAATGTGTCCTCGAGGACGTCCTCGAGGCCAAAGACGTCCTCGAGGACTCCACCTCTGCTGCTTAGCTATCAACTGCTAAAGCAATCGTCGCCTTGAACGTATAATAGTTGGAAATATAAAGAGCATCAAAGAGCAGCCGATAGCGCTCCTTCACGCTCCACTAACAAATATGCAAAAGTGTCTGGATCGCATTTTTGCAACGGTTTGTTTTGCGCGTAGTTTTTTTTTTGCGATTACTTATTTTTGCAACGGTTTATTTTGTGCAAAGTTGTTTTTTTTTTGAAATATTTATTTTTGCCACACTGTATTCTGAGGCAGTTTTTTTGACTCTGATTATTCAATAAACAGTGACTATAATATAAATAGTAACTATTTATTCATAGACATGCAAGAAAAAGTATCGCAAATGTAGGTATACACTTGGCGGAGTTGGCGTCCCATAGCAAAAACTTCTGGACATGGAAAACTTTTATGCCTCTGTTTCAATTTACAAAATTACCTTCAGTTTCAGCTGGCTTAGATCTTTGCAAAAACTTGATATCGGGCTTGGGCAAAAAATATTCTACTCAATAAGGTTAAAGTTTATAAGAACTGTTTACGCTAATCAGTTTGTTGAGTGGAAACCACTCTTATATTAGAATCAAGAGTTTAAAGATTTTTTGCTTCGGTGTTGAACCAATCATATTGAACATGTTGCTAAAACCTCAGTGTATACACAACCCAGCAATCACAATAACGAACAAAAAAGTTAGCAGCCAGCTTGTCGCATGCAACTTTTTTACGATACAGCTCATTGCAAAATGCACTCGCAGAACATATAGTGTCACTTCGCATTTTTCCGAACTCCGAAACGGCTGGTCATGAAAAGCTTCATTCCATTCAAGGTTTAGGTCGCTTTGTGGCGTGATTACAAATTTCTTAGCGAATTCAAGTTCAACCGAAATACGAAGAGCCACTAAATTTGAAAAACGACATTAAAACACTATTTTAACATTTGCCTGCTTTTTGTTTCAGATGA
Organism: Trididemnum nubilum; assembly: GCA_963965965.1. Classification (NCBI taxonomy): domain Eukaryota; kingdom Metazoa; phylum Chordata; class Ascidiacea; order Aplousobranchia; family Didemnidae; genus Trididemnum; species Trididemnum nubilum. The sequence goes on from OZ014490.1 coordinate 35,580,074, forward strand.
AACCGAATTTAATTTCGCGGGATTTTTGCAGCAAGTCGACCAGCAAGTGCAATCGGACGAAACCTGTTCAAATTACTTCGAGCCGTTTTCGCCCGATATTGTGTTTAATGCCGAGGAACATGTTTGTGTTGGTGTTGACTCCAATGGCAGAGGGCCATGCACAGGTAACTACTTTGCCTTAAAGCAGGGGTGTCCAAAATTCTGCCAGCAAGCTACTTGCAGCCCGCGAAGAAATTTAATCTGCACCACGTCGAGCATGTCAATTTGGCCCGCCACCAAAACTACGTTAGCATTCGTGAACGAAAGATACTGATGTGGCAAATCTTGGTCTTCATCGCATTTTCCTACCCAAGAGCAGTCAAAGATTTGTTTGGTCTTTCTTCATCTTTTTTCCACTCAAAAGTTGTTGAAGATCTTTGTTTTACCCACTGCAACATCCTGCAGTTCGACGAAAATGCTTCTCCATTATGCTTCTTCTCTCATTTCGGGATTTGTCGACTTCTTTCGCCCGCTCCCAACTTCGTTGAGTCCAATTTTGCTCATCATCAAAAATTTTGGAACCCCCGGTCTAGATCTAATTATGATCCCTCCCAGTCACTCAGGCAAGCGGCTATTGAACTGTGTGCGGCCAGAAGGTCGCGTATGTGCCGCAATAAAATGCTCAAACTATTAGAAGCGAGTTGAAGCAAGCGCAGTTCAAACGACAATTAATTTCGTGAAAATATTTTGATCTTTAACCTGAAAAATTAAATCAGAAAAATTTCATAATGAACCAGAAAAATTTCATATTTCACGTATCCATGAAGCATAATTATAATTATTATTTTGTTTCTTAGATTTGTGTAATTCAAAGTATACTCAGCTACGATGAATTGTAGGAAACGTCATTAAACAAATTCAAACAAGACAGTTGACGTAGCTATTGCAGATTCCACGAGCTGTTAGCTGATCAAAATGATAGTTACACAGCCTTGTTCTTAGCTTGCTTCCGGTGACGCTTTGCTCTTTCATCAACGAACGATTATAGAGGTTCAGTTTACACTGGACAAAAAATCACGAGTGTACTTTAGTTTATTTCAAACAGAAATATCGATACGCCCGGTGTACCGCCTTGCCAGTGTGCACAAGCTATAAGAATACGCTCGTACGCTCACAGTTTTACGCACAGAATAAACTGGACCTTTAGTGCTGCCAAACATTGATACCTACCTGTTTTTGGCAGGATTGTTTTCATTCAAAATATTTTTCCTAAGTATCGAGCAATGATATTCCGCTTTTAAGTCGTTGCTATACCTGCACTGCAGTCCAACTGATTTTTTTAGCTGCAAAATTGTCTCAATCTGTATAGATGTCGCGTCCTGCATAATTTTCTTCGGCGGGTCCGAGACGGCTGGAGGCTGCCAGTCCCTGCTCTAACTGAATTTGTCATGCTTACGACCGAAATATGGATGTGCATTACGTGCGCAGCATGGTTGTTAATTTGACCTAACACTACAAAATATTGCCTTAAAAAAGCGCCACAAATACCACATTTGCTATACATTGTATTTTTGATGATTCAGGTGACGCTGGTGCCCCACTTATGTGTCAAAGATGCGACACTTGTGACTGGTATGTGGCAGGAATTGCAGCTATTGCAGCTGAATGTGCTGTAGCTGGTGCTTACGTTGGATATCTTGAAATAAACGCTGCCTCCGAGGCATGGATTATAGGCACTATGTCTAATGGTCTAGCTTCCTACACTCCAGAGCAATGCGACCGGCCTTGTAAGTATCTCTGAACTTATACTTGTTGAAATCAGTTTTACTTGAATGATAAGCATATAAAACGTAGCTAATAAGTAGATAGACATAATACTCATATGGTTGCTAATATACAGTAGTTTCTGAACAAGGGTTTTGATTTTCTTGTACAGGCTCTGTTAAAAATTACAAAATCGCTGAGCGACTTGGCGTTCTATCCCCTTTAAATTCATGGTTATTCTGATTTACTACTAAAATTTACAATTGCTTTTAAATGACTTAAAAAACACACGCATGCTTAATAATGCAAAATAGTATAGCGGCTGGAAATTGCCAGACTCCCGCCATAAACGAAGATTATATCAAAGTAGAAACACGCAAATTTTTTGCTTTGATACGATTAGTAGCTTAGTCAGTGTGAAGGGGGAGAAAGCAATTGCCTCCTCTCCCATTCCTGCCCTGTCAACCAAGTGCTAAATAACACTATTATGTTTTTCACTTCACTTCTGCGCCAGGCTTTTGAAGCATACACTAAAAGTCATTTAGCGCTGTTTTCAAAACACTTATGAAGGGGCGGAAAAGATGGGCAAATATGTCAAAATCAATACTTAAATTTTGTGACAAATTTATAAAAAATTTGAAGGTTTGCCTCAAACTACACCTCTTCTTTTGCAAAAGTAGCAGTATTTTTTACGTCAAAAACTGTAGCAGGGTTCTATAAGTTAATTTTCTTTCAAAGTCGTTCAATCAGTCTTTCGGAATCCTGCAGTAATAAATTGACTGAAATTTTCAAATTATAAGGTACCATAACCCAATATAGGTCTATCTTTGTTACGCAATCAATTCAGACGTCTTTTTTAAGTGCCAATTAATATGAGACATCTTTGAAGCAAAAAGTTGAACCAAAATTGGCTTAAAACTGCATTATTTTTGAAAAAAATTGAACCATCTTTCAAACGCTTGAGGCGGATCTTCCACACTTTTTATGTCATATAAGGTAATCCGTACAGTATATTAACCTCTTCTCGGGAAATTAGTTGTTGGTCTCAAACATCCATTAGTTACATCCAGGTTAAGGGCCTGCTACAACCAAAATCCGATATTCAACAAAAAGATTAAGTTCAACTGGCATTCTACTCTTATTTGGCCCGCCAATAAAAAAGTTCACACACCCCTGTCTGGACACCAGAACATTCTTAAAATTTTCCGAAGATTTTTTTGCCGGCAATTACGCTTGATTCGCTGGTTGTTGGTAGGTAATAGAGTCGAAAGAGCGCGCTACGCATTATTACAAGCTTCACCAATAATTACAATGGCTTTTTGGTATAAATTAATGAATGAAAACAGAAATTTTGGGATGTGGAAGAAGGCCCTATGAATCTATTGGAATATGGATAGAGTACTAGGCCCAACGAATCTATTATTTGTCCACTAAAATTGGATTGCCATTGGTATCACACATTATCGGCATTCTATTTTCATTTATGCTTCGCTATATACCTTTCGTCTTGCCAGCGGTAATTACCACTAAAAGTCAAAAAATTAGTCACAATTTTGATCAACTAATTCCACAATAACTCAAAAAGATTTTCTTCCTAAATACATCTATCATACACATTTCAGATTTCGATTCGTACATTAAAACATGTTGAAAGTTGAAACAACTACGTTTAAACTTTTTATTAGATTCAGATACAAAACAAAACGCAACACGTTATCAAAGCGGAAGATGTAGTAATTAATTAATGTCTATTGTCACCAATTAATTGTTATTATGATTGTTACATTATTTCATGACGTTTTTTTGTTTGTGTTTGACCGCAAGTGTAGCAGTTTGCTTTTACGAGGATTTTTTTGTTCGGTATCTACTACACAACTTTTTACAAAGATTTTAAAGTAGCAATCTAGTTTCCAAAACTAAAGAACGAATATTCGAACACGAAGATTTTTTAGCTGTTACATTTTTTAATAAAAAGATGATCACAAATGAAATACACTTTTAATTTTACAAAGAAGAAAAATTTTCAAACTTTTAAAAAATGTTTGTTAAAACCTTTTGAGAATAAAAATTTATTATTCCGTCCACTAAAACACAAATGACTTCCAAAACACTAATATTTGTGTTGTCTCCGAAGACCATGGTATGTAGCCCCAGAAATCAAATTGCTCTTTCGTAGGTTGTTGCATAAAATCCGCTTCATTTTAGGAAACTTTTAACAAGCAGCAAATTAACTGAGACGAAATCAAAAATCACGAGAAAGCTCTATCATTAACAGTCACTTTTTCCTAATGCACTGACAAGAAAATAGAAAAACAGCAATCAATAAACAATAAATCCATTAAACCGTGGGAAAAAATATCGTTACCTAATAATACCAATAAATAGTAAAAGCTGAACAAAGTTCCAATCTTAATGTAGTAAAACTAATCCATGTTAGCAATTTCTCATCAGAACAAAATTTGCGCGCGGAATATTTGAAATTATTCAAGAATAATTAACTAAAATAGCAAAACTTTTCTAAATAATTATGAGTTTCGTCAGATGATCTATCAGCCTATCATAAAATTATTTGGTGACGCTAATTTTTTTTATCTTACGAAGCTATAATCACAAAGTGTTTTAAATATTTTATGAAGATTTATCATATTTCCACAGACTGGGGGCCATGGACACCGTATACCGAATGTCCAGTTACGTGTGGACAGGGACTGCGAGAAAGAACGCGACAATGTGTTGGCGGAATCCCAGGTTTTCCTGATTGCTTTGGTCCATCAAGAGAAACTGTTTTCTGCAACTTAGATCCTTGTGTTGGTAAGTTTTCCTGTTTGAGTCTTGAATGTCGATGAAAGTCCATTGCTCTTTTTGGGTGTTTATATAACCTTTAGAAAATGTGGTGAAATTATTTTTTGCTTCGCAACGAATGAGTTTAAACTGATTCACCAGTTACATTTGAAAACATTTTACAATCAGTGTTCTCAGCGTTGATGTATTTACATCAGATCTGGTGTTTTTGACTTGCAATCTGATGTCTGATGTTGTTTAATGAAAACCAGAAGTAAATTAATTTGGAGCGAATCTGATGTTTTCAATGAAAATCTAGTGTAATTTACACAGTTAAGGTCTGCAAAAAGAGTTCGAAAAGGAGGTTGCAAAAGTTCTATCCACCCAATTGGACAAATAAGCTGGACAAGAAGTAATCTTCATCAAAAGAAAAAAAAAGGTCTTTAACAAATTTTTCTGAAAAAAAAAACAGTCGGAAAAATGTGTTCTCCAAAAAAATAAATAAATAAAAATGAGCTTCAGTCGAATTTAATCCCTTATATTCTGAATGTTTTTGTTGAAAATTAGCTGAAATTAATGAAAAACCCCATATTTCAAGTTTTCTGATGTTTTAAGGCGCTCTCGCTGGTAACACTGCTTAAATTACAATATGCATTAATTTCAAACGCTGGTTGAGTGACTTGTAGAAAAATTTAAAATTTGAATCAAAAATAGTCAAGAGACATCATCAATCGTTTTGATATTGTCATCGGTTTGACTCAAACAGTTTAAGACAAAAAAACCTACGATCTCATAAGCTAATCAAAAATCATTTCACTTTTGCAAAAACTTAGGAATGTTCGTGATGACGTCACTACGATTACGCCATAAACTCAAAACGCTTAAGCGAAAGATGACGCAATGTAATATGCTTACTCGCGGTTATGGAGATCGAATGGAGAGCAAATCCCTACGTTAAAATAAGCCTTAGATAAAACAAATTAGGGTTCTGGAAAACGGGATTAGGCGAGCGGTAAAAATACCTAGGTGTAGAGCTTGTCAAAAAATATTGAGACCGCTCTGAAAATCGAAATAATAACTCCGAAGTTATATGATTTGCAGGAGAATGGTCTGACTGGGAAAATCGTGGCGAGTGTTCGGAAGAGTGTGGCGGCGGTGAACAGTTGCAGGTGCGGACCTGCGTTGGAGGGACTGTTTGTGGAGAAGAAGGAGACCTCCCGGTGCGAATAATCCCTTGCGGAACCGAACCTTGCGTTGGAGGCATAGGTCCTTGGGGATCGTGGGGTGATTGCACAGTATCATGCGGTGGGGGCATCCAAGAAAGAAGAAGGTGAGTTTAACTTCGGGTTAATAGAGAAACTTCTTATTCGGTCATAAAAATATTTGTATCTACTTTTATTGATTCGTCGTCATGGAAACTAGATTTTTTCTTGACATCAACGCAATGAGAAAGTGTTAATACGTTATACACAGCATGCAGGGTCTCGGAGACATAATCAAAACTATGATCAACTACCTAAAATATACAGTACTGTTTCGGAATCGACTTTTGTTTTAAGTTGTTTTTTTTTATTTGCTTGTTGCATAATTTGTTCTTTTGTCATCGGACAGCGTCAAACACCAAAACTAGTGAATGATCTGCACATTAACTATTGAATCTTTTCATTGCAAGAAGTAAGTCTTCGTGGCTGAGGGAATCTGCAACTAATTGGAAGGGAATTTCCAATGACCCAATGTTTTTGTGAATTTCTTTAAATTCTTGACCCGCTAAATTTGCTAACTTATTCGAAGCCACCAAGCAGAGATAATCATTGTAAAGCTTCTTATTCTATAAAAACTTACTTAATTTACTCACATTCCAAGGGTGTTAAGCAGCAAGGCAAGGCTGCGATCTTCCGGTCTTCAAGACAAGCATCCACCGTTCCATTGACTTTACCAAACTAAATAGAAAACAATAACAGCATCTAATAAACAGAGGTGGGCAAGGTACTTTCTGAAAGTACCGCGGCACCGGTACTTGCTTTTCTCTCAAAAAAACTTTGACAAATCTGAAGACTAACTTCACCTAATTTGAGCTTCCTGCACCTTCCGTTTCCAAGATATGTCAATTTAGATTTACCCCTAGAAAAGCTTTTTCCCCTTTGAAATTTTGCCAGCGTTGCCAACTACGAAAAAGTTTCAAAATGTTACTGCATGTTTGAACTCAAAATAAATGTTTTCGGTAGAGTTGTTGTCAAAACAAAGTAACGGGTCAGAATTGTAAATTAGCTGCTTTTCGATTAAATTCAAGCCACTGCCAAAAATTATTCTTCTGGTACAGTACTGAAAAAATGGCAACTCTAAAGTAAGAGGAAAATTGTTAACTTTGAACCGCAATATCTTGAAAGCGGTAAAACGTAGAAAGTTCAAATTTGGTGAAATACATTTTTGGCTTTTCCCAACATTTGGTCAAGAGTGAAAAATTTGACTTGAACGCTCTTTCAAAAAGCGTTTTGTTTCAAAAATTTGCAATTTTTGTAAAAAAGCATAACAAACCATAATTAGAAGCAACCATATTTTACTTTGAAAAAACTCAAGGTTTTAAAATGATCGTTACTGAACCCAGCCCTTTTGGGTTTTGACTTTTGTCTTTGCCTACGGAGAACATTCGTTCGACCGCTGTAATTGAAGGCAGTGCAGACGTGTTATATCGAATAAAAGAAATTTTTCAGCGCGTCATTTTGAAAGTTACTGTAGGCAAAATAATTTGCTGTTGAGATTTTTCATTGACAAAACTTTCGAAAACTTTAGTAGTACAGTTTCGGCAAGTGTTATTGCTTGTTTTGTGTTAGAAATCAAAAACTTTGTCTGATTGTTTCCTTCCGTTCATATCTTTGGGCTCATAAGAAGCATTTGCTTCCAAACTTATTAGCCTCATTTCAAAGAGAGTTTAATTTTCGTTCGATTAGTCGTAACAAAAACTTAAAATACGGAAATTAGCATCTCGAGTCAAGAAGGTGCGTAACCCGCTGCGGCATATATACTAAACAAGCGCTGATGTTTGTGGCAACGTGTAGCAACACGCGTAAACACTCTTCAGCGTACTGTATTTTAAGCAAATATCTAAGGTTTTGGTGTAAGTCCAAATTAATGTGGCGGGTCAAAAGGTGCGCGCTCCGATTGTGGTTAACCGGCTCGGTAGAACAACCCATAACCTCCTACGGTCTGTTGACTTAATAATAAGCTATCGGTTCCAATTATTTTTTGCTTGTGGGTATTTCGCTGCTAGCTTTTACAACGTCATTGGCTGGAGCAGGAACTGCGACACACTTCCCTCTTTCTGAAAGCGGTGAGGTAGGAAGGGCCTGCCAATGTCGACTATGCTAGCGTCGACCATCCAATTATGTCGGGGTCACCAGATTAGCGGTTCTACGTATTTTAGCAAAAGGTCGAGCAGACCGATTAGTTTAAACCGCTTGTTTATTCGTACGAAACGATAACATACGAATTTCGTCTCTTTGTCTGTCTGAGTCTGTGTGTCTCAACGCCGGTTCGCTCCAGCGTTATTAATCAACCGCCATTGTATCATTGTTACGCCGATCAGTGGTCGAGTGGATAGAGCGTCTGCAACTAAAGCGGTAGACTCGGGTTCGAATCCCGGTCGGGTCAAACCAAAGACTATAAAAATTGGTATTCACAGCTTTCCTGCTTGACATTCAGCAATTAAAGGACAGTGTGAAGCCTCCGCCGTGTGTCGGTAGACAGGTGGCAGCTTGACTCGAAGACCGAAAGTTCCCTTCGCTGTCTCCTGGCCAAGACAACTTGGTGAATAAAATGTAATTACAATTGCAATGACAAAAGGAAGAGCGTCACAGTGACAAAAAGAATGGGCAAATTCGATTGGTGCGCTGTAGTTTAGAAATGATAGTGCGATTTATGGGAGCGGCAATGAGTGCTATCGCTACACCATGCTTAAAGCTTACATACTTGAGTTAGGTTTTCGGCGTGACTTGGCTGTAGAGCTTCAACCCTTGAGCTTCCTTTGATTCCACCACTCGACCGCATTGTAGGTGTTGGGTTGCCTATTCGGGGTAATAATTACGATGATATCCTAGTTACTGCGCCGACACCACCGATACCAAGACCGAGCAACGCTTAGTTGAGGTCTAGTGGTGGCCGGGCGTTTTCTTATAGTCCATTAAAGCGGATACATTAACACGTGTTCTGATGTTTATTGAAGGCAGAACAGCGTGGATCTGCTCGCCACAGTGGTTAGAGTAGAAAAAGAAAAGGAAAGCTTTGACGCGCATTTGGTTTAGTGGCACTTCATTCCAGTGTTGCCAAAAAGATTTCTCTTACCGTAGACTGCTGAAGTCCAGTGTACTGTACAGTAAGAGTCAATTTGCTAGGTCAGCGATGGGCCACGGGCAATGCACATTGGGTGAGTCAGATGGGTTAGAGTAGCCAAAGGAAGCGAGAACGTCACAATATTGCAGTCCTTGATTAGTCTACCGAGCAAAACTTATTTAATACTGTATAACTACACTAAGCATCTAAAAGCTGGCTCATGACTTCAAAAGTTTATTAATAGTTTACTAAAATGACTACTCATTCTTATTAATAAACAACAAAACCTATTAAAATAAAACTTGACTCCTGACTTTTGATCCCTGACTCTTGATTCTTGATTACACTGCTGCAAATTTCACAATCTTACATTAGTTCATCTTATTTCCAGCCAATTCCAATAGTTCACGTGAAATTTTTTGTTCTCACTTTGGGGCTGTGGTTGTAAAGATATTGAACAAAAAAGATATATCCCCGGAAAAAGTTTTTGGAAACCCCAAAGTTTGTTCTCTAAGCCTGAAATTTTAGGAAAAAAGATAGACTGAATAATAATATTTAGTATTTACTTTTCAAGTAACTTCTTAAGACCAATCCAATTTTGGTAAACTTCTCCATTTTGTTGAAAATTCAGGGTGAAAAACAATCTTAGGGTTTCCAAAAACTTTTTAGGAGAGATACCTCTTCGTATTTGTTGAATGTTTTGCAACCGCAGCCCCAAAATGAAAACAAAAAATTTCAAAAACTATATGTAAACTATACCGGAATTGGTTGGATGCTTCAACCCCTTTCACTCTGATACCCTGGAATTAAGTCAGCTGTCGGCCTATTAGACTACTTGGCAAACGGCTGAAGCAACCATGCTTTTCAAGCCTTATGAGCATACTGCGTGTGAACATACTTGCCAAAGCTTTTTTAAGAGTTTTTCCAAACAATTTTTTGCTTGTTTTGATTAGAAAAACAATGGAGTTTTGTTAAACCATAACAATATTTTGTTGTTAGATACTGTCTTCAACCAGATGGGCAATGTGTGGAAGACCGCGTGGAAGAACGTCCTTGCAACACCCAGGGTTGTCCCGAATGTGACCTCATAGACGATGGGACACTTAGCCCCCAGCTGTGCTACGACTATATTTGTCCAGTATCCGAAAGCCTCCGGGGTATCTTATGCGATGCATATATAGCAGCGGGGGAATGTGAAAGTGTATGCTGCCTCATTTTCTCAAGTGCGTCTCCAAGAATTATTTTTTACTTTTTCATCTATTAAGTAGGCTGATTGGTGTTTTATTATTGGTTTAGTTAGCCGCCTATCTCCTGTGGAGAAAGCATATGAACAACAAAGTCCCATAATTGAAACCAGGAGAACCGCAACATGTGACCATTTTTACACTAAAAAAGTGACGACCTCTACACAGCACATGCCACCACCTTTTTGAGGTCAAGGACATATACCATTTATACATATATGGCGGCACTTACGACTCGTTGAGTGGCTGTTTTTTCTATTACCAGAAAGCACGATGGTAATTGTATTACCAGATTTTTCCTGTAGATGGCAACATGTTGTTCAAACGTCGCATTGCAAGTAAAATCGCATCTATGTGCTAAAGAATCTGCGAGAGAAGTGGACACTTACACCACTCAAAGTGTGACTGCATTTTATTCACCAGTTACTCTGGCCAGGCAACAGCGAAGGGACCTTTCGGCCTTCGATTCAAGCTCTACCTGTTGACTTGTCTACCAGAGGTGGAGTCTAGGACCCAAACTTTGAGGCAGAGGCCAAAAACTGAAAAAAATCCAAGGCCAAGAACCGACTTTTCGAGAACAGACTCTCGAGGCAAAGGATAGGAATGATCGAGGCCAAGGCCAAAGATCACGGACACAATTTTTTTAAGTTATGGTCTGCAAATTTCACTTTATTTTTAAACGTGCAAGGTTTTAAGATATTGCATTTTGTTAGGTTTTTGATAATAATTCGAAAATAGCAGTTTCTAAAAATAATGAATGTCATTTTGAAGTTTTATGCGTTAGCAACAATGTTGATTACGTACCATAGCGATTTCGTGATAATGAAACGAAGCCGTAACTCGTAAATGTGCCAAACTAAGATCTAATGATGAAAGTGGTCGATTTTAAGGCCTTGACTTCATCAGTAAGAGCCCCGATGCAAACGTCCACTGATTATGGATTCCACCTTTTTTAGCAGTTTCTCAAACGCAAACCTTATTGCTTGGTCAAAAGACTTCTTTTTACAGAGTTGTTTAAAATATTATCATAAAATATACTTTTAAATATTGTATAGCGACTACGATATTATTATCCAAAGTATTGCAAAATACTGCAAATATTTGTTTTTAAATTGAATTGAGGTACCGTATCCAGTATTACCGAGCTCAAAGGTAACGGGTTTTGAGGGATGAGGGCAAAGTCCCCATGTCTCTGTTGAATTATTTCAGAGATTTTTTTTTAATAGCAATTTTTGTAACGTTCAAAGAAGATTAGACAATATTTAAAGCGATTTGAAAGAAATTACCGTAAAAATTTATGTTGGCAAAACTTTAGTTTTTCCACATTTTCCCAATCCTAATTTTAAGCCAATCTTTTAGTCTCGCATCTAAAGCCTATCAATGAATGAGCGCAAACGTTTCGACCGCCAAAAACACTTTCTAAAATTTAACATTATACCGTAGGTATTTAACGAAAAAAAGAGCCTGTGGATCCCAAGAAACATTTGCGCGGGGGGCCCACCTTCAAAATACCTACTGTACTATTGTAAAAATGCAAAAACAATAAATCATTAGTTTTTTCAAAATTGGCCCAAACTTTTTGTGGGAGCTTCGCCTCCTCATTTTCATGACTTTGTGTAACAAATAGATTAAGTGTAGCGCGCAACTTTCTAGGCATTCGAACAGTTATAACGTTGTAAATAATGTCGCACTCGTTTTTTCAATAATTCTCCATGCAACGTTTTTTATGATCCAGTAGTTTATTATTTTGGATTTTTAGCGGGGATTTTCGACACAAAAATCGTTCAACGTATGTAGCTTAGACCCCAGATCGCTTGCCTGTGATTAGAGTCGTTCTTTCTTATCTCAAAACAAATTCTTCGTACTATTCCCTCGCGTATTTTCAAAACAAGTGTTGGCCTTCTGAAGATACGTTTTGTTGGTTATATCAGGGATATACTCAGTACTTAAATTGTGAAATTTTGCATGGGGGGACGTTTTTGCAGCCTTGACCAAACGCATTTGGCATGCGAAAGTACTTCAGTGGAAATTACATAATACCGTCGCCGAATTTGAATGCAGACCAAAAAAAGAAGGTCTTTTCCGGAAATTGAAGTGTATTTTCCCCGAAATTAGGTAAAGACCAAAAAAAAGGTCTTCGCCGCAATTTGAGACTATATTTGGCCGGAATTTGAAGGATTTATTTGTGCTGGCTGGCTCTTTTTCGTCTGATCATCATGCGCTCAAATCTTGATGGGGGACGCTTAATCTTGATGGGGGGACGCTAAATTTCGATGGGGGGACGCGTCCCCCCGCATTCCCCCTACAATTTAAGTACTGGATATACTAACATTTTTAGAGTAATAGGCTGTCCTTAGTAACTGTTTTACCTTTTATTATCACACGCATACAGAATACTTTCTTCTGAATCCACATTCAGATAGGTACGGTCATGTTTTAGCTTTAGCAACTCCAAAATGGTTGTGTCCGGACCCGTATCTCTTGTTATGGTCCAGATGGTTTTAGTGCTTTTGCTGTTTGTACCTTCCGCACCGGAAGTACCCAGCAGAAATAAAAAGAACTATTCCACGCTGCTTTTGCCCCTTCATTCTCCGATTAGGAGCGTTCACACAATGTCATTTAAAATAACGTTTACTATGACTTCTTGGCTGTCACATTGTATTATTTTTCAAATAAAAAAAAGAAATGAGTTGAAAGACTAAAAGTTTAGGTTAATTTTTGTTTGGTTATTTTCCTTTTTAACCAATCAAAAAATAGTACTTACCTCGGGCCGAGGACAGGGCATTTTCGAGGCCTAGTAGGCTTGAGGCCAAAAACTTGAGCTTCGAGGTCAAGACCAAGGACTTCAAAATGAGTCCTCGAGGCCAAGGATGTTCTCGAGGACTTCACCGCTGCTGTCTACCATATATGGTGGAGGCTTCACAGTGTCTCTTTTATTGTTGAACATTAAGGAGAAAAACCGATTTTTATAGTCTTTGGTTTGACTGAGATGAAATCGAAGCCGAGTGTACCGTTTCAGCAGCAGACGCTCCATTCACTCGACCACTGATTGATTGAAAACTTTGCACTGCCATTACCAAATGGACGTCTTTTACCCACACCAACCATTCGAAATAATCAAGAGTCTTAGCATAAATCTCGAGCGCCAAAGATATTTATGATTAAAACGGAAAAGTTATAAAGTTTATCTGGTTAAAGCAATGTTTTTTTTATTTTAAAAGCTCTCTCGTTCTCACATTCTATTCTTGGTTACTTAGAACAAAAACGATTCGCTGGCCTACCGGTATAAATTTGAAATCTCAAACCTGTTTGCGGTTTATTTCAGCTGAAAGTTGCATCCTTCTAGGAGCAATTAAGGCGTTCTCCATTGCTTATTGGCAGCAGCTTGGACTGTTATTTTGTTTTGCTTGCGGGTTGTTCAACTATTCATTAATGTCCATCAATACTTTAATAATTTTGAGCGCATAATGTGATGGAAAACATATTTTTTGAGGAAACCTCGGATCAAAATCTGTATTTGTAATTACATTTTATTTACAAAGTTGCCTTGGCCAGGAGACAGCAAAGGGAACTTTCGGCCATCGAGTCAAGCTGCCACCTGTCCTCCAATACTCAGCGGAGGCTTCACACTGTCCCTTTAATTGCTGAACATCAAGCAGAGAAGTTGTGAATACCAATTTTTATAGTCTTTGGTTTGACCCGACCCAGAATCGAACCACTGTCTACCGTTTCAGTAGCAGACGCTCTATCCACTCGACCACTGTGTTTTGACAAACCTAATTATTTACTGAAATTTGACAGAAAATGTTTTTGTTCCAGATCCAGACGTGGCGTGTTTGGGTTTTCGTTAGATAACCAAGTCGATTCAGCCGAACGCCGCTGATTGTCCAAAAAAATGAAATCAATCTATGAGTTTATTTACAGTATTATGTTATTCAGAGTCTGCTTAGGTTTGTTGTTTTTGCGTGAGTAGACAACAAGCTAAGAATCAAAATCGTTTATTTCGTGTTAGTAATTACAGCGATCAACATTTCAATTAAAACTTAAAGTTGATACTGGGGCAGGAAAAGAGCGCAGTGCTCATCTTGTTCCTGCACCACGTTAGAAAAATTATCAGTTTGTTCTAAATTTATGGATAAAGTCAGTGGAGAAAAAATATTACAAATAAATGAAGACACCAACACGAAAAAAGCACAAAAAAAATCAATCTACACAAAACTAATGTGAAGTATACAAAATTAAGAATGATACCAAAGATTAAGAACGATACCAAGATTGATGAGTCTTTTTTTGTAAATTTAAGGCAAGATAATCTTCCAACTTGTGGGATTACAAATTAGGCGTAGTCTAATACTGAGCGCAATGTCGTGAACGCACGAGCGTATCTTAGTTTTTTTTTTAACCAACTGGCCCCTTGTACCCTGGTAAAGCGGTACCCCGGGCGTAACGAATTTCTGTTCAAACTATACAAAAAAACGTTTGTACACTCACGATTATAAGCTCAGTATCGACCGCGCCTAAATTCTGTAACTTAAGAGGCAGTGATTACAATATTCTGACCTCAATGAAGAATTGTTTTTACTCTTATACTGTTCAAGTTTTACTGTTTTTCCGAGATCGTTTTGACTTGAATTCGATTTTCATTCAAATGTGTGACAAATGAAGCTGCATGTTGATAATATCTATATATTCTTTCTTTGAAAGAATCGGAAAATATCAACTTAAATTTCTGAATTCCAATCTTTTAAATCACGTTTGTAGATTGAAGATATTGCATTAAAATTTATCAGCTAAACAATTTGTAAGCACGGCAATCGTTTAACCGTGCAAAACCATAGCTCACTGTAAATCTTCTTTAATTATTCAATCATCATCCAGGCACCAGTGGAAAGAATTTTTTCTGTGTTTTGTTGCGTTGTATACTTATGTTTCATTAAAAACTAAATACACGGATATAACCTCTCCTAGTCTTATATTGTTGAAAGTGTGTTCTCTTGTTTTTAAATCGTCCTAATATCATTGCTGACAATGCACTTAATAGCTGTGACATAACTCAAAGTTCGAGCAAGGGAAACGTTTGGGCTAACGAACCCACCAATCGTAACTAAAATATCTGAAAATATAGGTCAAAAGGTCACGATGACGCCAAGAAATTTGAGCAATGCTCTGGAGCAGGCGCGTAACCACGATTTTGCTAATAGGGGGTGGAAAGTTTAAACCAATAAATGATAAAAATTTTTCTGCTTCAAAAATGTTTTACTTTTGGCTGGCTGAGAAAACTGGTACAACTAAATGGTACCACAGACAAGGTTCTGAGGCCAAAGCCCGCCGTCGCTGAGCAGTTTTTGTGATTTTTTGAAAAATAGCCATTTTAACGCAATTTGGGTCACATTTCAAACTTTTTGAGAGCAATTTGAAAAAACTGAATTGCTAAAATTTGGAAGCCATTTGAAAAAAATTGCTTAGATTTGGAAGACCCTTTAGCCCTATCCGTACTTACTGATCACGTCCAAACCATGTTAAAACGTTTGCATTTTTGGGTTAAACTTTTTATTTGATTTAGCTTAAGGGAGACTGAAGCTTCTTTAGCTCACTTATAATTTTGTACAAATTAACCACAGAAATTGGCACTCCACCTTAACTGACACTGCTCACGGGTCAACTTACACTACCTACTTACATTTCCACTCCAACTCGACTTCCATTGCCTCCTCTGATTGCGCTACTGCGCATGAGCAATGTAAGTTGAGTTGGAGTGCCAATTTGTGTGGTGAATTTGTACAAAATTATTAATACTGTTGTAATGTACAGTGTACAAATTCTTTTGCTTGAAAGTGTTATCTTTACGAGGAACAGTTGTTATCATTAATAAGAACAGCAGCAAAAAGCAACCAGTACAGTTTTTCTTCTACTCTCACATGAAAGTTCCTGCACTTTGCAGTAACTTGTTTTCCTAATCAGCAAACGTTCTTCAGTTTATCTTTACATTAACTTTCAATCTTGTAATATCGCGTTAACTTTAAAAGGCTCATACACCGGAAAACACTTCATCAGTAACCAAACAACTACTGACAAGTACCATTTGAAATAATTCTAGAGCAAAGCTTTGCAAAACATGAGTAGCAGGTGGCAGTAAAGTCTTAGCAAATACATAGATTAAAGGGTTACACGTTACTGTAGTTTAAAAAGCAAAGGAAGCCGAAAGGGGGCCATTTCTAAAATCAAGCCGACCCAAATCTGAGCTGCTCCTCAGAGGCAAATCCCCCTCTGACCCCAGTCAGATAAGCCAGTGACTAGCAACACAGACCTAAGAGATAATAATGATTATAATAATTGCAATTTATATCCCTCTTGAGATAACACCAAGAAGTGTCGATCCATCTGACTAAGAGGCCGTAGTAGCCTTCAAATATAATAGCTTTACAGAAACAATAATGCAAATTAAAAGCTATAAAACTTTTGAATCAACAATTGACTTTAATCTTTTGCTTTGTTGTAGTTCTGTAGGAATTTGGGTTTGGTGAACTCAATGCTAACTGCTCTAGCGTCGATGCTTCAAAACTAACAACTCAATTTGGTTGCGAACAAATTCTTGTCTTTTTATTCAATTCAATAAAACAAAAAAATTCTTGAAACCACGGTACGTCCTTACAGGACAACGGCAAATCCAGAAAGAGATTCCCTGCTGCAATTTACATGATACACTGCGTGAGAACAGGCTCACGTGACTACACACTGTTTCCTAAAATGGCGTGATAATTGCTTGATTGCAAGTTTTAATCACATCAGTGCGCGTTTTAGAAATTGTTTGCTACACACTGAAACGTACTCTGAACAAAACACAGATGACCGTGGTTCAATACTGCGCAGAGTCACTACACGGCTCCCCCCAAGGTTCACAAATGAAAAGAGTGAATCTGACATAGGGTGTTCATGACAAAAGAGGGTGGTGAATGAAAATTAGCGCAAACAATTCGCAATTGAAAAGTGCAAAAATATTATCAAAGATTTCGCACCATTATGCTGAATGATTCATATCACACAGTGCAAAACTAATTCTTAACAACAGTAAGTGACGAACAGGGTCTGCGAGAGGGGGGTTCAGGGGGTACATCGTACCCGGGCCCGGGGCTAGGGGTCCCGGGCTCAAGGGGCCCGGAAGAGTTCAGGTTTCCGCGTTAAGTTTTGGTATCGCACCATAACATCGTAATCAAACTTGCTTACAGCAAAAATATCAGTCAGCCTATTTAGTACTGGTAATTGGTCGCGATTTTTGCTACACAGCCTTTAGGGCATCCAATAGTGGCCGATTTGATTAAAAAAAGAGGAAAATGTATCAAAAGCCATACACTTGCCCCGAAATTAACGTTTTATTACATTTCTCTGACTTGAGAGCCCTAATTCTACTGTATAACAATGTACGAGGGCCCGCATTTCCAGAGATCCTATGCATTTCAACCTCAGAGAGCGGAGTCAATGTTGACATACTATACTACTACTCCCCTTATCATTAAGTGACTCACTCTATCTGTATGAGCTTAATAGGTGTTTGAGTTTGTGAAGTCTATGATTGCAGATGACTTCTTAAAACTTTTATCAGTAAAATATTTGGATTTGCAGTATTAAAATCATTATATTGTATAATGTTGTGTCATTGTCATCATCCCCCACTTCACATACTTTCTTTTGTGTATATCACGGTTTCTGCTTGTCAATTTAAGCAAGTTTGGTGCTGGGATGTTGATGAAATGCTGTATTTTACCCTCGAGAAACATAAAAAGTGCTAAAGCTTTCGGGGCTCCGCCCCGGACCCTGCTGGAGGAGCTCACAGCGCTCCCTCAGACTCCCTAGCTGGATTTAAACCAATTTTATGTCTAATTGTGTTTTTCATAGATCCTAACTGTATGCGAATATCGTTATCCCCACACTTTTAAATGAAGATCTACATCCAACCGACAAAAAAAGATTTAACGGCGTGGGCCCCCGATAAGGCTTGGGGTGGCCCCGATAAGATTTGGGGGCCCGGTATCGACCCTCGTAACCCCTGGAAAAATTTCTCTCTGAGGCCTTAGTGATGAATGATTATTTCTCATAAACAACAACATATTTTTTACTACACAAAATCTGCCGTTCAGCGAAAACATTGCAATGCAGTAGCGGCTTTTCTCGTGAAAAAAAATGACGTCATTGTAGACATCAAACAAAACAGTAATTCATTCAACGCAATTCTCTAACGAAATCTGTGGGGTGACGGCCCCAGCTAACAATATTACGTGGTCACCACGTGGCTATAACGTTACGTTTCGTGGTGGCAACGTGGTAGTTTTACGTAACTACCACGTAACTTTGTCGACACTCAGCTACGTGGTGACCACGTGGCAATTGTACGTGGTGACCACGTGGCAATTATACGTGGTAGTGACGAAACTATTTACGTAGCCACGTGATTACCACGTAACTACCACGTTTAAGCAAAGGGTATATTTTATACGCACTTTCGATCCTCACGTGGTCACGCGCTGAAGTACCATGTCGCATTTTCGTTGCAACCACCACTAAGTCAAGATTTTTTACGTGGCATCGTCACGTAACAACCACGTATCCGTTTTGCTGATAAAGCTATATAGAAATTCAAGTCTTGATACGCACTTTTTCAATAAATTAATTTATTAAAAAACTTTCAAATACGCACAATTAAAAACGAAGACAGAGTGAATTCAACTGCAAAAAGAACAGGAAAAAGCAAGAGTACAGGTTACTCTTCTGTCGTTGGTTGAATATTTTCTCTGATAGTTTTCTGCAAATACATAAAAATGAAGCAGCAGCTTGTTAACTCAACGCCTCAATTTTCGTTATGAAATCACCAGAGGTGGAGTCGAGGACACAAGGCTCGAGGCCAAGAACACAAAAAAAAATCTGAGGCCAAGGACACACCTTCCGAGGACCGACCCTGTCGATGCCAAAGAACCAAAAACATAACGCGAAAGAGCTCTCGTAAAAAAAAGGTCTTCGCTCAAAAAGTCGCAAATTTTCCGCAAAATTCGGGCGATCTGCATACAAAAAAAAGATCTTTGCTCGAAAATTCGCAAGTTCTCTGGCGTGCTCTAGCAATGCTCATGACCTTGGCAAATTTTCAGCGAGTCAAAAAATAGTGCTGCCCTCGAGCCGTGGACAGGGCATTTTCGAGGACTTGCAAGCTTCCCGGCCAAGGTCTAGAACATCAATTGTGTCCTCGAGGACTCCACCTCTGGAAATCACAGAGCTTCGTAACACATGGCACACATATGGAGAAATGAGCGGGTCACCTATGCCAACAGAACATTGCTCTTGAACATAAAATTTTTAGCAAAGTAGAATCATACATGATCAAGAAATGGCGTTTGTTCTCTGTCAGACACCCAGGGCCTGCGAGAGGGGGGTTCAGGGGGTACATCGTACCCGGGCCCGGAAGAGTTGAGATTGACGCGCTAAGTCATGGACAAATTTTTTTCCGTGTCTATTCACCACCAAAAAATAGGACCAAATTTGAGTGAAGACCTTGTTTTTGTTTTGCTCTTCACCTAATTCTGGGCAAATAATAGGACCTAGTTTGAGTGAAAACCTTTTTCTTAACTTTTTGCTGTTCACCAAATTTTTGGGGGCCCGACATCGATCTTCGTACCCCCTGGAAAATTTCTCTCTGAGGCCCTGCAAACACCAACAAAAAATACTTTAGTTTTTACTATTCTATAATTGCAATTATCTCAAGCAGAAAGTACTCTAAGCATTTTTAATACTGACCACTATTGTTTCGGGGCATATTTTAACGTATCTGCTATTGAATCTTCGATTTCCGTTTTGTCGCCTTCGGGAAATTCTTTCGGCATGCAACTAAAATACATCAAACAATAAGTTCAAACAACGATACTGCAGTTGGCCTTGCAGAAAGTGCTACTTGTTAAAACTACATAATTTTTATTTACTTGTTAAAATCATGTTAATGAGATTTAAGATGTTGAGGGAAACGAGTGTTTTGTACAATTTTACAGGGATCTAGCAATCGCATTGATGACTTTCTGCAATATTGTTACCCAAGAAAATAGCGATACGATGCAGAGCAGAACAATGGATGCAATTTTTTGCGATAATTTCAAATTTTTTCGATGCGATAAAACCACAGCTAGTTAGCGAGTATTTTTGCAATTATCTATTTCTTGAATTAATTTTGAATGCAAAGTTTGTGGTCAACAGTGTAAACTGAGCTCCGCAGCCAGCGCAAGACTTTATTTTAATCAGATTGTAACGCAGCAAATGCCATAACATTCTCAAACTTCAAACCAAAATATAACTTGTGACGAAACAGAAATAACAGAGGAATCGTGGAAATCGCAGATTTTTTTCAAATTCTTGTGATGCGATAATGGATGTGGATTTCTTGCAAGTTTTGACGCGATATTTCGAAAAAAGCGTGCGATGAGTATCTCAAGGTAATTACATATAGCATATATTTCAAGTTTATTACATATAGTACTGCTCAAATAAAAAACAACTTGGCCGGTAAAATTAAACTAAACAAATATCAACAAGATAATATTGATAAAGAGCAGCAACAGAGAAGCTACGTATGGACCGTGAGGTCTCGCAGACAGTAGCCATCTCCATTCATCTTGAAAAAGATGACGTGAAATTCTAATTAGTCGAGAGTTGGACGATGACTTGCGTAAAGAACAAGCATTAGTACAGCATCTTGGGCTTAAGTAGAAAATTACTGAAGTTTGGCCACCTCTCAACTTAAGTTTGCCAAAATATTAACTTACCAATCATTACTTTGGCAACATGTAGACTTTGAAACGATAGCTTGCTTCTTTTTCCTTTGAAGCTGTATTTTGTCCACAATTCCGCCGTTCCAAGCTTTCGCAGCATGTAGCGGACACATTCTTTCGTATTGTGTCCGCCAGTGCTGCTCAAATATTGAATCTGAATAATAATGACAATAACAGTCAAATCAGCATTACACTCGAGTTACCAGTAAGTGATAGGTCACCAGCAAATGATAGGTAAGCAGGCCCATCTCTGCGGTTTGCGTCAAGGCGTACAGTGTAAGGTTGCTATAAGTGGTAGAAAGTCATTGCTGGCAATTTGCAGTAGATTTCATTGTCCGGAAAACAAACGCGGTCTCCCGGACCAAGCAGACATTTAAGTCCAATTTATTAGTGATTCAAAATGTTAAGCTTTCCTTTTGAAAATTATTGGTTTCATCTTCTGAAAATTGGTATAGTTAAGCAGCAAATTTGGTGGTCTAAACAGTGTTTAAAAAATTGTCAAAGTTTTCAGCACCAGAGAGAAAATTACTCTTTGCATTCAGGGTATTTGGCTATTCGTATCAGAGCCATACATGTAAACCCCATAACAAAATCTGCACCACACCTTAGAAGATATGCCACGCACTTAAAGGGGGTGAAGCATCCAGCTGGAATTATGTGCAAAAAATCAACAATAATCTGAAACATATCTTCACCAAATTACACCAGTTTACGACTTATTGTTGCCGAGATATTTTATTTCAAAGTGACATCTCCCCAACAGTCTTGCCTGTTAAAATTTTATTGTTCCTAAAATGATGTTTATTGTTTAAAGTATCTTTCACATTGATTTGAAAGCTCCTGAATGTAAGGCTTCAGCATGAATTAAGCTTAGTGTTACAATGGCTTGGTTTACGTAAGTTAAAAATTCCAAGGTGGTTTGGTTTACCAAAGCTAAAAATTCAAAGCATCTAAACGGGGAGACGTGTTTAGTAATTTAGTGTAACTAAAACGCATCACAAACGGGGGTCTGAGCACCCAGCCGCTATGCGATTTTTTGTAACTTTTTGAAAATAAAAAGCTATTTTAATGCTATAATATAGCATTTTCCCCATGTTCAGAGACCTTTGAAAAGAACTAGATTTTTTGCATTTGAAAGCCAATCGAACAAATTAAATTGCTCATTCCTCCTTTTGCTTACAATTTAAGTCCAAAACGCGTCCCAAACCTTGCATTTGGGATTGAATTTTGTAAGTGATTTGGCCAAGGTAAGGGGAAGTAAGGTACATTGCCTCCTGCAATATTTTAGCAGTAAATAATAATCCACTTTAAGATTTTCCTTAAAAAATTTTTGCTTTGTCATGAAATTAACCAGTTATAGGAGTACATGTTTGGCCATGGGGCCCAGGGCCCTGAATTGAAATTCACTAATTTGTTCAATTAACTTTTTTCCTGGCTAAATTTTTTAAAGTACTTTGCGCGTAAAAACAGGCGAGGTGGAGGTGAATTGTTATTAAAATGAAGCAATAGATGATTGCACATTCAACCCATGTTATTCCCGGGCCGGATTTACATTACGCTGGGTCCCTGGCACTTTGGGGATTTTCGCAACATCTTTCTGCCAAATATAGGTAAAGAAAAAAAAAACAAAAAACATTACCATCCGAGCCCGGGGCCCTGTGCCATGGTAAATCTGGCCCTAGTTATTGCATTACGTTCATAAAAAGGTTAAATGAAGGCTGAGGTAGCAACTTTTAGAACAAAAACCCTTAATTTCACCCGGTTTATGCATTTAAATTGGTAGACAAAATTGAATTAAGGGAGCCCAGGCCTCCTGGTAGTCATTGTCATTTTTAATTACTGTTGTACGCGTGTACTGTTGTACCTAAAGATGCTGAAAGAAACTGAACAAACAAACAAATAGTTTTGTCATATTTTTATCATTGGTGGCATTTTGATTGGGGGCCTGGGCCCCCTGGCTACGCCTATAATTTCCCCTATCAAATTTTTTATGTATATTGTCGCGTAAAAACTGGCAAGGTGGAGGTGAATTGTTATTAAACATGGTACAATAAATGCTTACGCATACTAACCATGTTATTGAGCGGGCCCGGTTTTAATTGCATGAGGCCTTTAGCACTTTGGAGATTTTTGCAAAATCTTCTTGCCAAAGATAGGTAAAGACCAAACAAAAAATCATGCTATTTGAGTGGAGGGCTCCTGGCAATGTGCCGTATAGTAAATCCACCCCTGATTATTGCATTACGTTCATAAAAAGGTTAGATGAAGGCCAGAGTTAGCAATTTTTAGGATAAAACCCTTAATTTTACTCGAGTTATACATTTAAATTGGTTGGCAAAAATTGAATTGAGGGGCCCGGGCCACTTGGTCGTCAACATTATGTTTAATTATTGTTGTACGCGTATATGTTGAACGCAAACATGTTAAAAAAAAAAACAGAAACTGAGGAAACAATAGGTTTTTCGTCACATTTTTACCATTAGTGGCATTTTAATTGGGGGGACTGGGCCCCCTGCCCCCCTCCCTCCCGGCTATGTCTATGGCTGCTATCGCTATATGTTTTTTCTTCTCATCGCTGTAACCTATAACATTGCTTTAAAAAAAAAAAAATTACTGGCGACGCAAACGGGGGGGAATGGCACAATGCCCCCTTAAATACGACCCTCAAAAAGGCTCATTTCTTAAAATATCAGCTCTACTGCTGGATCTGCTTTGTCAGTAACGTGGCCAAAGCAAGGCTTGCATGTTTTCCGATTCCTTATGTATCGAATTGGGCCTAATAGCAAGAATAAAAAAAAACTTTTGAAACATCCAAATACGCAGTAGTGGACTTACAATCTTTCGGCGGAAATTCACGTCATTGCTCAATGTTTCATCAAATTCCTCTAATTCTTCTAGTTTTTTTTGGCTGCGGAAAAATTGCATCAATTTCAGAGATATCTGTCAAGCTCGGTAACGTTTTTAAAAGAATGTTCAATATTTGACTTTGGTTTTGCACAACCTCTTCCAATTTCATATGCAAAGCTCGCTGAGATGATTTTATTGACAGCAATTCATGATTCAAATTTCTCATCTCTGAAAAATGGAAAACAAAACTAACAAAACTTATGAGAAAAATCACGAATTCACGAGCGGAATTAAAGCAAAACTTATACAAACCTAAAAAAAAACTGCAGAATTTTGACAGTTCCTGATGACATCGAAGACTGCATAAAAAAAAACTTTTCCAAGAACAAATTTTAGTGTAAAACCACAACAGTACTAGTTGCACCGAAACAATACGTCTTCTGGTTATTGAGTTCTTTTCAAGCTAACTTTAAACAAATCTGCTATGAAAAACGAATATGCGCTTTGCGCAACTTTGTTTTAGGCCAGGTCTACACTAAGGATCTTTAGTTTATTTTAACCGACTGACAGCTTCTACGATGATAAGACAGTACGTCCGGCATATCGAATTTCTGTTTAAAATAAACTAAAAGTACGTTCGTATGCTCACGATTTTACTTCCAGCGTAAACCGGGCTTTACTGGAACGATGCGAGCGTTTGTGCTGCATGAATACTGTTTACTAAACTACATCCAAACAAATTGACACATACCATTAGTGGAAATGATGTTACCAGACGCAGAACTTAGTTGTCTTTCTCGTGGAGGGGAAGACGCTAAAATAAACATAAATTTTAACATCTGAATCCTCTGCTGTTATGTGACAATAGCTTTTTAAAACCTGGGTTGCGACAGAAAAAAATCGATCTTAAGTCAAGTTGTAAGTCTTTAAAGCGAGATTTTTGCAAAGGATTGAAAGAATGACGTTATTCGACAAACAGCGTAGCTCTCCTGATCGGAAAATCTTTGATAATTGAGCCACTGCTTCTCAGTACTAAAAAATTTCTGCTTAGATGGTTTGGCCATGTCATCAGAATGCCTCAGAAAAGGGATCCTATACACCTCCCCGAAAAACACCTTCCAGAAACTACATTTCCCCGAAAAACACTTGGCCGAAACTACATTATCCCGAACATGCATTTCCCTGAACGTGCATTTTCCAGAAATTACATTTCCCTGAACATACACTTGCCAGAAATTACATTTTCCTGAATGTGCATTTGCCAGAAATTACATTTTCCTGAACGTGCACTTTCCAAAAATTATACTTTCCTGAACATGCACTTGCCAGAATGTACATTAGCCCGAATGCTCATTTGGCAGAATGTACATTTGGCCGAAATTACATTTCCCCGAAAACTTATTTTCCAGAATTTACACTTGCCAGAATGTACATTTGGCCGAAATTACATTTCCCCGAAAACTTATTTTCCAGAATTTACACTTGCCAGAATGTACATTTGGCCGAAAACACATTTCCCCGAAAACTTATTTTTCAGAAATTACATTTCCACGAAAATTCATTTTCTAGAAACTATGTTTCATTCGAAAAAGTATTCTATGTTTAGGTTATTTATTTCTAGTAAACAGAACAAACTTTTAGGTGAAATTAAGAAACGTTGCGATAACAGTTAGCTTGCGGAATGAGATATATAACCTAGCTTATTAGTCAATTTGCTATCATAAGTTGTGCTTCAAGCGTAACGAAACTTAGCTATTAAAAATCGATGCAAGCATGTTCACAGAGGCAACGCAAGCTTACTTTTACCCAGGTTACACTTTTTTTAGAAGAGCCAATAAATTTTAAGTTGAGCTGGCTTCTCATAGTTTTTTGCCAATTTGCTGCTTCATTTGTTCTTAATATTATTCCTTGAATTCTGAGAACGTTCATGTCAATTTAAACGACCATGTTTTTAAAGTTATTTTGGAGTCCAATTCCGAATGCTCTGTCAGCTTGAGCAAAGACTTTTTTGCAGCATCGTAAAACTGCAAAAGCGAAAAAGTACGGAGTTTTTTTTTTGACTTGAGAACATCCAAATATTTATGAGTTGCTTACGCTGTTTGAAGCAGCACTCTGTAATTTTAGAATCGTTGCAATATTTTGCTTGTAAATACTGGAAAATTACTAAAATTTCATCATTTTGAATTAGCACAGAATTTAGTTGCTTTAAAGATTTGAAATTTATTCTTTTTTGTTTCCAATCTTTTTCTTACTGATGGAGGCTGGCATTTTTTTAGATTCTGAGCAACAATGAGTCTCGGGTTTTTTTGAAATATTATTGTTATAAAAGAAAATAGTGTAATTCGTCTTGCGTTCGCGACAAAATTAAATCTGCAGCTGTAGTACGAAGTACGTAGCCAAAATCTACAGTACGTCAAACAACACTTGTTGCATTCCTCGGCAAAAGATTTCGCGCTTTAGCTTACCAACACTCAAGAAAGCAGGAATGGCGTGTATCCGCAACCAGCTTCAAAGAGCTTTTGGTTGAAACCTACCGAGAAAGCCACTTCTACGGAAAGCTCACTATGATGTCAATTCCCGCCATTCACATTTCATACAATTTAGAACATTTCATTCGCAGTTCATGCGAAGGTAGCAAAAAGATAAGTAATTCCTTCAGGTGACGTAACAATTAAAACCTACGAGTCTTCCTGTAGCAAATACTGACCGCATAATGCAATGCCACTCCTAGCAAATTTTCACTAAATCTAGTGAATTTTGGTCCGGCCTAGTGACCTAGTGAATTTTACGATCTAGTGAGTGTTTTTGTAGAATGTGCAAATACCTGAAAGCTGCTAATGTTTGCTTCCAAATTTTTGGTTGCAGTTTTATATCATTGCATGTTTAAATGTGTTGTTCTTTTCGCTTGATGAGACCCTTGAGCAAGGTCAAAACGCGTCGGGATAGCTCATTCGCAATGTATATTACAATAGTAAATTGTATAGATGAATAACTTATGCTTCTAAATGCTAGCCGTGAAGGTGGCCTAAGTTACTGGTCGAAACACGAAAACCTATAGTTTTAGGTTGACAATCATTGAATAGAAAAAAAAAAATTTTAATGAACCTGAAAGACCTTTTGTTATTTTTTAGAGATGACCAAGAAAATTACGCAAAAACCGTGCGTCGCTGGCGTGAAGACCTTTTTTTGGGAGATCACCTAAAAATTCACGCAAAAACTACGATCGGTGGTGCCACTCCGAGCAGGCGCGTAGCCAGAAATTCGCAATGGTGGGGGCTGTTTGGGGGGTCTGGGGGCGGAGCTCCCAGCCGCACGAGGCCAATGGGGGTTTGGGGGCAAAGCCCCCAGCCGCCGGAGGCACGGGGGTCTGGGGGCGGAGCCCCCAGCGCACGAAAATTTTGCATTTTTTGCAAAAATAACTTCATTTTAGGGCTATTTTGATTAAAAAATAATGCTTTTAAAACGTGGCTTAGAAATTGGCAGTGCAAACAAGATTAAACTGCTGGCATAAATGGGCTATTTGGGAGGTGGCTAATGGTAAAATGTAGTTCTCTTGTTTAGATGCTGGTAAATTATAAAATCGAATAGTTCAATAAAACTCACACGGAGTAATCTATTTCGTATACAGTTTATAGAGAAAAATAATTGTGGGGGGGGGACTAATGAAAAGAGATTTGAGAGAAATGATTAGTAATTAACAAATACTGAATAGTCCCCCCCCTATTCTTTAGTTTATAGTATATTTGCTGATGACACCTATGTTCAGCATTTTTACACTTGCGATCAAATTTGATTGCTTATTTCTTACCATTTATCAAAGGTTTCATTTATTTGTTGGTTTTATTTTTGACAAATTAGCCCCCCCCTGAACATATGTTTCAAAAGATGTTTTAAATCACTATCTAGTCCACTCCAGTGCATAAAACATTCTCAAAGTGCTAAAAATGTAGTGTTTTTCCCATTCTGCTTTTTGGTCGACATGTCAATGGGGGTCTATAGCCCCCCCGCCCCCCCCCTGGCTACGCTACTGGCTAAAAACGTGGTATTTTCCCTATTCTGCATTTTGGTCGGCAGTTCATTAGCCCCCCCTACATAAACGTTTCAAACTATGCTTTAAAGCATTTTTTAGTCTAATCCAGTGCAAAAGACAGTCTTAGAAATGATAAAAACGTGGTATTTTCCCTATTCTGCACTTTGGTCGACAGTCTATTAGCCCCCCCCCCCCCCCCCCCCCTAAATAAACATTTCAAACTATGCTTTAAAGCATTTTTTAGTCTGGTCCAGTGCAAAAGAGAGTCTTAGAAGTGCTAAAAACGTGGTATTTTCCTTATTCTGCATTTTGGTCGGCAGGCCAATGGGGGGGCTATAGCCCCCCCCCCCGCCCCCCCCCCTGGCTACGCTACTGACTCCGAGTGAATTTTATATACATCTAGTGAATTTTGGTCCGTTTTGTTGTCATAGTGAAACGATCTAGAGAAATTTTTGTAACTTACCAAGTGAAGACTCTTTTATTTTTTATTTTTTTGAGATCATCTAAAAAGCAGTCTCATTGTCTTGTTTTTAACTCAATTTTAAATTAAAAGCACAAAGCGTTGTGAAAATTTTTGTGTTTCACAAAATTCTAGTGAATTTTGAAGAGTAGCCTCTGGCAGCATTCAGTGGCGGATCCAGAAAATTTTGGTGGGGGGGGATGACAAAATTTATAAGCACGGATTTTCTATAGGCCTAATCTCAAAATTTAGGATGTTTATGATTAATCTTCTTGACGTCGCGGAAATTTGCTTGGCATATTTTTGATCAGGCGCGTGGCAAAAAATCTGCAATGAGGTGGCTGTGTACGGGCCTCCAGTGGGCGGTGGCATTTTGCGGTGTGGGAGCGTAGCCTTTAACCGCCAGAGACTGGGGGTGTGGGGGAAAAGCCCCCAGCCGCTGGAGGCATGGGTGCCTGGGGGCAGAGCCCCCAGCGCTAGAAAATTTTGTATTTTTTTGGCAAAAATAACTTAATTTTAGGCCTATTTTAACAAAAATTATGCTCTTAAAGCACGGCATAAAAATTAGCATTTGCAAAAGTATGTTTATACTAGTTACATATATGGGCTTTGTTGGAGGTACCGGTAGCTATTGCTAGAATTTCAGTTCTCTTATTTACAAGCTTGTAAATTATAAAATCCTATCCCCGTAGTTCAATAAAACTCTCAAGGAGTAATCTATTTCGTCTATATTCTATAGAGAAAGATATAAATAGGGGGAAGGGGGCTAATGGAAGGAAGTTTGAGAGAAGTGATTGGTAATTAACTGCAGTACTGTAATAGTGAATAGCCCCCCTCCTATATTCCTGAGCTTACATATTTTTGATGATACCTGTGTTAAGCATTTTTCAATAAACGATCTTTTTTCAATAAACATTTTTCAATAAGCATTTTTAAATAACATTTTCCTGCCCCCCCCCCCCCCCCCCTACGCCCCTACCCTATTGGCTTTAGAAATCAAGTCACAGTCGCACGGCCTATCGAGTATTCACTGACGGCTTTTTTTCAAATATGTAAGCTTAATATTACACATAAGCAGGATGCATGTTATGTTTTGGCTGGTGGGGGGATGCATCCCCCCCTAAATCCGCCACTGGGTAAGGAACAACGTAGAATGAATGATCTTGTCGAGATTGTTGTTGGGGAGGTAGCTGTACTGCAACTGCATAGAATGAAAATTCGAATTTCCTGCTGTTGAGAATTCTCTGCTGTGTACTTTTGACCAGAGAATTTTGAGTTAATATTTGTTTGCTACCAGGCTCCTGTCAATCTTTCGAATTGAACCATTTTACCAATTTACACATTGGTGTCAGAGAAACATTAATTTTTGCTTTAAATAAATTTTCCCTCAAGGCGCGTAATGCCTACCTCAAATCAAAATGACAGTTCCGTACGGTGTTTTTTTTATTCTTCAAATTTATTGATACGAATATAGGCCTATTTTATTATATTATTGTATAAATATTGGGAGAAAACGCTCACCCAACGAGCTCCATTAAAGCAAGACTGTGGGCCAGTGCTTCCCAATTTTTCATCACCGTGACCTATTTTCTATTCGAAAATTTTCCATTGCCCACATTTAAATCGCTAGCTTAATCGCGATTTATCAATTTTCAGGTGATCCCCACGTAAAAAAGATATGGTATTCACGCCAAAAACCGCAAATTTTGTGCTAGCTCACTCTCTAACGGGCCCCACAGCCCTACTGATTAAGACACTTTTTTAACCGAATTTACAATTACCCAAATAGCTCTAGCCCACCACAAAATGCTCCTATGGCCCGCAGGTTGAAAACCGCTGCCGTAGGCCATAAGTAAGCGTAATGGTCGTCAAATTTCATTTTCGTCTTTTCATACGTCTAAATCTGCGCTAAGGTCAGTAGCGTAGGCGGGGAAGTGATGCAGTGCCGTCGCTACAGGGGGCCATGTCCCCCGATTTCAGTTTACTCAAAATGCTGTTTTTGCAACATCACGGAAAGATAAGACAATAGTCAATCATGGAAATATAGCAATAATAACTTTTAAGCATAATTTTCCTTTGACGTTTTCAGATCTTTTGCCAAACTGTTGGCAATCAACTGGTGTACATAAATGTGACGGAATAACCCGCCTTTTTACTGTAACACGCCTATACAAATGTGTCGCGGAAGAGGGATATAAGACTGCAGAATCGCTACCGATACTTTGTTAGTGATTATGACATAAACAATAGGTGAAAACATTTTTTTCAAAGAGCAGCATCTGTTTTTGATCTTTGAGGCACACTTAACATTTTTAGGTCGCAGTGAGTGGAGGAGCACCATTGTGAAGGGGCCTAGGCCCTCTTAGCCATTACTGCCAAACAAGACAAAACGCAGTGTACAACAGTTACTAAACTACTTTTTGGCCAAGGTCAAAGTGACCACGTGCACTCATTGCTAATGCTAGCGTGCTACCATGGCGCTACCGCAACCGCACCTAACGTCAATTTTTTGATTGTAAAATAGTTGCTATTGCGTCACAATAAAATTTTGCAATATTCTTCAAAGATTTTACTTACTAAACAAGTTGTAGCTTGTCAGCTAAATCAAGCAAGGATTGCGATTATGCGTTAGGCTTATGCATACCGGGTGCCAGTGGCACCACAATCAATGTACTGATTATAAAAGTTTTGCGAAACGCAATATTTCGCATCAGTTCAAATCATTAATCAACAGCCTTACAATAGGCTACTTCGGCCTACCAATATTTTCTCCTATTGTCGCTTTGGGGTTTGGGCGGGCGAAATTTTTGTTTGGGGGGCGCCGCCCCTCCTGGCCCCCCCTGAGTTGTGGCCCTGCCGTAATCGCTTGAAACTCTATCTGCAGCAGTGAATGCTGCCCAACGCGCAACCAGGATTTTGCTAGAGAGGTGAAGCAAAAATTATTTTTGCACAAAAATTGTCTAATTTAGGCCTTTTGCTAAACAAACTGATGCAACTCGAGCGTGTCACAGACCGGGGCCTGGGGACGGAGCCACCTAACTACTGGGCAATGTTTGAGATTTTACAGCACAAAAATAGCAATTTTAACGGCATTTTAATCACCTTTCGCACTTTTTGAAGCGGCATCAATGATTAAATTGCTAAAATTTAGAAGTCATTTCAAAGGCTTAAATTGCTTAACCCCTTTAGCCCTCTCCCCCTTCCTTCAGGTCAAGTCTAAATACTTTTAAACGCTTATATTTTGACGTTAAATTTTCTAAGTGACTTGGCTAAGAGGGCCTAGGCCCCTTCACAATGGTGCTCCTCCACTCACTGCGACCTAAAAATGTTAAGTGTGCCTCAAAGATCAAAAACAGATGCTGCTCTTTGAAAAAAATGTTTTCACCTATTGTTTATGTCATAATCACTAACAAAGTATCGGTAGCGATTCTGCAGTCTTATATCCCTCTTCCGCGACACATTTGTATAGGCGTGTTACAGTAAAAAGGCGGGTTATTCCGTCACATTTATGTACAACAGTTGATTGCCAACAGTTTGGCAAAAGATCTGAAAACGTCAAAGGAAAATTATGCTTAAAAGTTATTATTGCTATATTTCCATGATTGACTATTGTCTTATCTTTCCGTGATGTTGCAAAAACAGCATTTTGAGTAAACTGAAATCGGGGGACATGGCCCCCTGTAGCGACGGCACTGCATCACTTCCCCGCCTACGCTACTGACCTTAGCGCAGATTTAGACGTATGAAAAGACGAAAATGAAATTTGACGACCATTACGCTTACTTATGGCCTACGGCAGCGGTTTTCAACCTGCGGGCCATAGGAGCATTTTGTGGTGGGCTAGAGCTATTTGGGTAATTGTAAATTCGGTTAAAAAAGTGTCTTAATCAGTAGGGCTGTGGGGCCCGTTAGAGAGTGAGCTAGCACAAAATTTGCGGTTTTTGGCGTGAATACCATATCTTTTTTACGTGGGGATCACCTGAAAATTGATAAATCGCGATTAAGCTAGCGATTTAAATGTGGGCAATGGAAAATTTTCGAATAGAAAATAGGTCACGGTGATGAAAAATTGGGAAGCACTGGCCCACAGTCTTGCTTTAATGGAGCTCGTTAGGTGAGCGTTTTCTCCCAATATTTATACAATAATATAATAAAATAGGCCTATATTCGTATCAATAAATTTGAAGAATAAAAAAAACACCGTACGGAACTGTCATTTTGATTTGAGGTAGGCATTACGCGCCTTGAGGGAAAATTTATTTAAAGCAAAAATTAATGTTTCTCTGACACCAATGTGTAAATTGGTAAAATGGTTCAATTCGAAAGATTGACAGGAGCCTGGTAGCAAACAAATATTAACTCAAAATTCTCTGGTCAAAAGTACACAGCAGAGAATTCTCAACAGCAGGAAATTCGAATTTTCATTCTATGCAGTTGCAGTACAGCTACCTCCCCAACAACAATCTCGACAAGATCATTCATTCTACGTTGTTCCTTACCCAGTGGCGGATTTAGGGGGGGATGCATCCCCCCACCAGCCAAAACATAACATGCATCCTGCTTATGTGTAATATTAAGCTTACATATTTGAAAAAAAGCCGTCAGTGAATACTCGATAGGCCGTGCGACTGTGACTTGATTTCTAAAGCCAATAGGGTAGGGGTGTAGGGGGGGGGGGGGCAGGAAAATGTTATTTAAAAATGCTTACTGAAAAATGTTTATTGAAAAAAGATCGTTTATTGAAAAATGCTTAACACAGGTATCATCAAAAATATGTAAGCTCAGGAATATAGGAGGGGGGCTATTCACTATTACAGTACTGCAGTTAATTACCAATCACTTCTCTCAAACTTCCTTCCATTAGCCCCCTTCCCCCTATTTATATCTTTCTCTATAGAATATAGACGAAATAGATTACTCCTTGAGAGTTTTATTGAACTACGGGGATAGGATTTTATAATTTACAAGCTTGTAAATAAGAGAACTGAAATTCTAGCAATAGCTACCGGTACCTCCAACAAAGCCCATATATGTAACTAGTATAAACATACTTTTGCAAATGCTAATTTTTATGCCGTGCTTTAAGAGCATAATTTTTGTTAAAATAGGCCTAAAATTAAGTTATTTTTGCCAAAAAAATACAAAATTTTCTAGCGCTGGGGGCTCTGCCCCCAGGCACCCGTGCCTCCAGCGGCTGGGGGCTTTTCCCCCACACCCCCAGTCTCTGGCGGTTAAAGGCTACGCTCCCACACCGCAAAATGCCACCGCCCACTGGAGGCCCGTACACAGCCACCTCATTGCAGATTTTTTGCCACGCGCCTGATCAAAAATATGCCAAGCAAATTTCCGCGACGTCAAGAAGATTAATCATAAACATCCTAAATTTTGAGATTAGGCCTATAGAAAATCCGTGCTTATAAATTTTGTCATCCCCCCCCACCAAAATTTTCTGGATCCGCCACTGAATGCTGCCAGAGGCTACTCTTCAAAATTCACTAGAATTTTGTGAAACACAAAAATTTTCACAACGCTTTGTGCTTTTAATTTAAAATTGAGTTAAAAGCAAGACAATGAGACTGCTTTTTAGATGATCTCAAAAAAATAAAAAGTAAAAGAGTCTTCACTTGGTAAGTTACAAAAATTTCTCTAGATCGTTTCACTATGACAATAAAACGGACCAAAATTCACTAGATGTATATAAAATTCACTCGGAGTGGCACCACCGATCGTAGTTTTTGCGTGAATTTTTAGGTGATCTCCCAAAAAAAGGTCTTCACGCCAGCGACGCACGGTTTTTGCGTAATTTTCTTGGTCATCTCTAAAAAATAACAAAAGGTCTTTCAGGTTCATTAAAATTTTTTTTTTTCTATTCAATGATTGTCAACCTAAAACTATAGGTTTTCGTGTTTCGACCAGTAACTTAGGCCACCTTCACGGCTAGCATTTAGAAGCATAAGTTATTCATCTATACAATTTACTATTGTAATATACATTGCGAATGAGCTATCCCGACGCGTTTTGACCTTGCTCAAGGGTCTCATCAAGCGAAAAGAACAACACATTTAAACATGCAATGATATAAAACTGCAACCAAAAATTTGGAAGCAAACATTAGCAGCTTTCAGGTATTTGCACATTCTACAAAAACACTCACTAGATCGTAAAATTCACTAGGTCACTAGGCCGGACCAAAATTCACTAGATTTAGTGAAAATTTGCTAGGAGTGGCATTGCATTATGCGGTCAGTATTTGCTACAGGAAGACTCGTAGGTTTTAATTGTTACGTCACCTGAAGGAATTACTTATCTTTTTGCTACCTTCGCATGAACTGCGAATGAAATGTTCTAAATTGTATGAAATGTGAATGGCGGGAATTGACATCATAGTGAGCTTTCCGTAGAAGTGGCTTTCTCGGTAGGTTTCAACCAAAAGCTCTTTGAAGCTGGTTGCGGATACACGCCATTCCTGCTTTCTTGAGTGTTGGTAAGCTAAAGCGCGAAATCTTTTGCCGAGGAATGCAACAAGTGTTGTTTGACGTACTGTAGATTTTGGCTACGTACTTCGTACTACAGCTGCAGATTTAATTTTGTCGCGAACGCAAGACGAATTACACTATTTTCTTTTATAACAATAATATTTCAAAAAAACCCGAGACTCATTGTTGCTCAGAATCTAAAAAAATGCCAGCCTCCATCAGTAAGAAAAAGATTGGAAACAAAAAAGAATAAATTTCAAATCTTTAAAGCAACTAAATTCTGTGCTAATTCAAAATGATGAAATTTTAGTAATTTTCCAGTATTTACAAGCAAAATATTGCAACGATTCTAAAATTACAGAGTGCTGCTTCAAACAGCGTAAGCAACTCATAAATATTTGGATGTTCTCAAGTCAAAAAAAAAACTCCGTACTTTTTCGCTTTTGCAGTTTTACGATGCTGCAAAAAAGTCTTTGCTCAAGCTGACAGAGCATTCGGAATTGGACTCCAAAATAACTTTAAAAACATGGTCGTTTAAATTGACATGAACGTTCTCAGAATTCAAGGAATAATATTAAGAACAAATGAAGCAGCAAATTGGCAAAAAACTATGAGAAGCCAGCTCAACTTAAAATTTATTGGCTCTTCTAAAAAAAGTGTAACCTGGGTAAAAGTAAGCTTGCGTTGCCTCTGTGAACATGCTTGCATCGATTTTTAATAGCTAAGTTTCGTTACGCTTGAAGCACAACTTATGATAGCAAATTGACTAATAAGCTAGGTTATATATCTCATTCCGCAAGCTAACTGTTATCGCAACGTTTCTTAATTTCACCTAAAAGTTTGTTCTGTTTACTAGAAATAAATAACCTAAACATAGAATACTTTTTCGAATGAAACATAGTTTCTAGAAAATGAATTTTCGTGGAAATGTAATTTCTGAAAAATAAGTTTTCGGGGAAATGTGTTTTCGGCCAAATGTACATTCTGGCAAGTGTAAATTCTGGAAAATAAGTTTTCGGGGAAATGTAATTTCGGCCAAATGTACATTCTGGCAAGTGTAAATTCTGGAAAATAAGTTTTCGGGGAAATGTAATTTTGGCCAAATGTACATTCTGGCAAGTGTAAATTCTGGAAAATAAGTTTTCGGGGAAATGTAATTTTGGCCAAATGTACATTCTGGCAAGTGTAAATTCTGGAAAATAAGTTTTCGGGGAAATGTAATTTCGGCCAAATGTACATTCTGGAAAATAAGTTTTCGGGGAAATGTAATTTCGGCCAAATGTACATTCTGGAAAATAAGTTTTCGGGGAAATGTAATTTCGGCCAAATGTACATTCTGGCAAGTGTAAATTCTGGAAAATAAGTTTTCGGGGAAATGTAATTTCGGCCAAATGTACATTCTGGCAAGTGTAAATTCTGGAAAATAAGTTTTCGGGGAAATGTAATTTCGGCCAAATGTACATTCTGGCAAGTGTAAATTCTGGAAAATAAGTTTTCGGGGAAATGTAATTTCGACCAAATGTACATTCTGGCAAGTGTAAATTCTGGAAAATAAGTTTTCGGGGAAATGTAATTTCGGCCAAATGTACATTCTGGAAAATAAGTTTTCGGGGAAATGTAATTTCGGCCAAATGTACATTCTGGAAAATAAGTTTTCGGGGAAATGTAATTTCGGCCAAATGTACATTCTGGCAAGTGTAAATTCTGGAAAATAAGTTTTCGGGGAAATGTAATTTCGGCCGAATGTACATTCTGGCAAGTGTAAATTCTGGAAAATAAGTTTTCGGGGAAATGTAATTTCGGCCAAATGTACATTCTGGCAAGTGTAAATTCTGGAAAATAAGTTTTCGGGGAAATGTAATTTCGGCCAAATGTACATTCTGGCAAGTGTAAATTCTGGAAAATAAGTTTTCGGGGAAATGTAATTTCGGCCAAATGTAATTCTGGCAAATGTACATTCAGGCAAGTGTTCATTCTGGCAGCTGTAATTTCAAACAAGTGTTCATTCAGGCAGATGTAATTTCAGGCAAGTGTTCATTCTGGCAGATGTAGTTTTAGGCAAGTGTTCATTCTGGCAAGTGTGATTTCTGACAAATGTGAATTCTGGAAAAAGAAAGTTCAGGGAAATGTTTTTCTGGCAAATGATTTTCGGGGAAATGTTTTTCTGCGAGGTGTAAGGATACCTCAGAAAAGGTTTCCCAAACAGTCTTTGCTGGCAAGGATAAGAGTAAAGAGGCATGTGGGATGACTTAGAACAAGATGACACAAATTAGGATGACCTCAAAAAAGTAGCAAAAGCACAAACAAGGAGCCAAAGAATGGTGGAGGATCGTGGGTGCTATGGTTTTATCTTGAGCTATTGGCCCGGGCTTTAGGAAAAGTGGGTAGAGAGCACGTAAAGAGGCTAATATACTCTATGATTATTCAAAAAGTTCATACAAACTTACTAAGCACTCGTGATGTAGGAGTATCATCTAGTTCGTTTACTTGAGTATCCGAATCATCTATGATGTAAAAGAGCCGTCAAAATAACATATCATAACTGACGTACCCACCCGGCCTGCATTTCAAACATGACCAAATAACGATAACATTATTTAATTCTAAAATGCGAAAAAAACTAAAGTAAAGACTTACTACAAGTCTCGATCTGATCTCGAGTTGCTACCCATACGACGCTAACGAGTAACGAACCGTGGGCAAAGAAAAAAAAACAAAAAAAAAATCAAAACTGCACTCCTGCTCATTTTTAGCGAGCAACTATAACAAAAAAAAAACTTCTTAAGAAAAACTATGTCTTAAGCAAAAAACACGGACAATAATCGAAGTTGGACAGCTGAAATCATTTGCGCTAGTTCTCGTAAAATAAATTAACTTTGAATATCACGTACCTTTTTTGTCATCACTTTCAGAATCGGATTCCACTACGCGCAGTCGCTTTCTACGGTTTACTTCTATATTATCATCCGAGTGTTCACTGCTGTGTCCCAATTCAATCTCATTTAAAATATCGGCTGTAAACAAGCGTCATGTATAAGCAAAGTATAGAAACTCGGTCAAGTTAACATAATAGTTTATGTGCTGTGTTTAGTGCTGCACAAATCTACTGATGCCGGATCACATAATTTGACAAAAGCCAAATATCATCTTGTACGGTACGTAAAACTAAACGCAACTTAAGTTTTCATGTTCATTGATGTCTGGTTTGTTGCAGTCATAAAACACACAGTACTACCCATATAAGCCAAAAAAAGTGTTAACTAACATTAACCTGTAGCTTGAGAAATCCTGAAAATCACAAAAAATGATTTCATTGCGCCGTTATTAGTCACGAAGTAATAGTTATACACTCAACGTGTTTTAAATCTCGAAACAAATAAAGTTTGGTGTAGTGCAGACGCTATATGCCAATATTTGTTTTCATGTGCTTGGCTTTCTTCGATACACTTTGGGCCTATTTCCATGGAAAGCCTAAACGGAAAATTCCGCTACAAAAAATGTTTTTAAGGCCACGCAAAACAATTCACGATAAATTGGTTGCTTTAGCTTCACTCATCTTTATCATTTTGCTCCAAGAATGTGCTTCCTTCTATTCTTGGAGCCCAACAGATGCTTTCCGCATGCAGGGATCAGGCAGTTTTTGCAGCCTAGTTGCAAGCTTTCACGATCTTGTGCATCTAGCCTTCGCAAACCTCTGGCAATCATGTCACATTCCAGCACTTCTTTCCACTTTTTTTGGTCTTTTTTTTGTCCGTTCAACTTCTAAGTGTAGTGCCTTTACTGAACCCCTTTTTTCATCTATTCTGTCCACAAGCCTTTTCACATCCAGTCATATAACATTCGAAACCTTTTCAAAAATTTTCCATGTCGATCTAGTCCTTGATGTTACAGCTTCCTGAGCTCCTCCTT
The DNA here is from genome assembly GCA_963965965.1 of Trididemnum nubilum. Taxonomy (NCBI): domain Eukaryota; kingdom Metazoa; phylum Chordata; class Ascidiacea; order Aplousobranchia; family Didemnidae; genus Trididemnum; species Trididemnum nubilum. The sequence continues at coordinate 35,618,692 of OZ014490.1, forward strand.
TTATACCGAGTACATCGCCGAGGTAAGAGAACCTGTCTTCATTAGCTTCGGCTTCACAATCCCCTGTAATTATTTTTGCAACCTTCAACTTGAAGACTAGGCCCAAGTCTTAACTGTAGCATTGTGCAAAAAAAAAAAAACTTGATGTAGCCGAACTTCCCGCTAAGGTAAGCTAATCGGCCTCAGTACGTGAAAACAAAAATTGGCCACACATTTAATTCGAACTCGAAAACGGCGCTAACCACTCCACCTAAGTGACACAATGAAAATGCAAACATTTTAGTACTGCAAGCTAATGCATTCTCAATTCTCACTGCCAATTCGCAACCAACCTTTCATCAGCTTAGTACGGTACTAATAATGAATTCAGTAAAATAACATTGCAGTAGTTGTAATGAAAAAAAGACAACAAAAAACGTTGCACTATTCCGTGATAAATAGTAATTTGGTACTCACCGGGTTGCATATTTTGAAACGATGGAAAACGTGATGTATTGTGGCTAGGTTTGGGAGTAGAACAATCTTTGTATCTTAAGCTATTATTCGAAGCCAGGTTTTTTCTTTTTGCATCTGCAGTACAAAAAGGAAAAGGTTATCATCTTAACCAAAGGAGAAAAGGTAAGACAAATTGGCAACTCACTTTGTGCAGATACATTCGCAGTTGGAGGAATGGGAAGGATTGCTGGATGGTCACTTCCATCAAAACCATCAGCTACATAATCTGTCAAAAAATTTATTCTAAACTCTTTTAACAAAAACAATTTCGTACAGTTAACCCTGGATTTAAAGCATTTCGAATTTAACGGCGGACTGTTTCACCAGTCCATTCCTCTTAATTTCATTCTCTACTTGCTTTTTCCACGTTTGCTTCGGTCTTCCTCTACTACCACGCACTTCAAATTTCATTTACATTCAGTCGATATAATATATCTCTACATATTATGTAGAGATCATTGTTTGTATATTTTTGCTACTGTTGTCTTCACCTTCACGCTGAAAAACTCTAAATATTCTCCTAAGGTTTCCCTCATTACTTGGTAAAATTTTGGTTTTTAAAATCATTGCCTATGCTGATAATGAAAATTTTCCTATTTATAGCCCAAGATATCTACTAATTGATTCGCGTTATAACCTTGTGATCTTTCCTTTGTTTTTTCCAGAATTTTTCTCGACTGCATTCTGCTGCTTTGAATATTTTTCTTCAAAACTTGTCGACAGTTTTCAGAATTTTGTTCATGGTAATCATCTTCCAGGTTAGAAGTTTCCACTGCTCGTTTTTCTAATCGAAGAGCTTCTTCGAAAGTGTCTGTGAAATTAAAATTTAACTTACAATAAATCGAAATTTTTAGCAATTGACAGTGTTGAATTGATAAAAACATCTCAGCAGCAGCATGCACATTGCATATACATACTAGGTATTCCAGTGAGAGCATTATAACCAGTCAGAAGAAAACTATAACTGATAAAGCAACACAATACAGACTATTTGGTATCTATTTCAAAAAAGTTCATAAAACGGTTAGCATCAGCAGTGTTACTAAAATGCTTCCACCTAATGAGATCTACTTGAAAGAAGAGGCAAAACACAATTTATCGGGGGGGCTAGCACAAATAATATAACAAATCAAAAAATTGTTTTGCGTGCTTCTGGCCTAAAGGCAACCAGCGCGGAAGCCTATGGAAGAGTCAACAAAACGGCGATCGCTTAAAACAAGCAATGCGAAAAAGTTGTCTTTCCACAGGATTCGAACCTGTAGCCTTTGGATTACCGGTCCACTGCTCTAACACTTATACTGCTTAACGCCAAAAACATCAAATGTCAAAAACATCATAATTGACTTATTATTAAAATCATAGAACAAGCAATTTACTGGGTTCAAATAGCCAAATTTAAGCATGCGAAGAGACGTCTTTTCTAGCATAAGTGGTAGAGCAGTGGACCGCCAATCCAAAGGCTGCAGGTTCGAATCCTGTGGAAAGACAGCTTTTTCGCCTTGCTTGTTATAAGTGGTCGCCCTTCCTTAGGCTTCGCGCTGGTAGCCTTTAGGCCAGAAGCACGCAAAACGAATAAACATTAAAATTCTGGCCGGCAAACGTCAAAAACATCATAATTGACTTATTATTGAAATCAAAAAAACTAGAAACAAGTTATAGCAGCATAGATTTTCCATGCATCAAATTAAGCACAAATTTGACTTCGGTCAATGAGATATGAATAATAATAATTTAGCAGAAAATTATATCAACTACGTTTTGATAAATGTAGTACTCTTCAGTAAAGAATTCCAAAAAGTGCTCACCAAGACTCTTTAGGCCTCCAGCAGATACACAAAAAAACCTTACCCCACTGCAAGAAAACAACTCTATCACATTAAAAATCTCATTTGGCTTACCAGCATAAATGAGCACTCGAATTCTGTACAGTCGCCAATGTTCCTTGTCAGGAATCGAGCATTTTTTAGCAAGGATGCGTGCTCTTAATGGAGGGTAATAACTACTTCCTTGATCATTCTGCAGTAAGTATACAATTCAAAAACATAAGTTTGGAGCAGTTACTAGTAGGCAATGAAAAGTAAAGACTGTCAATTATGGATTTTCAATTCTATTAATATAAACAGAGGCATGCAGGTTGTCAAAAAGGATTCACGTTAATTTAAACCTTCTGGCTCCTAAGTTATCATTTGAGAAAACATCAACACCTAAAACCTTATAATTCACTTTTAATACTAGGATAAATTATCTTTCATTCATTCACAATGATCAAATAGATTGATGCCGTAATCATTTTAACTGGAATACTGCAAACAAGAGAATATACACAACTGTATATCTTTAGCAGTAGCTGCATTAATAAGGTCACAGACTATGCTGTAACTTTTATACTTTGCAGATTACAACTGAGCTACAAAAGTACGCTGCTTACCTTACCAATGTTTTTAATCCAAGCTGTCGGTATCACAGCACACTCTTCTTTTTCTTCTTCTTCCTTTTCTGCTAGCACGAATACCACAACAGCATAAGTTTTTAAAAATGCCATGATTGCAACAAATACAGTAAATATCGAGGCTTAATATCTAATATACCGAAGCTTAAAGAAATACTGCTTAAAATTGGTTTTAAATGAAGAAATGAGAACTACATGTAAGGTAATGAAGAGGTGCCCCAAACCTTTTTCCACAATTTTCTTTAGTTGCAAAAATACAATTTAACACGTTTGACTCCGTACCATTCGCAACCTTGTATTTTGCAATTTTGTAACATCACAAAAGCAATAATTTTGCAAAAATTCTCGCAGAATAAGAAACGCGATTACCAAGTGGGAGCAGTGAGTAGCTTATAACCAAATGTGAAAATTTGGCTGTTGCTACCGGAACCTGTAGACCTAGGCTACCAGTACTGATTTACAGCATGCCTTTTGTGATGTCAATGGTACGGAGTCAAACGGATTAAAACAAATTTTTCACAAATAAGAGGAATTGTGGTTCAAGGTTTGGGGCACCTCTTTATTACCTCAAGTAGTTCGCATTTCTAATCAAGCCTAACAAGCAATACTAAACTTGAAGATAAAAGTGGTCAGTAGTTTAACATTCTTCAATATCAAAAATAATGAAAATAGGTTTTATCAAGCTTCAACTTTTAGGGCATTCTATTCTCAATTATACACTGCTAACAAACACTTTCAAAACAACCTTTGTTCTCATTTTCAAATATGTTGCCAATGAAAAATAAAATTATTACTGATACTGTATGGTAAAATATTCAAAGCAATTAAGACTTAACCTTATGCAAGAGTAATTGAAAAAATTTTTATCATACAGTTGCAACATTTCTCTTTAGTATGCTACATCAGTGGTTCATTTACTATAACACATTAATTTACTTGATTTAGACACTATATTCTTTTCTTTTGTTTTTTCTAGGTATTAACTGTTGATCCACTATACACTGAGTTTAAACCTAAATTAATGATTGTACATATCAGGAATGCCTAGTACCCATCTGAAATTGAGGGTGCTATGTTAGGGGGTGAAGTTTTGAATTGTTTAAACAGGATGAGTGAATTTTTGTCACTGGTATAAACTATCAAAAATTGAGGTGCCACAATGGGAGTTTCCCAAAATTTTGAACCAATCAAGCAAGATCGATGAAATTTTCAGCTAAATTAACTATGAGGACCTCCAAATGAGCTCCCCTCAAGATTTAAACTTTTTAACCACTTGAGATATGTAGTAAAAGATGAAACATGCTAATGTTTTTGAAAGAAATTACATTTTAAAATATTTATCATGTTCTAGCCCCCGAAAATTTTGGAATTATTTTTCAACTTTACAATGACTTTCAAATTTTTATCAATTTACCATGATTTTTCAAATTTATTTTTCCAGGATTTTTAATGAATTTCTATAACCGTGGGAACCATGTTTAAAAATCATGTAAAATAGCCATTAAAATAGCTTCTGATTTACTGGGTTGTTCTTTCAACAGAATTGCTTTTCTACATAGTTCACCTTCTGATTTATACACCATTTCAGTATGTCTAGTATCAACAACATAAACTCCAAGTAGAGACGAGTCACAAGGTGTATCAAAAAAAGGTTTCCATTTTTTGTACAGTCTACACAAATACAAAGAGGATTCATTGTTTGAAGAAACAAGTGAAACAACTTCACAGCAAACATTATTATCCAATAAAAATGCATTGTTTGGAAATTTACATGACACTACATGTGAAGAACTCTTTGGAAATTTTTGTGATTCTGCATTTTCTGCTTCATCTAACCTTTTCACGATTTGTGCCAAAGGATTTCTCCCAGAGCGTACCAACCGTTTGATGTTATGCAAATAGTTTTCAAAATTCCTAAAAAAAAGATGTATTGCAAATAGTTTTCAAAATTTAAAGCCTAAAAAAACTAACCCTAAGCCCTAACCTTAACCCTAATTCTAGCCCTAACCCAAAGCCTAACCTAAATTCTAAACCAAACCTATAAGTGTAATAATCAAAATAAAAATTTTCGAAAACGAGTGACGTTACTGGAATCTTCGTTTATTTAACCGCGCGTGTTCCATTCACCAAGTCACTTTGTTAATAAAAAGAATATCCATTTAACACAAAAAAGTTACTTTATAAAGCTATACCAGTAGGTAAAATTTGCAGGTGCATTTAAAAAAATTTGCAATTACATAACTTTTATCCAGGGCATGGTATGGAATGGAATGGAAAATGGAATGGAACAGAAATTTCGGTATGGAATATGGAAGATGCCAGAATGGAATGGAATGAAAGATTTCAAGAATGGAATGGAAGAAAATCTTCCATACTTCCATACCAATTCCATACTAGATTTTGTGCATTGTATTTGTAAAAAAATAAATACCAATGTTGGGTAGTGATAAACAATACTGTCACAGAAGTATTCAACTTCAATATCTACGCATAGTATTTGTCGACAAATCGCAATTTAAATGCAGCATTGATGTTACAGTTGACAACCTTGATGGATTTGACTGTTTTTTTTTTGTTTTTTTTGAGGCTGACAATTTGCCCAGTCGTAAATTTTGTTTTCTTACGTCGTCACAAAAACTTGTATTTGCTATTTCCTCCCCGTTTTAGCTTGATTTTATTTAGCTTATAGTTTTAGTTTTTAAGCTTATAGTAATTCTTTTTGGTATTAAAGCTTGGGTATTTCTATTACGGTAAGTGTTCTAGTTGATATGAGGGCAAACTTGTTCGGTAATCATTAAACCATAGACATAGCCAGAAGGACCAAGCCCTCTGCCCCCCCAATTGAAAAGCTACCAATGATAAGTATGATGACACAAAGCCTATTTATTCAGTTTCTTTTAGCATTTTTGGAGTGCAAGAGTACATGCGTACAACACAAAAGCAATTAGCAATAACTTAATACTAATATTCACGACCAGGGGGCCCATGCCCTCTCAATTTAAATTTTTACAAATCAATTTAAATGTGCAAGCCGGGAGAAATTTAGTGTTTTTGTTCTAAAAGATGCAATCTCGGGCACTTATCTAACTTGTTTATGCAATATAATGTTTTAGGCCCCCAGTTAGCTTTTATACTACAATAACATGATTACTAACCATTTATGGCATCTAATGTACCAACTTGAAACAACAATCCGCCTCCATCTCGCAAGTTTTCTCGCGACGAAATGTTTTTGAAAAAACCTAGTTAGGGTAAATGCTTATTGAACAAATTATAGAATTTGAATTGAGGGTGCCTGGGCCCCTGGTTGAACATATTCCTAAACCTAGTTATTTTCATTGCAAAACAAAAATTTTCAAAGGCAAATCTTTGAGTGCATTATTTAATGCTAAAAATGTTGCAGAAAGCAATGTACCTTGATTCCCCTGACTTTGGCCAAGTCACAAAATTTAACCCCAAAATGCAAGATTTTAAACATGTTTTGGACTTGACCTGAAGTAAAGAGAGGGTTTTTTTCAATCGGCTTTCAAACATCAAAAATTTTGATCGTTTAAATGGCTCTGAAAATGTGCGAATTGTGATCAGAATCGCATTGAAATAGCCATTTTTTTCCAAAAAATCGCCCAGCGACTGAGGGCTATGCCCCCACGCCTTTTCTGTGACATGTTTGAGTTGCACTAATTTGCTCACCACGTTTGCCAGTTTTGATAGGATAGAAAAATTTTTAACTTGCAGTTCTAGTCCTTCCCATATAGCAAATCCAGGTTTCAAGCCAAATCAGACGCCCAACTTTTGATCTTTCATTCTTCATCCCATAAAAAGTCCCACTTTTCAAAAACTTCTGATGAAGTCATTGCATGATTTGCGATTTAGCCTTCCCAATTCAAAGTCCAGGCTATGTTTATGCATTAAACCATGTGTAATATGCATACCAGATACCAATCGTTGCATCTTAGTATTGTTGGCGCACCTTCACAAACGGTTGCTTACAACATTGCAAAGGTGCAAAGCAACAAAATATATGTTGTATTGCTTCCAGTCTAAAATTTCTTTGGTATGGAAGTAGGAAATGGAATATATGGAAGAAAATTTTAGTATGGAATGGAATATGGAATGGAAGATTTTTGGTATGGAATGGAAATGGAATGGAAGAAAATTGCCAGTATGGAATATGGAAAAATCGTCTTCCATTCCATTCCATACCATGCCCTGCTTTTATCCTCCAAAGAGGCTAGGCCTATTGCAATATTCCCAAATTTGATTTATTTTGTAGGGCCAAATGCTAACACTAGCAGGCTTTACTAAATGAACTTTGGAATACTGTAGCTCACTTGTTTTTTCTTTTTCGTATGAAACCAGTTTAGCAGTTACACAAAAGTTGTTAACTCTCATCTTTGCAAAATCAGAAACAACATTTTTATAATTTTCTTGGTTTAGAGGGCAACCTTTATCGAGAAATATGTTAAAGTTCAATGCAAACACAGATCCTTTACAGATACAAGCAATGTTATTTACATTAGGCCTACAGTATACTCACAGCCTACTGTCGAATGCAGCACTTGCTAGTCAGTAGCTATCTTGTTTTAATTTACTGAACAACTTCAACTTCATGAGTGCAGTTGAGTAAAACATTCAAATAAATTGCTAGGCATATTAGGCTAGTGAAACTAAACGTAACATCACTTTCAATATGTAAACTAATCAAACAGAGCATATACCGGTACTGTAGCTATGCTAAAATAGTTCACTACAGTACCTGACTAGCCTACAGAAAAAATCAAATAGGCTGCAAAATTTCATTTGAAACTTTATGCTAGAATTTATGCCCTAACAGTCAAATTATTTTTTGGTTTATGCATGATGTTGATGCATATGGCAAGAGTAGCCTATTTTTTTTGTTTGCAACTTATGAAAAAGCCATTAATTTTTTTTATGCTACCAATATAGGCCACATGCACATCGTGCCTACCATGACTACTGTACTCTAATTGTTTCCTCATTTAACTGTTTAAGAATCTTACAGTAAATCACCAAAAAAAACAACCATCAATCATCAGATCATGTTTTAAACAGCCCTTGGTTCTTTAAAGTTCTTCTGTGCACGTTTACCACATCAAATTATGCTGAAAACTAAGGCTTTATGGCAATTTTTAAATTACCAAACACATAAAATTTAGCCTGCAGCCAAAACAACTGATCAATGCAAATGGTTCCTCTGTATCCCGTACTACTGTTCAAGTACCTAGGCTAGCTAGGCTACTAGCTTACGACTACCATGTAAACACTGGATCTAGTAAGTTGGGAACAGCCAATTTTTGTCAGGATAAAACTATTTGAGCAACAACAATAGTTTCCATCATTAGCGATGTTCAAGCGTATTGCTACTCTGCTCCGTATTTCACGGCTTCCCGCCAATTACAAAACTTGCTTTATTTGATTGCCATGTTGCCATTCTAAAATTTTAGTTTTTCTGGACAAAAATGAAAACTTTTTCCTACAGCTCTCTACGCCAAAAATGAGGAGAAATATTGTCGAGTGAGTGGTCAAACGGTTAAGAGCGTCGTTTTTACGACGACCACAACATATAATACATGATCAAAAGATCTGGACACACCAGGATGGTGATTACGCATCATTGCAGCAACTGTGCGTGCGAAAAAGTTTTAGTTTGTTTTGATATGACGATTTTTCTTGCAATCAAACGCAATGATGCACGACATAATCTCACAAAGAAAAAAATGATAATAAATTTTTGCACACGCGCATTGCAATACGGCTTGATTTCAGAAGCTCTAATGTGATTAAACAATGATTGTTGAACATATTATTGCTGCTAAATTTCAACCAAAATTTTTATTCTTAATGAAGATATGATGTGCTAAATAGAAATATAACACCTTATTACCAGAGGTGGAGTCCTCGAGGACACATTTTGAAGTCCTTGGCCTTGGCCTCGAAGGTCAAGTCCTTGGCCTTGGCCTCGAGACCTCAAGTCCTCGAAAATTGGCCTGTCCTCGGCTCGAGGACAGCAGTATTTTTTGAATTGTTAAAATTTTGTGGAGCGCTTGAAAAAGTTTTTAGAAAACGTTTTTTTACGAAGATCGCTTGAAAAATTTTTGTGAAGACCTTTTTTTTTTTGGAGATCGCCTGAAAAATTTTTGTAAAGACCTTTTCTTTTTTGGAGATCGCTTGAAAAATTTTTTGAAGACCTTTTTTTTTTTTGAGAGCACTTGCGCTTGTGTCCTTGGTCCTTGGCCTTGGCCTCGAGCATTCCTGTCCTTGGCCTCGAGAGTGTCTGTCCTCGGAAAGGCTGTCCTTGGCCTTGGCCTCGGATTTTTTTTGTGTCCTTGGCTTTGGCCTTGGCCTCGAGCCTTGTGTCCTCGACTCCACCTCTGCTTATTACCACGTAAAATCTTCAAAAAGATCTTTCTCTAAAGATGTCAACAGCAAAATTTTTGCAAATACAATTAACCGATCAGTGGTCGAGTGGATAGAGCGTCTGCTACTAAAGCGGTAGACTCGGGTTCGATTCCCGGTCGGGTCAAACCAAAGACTATAAAAATTGGTATTCACAGCTTTCCTGCTTGACGTTCAGCATTAAAAGGGACAGTGTGAAGCCTCTGCCGTGTGTGGTAGACAGGTGGGCAGGTGGCAGCTTGACTCGAAGACCGAAAGATCCCTTTCGCTGTCTCCTGGCTAAGGCAACTTGATGAATAAAATGTATTTACAATTACAATTATTCACTATTGGCTGTTGCCCAAGTAATGGCCACAAAACTTTAACCTGCTAAAGCTAGTTTTGCTAGATGACAGTGCCGCGTGATTACCACGTAATTTCCACGAAAATATTTACCAAGAATTTTGTTCACATTATGATTTTAATGAAACGTTACTGTCCACGTAACAGCCACGAATCTATGTTATTCTTCAAATTGTTACCATATATGCAGTTTAAAAAGTTTACATCATGATTTTGATGACACGTTACTGCCACGTAACAGCCACGTAACTATGTGACCCGGAAAGTCCACAAAATATCTTTTTTTTAAAGTGTCAACAGCAAAATCTCTGCAAATACAATTATTTGTTTCTGCCAAGTATAACGGTCACGAAACTTTTAATCTGCCAAAGCGTTTTTTGCTAGATGACAGTGCCACGTGACTACCACGTAATTACCACGAAAATATTTACCAAGAATTTTGTTCACATTATGATTTTAATGAAACGTTACTGTCCACGTAACAGCCACGAATCTATGTTATTCTCCAAATTGTTACCATATATGCAGTTTAAAAAGTTTACATCATGATTTTTATTATATTTTCATGCTATTTTGATTACAAAATAATGCTTTTAAAACGTGGCTTAGAAATTGGCGGTGCAAACAAGATTATACTGGTGGCATAAGTAGGCTATTTGGGAGGTGGCTAATGGTACAATGTTAGTTCTCTTGTTTAGATGCTGGTAAATTATAAAATCGAATACTTCAATAAAACTCACATGGAGTAATCTATTTCGTATACAGTTTATAGAGAAAAATAATTGGGGGGGCTAATGAAAAAATATTTGAGAGAAATAATTGGTAATGGACTAATACTAAATAGCCCCCCCCCCCCCCCCCCCCCTATTCCTTAGTTTATAGTATATTTGCTGATGATACCTATGTTTAGCAGTTTAGCATTTTTACACTTGCGATCAAATTTTATTGCTTATTTCTTACCATTTTTACAAGTTTTCATTTATTTGATGGTTTTATTTTTGACAAATTAGCCTCCCCCCCCCCCCCCCCCCCGAAATATATGTTTCAAAAGATGTTTCAAATCACTATGTAGTCCACTCCAGTGCATAAAACAGTCTCAAAAGTGCTAAAAACGTAGTGTTTTTTCCATTCTGCATTTTGGTCGACATGCCAATGGGGGGGCTATAGCCCCCGCCCCCCCCCCCCCCCCCCTGGCTACGCTACTGGCGTTCACAAAAAAGGCTAGATGTGGGCCTGAAATAGCAAATTTTAGGACAAAAACTCTCCATTTTTTCCGGGTTATGCGTTTAAATTGGCTGGCAAAAATTGAATTGAGGGGGACCAGGCGCTCTTGGTCTTCAATTTGTTAATTAGTTATACTGTTGTCAGCGAAAAATGCTAAAAAGAAACTGAAACTGACGAAACAATAGGCTTTTTTGTCACATTTTTGTCATTGGTGAAATTTCAATTGGGGGGGCCTTCTCTTTTCCTTGCATACGCCTATGCTCCCAGTGAGGAAAAGAAAAAAGGTGTTCGCAAATTTTCCGCAAGGTTTCTGTCTTTTTCCTACGAAATTTCAACTGTTCAAAAAATACTGCTGTCCTCGAGCCGAGGACAGGGCAATTTTCAAGGACCTAAGGCTTAGAGGCCAAGGACTTGAGGCTTCGAGGCCAAGGCCATGGACTTCAAAATGTGTCCTCGAGGCCAAGGACGTCTTCGAGAACTCCACCTCTACTAATCAAGGGTTTTATGTTCCTTTGTTGACATCATACAGTAGGCTACCGCACAATTTGGAACAAACATACCATATTTTGCAAAACGGAACATTTTGGTAATGTTACCATTTGCAATATCAGGGCCTGCCGCTACTAGTCTGCCAATAGACCTACCAAGCTCATAACATGTTGATTGATTGATTCCATGTTTATCCTCTTATCACGGGAAAGCGACGGTGCCGCTACATGTCGGATGAATCCTCACCCGCTTCGGAGTTTCGGTTAGCAGAACTGCGCTATGCTGTCTACTAATCTGCTAATAGGTTAGCCTATACACAAACAAATAAGCTAAAGTAGGTAGGCAGAAAGCATACGGTATTACCGATACGATACCTTAACCAGTTTACTCCTGCAGCCTGTTAACTCATCAGTAGCCTACACCACACACAGTTCCGGAACTCTGTACTGGTAAGTCTCGAACAGCGCTCGGGTATGCCTACATTGAAGCCGAACAGCTGCAAAGTGCATCTGCAAATGCCCTAGTCCTTAAGTCTTACCATGTCTCCATCACACGATTTTGAAGACTCTTCCGCATCATGTTGTGATAATCCCGCTATTTATGGACATGAACTAAGCAAGCAAAAATTGTCCATTGACAGTTGGACACGAACTAAACTGACAAAAAATAAACCGGCAAAAATAAACCTGCAACAATAAACTGGCAAAAATAAACATGCAAAAATAAACTGGCAAAAATAAACATGCAAAAATAAACCAGCAAAAATAAACCAGCAAAAATAAACATGCAACAATAAACCGGCAAAAATTAACATACAAAAATAAACATGCAAACATAAACGTGCAAAAATAAACATAGCAAAAATAAGCATGCAAAAATATTGAGAGAGAGAGACTTCTTTATTTACCAAGTGACAAGTAAAGCAAAGAAAAAAACTGACACTCTGCAAAACCATACTTCAGTCGTTCGTAAGAAACATCACATTTTTCCAAATTTCTCAAGTGTAAGCAGCAGGGATACGGATAGTTCATACGTGCAGAAAAGTGGGATTAGCAGCGCCCCACGTAAATGTGTGGTTATGATAACATTATCCTGGATACAGATTAGTTACACACTGTTTCTTTAGGCAGAAAATACCAGCGCATCCCTTTGCCTGCACTTAAAACTAACAGTGCTAATTATGCAATACAATACACAGTCACTTGGCAAGGAGACAGCGAAAAGACCAGAAGGTCATCAAGGTCAGCTGCCACCTTACCAATTAGAGTTTTTGATTAAGTAGTGCACAAAGTGAGATATTCACTGCACACATCAAAATGAAACAAATGTAACAAAACACAAACAAACAACAAAAAAAAGAAAAACAAAAAACATAATACGGTCTTCTATTCTAATTTAGTCTTAAGACAGTCATGGTTACATAGCTTATTAAAAATTGGATGCAGGTAAGGTGAAACATTATAATTTACACTACTGCTGCTTATCATGTCATCAATAAACAGAATTGACAAGACAATTGATTTAAAACACAACTGTAATGTAAGTTTTTGACAAGATTAGTACGATGCAATAAAATGACATGTTAGCAATTTTACAAAAGCTTTGAAGTGATTGGCAGATTTTACAGAGTTAGGCAATTCATTCCAAAATTTAGTTCCACGATACTGAAGTGATCTTTGGCCCATTGTTTTTTGTTTTCTGGCAAGAAAAAAGTTTTTATTAAGTGCCTGTCTCGTACTATAATTATGTATAAAGCGGCATTCTGAAAAATAATTTGAGAAAATTTCTGGAAGAGCATTTTGTTTAACATATTGTATACAAATTTACATACCTCTGCTTTGTATGCATCTTTTATGGTAAGTACCTTCGAAAGAGCATATAGATCAGACACAGGCATTTGCCTTACTTCTACAAAGTTAATACATCTTAGTATTCTATTTAGCAAAATTTCAATACGACGTTTTATTGATTCTGAGCAGCTACCCCAACAAATCAGACCATAATGTATTACTGGTTGTACTAAAGCATAAAATACTTTCTTCAATATTGCAGTATCAGTATAATTTCTGAGTTTGTATAGTAGACCACATAATCTAGACAGCTTGACAGCTATCATAGCTGTGTGTGGTTGCCATGACAAGACATCATCTATAATTACTCCCAAATATTTGTGAGAATCTACTTGTTCCAGGAGATTTCCTAAAAGTTCAATTTTAAATTTATAACTGGATTTAAATTTTGGTGATAGTATCATGTACTTTGTCTTTGAAATTTTGATGGACAACTTATTTGCTTGTAGCCACACTTGCATTTTACCAATTTCAAGATTAACATTGTACTCTAATGTGTGGGCTTCTTTAGACGACATAAATAAAAGGGTATCATCAGCAAATAATCTGACATTAAAATCAGAGGCATTACAAATGTCATTTACATAGACAAGAAAAAGCAGTGGGCCAAGGACACTACCTTGCGGCACTCCACAAACAATATTGCGCTTGGCTGATACATGATAATTTATTTGAGTAAATTGTTTTCTATTTTTTAGATATGACGTCAACAAAGAAAGAGCATTACCTCTCACACCATAGTGTTCTAGTTTGGTGAGAAGGATGGAATGATTCACTGTGTCAAACGCCTTTGCTAAATCAACAAAGACCCCACAAGTTATTTTCCTATTGTCAAGGTTGTTTCGAAAATGATCACATATCTCAGTCAATGCTAGTGTAGTAGAGTAACCCTCCCGAAACCCAAATTGAAAATCATTAATAACGTTGTATTTTTCGAAAAAATCAACTAATCTCTTATTAATCACTTTTTCAAATAATTTGGATAGTGTAGACAAGATAGAAATGGGTCGATAATTGTTCACCACATTAGACTTACCTCCTTTATGTAAAGGAATAATTTTTGCAACTTTAAAGCTATCTGGAAATTTACCATGTTGCAAGGCATGATTGAAAATATCCGACAATATGGGGCTAATCACATATGCAAGCAATTTTATGGTCTTGCATGATATTCCATCGTGACCAACTGCTTTTTTGGGATCCAATAGGGAGATAAGGCTTAAAATTTCAAAGGGATCAGTTTCCTTTAACACAATAGAATTATATATACGTCTGCCAAGGTATTTGGTATAAGAAACATTAGACTTAGGAAATTTTTCCAGCTAATTTAGGCCCAACATCAGTAAAGTAATTATTCATTACCTCACACATTTTTTGTGGACTTGTAATATCTTTATTTCCATGGGTTACACTGCCGATGAATTTTGGTTTTTGATCTTTGAATTGTAAAATTTGGTTAATTATTTTCCAAGAAGATGCAGCAGCATTTTTGCTTTGGTTGAATAAACTTTTAAAGTGGTTTTTCTTTGCTAGTTCTTTAATATGGGTTAGTTTATTCCTATTTAGCTTATATTTGCATAAAAGCATATCATCGGAAAATTTTGTTTTACAAAGTCGAGAATACATCTCATTTCTGTTCCTGATAGATCTTAAAATACCTTTAGTTATCCATGGTCTATGATGAAGCCTATTTTGTTTTCGAGATAATTTTACTAAGGGCATGTGCTTATCAATTGCAGTAGATAATGTACTGATTAATGTGTCAACTTTTTCATCAACAGTTTGACTAGCTCCAATGAGTTTTCTACAATAATGTTGCACTTCCATACAAAAATCTTGGTCATTAAAGTTTCTGAAACTGCGGATAAAGGTTACTGCCAATTTTTGAGGTCTCATCATATTTGTTTGTTGGATTTCAACTGCAAGTGGAAAATGGTCGGAGATATCAGACCTAATGATAAAACAGTGGCTACAGTTTGTAATATCATTTGTATAGAAATGATCAATTAGAGTTGCTGAGCTGCTAGTAATTCGTGTTGCCTTAGTAGTTATATTGTTTGCATTATACCTAGTGAGAAAATTAACAAACTGAGAAATTTTGTTATCTCTGTGAATTTTGATGTAATCAACATTTATATCTCCACAAATATAAAATTTACAGCCTTGTAATTGCAGTTTTTGAAGTGTTTGCTCAAAACTATCAGTAAAGTTGTCAATATTGGTTGATGGATGCTTATATATTACACCAAATATTATTGTTTTTTGCTTATTGTTGAAATTTGTAGAAGCATTAGTTGGCACTAGCTCTATCCAAAAATTTTCGCATCCTTCATTGCAAAATTTTAAGTCACTCCTTACTTTAAATTGAAGATTATCTTTAATGTACACCCCAAGTCCACCAGCCAAGGTTAGTGAGTCAGCATGACAAAAAGTATACTGCGGAAGGTTAATTGATTGTAGGTTTGAAGATGTTTTGAGTCTAGTTTCAGTTATGGCAATTAGATGAGGCATTACTGGAAATTTTTTAAGAAATTCTCTTAGCCTGTCAAACCGATTTGTTGAGCTTATAGTGTTACAGTGCATCACCAGCAGTGGTTGTAAGTGAGATAAAGGGTAAGAGCTTAATGATTTGCTTAAATCATTCTCATCCACATATACAGATTCTTTTACATTCTGGCTTACATGATTGCAAAAAATGCTATTTCCTGAGTCAATACTATTACTACCCATAGCAACAGTGAATCATTCCAAAATTGCAATAAACCCTATCAATTAGAGCAAACAATAATAGCCATGACTTTGAGTTAGCTAGACCAACATAAACCTCAAAAAACTTACAATGATTAGCAAATAGTCAATACTCATCATCATGTTCAGCAACTGCTAGCCTCTTTAGGTCATCCTTGCTTTGTATTTTAATCGAATCACTGTCATCATCTTCTTTTAGGTATGAAACGCCATTTCGCGTCCATGCATACTTCCGCTTATGCTCTTTCTTAAACTTTCTGCAGAGAAAGAAAATATTCTTGTTCTGTTTAGTTAGGCTCTCATTTATGTAAATAGGAGTACTTGTTAAGGTATCATTAATTTCAGCATGTTGGGAGGTGCATGGATTATTAGTGTCATCAGGATCCTTTTGAAACTCCTGTTGCTGTT
Source organism: Trididemnum nubilum (assembly GCA_963965965.1). Taxonomy (NCBI): domain Eukaryota; kingdom Metazoa; phylum Chordata; class Ascidiacea; order Aplousobranchia; family Didemnidae; genus Trididemnum; species Trididemnum nubilum. The sequence goes on from OZ014490.1 coordinate 35,635,114, forward strand.
TGCGTTTGTCGGTCAATTTCCATCTTCTGTCATAAACCAGGTCCCTTGTCTTCCTAGTAGAAAATTTTGCAATAATGGTGGGGTACCGTCTCTTGCTGCTGTTGTTCTGGAGTCTACCGACCCTACGCGAGACACTAATGTCTTTACTTGAAATTGCTAGGCCAACTTTTTTTGCAACAGCAATAACTATATCATCTGTGTTTTCGTTAGGCTTTTCAGGTACACCATTAATTTCTAAGCATTCTCTTCGAGAATACTGCTCAAGGTTGTTGATACTCATTTCTGACTGTTTGAGTTTGCTCTTCAGATCATCAATTTTATTGGTTAAATTTTTGCTGTTCTGCTGCACAATTGTTAGTTGTTTTTTGTTTTTCTCAAATTCTAACATTAAATTGTCATATTTGCTTGAAAGAAGAGACTGTGAGTCGCGAACTTGATCAAGCTCTTTGAGCACTTCATCTAGTTTGCTATCTAGTCGTTTTCCTCTTTGTAGGCTAGTACATTCAAACGACTCCAAACGGTTTTCTATTTTCTCCAATGTGCTTAGAATGTTGTTAATTTCCTTTTTCGTAGTCGTAGTTCCACCAGTGGCTTCTGAACCATTCAATCATAAAAATGCAGTTAATCACTAACTTACTAACTAACGAAAGGTTCCTTAACCCTTATTCAATAAATATCCAAAAATTTCACAACATTCATTTTTACAATATTTGTTTTGAATATTTGTTGTTGCATATTTAATTAAAATGACTATTTATTTAAATCATCAAAAAAACACAGCAAAATTAGCACACACAAACGGTGCCCCGTAAATTCGATTGAAGAATCGACGCCTGCCAAATATCACGTGTTGTTTTCTCGACTCGATTGACTATTGTCTTTTCTGCGAATTGCGTTTAACGGAAGCTGCGACTAATCATTCGCCGACACAAGTATCTAATGACGAGTGAAACACATACTGTGCTTCAAATAAGAACCACTGAGTTGAAAAGAATTTGTAGGTTTTGCGAACTACAATGATTTATGTTTGCTTCTTGAGCTGAGCATATGGTTCCATCTGACAAAAAATTATCAACTTGTTGCAATTTTGAGTGTTTATTTTAGTCATAAAACAAACTTAAGCAAATGTTTGGTCGGAGAAGCACACTCAAGCTGATCAAATTATTTGGAAGACATTTTGACAGAAATTAAGCCATTTGGATGAAAGTGAAAACCAAGACAAGAAAACTAAAACCAACAGCAAAACGTGTTCAAGCCGCAATCACACTAAGGCTCGTATGCACTGCAGTGGATTAACGCTGGTCCGAGGACTGGCAAACTTGAAGGGAAAAGTTTAAACAAATGGTCGGGCAAATTTCTATAATACGTAATTCAAAAATAGCGTCGATGAACTAGCGAATCCAGTTTGTTTCAATTTATTAAGTTTATCCGCGCAGAAGATAGAAAATTGATAATCCTCGTTGGAGCAACCGACTCTAAGCGGTTAAAATCACCATCCTTACAGCGGTTTTCAATGTAACAGCACAAAGCAAATTCAGTAAAAATTAAAGTGCCCAGTGGTAATTTGGCGTGCTATTGCCCAACTCAGCCACTGCAGACTCGGCCGATTGTAATTAAAATTACATCTTCATTTATCAAATAATCTTAACTGGTAGACACCAAAAATACCTTTTGAAAGGGGCACTTAAAGACAATATTACTTTTCTGCAAACTGTATTGGCTAAAAGGTACATAAACTTTTGTTTTCTGCACACACTGTCCCTTTAGTTAAACGTTGCACCGAGAAATTGTAAATATTAATTTTTATTGCCTTAGGTTTGACGTGACAGGGAATCGAACCTTCTTCTAGCAATCTTCAACATTATGCTTCAAAAGTAATTTTGCCTGCTAAAGTACGCAGCAACCCGAAGCAAACCAAAAGTTTACGGATTTGTAAAATGACAAAATTGGTTATTAAAAGCAGTATCAAAAATGCGGTGAAAAATACATCTTTTATGGCAATTTCAGGTTTTACAGTAAAATCTGTAGCAAAATCATTGTACATCTTTGCTATTTTTCTGCTATTAACGAACGATGATTCAACGAGGGTAAGATTTGATTAAGTTTTTTTTCTGTGTATATAGCGTCCAGATACTTAAAACAAAGTAAGACAAAATTAATCACATAGCAAAACGCAAAGCAATTTTTAATTTGCAGGTTTTTTGCGCGCAAATATAAAATTTGAACAGTTTTGGAAGTATTTTAATATTTAAAACTTCTTAACTAGCTTAGAAAAGTTGTAATTACATCTTAAATCAAAGCGTTGTGTTGACCAAAAGGCAGCGAACTGATCTTTTCGAACACCAAGTCAAGTTTCCCCTGCCGGTCTATCTATACTACATCCGTAGGTGGCTTCATGCCATCTCTTTTGAGGCTGAACAGCAAGGAGGGAAGCTATAGATATACTCCTGATAAGTTCATTTGTGCAAGCATGGCAGTGTGGTACGGTACGCCTTAATTTTTGTTAAAAAGTACAGTGCGCCTTTTTCGTAAAGGTACGGGTGCGGTACTTTGGTGCGCTGTTTGAATGTGCTTATTAAATGTACCAACGTACCGTACCGTGTTTGGAGGCGTCAAATGAGTTGAACAGCTTCAAACTTCGTAAAACTGATTTTCATGAATACTATTTTAAAATATATATGCGGTTAAACCTCCTTTGAAGAGCGGAAAACAAAAACTTTAGAAAAACCTTAGCATTTTTTAACCTCCGCGCCGTAACTCTCAAGCACAGCACGCTTAGAGCGTACCATTGGATGAAAAATACGTAGGTACGCATGCAAAATTTGTTTTTGCTGTGTTACGTTAGTGCGGTGCGGTAAATTTTTAAAGTACGCCTTGTTCAAATTTTGATCGTTCCGCACTGTACTGCCATCCATGCTTTTATGCATGAAACCCATTTCTGGGTTTCGTTGGATTTTGATTTTTAACATTTGTTTAATACTGTGGTGATAGCTGCTGTGATAAAAAAATTTATTTAAGTGACTAATACGCATAACTAACGTGAAATTCAAGTTTGTTTTCATGCAAATTCAGGTTTATCATTTTACTTTTGGTAGCAAGCCTTCACTTATCCGAAGTCTCAAGTACATGCTATGGTAAGACTGGTTAGTTTAACTTACACGCTAACGCTAAAGCCATGCATGCCGTTTCCTATAAACAAGAGCTCCTTTATGCCCAGTATATGTGAGGCTTCTGCTTTTTAAATCAAGTTCGACCAGTAGAGGGCAGCAGATTGAAATATTTCAATTAAGAGTCTCAACAAAACCTAATAGAAAACGAATACTTTTTTCGACAAATGTAATAAATGGATCACAATCGAGCTTGTTCTGTTTTATGAGCACCGCAATCTCTTTGCGTAGCGGTATTTCTAAACTAAAGAAAATATCAAATAATTAATTCGAAGATTTGTAATTCATTACAAGCTACAATATTTACGATTTCTATCAGATCCAACAGCAATAAATCCGTCGCATTCAGCGGGATTCCAAAGCTAGCCATAAATCCTGCTGCTTTTGCTGTCTTGCTAGTTGTGAAGGAATTGTCACTAACAAATTTGCAAAAACCCTTATTTTGCTCCTCAATCTCGCATGCGGTATAGTGCATGTACTGATTTCGAAAAACAATGCTCTTAGTTGTTTTTATGTTCATTTAGAATGTTTTGAGCTGCTACAAAAGAACGTCTTTCCAATAAAAATTTGAACAATAACAGTATCAAAATTGACGCATTATTGTTAATCGTAAAAATGTCCGAGTACTCTTGGCTACGTCCCAAAAACTACGCTTCCGGCAGTTAAAGGTTTTACCGCAGATTCTCAATAATGTGGCTCCAGCCAGAAATTTGTCCTCTCCTTCATGCCCGTTCCCCTTTCGAACTTTCTGCTTATACGTCACAGAATGCAGTTATGGTTGCTTTTTGCAGATAGTGACGGCAACTGCGCAGATTGCGAGTCTTGGTGCTCTTCACCCATATTTCCGCTGCAATGTGAGCTCACTTTTTTTGCGAGATTTTGTTCGCTCTCGTGCAACACTTGCATACCTGATGGTAAGAAATTACTGTTGAAATTACACCATTTTATCTGATTTGCTGATCTAAATCCTGCAATTTGAAGTCATTTGAAAAGCAGCATAATATCTATTAATATCTGCAGATTATAAAATAAATATTTGTAATAGGCATACACACATAAACAAGTATTAAATATAAGTTTCTACAGAGTGTCAAATATATTAAACAAACGTTTCTATGTTATTAGAATACGTTTCTACAGAGTGTTCACAAAGTCTTTCCACAATTAACATTAACACTTTTTTTTAATTGTCTAAAGAGTTAACAACACCCGCTGTACCTTAACTAAAAAAATGGCATTGCTTCTTCAAAATAATATACCAATAAGTTATGATTAGACAAATTACTAACGCAATAATACGTTCTGTCTTGCAATATCCAGTTCAACATGTTTATTGTTCAATCGTTCCAAGATTAAACTCAACTAGATGTTTATTTTCCCGAGGAAAATAATAAGGGATTTCCGCCGGTTCCTTTTCATCTGCATTCTCCCTTTCATACTTTTAAGGTTACCGATATCCTTTAAAAGCCAGTTGTTATTGCCCCCCCTCCCAGAAGAAGATTGAATGTGATTTTGTTGGATGAAAAAAAAACCCAAATAACTGATAATTGCTGTATATTTGTGATTTGATACCAACCAATGACCGACAAAATATTTTAACCCAGCTATTTTCATTCACCACTGTTTGAAACTCTGGCTCCTCATAAAAGAACAACCTAAATTATTGTGAAGCGTATCAAAGCAGCATCGCAAATTATTCTTCCAGGGATTTATTTTTCACAGAAAATGAAACCTGAAACCCTTTCATTACATGTAATGCAAAAATAAGAAGATTGAATGTGATTTTGTCGGATGAAAAAAATTCTTGATTTTCATTTGTTTGTGTTTTGGGTAAAGGCAATAAACTAGGCCTGTATTTGAATTCATCTTTGTTCATTCAGAACTACAGTATGTCAAATCATGGCGATTTTACGCATTACACTATCACAACACATGCGAACTAATGGCTAAAATCAATTTTAATAGTGTAGTTTGCTTAAAAATAGAGAAAAAGTTTTAGGGAAATATTTTGATACCCTGAATTGCTAGAACCATAAAATTTTGCAAACGAGTACTTCTCATTAGATTAAATAAATTTGCAAAGTATTAACTAATAACTTTGAGCCATTTTGAAATAAATAAAAACATCAAAAAATCACAAGTGTTGGGCTCTTTCCCCCCAAACCATATGACTTATAGCGCCGTCAAAAATGGCTGATGCACAACTTCATATATAGACGTTATATATCTCCAAATTTCAAATTTCTAGCTTTCGTGGGTTTGGAGTTTTTCTACATACAAAAAAAGTTCCAAATAGAAAGAAAAAGAAAAGCAAAAAAAAAATACAGAAAAACAGCCTCGGAAATCCGAAATTCCATTGTGGGAGCTGAAAATACATCCTCGGCCGCTTCTAAATTTGAAGATTTTATTCTCCTCTCGCAATTAGTTTTCGAGCTAGAGCGATTTGAAGCTTCGATTGGTTTCAGTTTTTTAGCTTGTAAATCCGTACCACGTGACCAATAGCACCCAAAAGTTGCAAAAATAGTTGTTCCATACGTTTCCCATCTAATTTTTGAATTTCAATTTTCTACCTTTAGCCGTTTCGAAGTTGTAGCGATTTCGGCCTCTGATTGCAGAAAAACCGTTAATTTTGCTCAAAAAAAACAAGTGGACATTTAACGCCAAGCGTCGCGGAAATCCCGATAAAAATTTTCACCCGCAAACTAGGCTGAAGTGCAATTATCAAGCCTCAAAAGTTAAGAGTCAACACGCGCGCTAGAAACAAAAATAATAAGCGGGTCGGACCGCTCTTGAGTTGACTCATCTAATTTTGGTTTTTATTGCAACGATCGCGTTTTTTTTGTGCTTTGTTTAATAATTTTTTTCGTTTTTTCTTGCAGACATTGTTTACTTTTTTCTCCTAAACGACAAAACACCGAAATCCAATTATTGTGGGAAATGTTAAGTTACAAACGCAGGTTTGTCTCCTGCATTTTTTTTGGTGCTAACCCCCTCAAAAACTTCCTTAAAAAATAAAATACCAAAAAAATTTTTTGTGCGAATTTAAACTGTAGAGAATCAAATTTTTGTTTCGATGTAGACTTTTAAGAGACAATTTTTGATATACATGTAGTTTGGGGTGCAAATTGATATTGTTTGGAGTGAAAATTGATATTGTTTGGGGTGCAAATTGAATAATTGATGTTGTTTGAGATGCAGCCCTTTTCCTATTACAGTTGTGGCAACTATGGTGTGCTTTGTCGTGTTTATTACCGCGTCAGACCAATTTTAGTCTCTCACGATATGAATATTGAATGTCGGACAATGGTACGATATCGCACTCCTCTTCCATCGTTTTCTTTCTCATAGCGCATATTAATTTTGACTCTGCTCAGAATGTTGCGTTTGCAGTCAGCCGAATCTGTGAGAGAATTCGTTTCGACCGTAACATCAGCTGATGCAGTAATCTGTATATATATCCTTATCGGAAACTTGGTCGATATAGTACTATATTGATCAGTGTAGAAAAAGTTGGTGCGCTTGCTTTGCTTTTGCTTGCAAAGATTCAGGCAGTAAAATAAGTAAATATATTAAGACTCATTTACGAACTCACTAAACATCATAGAACATCTGGTGAGACAAACACTGCCGTGAAATGCAACAGAGAACGATCACCTTTTATTTGACATGAGCATATACTACGTTAGGCTTTTTTACTTTGCGTATGCGATCATGTAAAGTATACAAAGTTAGTAAAACTGTTCGCAATTAGCTGATTTTTTTTAGAACTTTATGTCCGAAAATGCTTGACTGTTATTGGACGTGGAGCAAAAAAAAATTGGAAAATGTCCAAAAAATAAATGTATGGTGCTATACCCCGGGAACACCTCTAAATGGCCCACCTAATTAAGTTTTTTAATTGTCTATAGCTAAGAAGCAAATGTTTTTAATGTTAAGGGTTATTTTAAGACAAATGTTTGGGGGCCGCCTTTGAGGACCTCCCAAATGTGCCCCAACAATTGATTTTTAAATGGTTTAAGCTAGAGGTATCCAAACTTTTTAAGAATGAACCGCATTGACTTAATTTTTTGAGAAATGGGCTACAACAACTAGAAATTTATTGTAGATGCACGTGATATTGGTGGATATTTAAGAAAAGAACCCATAAAAAGGTTTTTACCAAACATAAAAAGTCTTCATCGCATTTTGGAAGGCGTGATTTTTGGCGTAAATTTAACTGAAGACTAAAAACAAGGTTTTCACCATATTTTGAAGGATTTTTCCCGTAATTTTGGTGGTGATCAGACCACCCAAATACAAATTGATTTGGCTTCTTGCAAAATTTTCCCTGGTTTATTTCCAAACCGCCGTGCTCTAATTAAATCTCTCGCGTGTGGCACAGAATCGTTGCGGGGGTCGCCCGCAAGCCGCTCTTTGGGCACCACTGGTTTAAGCTGTATTGAGATACATTTCAAGATCAGTCACTTCGTGGTTCATAAATATATTCTATTCTGTTTGGGGCCTAATTATTATCCCTTGGGACATCATTGCGACCTCATTGGGACAGAGCCAAATTTACCATAAGGCACAATATCACAGTGCCGGGGCCCCGTGCCTGGATGGTAAGACCTTTTTTTGTCTTCACCTTTACTTGGCAAAAAGTTACAAAAAGTGCCAGGAGACTCATGTATTGTAAATCCCGCTCTTCCTTGAGGCCCAAAGGAAATTATTTTTTGAATTGCTCTGTTAACGGAAAAACAAAATAATTATAATAATTGCAGTTTATATCCCCCTAGAGATGACAGCAACAAGTGTCGATGCATCTGACTCAGGGACTGTAGAAACATTCTAAAATAAATCTTTACAGAAATAAACTTAGTACACAACAGAGGTATTAATTCTACAGTAATAAGCAGCAAAATCCCGGCATCAAACAATGGTAACTTTCTTGAAGGCTAAATTGAAGTAATACGCTTTTAAAAGTTTCTTGAAAAGAGACAAAGTTTCAATTCCACGCAGAGATAGTGGCAACGAATTCCATAACTTGGGTGATGCATACGAAAACATAAATTGGGATCTAGCAAAGTTTAAGCAAGTGATCGTTTGAAGCAACCAATTATTATCATTAATACGCAAACTGTATCTTGCCAAAACGGAACGAAATTTGATCAAATTTTTCAAATATGTAGGCGCATAACCAGTCATTCAGGCACTTGTTCTTGAGCAAAGCAATTTTTAATTGAATACGAAATTAAGTGGTTAAAAACGAGGGCTTTTTAAATATGGTAGCATATGCATACCCGAAGCAGAACCACGAAGTCCGAAAATCCTTTTTGAAAAGCACATAATTCAACATGCATCGGTCTTTCTTTGGGCTTGTTTGCTTCCAACCTTACTTAACCTTATTTTACACGGGGATGGCAATAATGCCTCCCTCCCGTTTTCGTTGTAATAAATTGTTTCGGAAAGAAGATTTATTTCAAATTAATTTGACTTTAAGTAACTTTGATTATTCCTGAAAATTTGAAGTTGCTAAGGTAACGGGAAGCTTTCCGGTTTTGAGGTTTGCCGAAGTGGCTTTCCCAAATACAAGTTTTTTCGGCCAATGTTGCTAAATTAACTTGAATGGCGTCAAAAAATATCAGTTCAATTTGTTGTCTATTTGTTTTAAGTTTTTCAAAAAATTGGTAACTGCTTTCACAATCGGTTTAATAATTTTGTGTGGAAAAAAATTAAAACGGCTTTGCCAGTTATGTAAAAGCTGATATCGAATTCCTCTAAATTGGATTGTAACATTTTATTTTCTGAAGATTTATTAACTTATTTTTTTCATCAACGTAAAAACCTAATTAGAAATGACCACGACAAAACTAGCGTTTTTTAAATGTTCAGTTTTTGGGCCCGATGCTTGGTTTCGGTGCCTATTTATTGCCTAGTCATGTCAAAAAAATGTGTTTTTCAGCTTGTCTAGAACGAGGATGTGAGCATAACTGCATACCTCCGGAAACTGAAGACGACACTGCTACGTGTGCATGCTTGGAAGGTTACATACTGAATGAAGATGGTGTGTCATGTGATGGCAAGTATGGTTTTTTATGAATTGTTTGCAATCAGCTACTGCAATTTGGCTGCATTTAAGACTTTTTGAAATTGCAGCACAGCAGGTACGTAGTCAGAAATTCGCAGTGGAGGGCTGGTTTGGAGCCCCCAGCGCTGCAAAATTTTCCACATTTTTCAAAAATAACGTAATTTTAGGGTTATTTTGATGAAAAATAATGCTTATTAAAACGTGGCATAGAAATCGGCAGTGCAAACATGATTAAACTGGTTGCATAAATGGCTACGAGGGAGGTGGCTGATGTTAAATTTTAGTTCTTCTGTTTACATGCTGGTAAATCAAAAAAGTCTTATTGTTTGGTAAACCTTACGGCTAGTAATCTATTTCGTCTATATTTTGTACAGAAAGAAAATTTGGGGGAGGGCAAATAAAAAAAGTGATTAATGAATAACTAATCCTGAATAGCCTCCCCCCCTTTTCTATTCCTGAGTTTATGATATATTTGTTGATAGAAACTATGTTCAGCATTTTTGCTGAAGCGATCAAATTTGATTGCTTATTTTTAACCATTTTTTAAAGTTTGTATTGATTCATGAGTTTTATTTTTGACCAAACTAGCCCCTCCCTCCCTAAATATATGTTTCAGAAGATGCTTTAAATCACTTTTTAGTCCATTTCAATGCAAAAAACAGCTTCAGAAGTGCTGCAGACGTGTATTTTTTTTATTCTGCATTTTGGTCGACGGGTCATTGGGAAGGGGCTACAGCCCCTTCTTCCTGGCTACGCTACTGCAGTACGGCCAAGTTTTTAATGTTTGCCGGTTATCAAAAATTCGTAAAATATTGGTTCAGGAAGTTTAACGCAATATTTTAATTTTAAACAACTTTTAACATTGATATACAACAAATGAATAGTGATTTTTGCTCTTATCATTGTCTTTTCCGAAAATTCAACATTCTAGTAAAAGCCAGCCGAATAATAAACTATACACCAATTAATGGCGTATAATTTTAGATGTTGACGAATGTGAGGACGAGGACAGATGTACTCTCTCTGACGGTACGACTAGAATTTGCGTCAATGTCCCAGGAGATTACGTTTGCAACAACTGCGAGGAGTTAGGTCCCAACGTGTTTTCATATTACGGGGAAAGGCAAGGTTGCTGTAGAATTGGTAAGAATTTCCTACTTGGCCGTCTAGATCTTTTTTTAAATGGAATGAACTTGTTGTTGCAGAGCTGCTATAGAATGCTTTTTTATCAAGTCTAATATCTGCTGGCAGGCGCACAATTGGGTTTTTGCTAAGGGCGGGTTTGAACCAAAACTTAAAATTCTTCAGAAAAATTCTTTTGGTGGTCGTCGACCGCATCAACTCCAAATTCTCTAGATGTTTAATTGGTAAGAGGCAGCAAACCCTCAAATTTATGATGATTTATACACGTTGTAGAGCATCCAGCTTTAAACTAATTCCTAAGATATTCAAACAGCTAAAAAATGAATCGACTACCTCCATCTCAATTCAACGCAACCCAACGCAACCAGTTAGACTTCTCGACTTCTGAGACAACTGCAAAAATGTGGAGGAGGACAAATATGCCTCCGTTTCTTACTATGAACATGGAGGTTGTAAGAGCACTAAATTTGGAGTGAGCTCTACGGCCGATGGTTAATGAAAATGATGCCATTTTTATTGACGTCATAATAGATTGTTTGAATGTTGTTTTGCGCATTTGAATAATAAAATGCCGAAGTTAAGGCGATTTGTTCTTGAAAACTGCTTTGGCTCATTTAAGTTCAATTTTGGTGAAAAATGACTTCAGTACGTTAAATTCCCATTTTTTGGTAAAGAATGACTTCATCAAACTCCAAACTTGGCAAACATTTTTTTTTGCTCCAGCGACTTCATAGATTATTTGTAAACAAATTTGAATTAAAGCTAAATTGTTTGAAGTAAAACCTCTTTTCATTATTAGTTTATTACAACAAGAATAAAAGGAAACATTTTTGTTTCCTCAACCCCCGCTAAACATATGCTGCTGGGTAGAGCTGAAGTAAAAATCAATACAAAGCAAAACGTAAAACTTATTGCAACTCTTTAAAATTGCTTTCTTTTAATTTTGGTGCTTTGTTCTGGCAGACAACTTAAATACTTGTGGAAAAAGCACGACCAATTTACGTGATGGCGAATATGACCTTCGAATTGTGGGCGGCGAAGACGCGCCGATACAGCGGTGGCCTTGGCATGTACGAAACTTTGCTTGTGCTTGTTCTTGACGGTTTTATATATGTTTATTCTTTAATGTGACCTTGTAGTGTTTTTGTTTGTTTTTTTTATGCATTCCAAGAAAAGTTAATGAACTACTTGATGATAGGAGTGTACAGAAAATCAAGCCCAGATTGAGAAAGTTCCGGCACACGCGACTTTGTGGAGGCAAACCATTGCTTGAGGAAGATTTAATGCAGATATTATAGAAGCATGTACACGTATAGTTATATACAATAAATATCATGAAAAAGTGTGATTGAAGGACGACATCATTGGACTAAATTAGTTTAGAATAACTATAATTGGTTACCGGTAGTTAAATTCAAATTGAGTAATTTTTAGGCACACATTCGAATCTTTGAAGGTCTCGTCGTGTGCAATGGTGTACTAATCCATGAGGATTGGGTTTTAACACTTCATGAATGCTATAGCTTTTTACCGTAAGTGCCAGTTCACCTCGTTCACCTTCAAAAAATAGAAAACATAAAGTCACAAGCGCGATGGATCAGTCTCTGGTAGCCAGAAGAAACCACTTCGAGTGGGATACGAAACTGGCTTACTTTTAATTTGTTCATTTCCAAAATTGTTATTTGTTTATCCACATCTCTACTTTAAAACGAATTGAAAATGTTAGTAAACACATTTCAAGAAAATTAATTAGTTTTTTAATAAAAAATGATTTGAAATTTGCAGTATACTTGTTGGCAACTTTGTTGACTACATTGACGTTATGCTTGGAGCCAGCAACGTTGAAGATCCGTACGCCGACTCAAATGTTCAGATTTATTCAGTTCAGGGGGTAAGTTCTTGTAGATACAAGACAAGGGTGTATTATGCTCATGTAAGACGTAAAATTTAAGAATTATTAATTTTCTTTTTGTAGATTAAAATAAACTGAATTCGTAAGTTCACAATAGCAACCCTTGAATTACTTCATAATTTGCCGACCATTGGTTAAACTTTTTGCTTCAAGTTTTGTTAATTCACAGGTCAAAATCAATCCTCTTTGACGCATGCGACCCCATAATCTGTAGTTAATGTACAAAAATTTGCCATTTGCCATTGGACCGATAATCCGCAAGCTGGAGGTCCTGCGTGGGAAGATGACTTTTTTGCAAGGCACTTAGCTATTGCCGTTTTAGTAACTCTTTTCTTGCAAAGAACTTTTAATTTTGTCTAGCATTGCCAAAAGTGTAAATGGTGATTAAAAAATTAAAATGCTCTGCGTAGTAAAAGTATTTCAGTATTTAACAATTTGAATATTTAATTGTTTTGAGAACTTCTGGCCTAAAGGCTACCAGTGCGGAGGTCCAGGCAAGAACCTCCAGAACGGTGACCACTTAAAAACAAGCAATACGAAAAAGACTTCCTCCAACAGAACCTGAACCGCAGCCCCGGGACCACCAGTCCACTGTTCTACCACTTGAGCTATATAGGATTTTGAACTTGAACTTGAGCCGGTAGCCTTTAGGCCAAAAGCACACAAAACGACTAAATATTAAAACTCTGGCCTGCAAACTTCAAAACATCACAATTAAATTATACTTTAAGTATTTCCTGAACAAAATAGGCAGAACTAGTCACAGAATCATCACGATTTACAATTTTACTGTATTTGACAACACCTTAATGATGTCTCCACGTCTGTTATATTGTAATCGTTTCAGCCATAAGTGACGCAAGCAGTAGCGTATTGATGGGGGTGTAAAATGCCATTGCCCTTCCTTTGTCTGACTGCGGCCCAATATTTGTTGAAAGTATTATAAATTCTGTAAAATCGATTAACGCCACCCACGCCTTTATAAAACTTGCATCCGTTAATTTCCATTCATCGGCAGGCAAAAGCATCTGCCTTTATTTGTTTGGACGAGCCGAAAACCTTTTTTTTTCTTTTGAACTGAAGTACGTTACATCTTCGGCCAAAAATATTGCATTAAATTTGATGAAAAAGCAGTAAAAATCAGACAAGTACTTTTTGACGCATTTTTCACATCAGTTTGGCACAGTTCTACTCTGTAACTTCAGTAAATATGAAATTCTCTCAGCAACAAATTTTAGTCATTTACATGAGAATGCTTTGCTGCGAGAAGACAGCGAATAGTAAAGCTTATGCATTTGACGATAAATTTTCTTAATAAGAAATTATTTGCAACATCTTGACGTCCTTCGTGGTCGACTCCTGGGAAGCCATGTCAACTTCCACTGGCAGTTAGGTGGCCAGAACAACCACCAACCCTGCAGCTCCAATGATATTTCACATTGCAGCTCAAGTCAATTAAGCACAGAGCTGGACAGCGCTGTTTCGAGCTTTTAGCTCTCATAGGCAGCCCTCAGCTATCTTTTCAAAGGTATTCCCAGCTGAACAAACATCTTGGCCTAACTGGCAAACCTTAATGGCTTGTAGAGAGGCAGATACTTAGTACGGAATAAACGATTTTCCACTTGTGGTACTTTAGAAACAAGTGAAAAATCGCTGGATCCTTGTAGTAAGGACAGCCATAGGCTATCCTTACTACAAGGACTCCCCTCTGCGTGACCACGGAAATCAAAACTGCAACATCTTGACTTCCTTCGTGGTCGACTCCTGTTGAAGTTAAGTTATTTGTTAAGTTGAATTATTTGTTAAGTTGAAGTATATTATAATTTGGATTTCGTGCTTGATTTAACTGATTAATTTCTGTTTTCTATTTGAATCAGACAGTTGCTAAATTTACTATTGTGTGTGATTAATTGAAACGAAAAATGACGGAACACGCACCCAACCATGTCATAGGTTAGAACTGGGATGGCATCGCTAACAACGCTAAGGCAATCAACGTTAGGGTTGCCAATAAAAATTGTAACACTAGACTCAATTAGAGGCCCGACATCGAGTTTGAAGTAGAATGTCTCTAAAACGGCTGAGTCGAGAAGGATTGAGTCAACGCCAATTTAGTTTTATGCGATTGGCCTAACTTTAAATACCCCCATTGATTTTGCCTTTAATCCTCGTTTAAATACGAGGTATGTGGCTAACTTGCTGCTGCTGCAAGAATAATTGAATGTGAGCATCATTCTGCTCATGAAAGTAATTACAAGGTAGCCATTTGACTTGAAGACTTCGCGTCTCTTCACGGCTTTCTCATATTTTAAGTATGAGTCTTCGTTGGCATCATTCTGTATCATTTTGCTAGCACTGTTGTAATATCAAAATAAATATCTTGGTCTGTCTGTTTTAACAGTTTTGAGCACATGACGTAAATATGACGTCATATGGTCACGATGTGCCCTTTTTTGCAATTGAAGATATGTGAATTTCGATTCAGAGTTCCAAAAGCTACACTTTTTCTAAATTTCAGGTTGTTTCAAGGTGGATGTAATAAAAGTTTATTTAAAGCACTGTTTTGGTGCGCGCAACTAGGCCTAATGAACGACTTATTAATCCCGAGTCATTTTTTGCAGTATTTCCAACAAAATGAAGACCCAATCAGTTTGGTTTTGTTGCGCCTTAGCGAATCAGCAGATACTACTGGACCATGGGTGAACCCTATTTGCTTACCCGGTGGTGAACAACCCAGTGAGGGGCAAACCTGTTATGTGACTGGATTCGGTATAACCGGTTAGTAAAACAACAATACTCAATAAAATGCTTAAATACTTACTTTATCTAAATAAAATTTTTGATTTTATAAAACTCGTGCAAACTGTCCAATTGCCAAATTCTTTGCGTTGTTAGCCAAATTATGAGTAGATTACGGAACTTAAAAATGTAAGTTTCGACTAGTCATAAGTTGTTTAAGATATTAACGCAAATGAGCAGGCTGTTGAACTCTTGAATTTGCTTCGCACTGAACTAGTATGTGAGAAGCTGAAGAGCTAAAGCATTTTTATTTTGAGCTACATCATTTTTTTCAGTAGCTTTAAAACAATGCGAAATTTCTTTCAAATGGCATTAACTATCGGTAACTTTTCCAAGAATATGCAAAAAACGCCCAGTGGTTTGTGACCAAACTTCAGAATCCACGCCAATCAATTTGTTTAGCGCAAGAGTGCCCAAACTTTTTAAAGAATGGCCCGCATTGACATGATTGTTTGAGAAATGGGCTGCAGCAACGAGAAATCGATTTTCAGATGCACGTGATATTGGGCGGATATTTAAGTGAAGATCAAACGAAAAAGGTTTTCATCGCATTTTGAAGTGATTTTTGGCCGGGATTTAAGTGAAGAACAAAAAAGGTCTTCACCTCATTTTGAAGTGAGTTTTGCCGGAAATTTAGATGGTGAACTGACGACATAAATGCAAAATTAATTTGGTTTCTTGCAAAATTTCTTCTAGTTCATCTCGAAATCGCCCTCTTCTAAAGTACTCGCAGGCGGCACAGAATCGCTGTGAGGGCCGCATGCGGCCCACGAGCCGCACTTTCGGTTTAGTGGTTACCGCTCTTATATCAGAATCAAAGGTTATTTCACTTATTTGCGTTGGTGTTGAACCGATCATATTGAGCATGTTGCCAAATACTCAATGTTTGTACAATCGAACAGTCACAACAACGCACAAAAAAGTACTGGCCAGCTTCTAGCATGCAAGATGCAACTTTTTTACCACACAGCTCATTATGTAAATGCGCAATGCGCCCTGATACAACGTTTGATATGACTTGGTATTTTTTCGAATTCAGAAACGGCTGGTCATGAAAATTCTCATACCATCCAAGTTCTAGATCGCTCTTTAGTGTTAGTACAAATTTCAAAGCGAAAGTTCAATTGGAAAGACAAAAAGTCACTCTGATAAAAGGAAGCAAACAGTCTTAATTATTCATTTTTTCAAGATACCAGGCATTTAACTCAGTTAATTGGTAAGATAAAGTTCTTGAAAAGAAGTCAGAAAATAAATGAGCCGCCTCATGGGTTACACATACCACATGTCTGTCATGATAGCATACCCACAAAACGTAGCAGCGTAGTACAGCTGTCGCTTGAAGGAGAATCACCCACCGTCAGCTAGGCAGGCTTTTTAAACTAAGTTTTGATGCCGAAATAAACTGTTTCTAATGCTGAAATAAATAACCTATCTATCCATCTTCGAATGATTGCAGCAACTTGCAACAATCACCGGAGTCAATCCATTTAACTATCCAAAATAAAAAGAGATGGATCCCATAAAGCTCTCCCCCTTGCTGAAAATAATTAAAAGGTTTGCTACAAAATAGTTACGCCAGCATATCCGCTAGATTATGATGCCAATATAAACGTTGAATTATAACGCATGGAATATGCTATTTACTGGGCCCAATTAAACCTCCCGATTGGCCCATCTAATTATTTATATTTTGACTTCTTTTCAAGAATTTCCCCTAACGATTTGACAGAGTCCAGAGCGGCTTGTAATGAAAGATGAAAAACCTGCAGCATACCCTACTTGTGTTCGTTTTTCTTTTTCCTATAAATTCTACTTTTAAAGGAAATTATATTGAACTGCTGTGGTGACCGGTAATTACTTGATCAACCTTACCCTCCCCCAAAAAATTAGAAAATTAATGCAGTTTTTAAATTATTTTAATTCAAAAAACATGATTTGCAGCTGTTATAACGCATTGGAATCGAACACGGTGACAAGGGTCGTATGCATTAATGTGGATTAACTTCGACCGAGGATGAATAAAACTTTGGGGGAAAAGTATAAACGAATGGTCTGGAAAATTGCTATAGTTATAACGCAATTCAAAAATGATTTTTTTGAACTAGCGAATATGGTTTATTTAAATTCAATAAGATCATCGGTTTAGAAGATAGAAAATTAGTGATCCGCGGATTAAAGTTACCCCACGTTGGTGCATACGACCCTTACTGTTTCTTCACTCTCTTTTGCGATAAAAAATGGAGAAAAATAAGCTGCAGTTCGAGCAGCATTTGGTTGTCAGTGGTGCTGAAAAATGTGAAAATGGGTTTATTGGTTTGCAAGTTCGCACTAGTATTGAGCATATCACATTTTGTACTGTAGTAGATTACTGCAGTTAGTGTGGAGTTGTGGAATGGGTATATGCTAAACTAGAACGAGACATCACAAGCGGTATCTGGTGACTTCGCGACAGTATCTTCCTAATCGAACATCGCGTTCTTTAGTCAGCAAAAAATTTTTGCACACTCACGCCTGTCGTGACGTCGCAAATTGGTATGGAGTCAAACGAAGAAAAATGTATTTTCGCGAATAAGGGGAACTGGGAAGAAATATTGGGTGCACGTCGTTATTACCTCAAGTGGTTCTCATTTCTGCAATGAAACCGATTTCGAGCAGTATCTCTTTAAGCTTTAAAATAGAGACCCAATTGCGTTAAATGGATTTGTATGTACAGCATGTGGTCGTTGCAGGGGCGTCGCCAGCTTAGCGAGATCAGGGGGGCAAAGCTGAAAACCGGGGAGGCAAAGTTTTGACGGTAAATTATTGCAGTATTTTAAGAGCTGAGTAGGTTGTTTGTGTGGCGGTGTTGTAAATTTCGTTTCACCTTCAAGTAATGCAGCTATTTGGCGTTGATTAAGTTCATAGAATTTTCAGCTTTGTTTTACGAACTACTTAGGTTGCAATGAAACGATTACTAAACCGTATATTTATTTAATGCCTGTCTGACGTGCATGATTGCTTTTGTCTTTTACATAAGAACAGCATTGAATCATATCGGTTATTATACCACATTGTTTAAAGCAAGACACAAACTTGCATCAAAAATTTTAAGCATATTCAATGGCTATCGCGTTGGTAAACATATAGAATTACTCCAAACATTAAGAAGATTAAGAACTGCACATGAAAAACTACCTTGAATGATTTTTCAATAAATGCGGAAAGCAGACTGTCTCTGACATATTGAAATATTGACAAAGCCGCTAACTCAACAATTGCTGAAACAGTAACGCAAATCTTCTCATTTAACTAAAAATGATTGCAGCTAGCATAACGGCTGGAAACGACTGGCGACAGGAAACTCCAGAAAAAATATGAGCAAAATTTAATATCGGTACCTCTATGATGAATACTGTAGCTAATAATATACAACTGTGTATTACAAGCCAAAGTAGAAAAATGAACTGTTCAGCATTTATACTTGAATGCCTCTTCTGTTTCTGTATTGCCTATAACTTCATTAAGACAGGTAAGTGCCGATCCAGGGGGTGCATCCCCCAAAAGAATTTCTGCTGCATCCCTCCCAATAGTTCACATCGGTACGGTGTGTAACTTTGGTGTTACAATATGCAACGTTACTTAACGAAGCATTTTATCCTCGAAAAACGTCGAAAAAGCTTAAGACTCCGCACCCCGCTGGGGAGCTCACAGCGCCACCCAGACCCCTTAGCTAGCATTAAGGCCGTCCCACCATACATTTTGTGTTTGAAAATTCTTATTTGCCACCAGCACTCCTTCCAAACCTTAGTAAATGTTTCTGCGGACTTTCTTGCTGGTATTGGCGAAAATGAGCGTTGAACTTTGCTCCGAAAATCTCCAGTTTGCGCATCATTCCTCCTTCCAATGTTCAAAATTATCAAAAAATAGACAAATTTCTTAAATCATTCCCCAATGGTCAATATGGATTGGTAGCACTGATTACTGTATCGGTAATGCACCAGGACTGTATTAGTGCTCTAAAAAAATCATCACAAATAGCCGCACCAAACAGCCAAAACGGTACAAAAGACTACTAAAGTTTTCTCAAAATCTCAAATATCAATGGTGGAGGTGGAGTCAAGATCGATACTAGCGATACTAGCAGAGGTGGAGTCAAGGACACAAGGCTCGAGGCCAAGGCCAAGGCCAAGAACACATAAAAATTTCGAGGCCAAGGCCAAGGACAGACCCTCTCAAGGCCAAGACCAAGGACACAGGCGCTAGTGTTCTCCAAAAAAAAGAAGGTCTTGAAAAAAATTTTTTCAAGTGATCTAAAAAAAAAGTCTTCAAAAATTTTTTCAGGCAAAAAAGATCTTCAAAAATTTTTTTTCAGGCGATTTCTACTTGAGGAAAACAAAAAAAGGTCTTCGCAAATTTTCTGGGAGGTTTCTGGCGCTTTCCAACAAAATTTTAACGGTTCAAAATGTAGTGCTGTCCTCGAGCCGAGGACAGGGCAATTTTCGAGGACTTGAGGCTTCGAGGCCAAGGACTTCAAAATCTGTTCTCGAGGACGTCTTCGAGGACGTCCTCGAGGACTCCACCTCTGGTTACTAGTGCCAAGAACACAGCTTAGTTTGTTTTGCTACCGGTACTAATCGATCAAGTTAAATAAACTATACGGTAAAAGACACTTCTTGCAAGTCTGAAAGTCAGAAAATTTCCGTAGTCTAGCTATTAAAGAATTGGTCAATGGATTCCAATTTGGGGGAGGAATGCAGGCTGTTTCTCTGTTAGCTCAGAGTTTCTGCAGATCGATTACTCATACTGCTAAACAAGATTCCAATTAAAATACAGTATGGTTTGAGTTGCTAAGCTAAGGCATTCCACTTCCAGATATGGGCTAGTCAACTTAACTCACTTTTGCTAAGCTTGCTTACCCGTAGCCTACGTTTGCCTCATAGCCTAGAAGTGCAACTGACCGATCGGAATTCATCTTTTTTTCCGGAGGCATTCGGCGATAGTCTATTTTTCTTTCTGCAACTATTGATGGCACGGTACATTGCGGATGGTTTGTACTATGCGTATACCACTGATCACTAACTTACAGCCTACACCAACTTACTGTACATTTCTTTCAACAGTCACAACACCTAACTTGTAATAAGGCCTCGCCTATAAGTGCTGCGGTTATATATGACATCATAATCTACGATCCACGCCTACTACACAGTACACAAAAACTGCTGGTAGCTGTATTATTATTACACCGTATTGAATTGATTTGTTGTTGTTGAACCTGACCCAAGATACGAGATTGTGCTGCGTACCGTACCCTAGATTGTAATATACATGTCAGGATACTTAGTTGCATGAAGGAAACAAAGAATTAGACAAAAAATATATTTAACTAACGTATATTCAGATGCGTAGCCAGAAATTCGCAATGGGGGGGCTGTTTGGGGTGTCTGGGGGCGGAGCCCCCAGCGCTCGAAAATGTTACAGTTTTTGTAAAAATAACTTCATTTTAGGGCTATTTTGATTAAAAATAATGCTTTTAAAACGTGGCTTAGAAATTGGCAGTGCAAACAAGATTAAACTGGTGACATAAATGGGCTATTAGGGAGGTGGGTAATGGTAAAGTGTTAGTTCGCTAGTTTAGATGCTGGTAAATTATAAAATCGAATACGTCAATAAAACTCACACGGAGTAATCTATTTTGTATACAGTTTATAGAGAAAAATAATTGGGGGGCTAATGAAAAGATATTTGAGAGAAATAATTGGTAATTAACTAATACTGAATACCCCCTCCTCTTCCTTAGTTTATAGTATATTTGTTGATGACACCTATGTTTAGCAGTTTAGCATTTTTATACTTGCAATCAAATTTGATTGCTTATTTCTTTCCATTTTTACAAGTTTTCATTTATTTGTTGGTTTTATTTTTGACAAATTAGCCCTCCCCCCTGAACATATGTTTCAAAAGATGTTTTAAATCACTATTTAGTCCACTCCAGTGCATAAAACAGTCTCAAAAGCAGGGTGTCGAACCGAACCCGAACCGCAAACCCGAATGAACCGTTTCATTTTGGTGAACCCGAACCGAACCTGAACCAGCAAAATTTTACTTCAGTGAACCTGAACCAAATCTGAACCCTTAAAAAATTGTGCTCAAGTGAACCCAAACCGAACCTGAACCCCTAACAAAAGTAAGAATATATTTTTCCATATCCGGTAGAGTGGAGCTTGGAGCCGGAGTGGAGTCGGAGCCGGATTTTGCATTTTTACGCCGGAGCCGGAGTGACAATTTAAAAGAAAATTAGAAGCCGGATTGGAGCCGGAGTCTGAGTTTAAAGTAGTCTTTTAAGTCGAAGTAATACTTGGTAGTAAAATGAGCAACTATATTTGCATTCTGGGTATAGAATATCAGAATATGTAGCTAGGCTAGGCTTATACCAGGCTATTGAGCAATATGAAAATTGGTTTGAATTTTTCGTCAAAGCGTAATTTTGTCTCGAAGTATTTCGGAGCGGAGTGTTGTTGTAAAATTTCGGAGCCGGATTGGAACCGGAGTCAGTTGAAGAAATATCGGAGTGGATCCGGAGCGTAAAAATTAGCCATTCCGTTCCACTCTAATATCCGGATGCCACTGGCGCTGGTGCACGCACAATAAGAGCATTGGTGATCATCAACAGGATCAGCGATTTCTCCCTTTTTTTTTCTAGACGAAACGAGTAACGACCGTTAAATTTTAAGTCAATGAACCCGAACCGAACCTGAACCAGTAATATTTTACTTGAGTGAACCTGAACCAAACCTGAACCTCGAAAAAGGTACTCAAGTGAACCCGAACCAAACCTGAACCGCTAAAATATTTTGAGCAGGAGCAAAACCTGAACCCAATCCGTTATTTGAAACGGTTCGACACCCTGTTCAAAAGTGCTAAAAACGTAGTGTTTTTCCCATTCTTCATTTTAGTCGACATGCCAATGGAGGGGGGCTATAGCCCTCCCGCCCCCGTGGCTACGCTACTGCGTATATTAATAAAAACTTTCACTAAAATCAATTTCGGCCAGTGGTCATCTTTAGTTTATTCAAATTTAATGAATCAAATAGAATCGATGTCAGGATAGAGGATGGAACTGTTAAAATTACCACTATTTTAACTGTAAGGGCGATGCTCA
Source organism: Trididemnum nubilum (assembly GCA_963965965.1). Classification (NCBI taxonomy): domain Eukaryota; kingdom Metazoa; phylum Chordata; class Ascidiacea; order Aplousobranchia; family Didemnidae; genus Trididemnum; species Trididemnum nubilum. The sequence continues at coordinate 35,657,343 of OZ014490.1, forward strand.
CTTTTAAGAAAAAATACTGTGGGAGGGCAAGAAATAAATCGTAGGGGCAAAAATAAAAATTGGGGGGCAATGCCCCCCCCCCCCCCCCCGCTGGCGACGCGCCTGGGTCGTTGAAAGTCAAATAAATATTGAATAATTTGAATGCGTTCCTCGCTGTAAGTTTGTTTCTCTAATTTAACAGCTGTGTAGTTGTTCGCTTTCAAAGTTTTAATGTTTGAAAAAGTAATCAAAATAATCACGTAACGCCCATCAAGGAGCTGCACCCTTGAACAGTACACAGCCAAAGCGATTTACACTATTCTTGGTCTTGCTAGTATTGCAAATTAGTAATTCTTTAAGGTTGAAATTACTGTAGTAAAAATTAGACTATAGTGTACTTACTAAGTTAATATGTTTCGGCAATTTGCGTTTGATTAAATCAGTTCGACGTTTTTACATTCGGCATTTTTGTTTTTTTAAAGAATTTCATCATCAAAGCAGAGACTAAAACCGCCAGGCTGCAAATAACGAAATTATGTTAAACGCTTATTTAAAAAAGATTGAATTTTTAATGAAGAAGGAATGTTTACAAAGGTTTTGAAACATTTGTCTTCAGTCGCGCATCAGTAACGGCCGACCAAAGCTTGAATCAAACTTCGAACGCCAGTGATATCAATCGAAAGCAGTTTTTCTTGTCCCTGCTCGGGTGCCGCTTTTGCATTTAAAACATTATAGTAGTTGAAACATGAACTTTGAATATTTAGAAATATAACTGCAAAGTAAACCAAAGGTGCAGCCGGAAATTTGCAATGGGGGTGGGTTGTTTTGAGAACTGCGGCCGGAGCCTAAAGCGCTCAAAATTTTTTTGGGTGTGTTGTTTTTTTTTTTGCAACAATACCTTAATTTTAGGTCTTTTTTTGATGAAATTAGAGCTTTTTAAACGTGGAATAGCAATTTGTGCAAAAACATGATTAAACTTGTTGCATAAACAGGCTATATGAGGTGGCTGATGGTAAAATTTCGGTTCTCTTACTTAGTAGCTGGTGCTTCATAAAATCCTATAGTTCAACAAAACTCACAAGGAGTAATCCAGTTCGTCTATAGTTTATTTAGGAAGATAATTGGGGTGGGGGTAACTGGAATGAGATTTGAGGGAAGTGATTGGTGATTAACTAATACTAAATAGCTCCCCACCCTCCCCCCAATTCCTAAGCTTTTTTTTTTGTTGAAATTTGTGCTCAGCGTTTTCCAACAAGAAATCAAATTTGATTGCTTATTTTTGGCCATTTAAAGTTATTCTGCTTTGTGAGTATTATGTTTGACAAGTTAGCCCCCACTTAAGCAATGTTTCAAAAAATGCTTTAAATTGTTTTTTAGTCAATTTCAGTCCAAAAAAAAAGTCTCAGAAGTGCCAAAAACGTAGTAATTTTCTTTTTCTGCATTTTGGTCGACAGGCTAAATGTTAGTGAAGTAGGCTACTGAATTAACCTACGAAGTTGGCTTTTTAGGGCCACATGTTTTTTTTTTACATAATTTTATATTTGTTAGCCCTTAAAAACGGTCACGAGCCGCCACTGAGCAGAATAAAGGGCCTTTCATCTTAAAAAATTGTTCTAATCTTATCCCGAATGGGTCCGATTTGGGGGTTTGAATGGGCCCATTGATTGGAATATCTTTTGCGTTATAATTCAATGGTGATGTTGTTGGAATCATAGTGTAGCGGATATGCTGGTGTTTCGATTTTGTAGCCTAGCAGTCAGAGGTGGAGTCCTCGAGGACGTCCTTGGCCTCGAGGACACATTTTGAAGTCCTTGGTCTTGGCCTCGAAGCCTCAAGTCCTCGAAAATTGCCCTGTCCTCGGCTTGAAGACAGCTCTATTTTTTTGAACCGTTGAAATTTTGTTGGAAAGCGCCAGAAACCTCGCAGAAAATTTGCGAAGACCTTTTTTTGCTTTCCTCTAGTGGAAATCGCCTGAAAAAAATTGTTGAAGACCTTTTTTTTGAGATTGCTCGAAAAAAAATTTTTTTAACTTTTTTTTTTTGGGAGAACATTTGCGCCTGTGTCCTTGGCCTCGAGCCTTGTGTCCTCGACTCCACCTCTGCTAACAGTTAATCATCTATAGGGGCAAGCTTTATGGGATTCATCTTTTTTAATTTTGGTTGTTTGGAGGGTTGACTTCAGTGATTTTTTTAAGTTGCTTAATTGTGGCACTGCAGTCACTCGAGAGTTGATAAGCCTGCCTAGCAAGCCTAGCTGACGAGAGGTGATATTCCTTGAAACAGCAGCTGTACTACGTCGCTATATTTTGTGGGTATAGGCTCTAATGGCGAGCTTGTGGTGGTTGATTTATTTTTTTCAAAAATTAATTATGATACAGAGATACTGCTCAAAACCGGTTTTATTGAAGAAATGAGAACTGCTTAAGGTAATGAAGAGGTGCACCATGTATTTCTCCTCAATTGCTCTTATTTGCGAAAATACAATTTACTTTGTTTGACTCCGTACCAGTTTATGACACCAGAACAGGAATGAGTTTGCAAAAATTTTTTGCTGAGAAACGCTATGTTCGATGAGGAAGGTAATAGAGATTCTGCTTTAGACAGCGATTCTAATATTATTCAAACTAAAAAACTAAATAAGCATTATACGAGTGATATAATCTGTCGTATCAAACTTACACAAGCTTTGGTAATGTTTTTAGCCTTTGAATAATATAAAATTTGAAGCCAAAAACGATCATACTGTAGATCAGTACTGGTAGCCTAGGTTTGCAGGAAGTCTAAATTAAATAGGCCTACAGTCGGCTGTTTCCTACTACAACACCCCTAAAAAATATCAACCTGGTCTACCAATCCTATTCTTGCCAACTCTTTTTCACTAAGCTACAGTAATGTAAGTTGCGTTACATGTATTGTACAGAAAATATGTGCAGCGTATGTTAATCTCAGATCTGTAATCACAAACTAGCGCAATAATACGATAGGACTAATCTAATACTTACAGCTTACTAATTAGTATCAGTAAGTAGCCTACTGAAATCTAAAAACTTGGCTACTGCTACTGGTACCCGCAGACCTAGGCTACCAGAGTACTGATCTACCAGTACTATATCTACAGTACAATTAATGCGGCGCAACTATTTCACTTGCGATAGTGCTAGCGTCGCAATTAGGTTTAAACAGCTGCACTGACGCTTGCGCCGTAAGTATTTTGCAATTTTGGGTGCAATCGCGCAGGTGCAATTCAAAAACTATCAGGAAAGATTGTTTTGCAATCAACTGTGATGAAAGTTTAGAAAAAATATTGACGAGGTAGGTTCATGAAAACCTCGTCATCGAAATTGCATTTTCTGCTGCTTACAAAACTTCCATTGGATTTACAGCAGAAGTCATCGTTCGCTGAAACCTTTTCTCCGAAATATTTTGCCAGTTTTTCAAAAAAAATTCTGAGTGAGCATTTCAAAAATGGTTGTAAAATCAAATTTTAAACAGAAAAATAACGATTGTAACTGTCTTTCTAGAAATGCCTTACTCGTTCCTAAAAAATTTTAAAATTACGTTGGGCAATTAAACGCGTTTCTCGCATGCAGTAGCGTAAGCCAGGGAAGGAGCAGGGAGGAGGCTGTATCTTCCCCAATTGGCCTGCCAACCAAAATGCAGAATATAGAAAATAACACGTTTTTGGCACTTCTGAGAGTGTCTTTTGCACTGGAACAGACTCAAAAAATGATTTGAAGCATATTTTGAAACGTTTGTTTTGGGGGGTGGAGTAATCTGTCAAAAATAAAACAAATAAATTTTTTTTTAATTCGAAAAATGGCTAAAATTTGGTATCCAAATTTGATTGCTTATTGAAAAACGTTTGACATAGGTTTCATCAAAACTTACATAAGCACAGGAATAGGGGGGGGGGGGGCTATTCAGTATTAGTTAATTGCCAATCACTTCTTTCAAACTTTCTTCCATTAGCCCTCATGATTACATCTTTCTCTACAAAATACGGACGAAGTAGATTACTCGTTGAGAGTTTTATTGAACTACCTGTATAGGAATTTACGATTTACTGGCTTGTAAATAAAGGAACTGAAATTCTAGCAATAGCTACCTCTCACATATCCCATTTATGCAATTAGTATAATCATGTTTTTGCACTGCTAATTTCAATGCCGCATTTTAATAGCATAAATTTATATCAAAGTAAATTTAAAATTAAGTTATTTTTGCCAAAAAAATACAAAATTTTTGAGCGCTGGGCTTAGACCCCGGACCCCCAGCCTCCAGATCCTCAATTGCCTACAACAGCTGGGGAGACAGGCCCCCATTGCAAATTTCTGGCTCGGCGCCTGCTTGTAACAATCTTACTTTGTACCGTATAACTCAAAAAAAAGAAACAACAAAAAGTCAAAAAACTGTTAATTACAACTTTACAACAAAAAGTCAAAAACTGTTAATTACAACTTTTTTGTTATAATCCGGGAAAACTTGAAAGATATTGCTAATAGGAGTGACAGCATCGGTAGTTGGATGATTCAATTTCTTCAAACAAAAAGCATGATGATTTTTTTTAGCATGCTCTATTCTTTAGAGAGTGATGCTAATGATCCAGAAGCAAAAGTACAGTGAAGCTAGTAGCCGATTTCGTTGAAGAACCATTATAAAAAAAACAATGACTCCGAAGTCGTTCGCTTTCTTATACATGAAAACTTGCTTAGTGGAATTTTTAACACCCCGATTCCTTTAAGTACGGGTGTTGAAAGTTTTTTTACTGTTTTTTCAGTAAATATAAAGACGTTGTTCGCCCAAAGGAGTTCAGCGATGCGCACTTTAAATGCTTGTATTTTTTAAACGACGTCAATAGTTTTTTGTTTACTAATTTTTCGTAGCGTGCTTTTTTGTTTTAAATGTTGGTTTCGTACAGTGACCTGGTGAGGCTTGAGCAGTGAGTCAATTAGAATAAATACTTTTCAAAACGTCACACTTGCGCTTGCGGCACAATTATTTTTTGGGGCTTACGGAAACGCATGCGGGGCAAGAATTTCGGAGTAGTTGCGCATGCACTTGCGGCGCAACTTTTATGGCTTGCGCTGCCCACCTCTGCTAAAAACATCACCAAAGCTTGTCTAAATTTGATACACACTCGTGTAATGCCAACGATGAATTTAGTTTCAATTAGAATTGCTGTCTAAGCATAATCCTTTTACCTTTCTCATTGAACACAGCATTCCTTAGTCAGCGAAAAATTTTTGCAAACTCATGCCTGGGGTAATGTCACAAATTGGTGCGGAGTCAAACGGAGTAAATTGTATTTTCGCGAATAAGAGAAGCTGGGGAAAAATATTTGGTGGACTTCTTCATTACTTCACGTAAATCTCATTTCTTCAATAAAACCGATTTTCAGCAGTATTTCTTTTATCAAAAACCTGCATTTTATTTTCAGATCCCGAGCTGGTATTTGAGTTTGCGGGATTTTTGCAACAAGTCAATCAGCAGGTACAGTCGGACGAAACCTGTCTTGATTACTTTGAACCGCTTTTGCCTGATATGTTTAAACCAGATGAGCACGTGTGTGTTGGTGTTGAATCTGAAGACAAAGGCCCATGCCGAGGTATATTGTTGTGATGAATAGTGCATTATCAGTTCGTGTCAAAAAGCCTTGTTAATTTTCGAAATTTAAGATTACAGCTAAGGCTTACGTCTACACATTATGGTACGAAAGTTTCCACAAGTGATAATTGCCCAGCAGGCTTTAAAACTGCTTTTCAGCAAGCCAGCATACTATGATATAATGGCTGCCAATAAAAGGACTATCCCCAAAACAGCAGGCCGTAGGCCTACTAAACAGCGATTGGGACATGTATGTATATAATAGATATAAATTTTAAATTTTTGAGAAAGGCTTAGACAAGGGTCATAGCCAAGAGATTCCTAAACTGAGAGTGCTCAAACCACTAACTAGATGAGCGTAAATCAAATTCAGTTTAAGGGGTTCAGGACAAGGGCACTAGGGACATTGCTTCACAAAATGAATAATGATTTAATGACAATATGGCACTAAATGGATTCCAATTAAATTTTCCGACTCCAGTTAAATTTTTTTGGCTGATGCGGACGTATCCCCCCATCGAGAGTTAGCGTCCCCCCATCGAGATTTAGCGTCCCCCCATCGAAATTTAGGCGTCCTCCCATTGAGAGTTGAACGGTGGATGAACAGAGGAAAATAGCCAGCCAAGACTAAAAGATCCTACAAATTTCCTGGCAAAAATGGTCGCAAATTGCGTTGAAAACTTTTTATTTGGTCTTGACCTAATTTCGGGGAAAAATGACATCAATTTCCGGCGAAGACCTTTTTTTTGGTCTTCACCTGATTTTGGGGAAAAATGACTTCAATTTCCGGTAACACATATTTAATCATGCAATGATATAAAACTGCAATTAAAATTTGGAAACAAAAATAAGCAGCAATTTTAAAATCATTGAAATTTTAAAAATGCAATCATATAAATGTGCAATTACCAAATTTGGAAATAAAAATTGCATCGATAAACACATCTGATTTGTTTATGTAAATTTTATAATGAAATTATAAAAATGATATAAAACTGCAGTATAAAATTTGCATAAACAAAGCAGATGTGTTTATTGATGCAATTTTTTATTTCCAAATTTGGTAATTGCACATTTATATGATGGCATTTTAAAAATTTTTATGATTTTAAAATTGCTGCTTATTTTTGTTTCCAAATTTTAATTGCAGTTTTATATCATTGCATGTTTAAATATGTGTTATTCTTTTTGCCTGATGAGACCCTTGAGCAAGGTCGAAACGCGTCGCCATAGCTCAATCGCACTGTATATTATAATAATAAATTATATAGATGAATAACTTATGCTTCTAAATGCTAGCCGTGAAGATGGCCTAAGTTACTGGTCGAAACACGAAAACCTATAGTTTTAGGTTGACAATCATTGAATGAAATTTTAATGATTCTAATTTGCTGCTAATTTTTCCTTAAATTTGACATTCATTTCAAATTTGTTGAGCGTAAAATTTCCTGCGGAGTAAGCGTACTTAATAAACTTAAATTCTATTTTCCCAAGGAAATTCTATTGCAACTCTATCATGCATTAATTCATCCTCACCTTCTCTATGCAATTCCTATGAATTCTACCTACAAATCTTATCTCCACAAATTTTCTATTCTCCAAAACAAAGCCGTTAAAATTGTTACCAAAACAAAATGGAATTCCAGTGCAATCCCTTTATATACCAATCTGACGGTCTTGAAACTGAACAAACTTTACCAATATGAAGTTGGTAAACTAATATATAATTCATACCATAAGCAATATCCATATAACCTGAACCAACACTTCACAAAGTCAAATGTCAGACATTCCCGCCCTACCCGCTGTTCCACTTCTCTCATGTTTACTATCCCATTTATGAAAAGTACAAAGCTGCAACAATCTTTTTTATACCAGGTTGTTAAAACCTGGAACTTTATTCCCCACAACATCAAAATTCCCTCTTTTCTAAGTTTAAATCTGATTCTGAGCAGTTTTTTTTTAATATTTAACTAGAATTTTTACCAGATTTGTCTCATCTTATTTCTCTCAAAGCAATAACTTCAAATACTCGTAGACCTGAAGCTTTTAAGAGCAAAAAAGTGCATAATCGGGGGCTGTTTGACTAAATGACCGCAACTGGTTCCTTCTAGTCTCCGGTCGTGAAAAAAATTATTTTTTGCTTTGCTTTTGTAAACTATTTTTATGTAGAGTGTCATTTAATTATTGCATCTTATAGCGACAAATAATATATCGAACTTGAAACTGAACAAACCCCGACTGCTAATAATTAAGGAACGAAAATAGTATTTTGTTTTTGGATTATTGAAAAAAACAACTTATAATTCCACCCTTTGGTTGTTTTTTTTGTTTCTCGCATTTGGCAAACTTTTTTCAGATTCAACTAAAAGCGGCTTTCAGAAAGGACTTTTAGTGAAATCTATCATTTAATGCTTAAATACTGATTCACAAAACAGTTTTGAAAATTTCAAAAATTAAAATTGTCACAATTATTGCATGCATGCATGCACATTGCACAGCATTTGGCTATAATTATGATTAGCTTTAAAGTTAATCAGATGAAATTTGCTCTTTATATTTTGATGAGTTACAATTGCAAACTGCGAAAATATTTACAGCTTTAGGTTGACTTAGGTATAAAATAGCTGAAGTAAAATAATTTATTCTTATACAATTTCAACTTTAAAGGATAAAAATTACAGCCAATGTGATTGAGATTAGTGTATTTCGAACGTTTCGGTCCTCTGCTGGTGCCATTATCATCGAACAATAGAACTACACAAACTGTATGTTACTAATGACTGAAATGAAAAATCAAAACAGGGCTAATTTCTTTCAAGTATTAAAAATGCGGAGTGGACAAGATGAAGAGTTGAGGTTGAGATTAGATTTGTGCGTTTGAGTAGTTGGATGTAGAGTGATTTTAGGATCAAAAGTTTGTGTTTGTCTGGTCTAATTTTTTTAAAGCGTTAAAAATGCGGGTGGATTAGGTTTGTTTTTATTGACATTAGAGACTCAAACTTGCAAATTATGACCGTTTTGAATTTTCATATCAGTCATTGGTAGCATGTAATCTGTGTAGTTCTACTGTTCGTTGATAGTGGCATTAGCAGAGTACCGAAACGTTCGAAATACACTAATTTCAATCACATTGGCTATAATTTTTATGATTAAAATATTAGCCTCCTCCCAACTATACCGTTTACCAAAGATTTCGACTTTGTCCTACCCAATGCATCAACTGAAGTGTTGAGATGAAGCGAAATTCTAAAATGAATAAACCAACTTCAGCTGCGCTTGTAGACTTACCTCAAGCGAAAGCTGTAAACCTACTTTAATCGTTTAAGCTCCCCAACCTGGCAGCGTTTTTCTGTAGTCGAACTGATTGGTTTTGTAGCAGGGATGTTTTGATTAAAGTTTTTCGATTAAAGACTAAAGTGGTACGAGCGAGGTTGCGTGCGGGACCAATAATGTCCACAAAAAGCGAAACATGAAAACAAAATTTTGGTCAAACATTAGAATTTCGCCGTGGGAAAAGAAGGCAAGCCTCCCCCACCACCTAAAAAAAGTTTTCAATTGCGATTGGGGGAGAACATGCGGTGGAAACTTCGAGCTTGCCACGCCAGTGCTTTTCTTTCACGATTGCTGGCAAACATTTTGGTGGCGGGTTAAAAATGCGTCTGGATGCGGGCCGGAATGAATATTTTCTCGGGCCGGACTTTGGACACCCCTGTCTTATAGCGTTTTAACATATATACGTGCGTCAGATGCACAGCAAAAGTTTTTCGATTAGTTCTGGTGCTACAAATATTGCAATAAAAAGCCCCATCATAGGTACGTTAATTGCTTTGTATTTTTATGCTTCAGGCGACGAGGGTTCCCCACTTGTGTGTCAAAGATGCGATACTTGTGACTGGTATGTGGCAGGAATTGGAGCTTTTTCAGCTGAATGTGCTGTAGCTGGTGCTTACAATACATACATTGAAATAAACGCTGCCTCCGAGGCATGGATTTTAGGCATTATATCCAATGGCGCAGCTTCCTACATCCCAGAGCAGTGCGTCAGACCTTGTAAGTATCCGTGAACTTATATTCTTGTTGACATAAGTTTCATTCGGCTGATAAAGAGAATGTATATAACTATGCTGATTGAAGTGCTACATTCCTACATTGTCTTAATTTTGCGTAGACTCTTATTTTAATTTTTCCTTATTGTATTTATCAGAGGTGGAGTCCTCGAGGACGTCCTTGGCCTCGAGGACGTCCTCGAGGACACAATTTGAAGTCCTTGGCCTTGGCCTTGGCCTCGAAGGTCAAGTCCTTGGCCTTGGCCTTGGCCTCGAGGCCTCAAGTCCTCGAAAATTGGCCTGTCCTCGGCTCGAGGACAGCACTATTTTTTGGAATGTTAAAATTTTGTGGAGCGCTTGAAAAATTGTCTGGAAAACGTTTTTTAGTGGAGATCGCTCGAAAAATTTTTGTGAAGACCTTTTTTTTTTTTTTTTTTTTTGGAGATCGCCTGAAAAATTTTTGTGAAGACCTTTTTTTTTTTTTTTTTGGAGAGCACTTGCGCTTTGTGTCCTTGGTCCTTGGCCTTGGCCTCGAGCATTCCTGTCCTTGGCCTCGAGAGCGTCTGTCCTCGGAAAGGCTGTCCTTGGCCTTGGCCTTGGCCTCGGATTTTTTTTGTGTCCTTGGCCTTGGCCTTGGCCTCGAGCCTTGTGTCCTCGACTCCACCTCTGGTATTTATTGTATAACGAACGGTGTGACTGAATTTGAATAAAAGTGACACGATATTTTTATAACATTTAACGCTTTGGAGCATGGTAAATGAACTTCTTAAATAATTAATTTAATCCGAAAGAATAAAGCCAAAACAATGTAGAACATGTTAAATTATTCCTGAAGTGAAATAGGCAGAACTAATTTAATAGTTTACAGAGACATCACGTCTTACAATCCTACTTCATTTGACAACACCTTAATGCTGTCTCCGTGTCGAAATGGGTAATCATTTCAACCCCTAGTGACGCAGGTGAGGCGGAGCCCCCTATCGTGGGAGCATTCCCGTGTTTTAGAGTCAACTGACTTCATCATCAGTGTGAAGAGAAGTTGACACAGTGCAAAAAATTTTGATCCTGTAGATGTAGAACATATTTATTGATGTAGAACATATTTATTAATGCTAATGTGATGTCATATATGGTGTTCATGCTTAGTGATGCTAGCGCAATGCGGTTGAGCTAAGTGAAATGCCAGTGTTATACTGGTCGAGAATCCTCTTTCTGGTGACCTTGTTGTCAGACTTAGATCAGAGTAATCTGAGAAGAGGGTACGATGGCAAGTGTAGAAACTGCCCTCTTGTGTGGTTTGAAGGTTCGGGCGGGATGCCAGGATAGGCTACGTGTGAATTCAGATGCTGATAAAACACTAGCCTAATGGGACAGCAGATATGTGAGGTAAGTGCTACCTCACAGCCGTGAAAAAAAAACAAAACTTTATAGTTATTAATGTAGAACATATTTACTGAACGCTGTATTTTCAAAACAATAGCATTCAGCAAATTAACTGTGTTAAGAATTATGACAAGCATTTCTGTCAAACCCATGTCATTACTTGGGGTTTCAAAAAAGATGTTTTATAACGAAGCGTATGACGTCATATTAGACAGTTTGAACATCAGAAAGCGAAAAACATGCATTATTACAAGATTCGTATAGGCTAGGAAATATTGATTGTTAGTCCGATACCGGCAACGTCCAAAGCATAACTATTTTGTTAAGTTATAGAGCTCAGTCAATTTTTCAACCGAACTACCACCAAGCAAAACAGTCGTGCGGAAAAAAAATCATTCTCTGTAGTGAAAAGAATTTAAGAGTATAATAACCCTCCATGCAATGCTCAGGATAGCGCTGTTTCGGTCAATACCAAACCTCGTCAGCTGAGTTGGCATGAATCGAATTGAGTAATCTTCTAATTATGATGGCTTAATAGTGATCCTCGGTTTGCAAAGAATTTTAGTGGAGTTTCTAGCCTTTCATTCGGTTGTTTTTTTTCGATTTTAACACTTGCGACTGAGCAGATTACTGCCTCCCCGGCATTGCGATCCCCAATTTTGTGGCTGATCTCATCTATTCATGATGCATTTTTAGACCTATCCACTAATTAACATGCAAAATTTGGTATATTTTTGTAGAAGGTTTTTTACAATCTGAACTTTTCAAAGATGATCATTTCCAAAAATTGGAAAACTTTATAGTTTTAACTCTTACCAGTACTTCCATATTTAAAATTTCGGTAAAATGCGCCGAAAACGATACAGATAAAATAAAAATGCTATCGGGAATCAAGTTTCTGCTTATATGCGCTTTGTGGTTTAAAAGAATTTACACCTCTTTACCGAAATTTTATTATGGAATATCAAGCAAAAGAGGAATTACGGTAAGTCAATTTCGCTTTATTGAAAAACAAGGACTTAAAGTTGTGAAACTCAGACTGGACTTAAAATATTTTGAAAACTGTTTGGATCTTGATTTATGCCCAGGGTTCTTAAAATTTAAAGAACAGAATCTTAGAGCATACCAAACGGGAAGAAAAGAAATTCACCGAATTGTGGTTGAAAAAAACCAAGGTGAAGTGGTGCGAAAATGTAAACTAGCAGATCGGAAATTTAAAAGACTAAAAACGGACATTTGGGCAAAATTAAGTTTTTTGGAAAAGAGCTGCCTAATTTCGTTATTAACGGATAAATTTAAGGGCTCTGTTAGACCAGTTATTCTAACCCACAACAAAAAACTACTTAACTTGTGGAGAAAACAATCTGTATCATGCCCATCCTGTTTAGTGAATGCTAGCAAAAAGATTCTGACCACAAAAGAAACTAATGCGTTTCGATTTGGTTTGAACAATCCCATTCTAGAAAGACATGTCCAAAAGGAAAAGATAAAGGTTAACGTCGAAAATCTCTTCTATTCGCTAAAAGGGGACCCCAAAGTAACAATAAACAATCAAGTCAGAGATGATGTAAAGTTTATTTTTCGGAAGTTTATCACAGATGCAGTAGGGTATGTTCCACACGAACGAACAAAGCACTCCACCAAACACTTGAAAATCTAGCCAAAGAAACCACAATTAAATTTTGCAAGTTTGATAAAGGAAATGGTGCAGCAATTCTGGATACAAATGACTACAATGCTAAACTGGACGCCATAATCGGAGACAAATCTAAATTCAAAGAAGTTCTTTGTAATTCCAATAAACATCCTCTAAAAGCGAAAGAAGATTTTATTGCGTATTATGTGAGGAAATACCTAAAAAAGCACTACGACTGCAGAATGATAGCGAATCTCATACTATCACGTAGCTCACCAGGAAAGCTGTATGGTACAGTTAAAGTTCACAAGCCTAATTTTTCATTGAGACCTGCTGTATCAATGGTTAACATGCCAGAATATGCCTTAGCTAAATTTTTGGATAACATGATTAAGCCATATTTACCCCAGACTCGCATACCGAAATCAACTGATCACTTTATAGAGAAATTAAAAGAATTTAATCCAAACAGTCAAAATACTACTGTAAGCTTTGATGTGGTTTCGCTTTTCACAAATGTCCCTTTGGTCGAAACAGTTGATAGAATTATTAATCGATTGTATGATGAGCACAACAATAATTCTATTCCGATTCCCAAAGATATTTTTAAGAAATTAATGCTTCTCGCCACGCAAGGAATTTTTATGCACAACGAACGATTTTATAAACAAGTTAAAGGAATCATAATGGGCAATCCGTTGGGACCAACAATGGCAAATTTCTTTGCTTATTTAGAAGAAAAAAAATTTTTTGCGAAAAGTCTAATGGACCACTTTTACCTAAGCTTTATCTTCGATATATTGATGATGTGTACGCGATTTTTGATAGCAACCAAAACTGCGACGAGTTTCTTCCGATTTTGAACGCACAGCATCAAAGCGTAAAATTCACAGTTGAAAAAGCCACAGATTCATTGCCTTTTCTTGACGTGGAAATAAAATTTGACGAATTCGATTTTAAAACTAGTGTCTGGCGCAAACCTACATATACGGGGACTGTTGTTAAATTTTAAATCAACTTGTTCAAATGCTTGGAAATCTGGCCTAATTACTTGTTTATTAAAACGTGCCAAACTCATATGTTCTGGTTATGAATTGTTTAAAGATGAAATCACTAAGCTAAGATGCATTTTCGCAAAAAACTGTTATCCAAATTGGTTTTTTAATAAATGCTTGAAAAAATTCGAAAATAATACCAAACCAGACTCACATGATAAAGAAGTTGATGATTATGCATACATACCGGCCAGTTGGTTAAGCGGTAACGCGTTCGTCTCTGGAGCGGGAGGTCTGTGGTTCAAATCTCGGGCCGGGCAAATCGCCACCGCTGCGACATTTCTTCGAATGGAGCTGTGTTGCCCGGGCGCAATGACGCGGAGATGGGCCCCGCCAACTCGTTACACGCTTCGGCGTATTGCAGCGAGTATAATGAAAGATTTGATTTGATTTACTTGGCTTGCCGTACTTGGGAAAACCATCACGTAAATTTGCATTCCAATTGTCTACCTTACTAAAGCAAAAATTTGATGTTCGAATTTTTACTTATTACACTTCGCTAAAAACTGGGTCATATTTTAATCTAAAATCCAAAACTCCTGCTGCTCTAAAATCCAATGTGGTATATAAATTTACATGCTCGCGTGATGTAAACACGACATATATTGGGATGTCAACGCTCCACTTGGTGACTAGGGCCAGAGAACACTTGCAGCTTAACTCCGACTCCGCCAAAAGTGCCATAAGCCAACACATTTCTTCCTGCCAAACTTGTCAAAATTCTGATTTGGATGTTAGTTCGTTTAAAGTAATTAGAAACTGTCACAATGAATATGAAACCAAAATACAGGAGGCATTATTGATAAAAAAGTTAACACCACGATTGAATTCACAATTATACGCCTACAGTTGTTCTTTTCTTTTGAATGTGTTTTAAACATTTTTTCGTGCGTGTGTATGTGTCTAATTGTCTACATTGTACCAAATACAGTATTGTTATTTCATGGTGTTGCTTTATTTATTTTTTTTTTTTCTGACTTGATGTTACTACGGGAAAGGTATAACGTATACGTCACAATACCAAATGTATGAAGATATAGTGGTTGTTATATTGTAACATTTGTGTTTTGCCGATAATATTTTGATAACCTTTCATTTCTAAATTTTAAAGTTACTGTGAACAGCTTTTTAATTTGCTAAAGAGGGCCATATAGAAAATGCGCCGAAAATGTTACAGATAAAATAAACATGCTATCGGGAATCAAGTTTCTGCTTATATGAGCTTTGTGGTTTAAAAGACTTCCATATTTCCTTTCGAAAAAAGTTTTATGTTATTTTTTTTTGGCAAGTTTTAACAGAAGTCCACCTAAGCTAAACTGCACCGAAAATAAAATTCATTATCTCGCAATGTGAAAATTTGCAATTCTTTTTCACCAAAATGTGAAAACTTTTCGGTAAATGCGCATTGATGCATTGTTTTATCTGGCGGCACTATTACGCCGATTCACACCAGTTCTCGCATACCGGTTCCTAAATTTAGAGAACTGGTTGCAAAAAGTTGTTTGCACCGATATCGTGCTATTTTGCCTGGAGTCAATCAGTTGCGAAGTTTAGATAACCAGTTCTTACAAAATTTGAATAGCATCACTGGCTCTACCTATTTGTTGTGATTATTCCTGATTAATTTCTTTTTTTTTGCTGTTTATTTCAAACAATTTTTAATTTTTGTAATGTACACTATTTACAGTATATTATTGTTGCGTCACCGAATACAATTAATTCTTGCATTCTTGCTACGTTATCGCTTAAAAAGGGAAGCTTGGTGGCGATATATCCCGACTTCGCTGCTTTGAGCAAATAGCAAAATTATAGACCTCAAAAGTCACGAGAAAGCTGCAAGGTCGTTTTATTGTGACAAATGAATATAAAGTAGCAATCAATATTAATCGATTAAACCATGGAAAAAAAATTACGTATGGTTGCATAATACCTCTATAATTCTAGTGAATGTTGTCAATTTGTCACTTATCAGTGGTTTTTTTGATTCTATTAATATCGCTATCCATAAATATAATACATTGCATAGTAATTCCAATATGATATAATTAACCAGTTTATGACAGCTATCTCCCACTCAAACTTTGAAGATATTTTCAATTTCAGAATACTTAACATTGCCTTAACCTAGCTTATTTCTAAATATTTTGCTAAATGATTTTAACACAATTTTCAGATAAAATTATTTGGTGACGATATAGCGCATTTTGTATTTAGGAAAAGGTTATGAGTAATAATTTATCATATTTCCACAGACTGGGGACCATGGACACCGTATACTGAATGCCCAGTTACATGCGGACAAGGACTGCGAGAAAGAACGCGACAATGTGTTGGCGGAATCCCAGGCTTTCCTGATTGCTTTGGTTCATCAAGAGAAACTGCTTTCTGCAACTTAGATCCTTGTGTTGGTAAGTTTTCCTGTTTGAGTCTTGAATGTCGATGAAAGTCCGCGCTCTATTCTAGTGTTTGTACAAAAAGCTTTAAAAAAACGTGGTCGAATTATTTTTCGTTTCAAGTTTAATGAGCTTTAATCTAATGAACTAATTCACAAGTTGCTTTTGAAAATACAAAGCCGATCATTTTAAACTACAGTACCTCAGTTTAAGTATTGGCTGAATCACTTATCGAAAATAATGACTATAAAACTTTAGTAAAAAAAATTGAAGGTTAAAACACCATTAAAAAAAACACCATCAATGGTTTTGGTAACGTCATCGTCTTGACGTGGGTAGTTTAAAGAAACACAAACCCACGTTCCCATAAACTTGGTATACATCGAATATGATTTCACCTTTGCTAACATGTAAAAAAGTTCGTAATTGTGTCTCTGCGGTTACGTTATTGACTCAAAATATTCATTTATGGAGATCTGGAAGAAAAAATTAAATTATTCCTGAAGTGAAATAGGCAGAACTAATTTAATAGTTCACAGAGACATCACGTCTTACAATCCTACTTCAATTGACAACACCTTAATGCTGTCTCCGCGTCGAAATGGGTAATCATTTCAACCCTAGTACAAAATTTCCTTGTACAAAAATTGGAAGAAAAAGCTTGTACAAAATTTGGCGTGGTAATGCTTGCTTTAGATCATGGAATTCGAATCGAGAGCAAATCCCCACGTTAAAATAAGCCCTAGATAAAACACATTTGGGTTCCGAAAAACGGGGTTGATCAAGCGAAAAAAATGCAGCTGCAGAATTCGTCAAACAGAATTGAGACTCTCTCTGATTTGCAGGAGTTTGGTCTGACTGGAAAAATCGTGGCGGGTGTTCGGAAGAGTGTGGCGGCGGTGAACAGTTGCAGGTGCGGACCTGCGTTGGAGGGACTGTTTGTGGAGAAGAAGGAGACCTCCCGGTGCGAACAATCCCTTGCGGAACCGAACCTTGCGTTGGAGGCATAGGTCCTTGGGGATCGTGGGGAAGTTGCACAGTAACATGCGGTGGGGGCACCCAAGAAAGGAGAAGGTGAGTTTAGCTTCGGGTTAATAGAGAAACTTCTTATTCGGTCATAAAAATATTTCTCTTTAATGTAATTGGTTTGTCATTAGGAACCTAATTTTTTTTCGTTTGTCGTACTTTTTCATAAACTACAGTATTCCGTGCCTGGTAAACAAAGCTTACTGTACTTTTGTCAAAATGGCTGTACTAAATGGATTGTAAATTTAAACTGCATTTAAACGCATAAAAATATCATAAATACCAAATGTAAGATAATGCTTTGAAAAGCAGAAATGCCGGATTCAAAAAGTTTCTACCGATAGGTGGCTGGGAAATGTTATTTTAGATGAGCTGTGGACTGCATCTGTTGGAGTTGGCAACTTGATATAGTTGGTCCAGCTCAGTGCATGATTATAAAAACGTAACCACAGTTTCTATTGTCTGCTTACTTTCACGCGAATTAAAAAAACGTCCCCGTTTTCTATATCTTTGGGTGGTATACGCATGACAGAACTTGCGATAAAAGTGCTGCAGTGCTATTCAGCTGCCATCAAACAAAGTGCGTTAGGACTCGAAAATATTCAAACCATCACGCTACAATCAGAAGCCATGCTATGTTTTACAATGCGTTAACAAAATTAAATGCCAACCGTCATTCTGAAGTGGAAGCAATAGCAAAAGTAAGAATTGAAGAGCAAAATTTAGATTATATTCAAAAGCTCTATATTCAGGTAGTAGAAAAAATTTATTTAATCGTTTGCGTGCTATCTGGCCTGTAGGCTTCCAATGCGGAAGCCTAAGGAAGAGTCACGAGAACGGCGACTACTTAAAATCAAGCAATGCAAAAAAGATGTCTTCCCACAGGAATCGAGCCTGCAGCTTTTGTATTACCGGTCTACTGCTCTAATATAAAGGCTGCAGATTCGATTCCTGCGGGAAGACAACTTTTTTGCATTGCTAGTTTTTAAGTAGTCGCCGTTCTGGTGACTCTTCCCTAGGCTTCCGCGCTAGTAGCGTTTAGGCCAGACAGCATGCAAAAGATTAAATATTAAAAGCTCTGGCCAGCAAACGTCAAATTATCACAACTAAATTATCATCAGAAAAAATTATTTTTCCTATAGAAGTTCAAAGAAGAAATTTTGCTGAAATCATTAATATAGGCTTGATACTAGACAGCACAAACTCAAAATGTTGAACAGAAATAGAAGAGCAGAAATGATAGCAATATATGGAGTAAAACTAATGGACAGAAAAGAAACAAAATTGACATTGATGAAGATGCAGAGTTGAAAGTCGGACCGGGCTTTTCGGGTCGGGATCGGGCCGGGTTTGAGCCTGAAGTTGACAAAAATTTCGGGCTTAATTCGGGCCTGAGACGTGCTTTTTGTCTTTGGTGAACAAAAATATAATCAAAATAATTTGGCAACAATGCTAAATTTTCCAGACCCAACTTAACTTTCGGGTTTTTAGGCATAGTTTTGGCTTCAAATAATTTTCGGGTTCGGGTTTATATTTTCGGGTTCGGGCTTATATTTTTGGGTTCGGGTCGGGTTCGGGCCAGAACTAGTCAGCCCGTTTACAACTCTGTGAAGGTGGCACGGGAAGCTTCGGATGAAAATAGGTAACTGCAAAATCGTCTATTCTGCTTTGCAAACTTCATTGCTCAAAAAGGTACAACACGGGGCTTCAAGAAGACAATATAAATTTCCCAATAATGTTCTAGTTTCATTCTAAAATTACAACTTCTGGCTCTAAGTGCAGATCTCGTCCCTATGTGATATTATAGCCTTAAGATTGGACTTTTTTAAGCGTGCACGACAAGCGTAAACCGTACCCTATTTGTTTAAACCAGGAGTGCCCAAACCCCTTGAGGGACGGGCCGCATTACACTTTTTAGAGCTACAACGAGCAGCACATTCTCATAAAATGTTTGGATAACTTTTACCCAGAATCAGGCGTGCTACCGAAATTCCGTGTAAAGCGTGAACCAAAAGTTAAAATACTTTAGTCACTTAAGCCGCATGCTAAACTAACTGGTGCAACTCAAGCGTATCGCAAAAGGGAGTTTGGGGAAGCCCGCAGACTCCCTTTTTTGATAAGCTTGGCAGAGCATTTTTTAAATTTTTTCTGAGCAAAAAATGGCCAGTGTTGTGCCATTTCGATTACATCTTGCTCATTTTTAGAGCCATTTGAAAGCGCCAAATTTTTAAAATGCAAAAGTCATTTAAAAGAAATATTTATCCAGTCCCTTCAATCCTTTCCTCTCCCCCCTTACTTACAAGTCAAGTCAAGAACACTTTTAACGCTTTTATTTTGGGATTAAATGTTTTAAGTGACTTGGCTGAAGAGGGGGGCTGAAACCCCTTTCAGCTCTCTGATTACGCCGTTGTCCCAAATACTGCTCATTCAAGTTTTGCATCGTCATACCAACTACGTAGCAAAAACAATCTGGTTTATTACACAGCACCGTCATATTCAGGATGTTATAAAGGGAAATGCCAGTTTGAATCAAAAGCTAACATTTCATTACGCCGAAGTTTGTACAGACAGTTCCCGCCGTTTTAAATAAACTGCTGAGCGTTGAAAATGCATCTTAGAAAACAGCAGGTGGGGGCAAAGCCTTTTGGCATTGAGCAATTTTTTGCAATTTCATAAAAAATAGCCATTTTAACCCCATTTTTAAGAAATTTTGCACCTTTTTAGAACCTCTTTAAAGAATCAAATAGCTAATCTAATTCACGCTCCTCCCCACTGACAGGTCAGGTCCAAAACACGTTTAAAAGCTAGCATTGCTTGGATAAACTTTTGGAATTACTCGGCTAATGAAAGAGGTCTCAGCCTCCACTACGTTTGTTTCCAATAGTTGCACTTGTGAACACAACTTCAGCGAAGTATGAAGTATACCACACATTCAACCCTTCGTTTTGGACTACGAACTGCGCAGCGATTAAAATATTAACAAGAAAACGAAAAAGGTACATCGTGGCTGGTAAGTTATATAAAGGCTGACAAAATGCAAATTCGTTACTTTCTAATCTACTCGTAGTGGCGTTATTAACCATATAACATTAACGATTCAACAAAAATATCGTTTAAAAAAACCAACGTCAACGAATTCGACATAAAGAATATTTTGGTGAAAAATTTGGAACTATCGAAAGAAACTTGTAGTAAATCTAGAGATCAGTAGCGGGGCCGCACTTTGGATTTCAGCTAAACTTTTAACACTTCTGCGAGTAAACTGACCATTTTTGGCTCTCACGCCTGATGAGTGATTATGCTGCAACAAATAGTTATCAAATGTGTCATTATACGCGCTGTATTACGCCGAAGCGTGTCAGAGTTTGCGGGGCCCATTTCCGCGTCATTGCGCCCGGGCAACACAGCTTCTTTCAAAGAAGTGTTGCAGCGGTGGCAAGCCATTGGCAAGGCTGTGTCCAATTTAACCTGTCCCAGATTTGAATTTCGGGCCTCCCGCTCCAAAGACGAATGCATCACCGCTCGACCAGCAGAAGGTAATCTTACTTTAACATTCATTTCAAGGTTGCATGCGTGTTAATGCGTCAGCGTAATGATGAACTTATTGCTCCAGCCTTATCACTCCCATATCCTTAATACAGTTTTGTGCTGGTGTGAACTGGAAGTTTGTACCAGAGTGGAAACGTTTTGTTTACACTATAATCGTCAATTCAAACGCATTTGTAAAAAAGCACGCTGCTTTGACGATTTCTCCTTTGTAACGGTTTGCTACTCCATGTTACTTTGGTAACAAATTTTGAGTGCCCTTAAATAGCGTTTATATTCCGGTTTCCCAATACCTTAATATTGATGTTGCTTGCAGGAAGTCAATAACAGTGGCACAGTAAAGGTGGGATGAGGTAGTTTCAGCCCCCTCTCCCCGGTCAAGCAACGTACAAAATTTATCCTCAAAAGCAAGGGTTTAAACTTGCTTTGGACTTGGCCTGCAAGTGAATAGGTGGATGATGGGACTGGGCTTCATTTTTTATCTGGCTTCCAAACTTTAGCCATTTTAAGTTGTTTCAAAAAGCTCTTAAAACGTGCAAAATGTTGTGCAAATGACGTTAAAATGGCTATTTTTTTAGAAAAATTACAAAAAATGCCCAGCGGTGTGGAAATTTGTCCTCAGACCCCCATGGCCTCCGCCGGTTGAAGATTTTGCCACCTAGCCCAGTATCTAATATGCCTAAGTTGCACCAGTTTGTTTAGAACGCTCCAAAATGGGACATTTTTTGAACAAAAGTATCAAAAATATTTAAACAAAAGTTTAAGCCCCCTTTGCAAAATTCTGGTTGCGTGCCTGGTCAGCAGTACAAGGCTTCTCTGCAAAGCGGCTATAGCAAACGCAAGCTTTACCAACCATGTTAGCCTACGTATATCCGCATGTGATTCTTCTCACGAAAACTTTTATGAGCTTTCCCAAACATTTATTCGCTTATTTTGAGAGGAAAAATAAAATAATTGAATATTCTTATTAGAACCGTGACATTATTTTGTTGTCAGGTACTGTTTTGAGCCAGACGGGCAATGCGTGGAAGACCGCGTGGAAGATCGTCCTTGCAACACCCAGGATTGTCTCGGATGTGATCTCACAGACGATGGGGCACTTAGCCCCCAGCTGTGCTACGACTATATTTGTGCAGTATCCAAAAGTCTCCGGGATATCATCTGCAATGCATATATAGACGCGGGGAATTGTAGAAGTGTATGCTGCCTCATTCTCTCAAGTGCGTATCCGAGAATTAAGTTTTACTTCTTCTGCTGTTAAGTAGGCTGATTGCTATTTTATTGTTGTTTTAAATGTACCGCTCTGCCCTGAGGATGAGATCTGATGCGATAAAAAAGTACAATCATTGAAATCAGAAGAACCGCGAGATTTGACTACATTTACACTGAAAGAGTGAGCAGTGAGCACATCGATCAACGCAAAACAGACTACCACTTTTATGCGTACAAGTTCATGTAAATCTGGCCGCACTTACGACTTATTGAGTGGCTCCATTATATTACCAGATCTTTCCTATAGATGACAACATGTTGTTTAAACGTCGCATTGCAAGTTGAATCGTAGCTATGTGCTAAAGAACCTGAGATAGAAGTGGGCATTTACACCATTCAAAGCTTGGCACTCATGTCACCAAATAGACGTCTTTCACTGCTAAACACCAACTTACTGTTTACCTTTATCAACAGTCTTGGCTTAAAAGAATTTTAACCCAAAATAGATGTTTACTGCAAACTGTTGTTAATTCAATTGGTCAGATAAAATAAAATTATGCAAATGATCAAGTTCATACTGTAGCTGACAAATTACTATACTGTATAATGTAAAATTTCGTTTAAATTAAGTATTTTTTAAATAGAATTTTCTCAGATTTTCTTTCTTGTTGTAGTCTGGATTGCGGCAGCCTGGGCTTTATTTTTGTCCTTTAATCTTTTAGTTTTGCCCATTAATGTCCATTAAACCGTTGATAATTTTGAGCGAATAACTTGATGGAAAAATTTTTTTCCAAGGTTACATTTGATTAAAAATCCATTTCGACAAACCTGATTATTTGCTGAAGTTGTAACAAAAATACTTCGTTCCAGATCCAGAGGAAGCGTGTTCGGATTTACGTTAGATAGCCAAGTCGATTAACTCGGACGCTGCTGATTATCCAACGAAAAGCAATCCATCAATCCACCTATATAAGCTTATTTGTTATGTTATACCAAGTCTCAGAATTTTGTTGTGTTTGTATAAGTAGACAATAGTAAACTTAGAATTTGTTAAAAAAGTGAAAAATTGTCACAACATCGGGGGTTTTTTCCAGTAACTTAAAGGCAAATTCATTGTCCGATTTGTGTGATTACAAGTTACTGTACTTGAAGTTTTGAGCTAAAGATGAAAATGTTCTTGAAGCGTAAGTGACCAAATTTACTTCAACTTGCTCAGTGCTTGCATACTTTAAGGCAGCGATGTCACCTTAAACGATTAGTAAACTGGCCTAATGTAAGCTTTCGCATAGCACTACTGAAACAACTACAAAAAGCATTGCTAACCCTAGTATGTCGAATATACATTCGTTTCATCGAGCATTGCATTGCCACACACAAGCATTGTATCTACAATGCTGGGATCAGAGTTCTCTTTGTAAGGATTCGGTATACTCTTTCTCTATTTTGTCTCTTTATTTTTTCTCTTGGTGTTTATTGCAAGTTTGTGTGGATTAGTGCTCATGTGTCGCAAAGCAAAAGTCACGCGACCGAGTTGACCAATAAAAATACTACAATCTTTGATCAAATTTTGACGTTTTTGATGTTGTATATGAGTGCTCATTCGTAATAGAAGAAGTTAACCAATGTTTTGAAGAGAACTTCTACATCCACGCAGGGCCTACGAGAGGGGGGTTCAGGGGGTACATCGTACCCGGGGCTAGGGGGCCCAGAAGAGTTCAGGTCCCCGTGTTAAGTTTTTTTGGTGTATCTTTTTTGGTCTTCACCTAATTTTGGGCAAAAAATTGGGCTAAACTTCGGTGAAGACCTTTTTTGTTTGGTCTTCACCCAATTTTTGGAAGAGATTTGGGGGCCCGGCATCGACCTTCGTACCCCCTGGAAAAATTTCTCTCTGAGGCCCAGCATCCACGTTTACTGTTTGTTCAAGTTTTACATGCATTGTAATTCAAGATTTATTTTGATGTTGTATTAAATTTTCTGATGTGTAGCTGTAAGATGCTACATGTTGAGAGCTGTTTAAATCATTCCTAATTTATGAAATCGAAAGTTGAACTTGGAAAGTTACACATTATTTCAAGCCTTTCACCATATTTCCAAATTGAAGGCATTGATTTAAAATAACAGTACAGTATATCAGTTTAAAAAACTCTAAAATATATTTATGATATTGCCAAGGGACTTTCCATTCAGGATGTCTATGTTTCACTTTTGATCTATGATGTGATATCTAAGACTGATGCAAAGAGTCGCAAGAAGAAGCTGACATCTTCTTAAAGTTCATAATTTTGATGACATTAAACTAAACCAGTCAGAGATATCTGTACGAAAAAACTTCCAAACTTAAATACACAATGGCTTGTGTAATTTTTTAATCCTTATGAATCCAGATGCCAGGTATGTGCGTATATATATGTGCGTATATACGTGTGCCGTGCATTCGTGCGTATTTTGTTAAGTGGTTACTACACAGCGTTTTAATAAAAACTGAATATACAGACAGCTGGTACATTGCATCCCTACGAGTCGTTTCAGGTATAGAAGCTAGCTTGTACAGTGTATGCTTAGACACTTGTTCTGCAAGTCAAATAGAAAGTTTTTTCTTGCATCGTGCGAATACCATTGGCGACAATTTATAGGCTACCCATGTAGGGCAGATTAATTATTATCGAGATGCAGGGAAAACCAGACAGATTCACTATAAGGCTACGTTTACATGAGACTTCATTTCGCCCGCAAGCAAAAAAACTCGTATCGGTTAAGCTGGCAAACAATGGAAGTGTTCACATGCGCGCAGCGCAATGAAATTGAATTTCGCGCGATTTTCATTTCGGTCAATTTGACAGAAATGAATATTCATTTCGGCTGTGTGAACGCAGACGACTTGAAAGCAACCCGAAACTGAAATACGCCAGCTGTACAAAAAACTGCAAATTGAACAAAATAAACAGTTTCTATAGTGTATTTGGCCAGGTGAATAGACAAATGTGGTTTATTGGATTACTTGGTCAAATGTACTTTGCATTTTTTAGTTTGTACCCAACTGATAATAGAAGTTCCAACCAGGATTTTCTTAAAGGGGCTGAAAAACGTCCTTGTGCATATTACTTTGAAAATTGTATTGTAATTACTTCGTATCAAAAACCTCTTTAGTGCTCACTTACTCAGCACTCACGTAATGGGTCTAGGGGAGCGATGTAAGCTACCCTGTTGCCCCAGAAGAAATTGCTTTTAGTGAGTTAAGTCTTTCAAAAATTGCCGCTAATGATACTAATTGTCGTAGGATGTCTAAACGTTTCTGTGATAACTGTATAATGCCTATAATTATTTGTTCAACGTTTCCGTGGATAACTGCGTGATGCCTATAATGTACATATTTCTTCTGAGAGTGTGAGTGTTTTTTTTTGTTTTTTTGTTTTGTCTTGATGTGAAGGCTTATGTTTGACTCAAGTTTATGCCGTGTTTTGTAACAGGCTTCAAGGTACAGTCCTTCCAGCGCAAGCCTTATAGAGCGTTTGGAAAAAAACTTGGCTTGACTAAACCAATCACTACTTTTTTGCTCGTTTTTGGTTTCAGAGCCTGGAATTGAGAGTTATATTTTAGCCCGTATGGGTTTTTGACCAATGGCAATTTATTATGGCACTACGGTGGCGCAGAGCAAGTACATCAAGCAAGTTTAGAAATCAATCTAAAATAGCCTACTAACATTTTAATTTTAAACTAAAAAAAACACTCACACTCTCAAAAAAATATGTACATTATAATCATGGTTAGCCCTACCACTTACCTTTTCAATCGCCGTCTTTTTTTCTTCAAATTACAAATTTCTTGCAGGTTGACCATGATCTCTGCTTCTTGTTCTTGCAGTTTTAATAACAAATACAAAAGCAGCTGCATTTGTAATTGATAAAATGCAAGCAAATTAGCCAGTAGTACTGGTATCAATGCTACAGCTTTCATCTCTGTTCAGTGCAAGCCGATCTGAGCGAAATGATGACGTCACAGATAGCAACACAGGATTTATATGCCCGTTGCTTTCGGGGTGAAATGAAAAACCGGTTTAAACTGGAATTTTCGTTGCACCTGATTTTCATATCGGGTCTCATGGAAACGTAGCCTAAGTGGTTTTTCGAATGGTTAGCTTTTCTGCTCATTATGTACTGTATTGATTTGCATAAGCAAAATGTAAAGTTAGCCATCAGAGGTGGATTCAAGGACCCAACGTCAAGGCCAAGGACTACAAAAACTCCGAAGTCAAGGCCAAGGACTACAAAAACTCCGAAGTCAAGGCCAAGGACCAATTTTTCAATGACGGACTCTAAAAGCCAAGAACAGTAGGGGCCAAGAACACAAATTTTCTAAATTATGGTCGAAAAATTTTTATTATAAGCGCACAATTGTTTAAGATGTTGCATTTCGTTAAGATTTTGATAATAACTCGAAAATAGTTGTTTCTAAAAATAGCGAATATTATTTTGAAGTTTTACGTGTCAGCAGTAATGTTGATTACATTCCTCAGCGATATCGTTGTAATGAAGTGTAACTCGTAAATGGGAATAACTAAATTCTGAACGTGGAAATAGTCAGTTTTAAGACCTTAACTTTATCGGTTAGGGCCCCGGTACAGTTGTGACCTGTGTTACAACTTTGTTACAACAAATAGTGACCTGCGTTACAATTTTTGTGGATCTTGCTCCAGTTATTGCAATGAATGTTGTGCGTTACAAGTTTTTCTTATATTTCTCCGGTTTGAACATGGGGTCCGTATCTCCTGGATCCGCTCCTGCAATTATTATTATTGACCAATCAGAGTCATCAGCTGTCAAACGATGAGTAAGATCTCCCATTGAGCTATGTGACAAGGTGTAGCAAATGAGGAAATGACGCTATTAGGAACGAAATGAATGCAGCGAGATTACATATCATAATACTATAACGAAAGCATTACGTCTACGTAACCGGAAAAATGCTGCTGTTCCAAACGAGGAACAATTATTATGTTGTACTAAGGTATACTGCTGTGGGATAAGGTGGCGCATACGGACGGTAGCTGACATCTACAAAGCGTGAAATAGTATCGAAGTTTGAATAAATGTTTGGTAGTTCATAATATTAGTACCAAGGTAGTGAATAAGTTAAACGAGGACAGATTGAAGTTTGCAATTGTTTTGCTACATGATCGTTTACATTTAAACTAGACACAGTAAACAGTGTACAATGTACAATAAGAGTCAGAATTTTGTCGCACTAAAATTGCAAGCATTTTTAATATCATCATGGGGCAAAACCTGCGGGCTTTTTTGCAACTTTTTAACAATTATGAATTTTTGATAGAAGTAAAAATAACTGTTCTTGGACAAAATTGTAATTTGTTGGCTTATAAACTGTTTTACATGATCAATGTTGTTTAGGTCGATATTTTTGGAAAGTACTCGATGATCTCTCAGAGCTGTGCTAACGGAATCAATCACAGACCATAAATTCAAAATTCTTAAAACATCCGACAACTGTAAATACGGATGAAAAATCACCACTGCATTATGTATTACAATTCAATCAAATTGCCGCTGTGGGCGCGTATCAACTCTTAAAACTAAATGAAAACTGAAAACATTAACTAAAATCCTACAGACGGTTCCGTCTTTCGACGAGTCGACTCGTCAGGAGGGCATCTTATTCAATTAGAATTCTCTTATTTTAATTTCATGGTCTGTGAATGATCGACTACGTTTCATATGATTGCATTGAAAAGTGGATAAGGCCGAAGCTGTTCACTGTCAAATGTTGGCAATCATTTCAGATTCATTGCAATAAGATATACTTAAAGCCCAGCAATAATAATCAGATAAAGTAAAATTAAAATAAAATAGTAAAGAAAATTGTTGATTGTCTATCTTTTGAAACAGAAGCAAAATCTGAGCAAAATACAACTGTAAAAGTCATAGTGAACATTTGAATAATATTACAGTAGTACCTGATGAGTCCTTAAAACGAAAGAGTGTTGTTCTAAATCAAGTTCAATAGTTCAACTGGTGGGGCAGAAAACTTTCTTGCCTACGTTTTGGTAGGCTATGCTCATTGCATTTTCTATCTATCTTCGTCAGGGCTAAAATGCAAGGTTAAAAACAAGCGTACGATGACCGCGAAAATTACGTCACTAATGAATCATAGGTTAACGCAAAAATTATAACAAATTGGAAGCGAAAAACTGACAGATTGGCGGAGCGTGAAAAACAATAATATTACGTCATGTGCTTTGAAGTAGAATAGCCGAGTAATTGCTAGGGTATTTGTCATTTTGCTTATCATTCATAGTGTAGCGCACAACGAACTGGTGCGCTTTACGCTGCTTGGGGAGTCGGTGTCTCTTGAATTACTCTTGCGATTTAACTGGTTCGAGTCGAGCAGGAAATCGTAGTTGCACATTAACGGAGAGGTCAAGCCTTCAAATCAACGCACTTTGATATAAAGCTGAATTTAATTGCAGTTACACGAAAGTCGAAAATCAAAGCCAAACCAAAATCAACGTCAGTAGCCAGAGTCGAAAGACAAATCGAAAGTCAAATCGAAAGGTTTTTCTGAAAATAAAACACCCGCGTAAGCCAAAATTCACAATGATTACTAACAAGATGCGAGTAAAGCAGCAATTTCAAATTACAGCAGGCCTACACAACGCACGCAACCTACCAATTGTAGCCACACCAGCTCCCAAATAAAATTCACGAACGATGTGAGATCCGGTGTCTCAATCCGTAGCCTACAATAAATAGTCCGGTATTAGCAAAGAATCATTCCAAATTACCGTAGCGATAAAGGTTCACAAATACAAAACAGACAGTAATTATTTACACTGAATCGATAATACAACAGCTACGCACCGTAATGTAAGTCGCAGCACACGGAGTCGAAAAACAGGCTGGTTTGGTGATGTGTTCTGCGCCGTCTAAAAAATAAATCAACAAATCCATAAGCCCACAAACGTTATTAATGCAAAAGAACGGACCAACAAAAAGAGTGACACCTACCGAAATAGTAAACGTTCCACAGACTATACCGGCGTCCACAAACAATCACCAACTAAGCACAGTCGAGCTGCAAATAAACAACGCAGTATTGGTACGGTACGGTTTGAGATGTCAAATTTACTTGCAAGTATTGTACGATACCGATGATTATAATCACAATGAATTAAACAACACGTTACAGTCAGTTTACTCAAACAAGCAGTAAATACACGTATACCGACTTACCGGTCTAATTAAATCCCGCCTTGGTACGTTATACCACCAGCACATCGACAACTTTGCCACAACCGACTAGGCTACCGGTACACAAAACATTTAAGCCAGCACGGTGCCAAGTAGCTATTTACAGTTACTATTAAAGCTGTTAACATAAGATACATTAGTCTTTTACTTCGATAATAGCATCTCTAATAGCCCACAAACTTATAACTTCGTTTACAAATTACAACTTATTCCTGGAAACCTGATACCCTTGGAGAATTTTCTTGCCGTCGCCAGCATATAAAGTCGAAAGTTCGTCGTTTGTACACCTGTTTTTAAATCTGTATTACCTAACGCGTATCAAGTTACCGCTTCAAAAGTTGAATAGTTATTGCTGCACTTACTCATAAAGGGTACCTAGCAGGGAGCCCGGAGACTACCCAGGGCATGAACTCGCGACCCGCGTAGTCATAGAGAAAATTTACACAGCATGCAATAAGCCTATGTCAACAAATTATTTGATTTTCCGCCACACCTTGCTGCTTAGGAAATTGGTGTCTGAAATTATTGTCTCTGTAATGTCATTTTGGGTGTGGCCAGTTTTTAGCTTTAATAAGATAACAAAAAATATACCTTTTTTCTGTGCGTGCTTTAAAAATCGCTATTTGCTTTGTTTTTATTCATTCGGTGAATTTTGAGATACGTTTAACTTGTTGATGCATTGCTAGTGCTGGCAACGCATCTATTAAAAAACCCGTCTGTCCCGTCTACCCTGTCTTTGTCCGTCTTGCGAAATGCTTTTGACTGACTGTTTTCTTTGCTTGCAATAAAGTTGTCTGTTGAGACCACTTCTACTTTGTTTTACTGTCGAGGAAATAGGCGGGTTGGGAAATTGATCCACTTATCAATTTCCAAGATCTGAATTCTCTGGGTCTGAGTTATCCAGAAAATTTTTTAATAGAAGTTGTCAGTGCTCTTGGAAATTCTTTTTCTTAGCTACTCTGGTCTGGCAGAGTGAGCATACTTAGCTGTAGAATCAGCTTCAGCGAAGTCTTAAGTTTAGATTTGCTTTTGGTCTGGCAAAAGCAAATTGAAGAGACCGAGATCAGTCTTTCTATATCAAGACGAATTTTTTCTGCATCGAGATCAAAATCAATCTCCTACATCATCACGCTCGAGATCAATCTTTCTACATCGAAAATCGGACGTCCTACAGAAGACTCCGCAGATTCGAACTTCCTGCCTACAGTAACGAACGAGAAAATACAAGCAATAAGAACGGTACTGTACTAACTTTTAATTGTTGACGTTATAACGATTGTTAAAGTGTATTGACTGGATTATTTGACCTTAAGTGAACTTTTGTGATTTAAAACTGCCTTCTTTTATATAATATTTTGTCTATTTTTAACTGCATTATGTCCAAAGTTGGTGAGAATCGTGTCACTACCGGTACCGCGCCTGAAAAGTCTGAGTGTGAGGGCAACAATGCTCCACTTTCTCAACCTACTGGACACACCGAGGGTGGGGGCCCGAAAGTTC
This sequence comes from Trididemnum nubilum, assembly GCA_963965965.1. NCBI lineage: Eukaryota > Metazoa > Chordata > Ascidiacea > Aplousobranchia > Didemnidae > Trididemnum > Trididemnum nubilum. The sequence goes on from OZ014490.1 coordinate 35,687,987, forward strand.
CCACAAATATTGCCCCTAATGACGTTGCCGACAAACTTTTGAGAGATGCTCGTCATACAAAACGGGAACTTCTTGGTAAAATTTTTGAAATATCGAGGGAACTATCAGGTTTTTCCATTTCCGATGACGTTTCGGAACCGAGGGCTAAAATTGGCATGTTGGAACGGGAGGTGGACCAATTCTTTGATTTAATAAGCAAAAAAGAATTACAATTTTCGGAACTTGGCCAACAAATTTCTAAGGAATTTGGTTACTTAAAAAATAAAATTGAAGAGCTGGAAGAGCAGCCCATTTTACCCTGCGACAGCGTGTCTGCTGTTAGCGAAACGTCCAACGCCTCTTCCTGCGCTCTTGCCCAAATTGATTTAGATCTTAAAAAGAAGGAGTTAGAGTACGAAGCTAAACAATGACATGCTCAGTTGGCTTTAGAGCTTGGCCTGAAAGAAGCTCGTTTAGATACCGAGCAACGGAAGTTGGATGTCTTGAACCGGTCGAGATCGGCTTCCAGAGGCAACTCCAGGGTGGGATCCAGGGTCTCATCCTCCCTTGGTAGTCATGGGTCATTTTTGGGATCCCACAAGGGACTGTCCTCTTTGTTGGAAAAGGCTGAAAAAAGTAATTTTACTTTTCAGTCTAAAGTCGTAGCCGAGACTGATCACGGGGCCGCGGTTTTTAGCTCAAGTCCGGCACATAGGGATGAGCCCCCCGTTGTAGATCGTGGGGCCGCTGCTGGCTCATTTTTTCGAGCCGAGAAACAGGATACTACCGAGCGGCAAAAGTCGAGTTTGCCGCCGAGGTCTGGCTTTAAACATACTGTTGATTTTGATGAGTTATCGGGGCCCAGTAAGGTAGCGCCTGCCCCTGAATCTGCCCCGCATACACGTGGCGTTCTGCCGCCACCAGGTTTTGAAAAGCATGCACGGGGCGTTCTGCCGCCACCAGTTTTTGATAAGCATGCGCGTGGTGTTCTACCGCCACCAGTTTTTGATTCTAAGCCTCTAAGGTTGGAGGAAAGTTTTAGTAAACGCAAACCATGTTCTGAAGGTGATGTTGTTCAAAAAACTCTTGTTGTCCCTGGTAAAGATAAAGTAAACGATCCTGGTTATGTAATTTTTTCTGATAAAATGAATTACACAGAGCAGCAGGAAAACTTTTTTCAGTATCAAAATAGCAAAACCTTTTTGGATAAAGCTGCTTTGATAAAGTATGAAGGTAAAACCCCATTCATCTTTTTTAAGAATAGAGTGGAAGCGCTAATGGCTTCATGCCCGTTTGAAGGAATGAGGTTGACAATTTTAGAATCGTCTTGCATTAATTTGGCCCTTCAAGTGATTATGAATATTGTCGCTGATTCCCCCGGAGTGTCGGAGGAGGACAGGATTAAAATGTGTTTGGACAGGTTGGAGCAGAAATTCGGCATTAGAGGCGGATTTCTAGCGGAGCCAGAAGTTAGGAAAATCCGCTATGGTGGTAAATTGTCCTCTGGTTCTGCTAACCTTTTGAGAGAGTTTAAAAGTGAAATTTCAACTTGTTTGATTTACGCTAAAGCTTATCGCAAAACAGATAAATTGGAGGGTCGCTTTGTTTTGGATTTGGCGAAAAGGTTGCCGACTGAAGTAAAACAGAGGTACCTTGATTTTTTGTTGATGAAATTTGAGAGCACGAACGAGCCAAGTTTTCAGAGTTTGATCGATTTTATTAGCAGAGAGGAAACGTTGAAAGGGACGGATTTTGGCTTCATGCTTTTGGGTGACATTGTAGAAACTAAGAAGTTGCCTGATAGGGATAAAACCCCATCTTTCAAAGTGAGACAGGTTGACGCTAAGTCGAGTGCGTCTCACAAGGCTCCCACTCCGGAAAAAGGGTCCGTTACCTCTAGACTTGAAACTAAAAACGGCCCTCATGATCATTGTCCTGATAGTGTAAAGAAATTTGAGGATAAACCTTCTTGCTTTTACTGTTCGTTGCAGGGTCGTAGCGAGCGACATTTTCTCAGTATATGTAATGCCTTTTCTAGATTAAATGCAGACGCTCGCAAGGAAGCTGTCGTAAAATCAGGTCGTTGCCTAAATTGCTTGGGACTTCACTTGGTTAGACAGTGTCCTAGGCCGAATAATTGTCGTAAATGCTCACCGGATTTTGATAAGAAGCACTATTATCTCTTGCATGATGCTTTTATTTTGAAACCTGCTGCTAAGAATGAAAATTCTGTTGTCGCGTCTCGGAATTTGCGAATCGAAAAGGTTAAAGCAGCGTATAATCGGGTCACGGCTGCGAGAATTTTTAATCCCGCTACTGGAAAGCAAAAGTTAGTGTACTGTCAGCATGACCCCGGCTCCCAATTGACTTTTGTGTCTAGCACGCTAGTTCAGGACTTAGGTATCGTTCCCTTTGATAGAACGTCCTTTAAACTTGACACTTTAATTGGTGCTAAAGATAGTTTCGCTGATGTAATCACTTTTGCGTTACAATCTCTAGATACGAATGAAATGTTTTGTGACATAACAGCTGTGGTTCATGAACCGTGGAGTGACGATGCGGAAGGGCTGCCGCATAGGCAACTTTTGAACGAGTTAAAACACTTCGAGGATGTTGATGTGTTTACAATTGATGGGTGTGACGTCGTTGACGTCATCATTGGTAATCATAACGCGTTTTTGATGACAGTGATTGAAGAAAAGCGAGGTGAATCACGTGATGAACCGCATGCGATTTACACTCCTTTGGGCTGGTTGGCTTCTGGTGGTAGGGCGGTTTTGAGTGGCAGTGTTGCCAATAGCAAGAGGGTGTGTAGTGCAGTAATGGAAAATGTGTTGCCCTTTTCTTATTCTGGTGAACTTGAAAAGCGTGATTGGGAGATTTTGCACTTGAAGGATAAACTTAGAGGGTTATATTTAGATGCTGAAGTCGTTGAACCCTCACGTAATGATGTCTTGGCTAGGGACATAGTGGAACCTCGTGTAAAAATTGACAATGGTCGGTTCGAGATTCCTGTTCCTTTGAAGGCAAATTTTGTGTTGCCTAATAACATCGAATTGGCTGCGGAGAGACTGGCTAGTCTTCGCAAAAAGGCGCTTAAGCAGTCGGATGTTTGTGATTTTTTAGTGGATAGCATGTGTGAACTCAAATCTAATGGTTACATTGAGCCTGTTCATGATTCTGATGGTACACCTGGCCACGTTTGGTATTTACCTTATTTTGTTACCTCGCAGGCGAAAAAACGTATTGTTTACGATGGTAAGAGCAAATTTCATGGAGTTTGTGTAAACGATGCTATTTTATCTGGCCCTGACCTTTAGAACTCGCTTGTTCACATTTTGATTAGATTTCGCAGAGGAGAGTTTGCATTGATGGCCGATATAACGAAATGTTACTTCCAAATTAATTTGCCTGCTTCCCAGAGAGATTTATTTCGCATCCTCTGGTTTGAGAACAATGACGTAGAGCACGGTAAAATGCAGCAGTTCCGTTTCAGAGTCCATCCGTGGGGCGTGACGTCGTCAGGTTTTGTTGCTTGTCTAGCTATTCAGAAGATGGTTGAGCTAAATGCTAAAAAGTTCAGTGATTCGACCTGTTTCAATGTTTTAAACAATTTGTACATGGATGACTTGATTTACTCGGCAGACACCTTGGAAGAAGCTCGTAAGATTGCCTTTGAGTCCATTGATTTATTCAAGTCGTCCGGTTTTAATCTTGTGAAGTGGTCGTCAAATAAACAGGCAATGAGTATTTTAAGCGACATGAGTACTGAGTTGCTAGCTCCGGGTGTTCGGGAGCTAAATTTAGAGGTGGATGATAACGTTGTTTTGCCATCAGCAAAAACTCTGGGCTGTGTTTGGGACACTGAGTTGGATTTGCTGCGCATTCAGTGTAACTTAGAACCACCGGCTAAGTATACTCGTAGGAACATGCTGAGCCAGGTTGGTCAAAACTGGGATCCGTTGGGATTTTGTGGCCCACATTTTCTTCAAGCTCGTTTGATTTTGCAGAAATTAGCTATTGAAAAGTTTGATTGGGATGATATTGTCCCCGATAATGTGGTTAAGGAATGGAATAAATGGCTTTGTTCGCTTGAAACGTTGAAAAATTTTGCGATACCGCGGTGGTATTTTGCGGGTTCGTTGCGCTGTAGACTGGATGATGACGTTAGTTATGAGCTTCACGCTTTCAGTGATGCGTCGAATCAGGCGTTTTGTTCTGTTGTTTATTTACGTAGAATTGTGAATGGGCAATTAAGTCTGTCGTTCATCATTGGCAAGTGCACTATTGTTTTGTCTAGTCAATCGTCTTGGACCATTGCTAGGAAAGAGCTTTCGGCGGCTTTAAACTCAACTAAACTCATGAAATCAGTCTGCGATGCACTGAGTATTCCTGATTGCCCTAGATTTTTCTGGTGTGATTCTAAGACTACCTTGCAGTGGTTAAAAAACCCAAATTTGCGGTTGCATAGATTTGTCGCACGTAGAGTAAATCATATTTTGTTATTGTCAAAGGAGTCGGAATGGCATTTTTGTTCAAGTGGCATGAATGCTGCTGATGTGGGCACGCGACCAGATCTCATACGAAAAGCAGAAGCACGTAACTTGTGGTTAGAGGGTCCGTCTTTTTTGCGTGAAAGCATAGATTTTGAAAATGAGACAGACATTGTGTCTATGCGTAGAGCTGCGTGCTCAGTTGAGCTTGACGGTCTCGACCAGCTGATCGAGCGAGCATCTTCGTTGAATGAATTGCAGAAGAAAGTTGCATATTTGATGGCCTTTGTCGAATATTTTCGTTGTTGTCGAGTGAAGAACTGTGCCTTTGAAAAAACTACTATGAATGCTGAATACCTAAACAAAGCATTAAACATAATTGTTAGATATGTTCAAAATAAGGTTTATGGTGATGCTGTTGAGGTGTTACGTATAAAATCTCCAGATGCTATTGATGATGTTATTAAACGTCTTGATAAGTCTGAGAACGATAAATGGCGGGTCAAGGAGTTTCGTAAATTGAAAAAGTTTCGACCTTGTGTTGACAAATTTGGTTTGTTACGCATTGAGGGACGATTGGAGAAATCGCCCGAGTTGTGTTTTGATTCCAAACACCCCCTTGTTCTGCCCTCTAGACATCCTTTGACTAGGCTAGTAGTTTTGCATCACCACCGCAAAGACGAGCACTGCGGTGTTCAACATACTTTGTTGTCAACCAGGAAAAAATTCTGGATCGTGAATGGAAATGCAGCAGTGAAGGCTTATATGCGTGACTGTGGTGTCTGCAATATTAGAAGGGCTAAGAAAATTGAAACTTTAATGTCGGATTTGCCATTGTCACGTACTAGTGCGCATAAGAAACCCTTTGCTGATTGCGGTATCGATTACTTTGGGCCTCTCATGTTTAAAGAGGGGAGGAGTCTCAAAAAGGCCTGGGGTCTGCTGTTTACGTGTATGGCGAGTCGTGCCATTCACGTAGAAATGGTTGTTTCTTTATCATTAGACGAGTTTTTGCTTGCGTTTACCAGGTTCATGGATTTGCGAGGTCCTGTTAGCAATTTGTATTCAGACAATGGTAGTACGTTTCAAGCTGCGTCCAAGAAATTACCGGAATTGGTTGAATCTCCGGCGTTTCTAAATTCTCTGAGACAGAAAGGCATTAACTGGCATTTTTATACCACCGTATGCTCCACAGCAAGGAGGTGCGTGGGAGAGTTTAATAAAACAGTTCAAAATTGTTTTGTCGAGCGTCTTAGAATCTTCAAGGCACAAGCCTACCTTTGTTGAGCTTTTGACTTACACTGGAAGTGCTGTGCGCATTGTCAATGAGCGCCCCTTAGTACCTTTAAGTGATGATCCACGGGATTTTGCTGCAATCACTCCCGCATCCCTGTTGACCCCATTTTTTGACCCTTACTCCACAGTGGGACAACCGCATGACAGGGATATGCTTAGGAGGGACTACCGTTTTAATGTGGGCCTTTCTCAAGCATTTTGGGAAAAATGGATTTTCTCCTACTTGCCGCTTCTCAATGTTCGTAAAAAGTGGCAAAAGTTATCTGAAAACTTGAAACCTGGGCAACTGGTTGTTTTGGGAGCACCTATAGACATCGCAAAAAGGGGAAGCTATCAGCTTGGTCGGGTCCTTGAAGTTATCCCCCAGCTTCGGAATGGAAAACCGATAGTGCGCCGGGCTAAGATAGCTGTTGCTAGATACGATCAGGACGGGAGGGTGAAAATTGAGCATGTCCTAAGGGATATTTCGTGCCTGGGACTGGTTGAGAATGTTGGGACGTGAGCTGTTTTCTCACTCAATTTTCATGAGGTACTACACAGTCCCACCAATTTGGTATAATGACGATCATTGCAGAGTGTTTTTTATTGTGTAACGTGCTATTTGTGTTCGTGCATGTATGGTATATAATGAGAAGCTTTTTGATGTTTTCATATTTGCTCGTGTATTTTTTGCATTATGTAATGGTAAAAACAAAAAAAAATGCCGTTATCTGTGTACTATGTATGGCTGGCTCGTTTGAAATTCTACTTAATGTGTAATTATTCCATGACTGTCATAATTAGGGGCCGCACTGGAGAATTTTCTTGCCGTCGCCAGCATATAAAGTCGAAAGTTCGTCGTTTGTACACCTGTTTTTAAATCTGTATTACCTAACGCGTATCAAGTTACCGCTTCAAAAGTTGAATAGTTATTGCTGCACTTACTCATAAAGGGTACCTAGCAGGGAGCCCGGAGACTACCCAGGGCATGAACTCGCGACCCGCGTAGTCATAAAGAAAATTTACACAGCATGCAATAAGCCTATGTCAACAAATTATTTGATTTTCCGCCACACCTTGCTGCTTAGGAAATTGGTGTCTGAAATTATTGTCTCTGTAATGTCATTTTGGGTGTGGCCAGTTTTTAGCTTTAATAAGATAACAAAAAATATACCTTTTTTCTGTGCGTGCTTTAAAAATCGCTATTTGCTTTGTTTTTATTCATTCGGTGAATTTTGAGATACGTTTAACTTGTTGATGCATTGCTAGTGCTGGCAACGCATCTATTAAAAAACCCGTCTGTCCCGTCTACCCTGTCTTTGTCCGTCTTGCGAAATGCTTTTGACTGACTGTTTTCTTTGCTTGCAATAAAGTTGTCTGTTGAGACCACTTCTACTTTGTTTTACTGTCGAGGAAATAGGCGGGTTGGGAAATTGATCCACTTATCAATTTCCAAGATCTGAATTCTCTGGGTCTGAGTTATCCAACCCTAAACCTCGGTCAAAGTCACATGTAACAACAATCGTAAACAAAGAAATGGAAATGACGTACAGCGAGTTATTGATGCGTAAAACAAAATTATTTACAAAATGGCAGGGCAAAAGAGACGGTTGGGAATAACACATAGTGTTGGGAATTTGGTTAATGAAATACGACGCGATAAACCGGCGTTTTGTGAAGTCAAGTTCGAAATCTAGAATTTTAGCGTTGGTCCAATCCATGGAATGTTCGTTGTCAAAAACATGCTTAGTTGGTGCTGACTTATCGAATCGTAGATGCCGAATGTCTGCTAAGTGTTCTTTTTGCAGATGCAAAAACTGCGTTTTGTTTCGCCAATGTATGAGAAGTCACAGTCATGGCAAGAAATTTGATATACTGCTCCTTGTCGCATACTAGGGTACACTGAGTCTTTGTGATTAGCGAGTTTCTTGCCAATGGTGTTGCATGGTTTTAATACGTTTTTTTACATTATGATTGGACAAAGAACGCCGTATTTTTTCTGTCAATCCGAGGTAGTATGGTATAATGGCAAAGCCTTTGAATTGTTGTTCTGCACGGTTTGAAGGTTTCTTAATGAGGGTCGTGTTCGGGTTTGAGATCAATTTTAAAGTGTCTTTTACGTGCTGGATTTCATCTTGACGGTCTTTCGTGATAGAGTAAAGAGCATTGGCCCGGTCAATTAGTGATCGTACAACGGATTGTTTGTGTTCCAAAGAATGGTCAAATAGAAAGTGCAAATATCAGTTGCTGTTGGTTGGTTTTCAGTAGACTGATGTGGAAAAATCGCCATGTTGATTTCGTCGGACCAATGTGTCTAAAAAAGGAAGTGTGTGGTCGGCTGCTTTTTTGATGGTAAATTCGATTGAGTTTTCAATCGTGTTTAAATGATCCAAAAAATCTTCAACAGAGTTTTTGTGGATTATGACGAAGGTGTCATCTACATACCGTTAGTAGACTTTTTTTTAAACGGTATGTAGATATCCACTTGCCACCAAAAATCTACAAACGGTATGTAGATGACACCTTCGTCATAACCCACAAAAACTCGGTTGAAGATTTTTTGGATCATTTAAACACGATTGAAAACTCAATCGAATTTACCATCAAAAAAGCAGCCGACCACACACTTCCTTTTTTAGACACATTGGTCCGACGAAATCAACATGGCGATTTCTCCACATCAGTCTACCGAAAACCAACCAACAGCAACTGATATTTGCACTTTCTATTTGACCATTCTTTGGAACACAAACAATCCGTTGTACGATCACTAATTGACCAGGCCAATGCTCTTTGCTCTATCACGAAAGACCGTCAAGATGAAATCCAGCTCGTAAAAGACACTTTAAAATTGATCTCAAACCCGAACACGACCCTCATCAAGAAACCTTCAAACCGTGCAGAACAACAATTCAAAGGCTTTGCCATTATACCATACTACCTCGGATTGACAGAAAAAATACGGCGTTCTTTGTCCAACCATAATGTAAAAAAACGTATTAAAACCATGCAACACCATTGGCAAGAAACTCGCTAATCACAAAGACTCAGTGTACCCTAGTATGCGACAAGGAGCAGTATATCAAATTTCTTGCCATGACTGTGACTTCTCATACATTGGCGAAACAAAACGCAGTTTTTGCATCCGCAAAAAGAACACTTAGCAGACATTCGGCATCTACGATTCGATAAGTCAGCACCAACTAAGCATGTTTTTGACAACGAACATTCCATGGATTGGACCAACGCTAAAATTCTAGATTTCGAACTTGACTTCACAAAACGCCGGTTTATCGCGTCGTATTTCATTAACCAAATTCCCAACACTATGAATGATAAGCAAAATGACAAATACCCTAGCAATTATTCGGCTATTCTACTTCAAAGCACATGACGTAATATTATTGTTTTTCACGCTCCGCCAATCTGTCAGTTTTTCGCTTCCAATTTGTTATAATTTTTGCGTTAACCTATGATTCATTAGTGACGTAATTTTCGCGTTCATCGTACGCTTGTTTTTAACCTTGCATTTTAGCCCTGACGAAGATAGATAGAGAATGCCATGAGCATAGCCAGGGGCGTATTTAAGGGGGAAGCATTGGGTCATGGCCCCCCCTTTGGGTCGCCAGGATAGTATAATTAGCATAGAAAAGTGTGCAAAATTGTGGCATGGCCCCCCTTTGTAACTTGGGAAGAAGGTTCGAGCACAGAAACGGTGGGCAAAGACCTATTTTTTGGGCCAAAAACCGGACTTAATTTGAGTGAAGACCTTTTTTTTGGTCTTCACCTAATTTTGGGCAGAAAAACGGACTTGGTTTTGGGCTAGAAAATTTTCATTCTGGACTTCATTAATCTCAAATTTTCTGGCCCCCACCCCCCCCCCCCCCCCTTTCGAAAATCCTGCGTACGCTACTGAGCATAGCTTATCGAAACGTTGGCAAAAAAGTCTTCTGCCCCACCAGTTGAACGAATAAACTTGATTTAATTTGTATTCCTAGTGACAAAAACTGAGATGCTCAAGAGTGTAGTGCTTTTACCTTTTACTGTGATTTTTATAGTTGTTAAAATAAAATAAACATTTTAAACCGATAATTAGGGCCGTGACAAGGCAGCCCCAAACTCCCCGGTCGGGGGGGCCAGCCAAAATGGGGGGCCCATTTTTTACTTTACTGCAACTACTTTAAACGTTGGTAGGCCTATTGGCAGTAGCGTAGCCAGGGGGGCGGGGGGGGGGCTATAGCCTCCTCCCATTAGCCTGCCGACCAAAATGCAGAATAAGGAAAATACCACGTTTTTAGCACTTCTAAGACTCTTTTTTGCACTGGATTAAACTAAAAAATGATTTAAAGCATAGTTTGGAACGTTTATTGCGGGGGGCTAATGAACTGCCAACCAAAATGCACAAAAAGGAAAATACCACTTTTTTAGCATTTCTAAGACTGTGTGTTTTCACTGGATTAGACTATTTTGAAACGTTTATTTAGGGGGGGGGGGGGGCTAATGAACTGCCGACCAAAATGCAGAATGCGGAAAATACCACGTTTTTCGCACTTCTAAGACTGTGTGTTTGCACTGGATTAGACTAAAAAATGCTTTAAAGCATAGTTTGAAACGTTTATTTAGGGGGAGCTAATAGACTGCCGACCAAAATGCCGAATAAGAAAAATACCACGCTTTTAGCCAGCAGCGTAGCAAGGGGGGAGGGCGGGGGGCTATAGCTCCCCCCCCCCCCATTGACATGTCAACCAAAATGCAGAATGGGAAAAACACTGCATTTCAAACACTTTTGAGACTGTTTTATGCACTGGAATGGACTAAATAATGATTTAAAACATTTTTTGAAACATATGTTCAGGGGGGGGCTAATTTGTCAAAAATAAAACCAGCAAATAAATGAAAACTTTGAAAAATGGTGAAAAATAAGCAATCAAATTGATCGCAAATGTAAAAGTGCTGAACATAGGTGTCATCAACAAATATACTATAAACTAAGGGATAGGGGGGGGCTATTTAGTATTAGTTAATTACCCATCATTTCTGTCAAATATCTTTTCATTAGCCCCCCCCCCCCAATTATTTTTCTCTATAAACTGTATACGAAATAGATTACTCCGTGTGAGTTTTATTGAACTACTCGATTTTATAATTTACCAGCATCTAAACAAAAGTACTAACATTTTACCATTAGCCACCTCCCAAATAGCCCATTTATTCCACCAGTTTAATCTTGTTTGAACTGCCAATTTCTAAGCCACGTTTTAGAAGCACTATTTTTTTAATCAAAATAGCCCTAAAATGAAGTTATTTTTGCAAAAAAATGCAAAATTTTCGAGCGCTGGGGGCTCCGCCCCCAGACCCCCAAAACAGCCCCCATTGCCAATTTCAGGCTACGCGCCTGCCTATTGGTGATAAGTGCTAGTATTTTTGGCAATATTTAGAACAAAATTAAAGCGTATTGTCAATTTGAAATTGCATAAGATACTGAAAATACGCTCGCTGTACCTGTGTGCCCTGTACCTGCTGCTGCGTTATAATTTCATCTATGGTGTAATAGAATCACAATCGCTTTGTCTTAGCTAGTTAATCAATTCAGGTGTTCAGCTTACTAGTCGATTGCACAACAGCCAGTCCAGAGTCAGTCTAGTTATGGTTACAGTCAGACTGCCTTCAGATGTCAGCAGTAACGCAGCCAGGGTGGGCGGGGGGGGGGGGGCTATATCCCCTTTACTGGCCTGTCAACCAAAATGCTGAATAAGAAAAATAACACGTTTTTTTGCTCTTCTGAGATTGTTTTTTGCGCTGAAATGAACTGTAGAGTGATTTAAAGCATCTTTTGAAACATATATTCAGGGAAGGGGGGATTTTTCAAAAATTAAAGTCACATATCAATAAAAACTTTTAAAAATGCCTAAAATAAACAATCAAATTTCATCGCTAGTGCAAAAACGTCAAACATAGGCTTTATCAAAAAATATATTACAAACTCAGGAATAAGTGGGGGGCTATTCAGTGTTAGTTAATTACCAATCACTTCTTTACTATATCTTTCCATTAGCCTACTTTCATCCAATTATTTTTCTTTATAAAATATAGACGAAATAGATTACTCCGTGTGAGTTTTATTGAAATAGGATTTTATGATTTACCAACATGTAAACAAGACAATTACAATGTTATCATTAGCCACTTCCCACATAGCCCATTAATGCAACCAGTTAAATCATGTTGAGCTGCCAATTTCTATGCCACATTTTAACTGCATTATTTTTTATTAAAATAGCTCTAAAATTAAATAATTTTTGCAAAAAACTGCAAAATTTTCGAGCCCCAGACCCCTGTGTCTCCAGCGGCTGGGGGCGAAGCCCCCAGATCCCCAGAATAGCCCCCCTCATTGCGAATTTCTGGCTACGCGCCTGGATGTCAGCAAACAAGTTGAAATTTATTTCATTAAATCCTAAATTTCTAGAGTTCAGTACAGATCTTTTCAGGATCATTGATGTCACTACTGCAGCTTACAAGGATCGCATCTTTTGCTCATAATTACAGCTGCAGTACCCACTTTATTTTTTCACGTAACATTGTAACAATACAGTATCAATGGTCTTTGGAATGCAATAACACTCACTCTCAAACGATAATTCTATTGATTTTTGTAGTTAACACGGAGTGGCAGTTAATAACGTTCTGACTTGTATACTGCAGCTGCACTGGTTTATTTTATACTTTGGATACCATTAATGTAAATTTAACTGTAAATTTTCGTGCTGTTCTACAATCCTGGTTTTAGAAAAGTACTGGGTCTTAGATATGTGAAAGTTAAGTGACTATTTAAGCCGATTGCAAAAATGTGCAAATTTAAGCGTTTCGGAGGGGGCCCCTTCTTGAGTTTTTGGGGGGAGCCCCGAACCACCTAGCCACGGCCCTGCAGATAATATCCCTATTTGGTTCCGAAACGATTTATTCTTAGCAAAATGGCTACATGCATTTTGAACGATGTTTTTGAGCGATTAAAATCGGTAATTATTCAGACAATGTTTGATTTCAGGGTATGGCAATTTGCCCTCCATTTCTTTACCAAATTAAAATGAAAAATGCCATAGCACAAAAATTTATATGTCATGTCAATATTTTCAGTTATAATTTTAAGAAAACATTATAATTCAAATAAGATTGGAAATTACTCACACGAACATCAAAAGTTAATCTAACTCATTTATTGTACGTCTAGCAATTTTTTTTTTTTGACACTTTTTGCGACCAATTTCAGAATTCTGCCAAAAATATTTGTATTTATTTTTCCCGCTATCTGTTAAATTACTTCATTTTAAAAAATAATGTTGAAATCTCTGATCCATGATTGCCCCTGTTGCCATGGTTTGGAAGCTAGCTTTGAGGTTATCTAGCAGGCTTATCACTATTATAGCTCCTACCAAGCACATAAACTGTAAAATATTGCATGGGGGTACGCTTTCGCAGACGTGAACAAGCGCATTCAGAATGCCGAAGCAATCTGGTGAAAATTTACCTCACATTCGGGTGAAGACCAAAAAGAAGGCCTTCGTCGCAAATTGTTACTGTCTTCGGCCGAAATTACGGAATTTGCCACCAAATTCTGGTGAAGACCTAAAAAAAGTCTTCGTCGCAGAACCGGACTAAATTTTGGATTAATTGGGCCTCCTTGCCACCTTTTTTCTAAATGTCCAGAAATTTTTCTTTTGATGGGAGAGCGCTAAATCTCGATGGAGGACGCTTAAATCTCGCTGGAGGGACGCTAAATCTCGATTTGAGGATACGAATACTAGTAACTCTTATCATCATTAGCAGCCTACCAATACCAGAAGATTTTAAACTGCTAGCCTAACCTAACTGGTTTTTAGACAAGGTTTTAGTCTTGAAATAGTAACAAACAACTGTTGAATTGACTTATTAAACAGTAGGCTATGCAACCTTACCAGCTTAGGCATATTTTTGTTTCTTTCTAATCGCAGCAAATCGCATATGTTTTTGCTAAAAGTAGTCAATTCAACCAATAGGTGAAATTTTGCTATAATTGGAAAGCAATTTACCTCATCAAAGTCACGGCAGAAACCAGGCAGAAACCCATCGTACCCTGAGACCTACAATCTGGTAAAGCTCGTTTAAAATTACTAACGCAAATTTGATGTTGTCACTTTGCCACAGCCGAATTTTTTCCCGTAAAGTCAAAATCTTTCCCGTTAAAAGTATTTAACGTTAAACAATAAAAAAAATGGGAGGAAAACGTTGGTAATCAATTGTTTTTCACTTATCTAGTGTAAAAATTTAAAAATTGGATCTCAATGCCCTTTTAAGTTTAAATCGAAACGTCCCGTAAACAAAATGTTTCAATTTATCTTGGCTTTGTCTTTTTTTCTTTTTGTCGATGATATCTTCAACTTTATTGTTTTATTCAGATCATTTCGGAGCTTCTTGCAAATTTTTTTGTACGTTGTAATTATTTTAATATTGAATGCTTTGCAGTTGGTTTGAGCAGGAAGAAAAAATAGTACTGTCTTTATTACTTTTACCTTGTCCAAAGTTGTTGAAATGCGAAAATATTATACGGGTTTATCAATAGGATTATATTTCACACAATATTGCTAAATCTGGCTTGCAGTATGGCACTAATTTTGAAAAAACTTGTTAATAAAAACTCTCGCCGATATCAAGATGATGATTTTAATCTTGATCTGACATATATATGTCCAAATCTTATTGCAATGGCATTTCCTGCTGGCAAAGGTTTAGAGAGTATCTATCAAAATAACATTGATGACGTGGCCGATTTTTTAATGAATAAACACGGAAACCACTTTAAAGTGTATAACCTGTGCTCCGAAGGAACATATGATCCTTCAAAATTCTTTGACCGAGTTGCGACGTATCCGTTTGATAAATCCAAACCACCTCCTTTTGAGGTTATCACTTCATTTTGTGAAGATGTTGACCGCTGGTTGACTGCGAACAAGCATAATGTAGCTGCTATACACTGCAAAGATGGAAAGAGCAGAACTGGTGTAATGGTGTGTTGCTACCTTTTACATCGAGGAAGATTCGAACGCGCAGAAGAGGTAATGAAGTTTTTTAGCCTTGTTCGAACAAATAACATGACATCAATAACTATTCCGTCCCAAATTCGTTACGTCAATTACAAAGATGATTTGAATCATTCAAAATTGTTCTACGAGCAATCAAATTTAACACCAGACTCCATTCGATTTGAGAATTTACCTTTAATGCTACACGAAAATCTTTCGTTTTCAATTTATCAAGCAGAAGACAAATTAATGAGTTCTTTTCCTTATATGTTTAGAGAAAAAAATATTTCCATTTATCCGTTATTCAATGTGGTTCCGTTGCAGGGAGATGTTGAAATAAAAGTTTATCAAAAACAGCTTCTTGGCAAAAAGGAAGTATTTAGTGTTTGGTTTAACGCATTTTTCGTGAAACATCAAAAAGAATTGCCTTCTTTCGATGCTGAGCGGTTTGTAACCCTGCGCTCCAACGCTGCTCTTCATCCTTCCAAACGCCAAGGACCCATTTGGGAAGAGCATAAAACGTTAGAAGTGGCTTTTGAAAAAACTGAGCTTGATGGTGTGAACAAGACTGATGTCGGTAGATCCCTTCCTTTTACGTTCCGTGTTGCCGTTTGTTTCAACAAGGACATCGATCAGGTTCTAAGTACGAGTGTGAAAAATAAAGCACTACGCCGTAAATAAAATATGCCTCAGTCCATCAATAAAAATAATAATTTTAAGTCGTATTCTTAGTTTTTCTTGGTCTCGGTTGCCAGCTCTTGCTTCGACCTTGGGTTGTTTCTGCTGACACTAGTTTTTGCTTCTGACTTTTTGCTAAGTTAGCCGGAAACTCCATCATTTTCACTGACTGGCCAAATTACACAGGTGGATAATTAATCAGAATAGCTTTAAAACATCCTGTAGTAAGAGGTGTTACTGAAATACATAGGTGGGTACAGCTAATGCAAAAATTAGCTCCGCTAACAGCTATTGCGTTAATTGAAAAGATTAGCTTCGCTAACGCTGATCCGATAACACAAATTTTTCGTTAGCGGAAGCTAACGCTAATTCGCTAATCTGCTAATTAACCATAAAAGTACAATATGAGACGAAAAAAACAAAATATCAATTTCGTAACTTGTAAGTATCATTTTAATATCGCGTTTTTCAGTTGATCAGCTAAATCTAACCATATTGCACCTCCGAAATTTCCAAATTCCAAAAGTCTATTCAATCGCAAGGTATTGTCACGGTTTCGGGCCCATCAGTCAGAGTGCTAAGCAGTAATCACGAAGGTTAGCCAACCGCTCGGCCTCAAAAACCTAAGCAATCCGGCAACGTATTGTTGCTGGCTTTAACTGCAACTTTGCTTCCATGCACAATATTTCAATCTTCCTGCTCCCTCTTTCTAAATGCTCGCTCTGCGTGAACAATGAAACAGCTTTGCGTTGAATTGATAATTTGTTGGTGGCGGCAGCCCGCTGGCCTACACAAAGTAACTGAAGTTCAGTATGACATGAACAATTTTAATCGTGCTTTTGCCAAACGCTGGTTTCGAAATTTTGACCTTGTATTAGCTCGCAACCGCGCTTGGCCAGCCTTATGATGTCATAGACTAGAGTGATTACTAACGCGAGAAAAGCATTTCCATACCGAAGCACAATTTTTGCGGCAATACTTATTGAACTAAAAACGACTTATATCGTATACTTGAAGTACATATTTCTCTGCCAAGCAAAAACGGCTAAATGTGGTAAATTTTAGACTAAAGTTTATTGAAACCACAGTTGCAACTATTTTTTTCTAGCGGATTGGCCAAAACAATTAGCTTCGATTACCAGTCCGCTAACATTTTTGAACGTTAGCGGAACTGCTAATCCGCTAAGAAAATGTTAGCTTCGCTAACTAGCTACGCTAATTCGCGCATTAGCGATTTGTGCCCACCTATGCTGAAATATTTTAAAATTTTTCCAGTGCAAGTTACCGGTTATAGTTCAGTTTCTGAATCTTAAGCCGCATTTACACGGGCGACTTTTTTGCGTGCGATTTTTGGATAAAAATGGATCTGGCTAAGTTGCATTTACTCAACGGTGGTTTTGATCATGATAATTGGGACCTTACTGATGGAAATAATTGTCTTCTGCTGGTTTCATACCAATATTGTTATAATTGAAAACTTTAGAAGAGAATCGGTGCTGCGATAAAAAATCGCAGTGAGATCAGCTCCGATTTTGCTTTAAAAAAGTTTAGAATATCACTATCGGAATAGAAACAACTTGAGACAGTCATTTTCAGCAGTAAGGTTATTTTTATCTCAATGAGAGCCATTATTGAATAGAAGCAACTTTGCCACATCCATTTTTATCAAAAAATCGCACGCAAAAAAGTCGCCCGTGTAAATGCGGCTTTACGTATACTTTCCTGATCCTGGCAAGAAATCAATTGGACATATTTGTTTATTTTATAGATTTTTGACAATGTTCATCATAACGCTTGGCTTGTGTTCGTTTAATACTGCTGTTGTGATATGGAATCCGGGAAGCAAACCTTTTTAATGGGCTTTGGGGGAAAATTAGTTGCGGTTACTGTGAATGTTTGGTTAGTCGTGTGAATGCTTGGTATGGTCTTGGCTCGGATATTACTAGCAAGTTCTAACTGTTTTTCTCTTAAAGTGTGATTTGTATTGCGTAGAAACCCGCAATTCCGCGATTCAATCCGTCAACATTCAATTTGTTTTTCAGACCAATCAGTTGTCGAGTGGATGTTTGCTGCGGAAATGATAAACTCGCGGTTTTGATTTCCGGTCGGGTCAAACCAAAGAGTAAAAAAATTGATATTCACATCTTCCTTGCTTGACATTCAGCATCAAAAAAAGACAGAGTGAAGGCTCCACCATGTGTGGTAAACTGGTGGGCAGGTGGCAGCTTGATTCAACGACAGCAATGTCCTTCGTAGTCTTCTAACCAAAACACATTGACTAATAAAGATATAATTACCATTTTATCAAAACAACAACAGTAAATTTAACTTACTCTCGCGGTCTGCACGTTGAGATTGGTGAACATCTGCTGGCCACAGGCACTGGGCTACTTCGTGAGCTCACAGGGTGTAATTTACAAACGGTATCAAACTCTACAAGATATGCGGTCTTACCTAACGCTGTAAGTAAAAAGATGTACTATTTGCAGTTGTACAATTCACGCAATCAAACTTGTAATTGTAATTACACTTTATTCACCAAGATGCCTTGGCCAGGAGACAACGAAGGGACCTTTTGGTCGTCGAGACAAGCTGCCACCTGCCCACCTGTCTACCACATACGGTGGAGGCTACTCGTTGTTGGTTGCATCATCGGCATCGGCAGTTCAGTCAAAACTTAATCCCCACCCCTAAAAGATTCTAGCTAAAGAACAACCTACAGGCTACTTGGTTGCATTTCCAATAAAAAACTAAAGCTTTGTTTGTCCCAAAAAGTTTAAGAATTACTATATGTACACTATAGTGTACACACAGTGGTTTTCAAACTTTTGGTGATATGCAGACCTTGAAGAAGTTGACCATTATTTACTGAGTCCTTCAATAAATTTCAAAAATAAAAACAATTATTTCTACTTGGTTGATTCGAACAAGCAGCATAATTGAAATGGAAAATAAACTGGACAAATTTTGATCAACTCCAAAGTGGGTGAGGAACGGATTCGTACGGAGAATAGCAAACCCTACAGTCACTTTCTTGTGATAAAAAAATAAAGATGGAAGTGAAAAATCCGTCATTTCATTTTTCCAATTTCTCACATCCTTAATTGTTTTCGAAAACTTTTTTGCGTGTAGCAGTAACACACTGTTTTGTTTTATTTTCCTCATTCACTTCGTATTGGGAACGTTTTGTTTATTTTAAACCATTTCAAGGCTAAAGATGTGTTTACATTGGACGCTAAGGTTAATAACAACCTGACGCGACAGAAAGTTTAATTTTTATTAGACTTTCAAATGCGTCAGATCTTTTTGGCGTACCTTTTAAAAGCTAGAATAAAATCTAAACTTCGAAGTGCTTTATATTAACGCTGAGAATTTGACACTTGAGAAACATACCAATAAAGTTGTGTCAAATTTTATAATTACACTCATTGCTTCTTTGGAAAGTTGCAAAATTAGCTAAGTAAGTATTTTAATAAGTAAACAAATAGCTTGCGGAGCCCTTAGATTTCTCTAGCAGAGCCCTAAGACTCTGAACGAAGCACTTTGAGAACTTATGGACTGCACAGTATATGTGAATTTTTTTCTTACGCGATCATGCAGCAGTTGCCAATAACGACCAAAGTTACTCTTGAAATTTTTAGGCACATGTGTTTAGGCTCTGGGAGATTTTTTGGAGACAATGCCAAACTTTGCACACAAAAATTTCAAAACATTTTGGGTTACTTGTTTTTTAAAACTTGTGAAGTACAGTTGGTTGAAAATCATTTAACGCTATCAATCACTTTAAATTATCAATAATGATTGAAAACAATAATTCATTCAGGCGCGTAATCAGAAATTTACAATTAATATTATTAGTAAGTTATATTGTCCGTATATAGATTGTTTACGTCAAAAATATTCATGCTAAAAGCAATGAGAACAATATTAATTTACGCTCACAGGCTGTAAGTTCTTTTTACGGCGAAAAATATTGAAGGTAATTTGAGGCATATATCATTATCTTGATTTGGGTAACGGCTTAAAAAAATTTAATAATAGTAACTTAAACGTTAAAATTCTTAGAATAAGCCATATTATTATAATGGCTTATTTAAAGAATTTCAACGTTTAAGTTACTGTTAGTATAATTCTTTCTTTCACCGATGACAGTAGTACCTGATGAATCCTTGGAACGAAGCAGACTCTTGTGCTGTTAACCTTGTTCTGTGATTTTTATAGTTGTATTTTGCGCTGATTTTACTTCTGCATATCATCGAACACTGTTGCAGAAGATTGACTATCAACAATTTTCTATGTTGCTTTTATACACCACACAGCAAGTAACATCAACAAAAATATCTAAACCATTGCAGACCAACATGGTTGCCGTTGGTCGGGGTGAACTCTGGAAGTTCATTTGTGGTTAAAGAAACTGTGTAATTCGCAACTTATTTCCAAAAGCAAATATTCAGACTTTAAGTAATAAATAGCAAACTTAAATAAATAGCAAGTACATAGCGAAATCACAAAAAAAAGTTAAGTGATTTTTTTTGTATTCTGCTCTGACTGTTATTGAGCACTCTGTTAGATTTTGTTGCGACCAAACCTCTTCTAATTAAAAGGTAAATAAATCCGAAAGTAAATAAATAGCAAGCGACTTTTGGGTAAACCCCAAATTTATATCCTTGTCGATAGCACATGACTTCCGCTCAAATTAGCATTCGTAGTAAAATATTTCTTTTTCTTCCATGCGAACTTTTATCACCTCAACGGGTGGAAAAATTTGCGTAGAGGTAGGCACAATGCATGAACGCAAAAAGCAACTTCTGCAACCTTCACAATTTCGGAAGTTGCGTTGCGCTTAATTTTTTTTCTTTTGAGACATTGCGAAAGCTGCTTTGCGGACTAATGCCTTTAAAATTTTGTTGTGGATTAATTGTGCCATGCTTTCAAATATTTTTTTGGTTATTAGTCAAATTTTATACATAATTTAATTTTGGTTCATTTCAGTTGTAATATTGTCAAGTGCCGATCTTCTTTAGCAAATTACTTGCTCCTTTGCCGTCTAAAACCGCAAAAATGCGGAATTGCCTTGTGTTTTTTGAATTAGATTGCGGAAGTTGGGTTGCGCTTAGACTTTGTACAAAAATCCCGTTCCGCAAGTGCCGAGTTGAGCTGCGCTTCAACTGAATTTAAAAGTTGTGCATCTTGCGCTGCACTTTTAGTGGTTGAAAAAGCCGTAGCGCTTTTTTGCGCTGAGCTTTTGGTAAAATGTTATTTGTGCCCTCCTCTGAATTTGCGTGCCTTCATGATGTCTGTAAGGCTGTGCTAATTGGAGATTCATTTCTCCTGACAGGGTTACCATACTAGAGAGGTTTGCAGTTAGAAGCCAGAAGTTATAGTGCAAACCAAGCTAAACAGAAAACTTTAAACCCTGCATGTTGTTTATTTTCCTTAGCTGCAGTAAACATAATAAACTATGACAAAGATAACTCTGTTATAAAACCTTTCAGGACTTAATAGAAGAAGCATTGATTTGCAACCTTAATTATAAGCAGTACTTAAATTGTAAAATTTTGCATGGAGGGACGCTTTTGTAGCCTTGCCCAAACGCATTTGGCATGCGAAAGTACTTTAGAATACATTATGTAATTCCGTCCCCGAAATTAAATAAAGATAAAAAAAAAAGGTCTTCACCGCAATTTGGGACTATATTCGGCCGGAATTTCTAGGATTTAGTCGTGCTGACTGGCTCTTTTTTGTCTGATCATCCAGCGCTCAAATCTCGATGGAGGGACGCCTAAATCTCGATGGGGGGACGCGTTTCCCCTACAATTTAGGTACTGATTATAAGCACAAACAATATAGAAAATGCTTGGACAACGTTAATGGACCAACTGTACAAGAAGCTTCCTTCGGCAGAAGAACACGTCACATAGACTTCATGTTGTCATTTAGTAAAATCCCTACGACGTTGGAGTCTTTGGCTGAGGGGATTTTTCAAAATATAGGGGGAAATCTCCATTAGCCAGCCCTTAGTGGTAGTTCCACCATTGTTCCCACTAAAAGTTGGGAGAGGCAAATAAAGGCAGTGCAACTAAAGAAAATGCAGCCTACTCGAAATAAACCATAACCAGCTTCTGTACTCTCTCAGAAAAAGGTTGTGCTGTAATTAGTTGAGAAACAAGCGGCATCATTTTGGTAAGTTGAAGCATTGAAGTTTTTTTAACGAAGAGGAGTGACTCTGGACGTGTAGATCTGCATTGCAAATGAATACTTTTCAATTTGAATTTGTGTTGCTATTCTAGATTCTCAAGCGTGAAAAGATTCTCTCGCCTCTGTTGTTAGACTCAGTCCACATTGCGTTCCTTATGGGATCAAGGGTGCGCTTGAAGTTCTGCTTATAAATTCAGTTCCAGCAAAATTTAAATAGCACTGCAGTGCTGGTTAGGAACAGATTAAAAATCTGGGGTTTCAGTTAAGGTTTAGATTAATCTAGCATGAAAAACGAAACTCAATAATCAGTGGCGCAACCAGGGGGACTAAGGGGACTTCAGCCCCCTCTCCTCCCTTATCCAAGTCACTTAAAAAATCTAACTAAAAATACTGTACAAGCGTTTAAACGTGTTTTGGACTTGACAGTAAGTAAGAGTTCAGTTCTTTGCTATTTAGTTCTTTTAAATGACTTTCCAATTTTCGTAATTTAGTACTTTCAAATGGCTAAAATCGCTTGAAATTTGATCCAAATAGCGTAAAATGGCTGTTTTTTCCAAAAAAACACCAAAATTGCCACAAAAAGCCAGGCTTCGCCCCTAACACCCCGTGGCTACCGGTGTCTGGGGCTGTGACCCAAATCCCCGTTTGTAATGCACTTGAAGAGCACCAGTTTGTTCAGCACGACGCATATGTGAAATATTTTTCGAACAAATATGTCTTGACATTTGGTTCAAACCCTCGTTACGCAAACTTGTGGTTGCGCATCTGTAAAAAAATTATTTTGCACGGTTTTGCAAGCAAATATTTTGAGGAGTGATGCGTAAAAATCTTTATTATTAAGCTTTTTTTTAAAACAATAAAAATTTTTTTAAAGCTTTGGCCAGCAAACGTCAAAACATCACAACTAAATTATTTTTGAGCTTTGTTAGACTGAGTCCTAGATTGGGTTCCTTTTGGGATTGAGGGTGTGCAGTTTTGTGCACGAGGTTCTACACATAAATTCAGTTAGAAGAGCCCCGCACGGCTTGTTAGGAATAGATTAAAAATGCAGGGGTCAGAGTTAAGATTAATTATAGAATGAAAAAACAGAGCGCAAAAATTTATTTTGTACGGTTTTGCAAGTCAAAGTATTTTGTAGGGTCATGCGTGAAAATCTTCTGTCTAATTTTCGCATATTTGCTAAACTAACTGTTTTAATTGCTTTGAGGAATTGAGGCACTTTCAAAATGATTGTATTGTAAATAAGCAAAAATAATTAAATAACTGCGCACTCAGAGCTTTCAATTTTCATCATATGCAACAATTGCAGCACGAAAACCACCGTACTCAGCCTTATCAGCTGAGAGGATGATGAAAGAAAGAGTCAGCCACGAGGTCGTGGTGCTGACGACGAGAGGTTCGTACACATTGCTGTTCAAATCCAAAAGAGCGACACTTTCAGTGTTCGGTCCGTCAAATGCCTAAAAAGAAAAAAAAATAAATCTTGGACTGCCAATTTGCACGAGCAATGTCAAGTGGATGCAGCGTCTGCTACTGAAACTATGGACTCAGTTTCGATTCCCATTCGAGCATTCTTTTTTTCTGAGTCTTATTTTGAATGCCAAGTTGCAACATTGACACCAAAAAGGAAGCGCAAGAAAAACGTAAAATCTCGCAATAGCAAGACAAAAATCATCACAATAAAATACTTGTTAGCAACGGAGAGAGACTGCCATGCCCACGCCATTCGGCTATCAAAACAGGTAAGCATAACCAAACAGCAAACCAAACACGAACATTCTGTATACAGTTTAAAAAATCAAATAAGTCATACTCAGGATTGGCTTGAGATTATTCAAGATTGATACCTATAGTCAAGCATTTATCACAAGTTACAGGAGAAACAGTTATACAACTTTGATGCAAAAATTGGTTGCCAAAAGAACAAGGATTATAATACTGTTTGCTGCCAATTAAACTTTTGATCAAGTGATATAAAGGAAAAGAAATTACTCTCCATACAAAAGTTTTTAATGAAGCACAATTTAGAGTTAGAAGTGTTTTGATTTATTTAAATGGCTGATAACTGTGTTTGAGTATTGCAAAGAAAGCAGTTGAGTGTACCTATGATACAGTAAATTATCTAAACCTTGGTTATCATATTTTAGACCATACCATAAAAAAAAATTGGTGATTTGGACATTGATTTTTATTAAAAGTCTATTAATTTATCGACTCAGATTCTACAGATATGCAATTTTGTGTAATGACACTGGGATGGTAACTTCAGCTTCATCAGCTGTCTTTATTGATTGTTGGGCCTAGCTACGATATATTTTTTCATTTTTGATGCAAATATTTTGGCAACTAAAAACGTACAAAAATTTATATTCACAGCTATCCTGCTAGACGTTCGGCTATTAACAGTATAAAGGACAGTGTGAGGCCTTCGCCGTGTGTGGTGGGCAAGTAGACAGGTGGGAAGGTGGCAGCTTGACTCAAAAGCCGAAAGGCAGTTAACCCGTTTGCTGTCTTCTCGCCAGGGCCGGATTACTCATATAGTACTTCGGCGTGCCTTTTTGAACTTTTTGTTCTTAGCACTCTTTGTAAGCTCTCCCAAACATTCTGCTGCTCATTAATCGTCTATCGTCAAAATCGCGGGTCTCGCAACGCAACTTGAGAATTTTGATTTAGCAGAGCTTATAGTTGTGCTGTTTTGTTTGAAGGAAATGCAGCTCTTAATCGTTAGTCATTTTGCGGTGTAATGCAAATGTGCGTAGAAGTGCACAGTACGTCTTTTTCATGAATTATTTGTGTTAAAAAGAGCGGTGCAACTAAGGGGCGGGAGGGCAGAGTTGTAAACGAGCCGACTAGTTCAGGCCCGAACCCGGCCCGAACCTGAAAACTAATTTAAAGCCCAAATCATGCCCGAAAAAAAAACGAAAGTTAAGTTAGGTCTGAAAAATTTAGCAATGTTGCAAAGTTATTTTGATTATACTTTTGTGCACCTAAGATAAAAGTACGTCTCAGGCCCGAATTAAGCCCGACATTTTAGTCAACTTTAGGCCCGAAATCGGCCCGAACCTGGCCCGAACCCAAACCCGACCCGAAAAGCCCGGCCCGACTTACAACTCTGGGGGGGGGCTGAAAGCTGAAGCCTCCCCTTCCCCCCTTAGCCAAATCACTTAGAAAATTTAAGTTAAATATGCATGCTTTTAAACGTGTTTTGGACTTAACCAGTATGTAAAGCGGGATCTGAAAGGGCAAAGTAATTTAATTCTGTCAAGAGCTATCAAACTTTAGCAATATAGTTCTTTCAAAAAATGGCTTTACAAACGTGCAAAAGATTATCATAATGGAGTTAAAACGGTTATCTTTATTTTTTCCATAATCACAAAACTCCCCCAGTGGCTGGGGTTTTGGCCCAGACGCTTATGCTGGCCTTCTGCGCCGAGGGCTCCGCTTCAGGCCCCAGCTGTAAGGCCTAAACAAATTTTAGCTTTGGTCATAGTCCCCCTACCATAGCAAAATTCTGGTAGCACGCCTGGTTAAATAGATGCAAACTAAAAATCAGGATCCGACCGAGCTCGATGCAGTTTCAATGAAATGCAAACATACAAGTAATTAACATTTTGGCTGCTATGCTGCAAAAGTTTGTCTCTGCGTGAGATCTTTTTTGAAACTTTTGGAAAAACTACAGTGCAGGTCTACGAAATACTTCTACATCTTTGAAATGTAGAAAATTTTGTTCTATTATTTTTCGCCCATTGAGCGTATGATATTGGCATTGTAAAAAAGTGATAAGTGGTGGAGGCCGCAATACTAGGAGAAAGTAGGCATTACGCAAATTTAGACTTCTGGTGGCCATGAAAAACGTGTTTTTATCTATTCCGCCTCGCGCAGTTATTCAAGCACGAAGTTTTTTTTTCTTATATTCTTGAGAAACAAAACCGCATTTCTTTTTTTTTTTTTTTGACCAACAGATTAAGCTCTTTCGGGCATGAAAGACCTTTTTCGAAAATCTTGCTTTACGAGCTAAACAAGTCGCTCTGAATTGCAAGACTTTTTTCTGAGGAGGTTTTATCTCTCTAAAGAGGCAAAAAACCCATGGGCCCCACGAAATATCAATCCATCCCTGCTCCTTGCCAAGGCAACTTGGTGAATAAAGGTGCAATTGCAATTATCACTGCGAACAAACAATGATGTTTTCCCATCATTCTACTCCTCGTAACAGTCAAAAAAATGCAATAAGCAAATTCTTACCAAAATGTTGTAATGCGCTGGCTTGGTGATGAACCCTAACATAATCAAGCGAATTTTCATTGAAGGATCAGCTCGCACATGCCAGACACACTCCGATGTTTGGTTATATGGTTCTGGCCAGCCGGGAGAAGAAATGTATTGCAGTTCTGAACCAACATCTATTTCGCCCCCGCATGTTGTCGCCAAAGAGTCGTCTAAAAGAATGTAACATTATAAGAATTAAAGGTGTATTTACTTTAAAATAGAACGAAAAGAGTGTATTGTGCAAAGCGATCTGTGGTTAACTTTGTAAAATAATATAATGTAGTTATTAACAAATTGTTGCCAAGATAAGATTAGTTTCTGCGAACCCATTTAGTTTCAATTGCTAATTTTTTTTAAATCTTCTGGCAAAGCTATGCAATTATACATGCAGTAAGTAAAGTGGCTTTGACCGATCTCGCGTATTTGCGCTGCAGAAATACGCTTATCATTTGACTGCATGCATTTTGCCTTTTCTTCTTTTTTTCCGGTTACATGGAAAAAGATATTATGCGTATTTCCGCTCAAAAATACGCGTGATCGGAAATGCCGCTTTAGACGGTATTGGATACGCACGGCGTATACAAACATTTTAGATGTACTAGGTACAAACATTTTAGATGCATCTCGCGTTTCGCAAATCCTCTTTCCGGGCAATTGAGACAAGGTCTTCAGTGAAAAATTATTTAAGCTTACAACAAATTTTTTTAATAAAGAACCAAAAATTAGAAATTGAGCTTCTGTTTTTAAACGCTCCGCACAATTTTTACTTAAGGCTTAGGATTTTTAGGATTAAGTTTAGGGTTGAAATAAGAGTTACAGTTGAGTTAGAATTAACAAAAAATATAAAAATAAAATGTAATGAGTTAAAATAAGAAATTAGAAAAATGAAAACAACCGGCAGCAAAATACGGCTAATCGAGTATTTTTTATCAGAATGCCGCTGATAAAAAAACTCACAGATTGAAAGGGCTCAATATACAGGTGATGCAACATTGCAGCATATTCACTTTTTCTCCGTCTGCATCCCCTTAGTATGACTAGGTTTGCAGTCAATAGCCTTTGAAAAAGCCGTTATCGCTATTGGCGGGTTTCGATGCTGCGAATTCTAATGTGTCGCCTGCACACAAAAACATTGTTTGTAGCTATTTATACCTTCTCTGACTGCTTCATAATACGCCACAAAACCTCGGGAATTAGTTTTTGAATCCGTATCGAATTCTAAGCGCATTGTGTTGTTTGTTGATACAGAGTTATAGAAGTTGCTCGAGTTTCCGCTTATAAGAGCAATTTTATCCCATTTGTGGTCCTTCCCGTCCCGAACCTGTAAAAATTCTTTTTTAAAAACTAATGAAGAAAAAATATGTAACGTCTCGGTTACTGTAGAATTACTAAACAATATACAAAAACAGCTTAAACAGAGATTAGAACAATCAAAACTCGACATAAGAGCAGCAAGACAAAGACATAGACTGTACATTGCAGAATTAAAGCAGAAAAAGGATAATAATCAAGGTTCCTCGTGCCTGCTGGTGGCAATCATGCTAGCAAATACCTTTATCCAATCGCAACATGCTTCGGTGTGAACGTAGCTGAACCAAATCCGAACTTTGTAATGTTCAGGCGCATTTATAATCCACGAGCATTGCAGATGAGAGGGATAGGTCCCAGGAAAACCAGGCGGAGTTATCATTCCAAATCCTTCTGTGAAGTTTATCACTTTTTCTTGGCACTCTGTACAAAGATAAAATGTACATGATCGTTAACATATCGACAGTCAAACTTTGGATGCCTCTTTTTTCCATTACTTGTAATTTTCTAGTTTACATTTTAGTTGTCTTTTCAATAGTATTGTTATTATTTCATTGTATTGTTATTATTTATTTCAGTACTTTTTTTTCTGTTTAAAACGATTCAGAACCATCGCTATAATACAAAAAGTCAAAAAAACATTTCGCAGCAAGTAAAAGTCACCTAAAACACTAAATTTTATATCAAAAAATTGAGTCGTGCTGAAACCGCTCGCCAAATTTGAATGATAATTATTCTGCAGTGTTTTCTGAAAAATGCTAAGATTGAAATTTTTTTTGCGACAGGAATTTCTTTGGCATTGCACTGTGATGCCGACTGCTCTGGTAAAAGAAACGTAGTTTCAATTACAATACTTTTAATTGGTCAGAACCAAAATCTAAGCATTGACTTGTTTCATTATCATACGCTATCACTACTTGAATCTACCATTGTGATACTCAAAACATGAAAGAAAATTTGTTTCATTCCACAGCGTGTCCACAACGCATTTTTACAAATGTTGCGGGATTTAGTCTCATAAATACTTAATAGTATTTAGCAAATTTTTATAACGATAATGAGCTATTTTTAAAACGATTTTAAATCTGCGAAGCTACACTTTTGCAATTATTTTTGTTTCATGTGTCTTGATTAATACATTTTACAAAAGAATTGAACTTAATGTGAAGCCGTGACCTCTACAACATTTCAAAACAGCGATTGAACGACAGATAGCAATTTCTATTGAAAATTTGGCATTGTGTCGAAACAAATAAATCGTTAAATCAAATACACATCTATGTACTACATGTACTACAAACTACATGTACTACAAACATCTATGTACTACAAACAAAGCAATGATGAAAATCAGAAATAAACAAAATATCAAAACAATTTAGCTATTATTATAGTTGTTGCAAAACAATAAAATATCCAATTATATAAACGAAGATATAACACGTAAAACTTTTCCGTGCTAATTTTACAAAGCAGTGTTTTAAGAATCGACATAATAGCAGCTTTGTTAAAAAAGATCTTTGATCAAATTTAATAGTCTTATTTACCGCAAATCGAAATTAAAATTTTTCAAAAGTGATTTCCAAATAATGATGTATCATTACAAGACAAATTAGACAAATTAATATTCATAACCTAAAGCTCGCTTAGTTGTCACTGGTATTGACAGTTTTAAACACCATTGGTAATATTGACAACACCTGAACCCAACAATTAGCCCAAGACATTTCAATTTGATTTATTTTTGTTCTGGAGAGACAATGAATCATTAATTTTTATCTGTGCCATCGCCAGAGCAAACAAAGTGGGGGCTACTAGCCGAAAGTGAGGAAGCACCAAAATAGACCGAATTTTTGCACATAGAAACTGACATTGTACGGCTACAAATTATGCGCAATTTTTTAAATTCTGTATTCATGTCTAAGAAAAGAGACATATAAGGGTGGCAGCGTTTCTTAGCTCGTTTCGTCTGCGGCCCAAAATCGTTTGAAAAATGTATTTGCAGCAGGGAATGCGACCAGACGCGCAACCTGGATTTTGCTACGAGTAATTTTTTTTTTTGCACAAACAAATTCTAATTTAGGCCCCGTGCTGAAAAAAAAAGCCGCTGAGCGATTTTTGTGATTTTGCGGCAAAAAATAGCAATTATAAGTTTCAACTCCATTTTAATCACATTTCGCACGTTTTTGAAGCCATATGAATAACTTAATCGCTGAAATTCAAAAGTCATTCGAAAGAATTAAATTGCTTAGGTCCCTCAGTTCCCCCTCTTTACTTCAGGTCAAATCCAAAACAACCTTAAACGTTTGTATTTGAGGTTAAATTTTCTGAGTGACCTGGCTAAGGGAGGCTGAAGTCCTCTTAGCCCTTTTCTCCTAGTTGCGCCACTGACTGCGACCTAAAAATTTGGGGCGGGCTTTAAAAAACAAAAACGGCTGGTCTTTCAAAAAAATGTTGTCACGTATTGTTTCACGTCATAATCACCAACGAAGTAACCGTAACGATTCTGTAGGCTTTCATTTGTCTTCCACGACACATCCGTAGAGGCGTGTAAATAAGACGGATTATTGCGTCACATTTACGTACAGCAGTTGGTTGCCAGCAATTTCGTAAAGAATCGAAAAAACGTCAAACGAGAATTATATTTAAACATTATTATTCCTTTTTTCATCATTGTCTGTTGTCTTGTCGCTGCGTGATATTCCAAAAACAGTTTTTTTTAGAAAATCAAGGGGGGCACAAGCATCCGTACAATACATAGCACCCACCTGCAGCTTTAGTTTGCAAAGATTGAGGATCATCGAAAAGTTCTTCTGTCACTGAAGCAATGTTCAAATGAATTAGTTTGTTATCTTTACTTGCGGACTTTTTATTATTTGCCATTCGGAAAACTTGATCAAGAAACTCAAACTAATTGGTATTTATATTGCATGATGCTATTTGATTACAACCATTCTAAACCGAACAAAATGCAGAAGTTCTTAATTATTGTATTGCTTGGGAGCACACCAAAATCCTATCCTGATTAATTCGGCCATCATGCTTTTAGAGATTCGAAAACTAACTATTTTGTTTAATCTATGCAAATCGTTATCTTTTTTTAAAAGATTTTCTAAATTTTACCGGCCAGTTGGTCGAGAGATAACGCATTCGTCTCTGAAATGGGGTACTGAGGTTCAAATCTCGGGCCGGTCAAATCGAACACAGTATTGCCAGTGGCTCGCCACCGCTGCGACATTTCTTCGTAAGGAGCTGTGTTGCCGGGCGCAATGACGCGGAGATGGGACCCACAAACTTGTCACACGCTTCGGCGTAATACAGCAAGTATAAAAAAAGATTTGATTTGATTTTCTAAATTTTAGCGGTGCTGTAATTCTGCTAAACAAACAAAGAATATGAAATCGTACGTGAGGTAAAAATGCAAGCTGCACGGAGACATGTTAATTTCGAAAACTATGCGCTGGTAAATTGGCACGCAAAGCAATCTACAATGGGTGTGCTTGTACGGTCACAATTTTACTTAAAAAGTTTTTATAAACCAAGTCTAAAACAAATCAGCTTTATGACGATAAAAAATAACTTCAATTTTTTCTGTGATCACATGAATAATATTGGAGGAGAAACCTTTAATGCAGGAAAACAAAAAACTGGTATTCCTCAGAAAAGTTCCAAGAATGTTGACTAAAACTCCGAGCTTTACACCGTAATTTCACACGAAATTTGTTTATTACAGATAAAAAAGCTACAGTGCTATTTTTTATGATTATTTCAAATTGAATTTGAAGTATTTGAACTTACAGCTAAAATAGCTGAGCAAAAACCCCCAGTCGTTGTTGGCACCATCGGTGTAGAATCGAAGACTTAGAGCGCCACCACGTAACGATGAATACAGGAGGCCCATTTGTTCACCCCTCAAATCATCGAGCAAAGGAGACGATTCTGAATGCCCATTTCGAATCTGAAATATTCCAAGATAATCAGCATACTTCGTTGTAATTCACTAATGCTACCAGCTGTGCACAGGTAATGACAAATTGCCATCTTCGTCATATAATACCAGAAGTGATTGTTGGATTCTTCCGTCACGCATGACTGCAAAGGCAAGAAGGTTCTGATTTTCAACGCAAAAATCCCACTCGTGACGCTTGAACTGCCCGGGCAGAATAAAAATAAAAATTGCTTAATTACCACTAATAAAGAACCATTATTTTGCGGTAAATACGCCAATCTTCTTTCACTACCATAAGATTAATATCGCCAATCTTCTTTCACTACCATAAGGTTAATATCGCCAATCTTCTTTCACAACCATAAGATTAATCTTCTTTTACTACCATAAGATTAATATAAGATTAATATTGTCTTATTTTTTAACTTGATATTCATAACCTAAACATAATTGTAGCGTTCTTTCCTCGAGGTCGCAAGCTTGATTTTATTAGCTTGAGTTGCTTTATTGACGTTTTGTTAATCATGACAAGGAACATCATCAAAACATGATCAAGAGTTATACGAACACATAGCACCATTTTTTTTATATCTGTAGTTAACAAAAGGATTTGCAGAAAATATCTATCCTAAGAATTTTATTGAATGTCTTTAGTAAGCAAGAAAGAATAGCCAAATATTCCAAAGATAGTTCAATAACAAATAAATTTGAGTTCTTTGGTAAAGCGAAAGTAAACCTGTGTTTACAAAAATAAACTTTTAAAATGTATAATCGACTTTCGATCTTACTAAAAATTCTTCGACTTCTAGAATAGAAAATAACATCATCACAAAGATAATTTGTGCAATCAAACTGTACTACTATCTTGGTCTGTTTATCCTTGTAACCGCAACAAAGCATTTTTTAATATTCTGCTTAAATCAAAAGTCATTATAGGGGCAAGGCGATCACATTTTAATAAAAATTTTTTCCACGTTAAAAATACCGCAATAAAAAATGATGGGATGTAACCTTACAAAGTGCGAATGCTTTTGGTAAAAATGGCTGCGTCGCAAAAGTAAAGTTACGTGTGCTGTGTTTCATTTCCAGGGCAGACTTGCTGTGCACCTTGAGTTAACCATAAATTAACCAACAACTCTCTGAAAAAAGAACCTTCTTCGCTGGCGGGCCGCGTCATTAAAACGTCGACCATTATCACCGACAATTGGTCGAGTGGACCGAGCGTCTGCTACTGAAACAGAAGTTTTGGGTTCGATTCCTGGTCGGGTCAAACCAAACACTAAAAAATTAGTATTCACAGTTTGCTTGCTTTACGTTTAACATTAAAAAGGACATTGTAAAGCCTCCACCGTGTGTGGTAGACAGGTGGGCAGGTGGCAGCTTGACTCAAAGACAGCAAGGTACCTCGCTGTCTCCTGGCCAAGGCAACTTGGTGTATATAATGTAATTACAATTACCACTGTGCAGATAGGTGGCTAGAACAGCTACTAGCACTGATGCTTCAAATAGCTCTGGTCAAAATTTATGTTGCCAAAAAGTTTTGGTTTAATTAATTTCATAAATTATTCTCTGCCTGAAGATTACAAAACTAATTGTAGCAGCAAAAAAAGATTCAAAAATGACTGCTGAAATTGGTTTTGAATTCAAATCCTCACAAGCCGCCATCACAACTAACCAATTAAATAATTTTGCTGTTTGGAACTGGATTATCGTGTTTACAAAGCAGGTGTGCACATTTCTGCATCGATGTTCTTATATGTAAACACAATCTAAGACCTATGCAAGGATTTCAACTTGTTTACGCGCTACTTACCGTAAGACCGTCGCAGCAGGTTTCAGTTCTCAAATAGAGAATTGTGAGTCCGGCGTGAGAGTTTGGTTCGGCCTCGATCACCCAGGTGTACATGGAGTTGGAAGGGTAAGAAAGAGGCCAACTTGGTGACACAAGAATGTCGGATATGTTTGTAGCTGGGAGCGTTTGCACTGGATTGGAGAGTGCTTCCACTGCAAATTAATTCGGGTCAACAATCAAAAAAATGAAATTAATCTTTATTATATTGGTAGCATTAAGCCATGCGGCAGTGGCAAGGAATGCAGTACGGTCCGGTACGTGGGTACGGTACGGCATGCCTCAATTTTCACTAAGAAATACGGTACGCTGGTACGGTACGTCCAGAGTTGAAAGTCGATGTTGTTTAAAAGCAAAGACAAATCGATAGTTCACACAAAAAGCGAAGACTTAAGTAAAGAAACAAAAAGCAAAGATATCAGAAACAAAACATGAAACTTGTGAGTGGAAAAACTATTATTACCGGTACAATCAAGGATAAAAAAATACACATTTAGGATAATATTATAAAGAGCAATATAGCATAAGAGAAACGAAACGATGTAACCTTAGGCAGACTCAACAAGAACAAAAGTGAAGTTTAAAGATTCTACCAATCGATAAATGTAAGCAAAAAGCATAGAAAAGGCGATAATCGATAGAAAAAATTGAAAGCAATGCATCTGCGATAATTGATAGCAGAAAAGCAAAGAATGTAGTATCGATTATCGATTACTAATCGATATTTCCAACCCTGGGTACGTGTTTTTTTGTAATGGTACAGGTATGGTACGTTGGTACGCTGTTTGAATGTGCCTACTAAACGTTTTATGAGCAACATGCGGCCGTCAATGAAGATTCGTGCGACCGTGCCCGGTGTTCATATAGTCTTAGGCTGCTCTCAAATAAACATTATAGCCTCTTAATTTGTCGTTACAATTAGATTATTATGTCACAAGCCACAGTCTCGAGTATGGCCAATTGTGATGTCATAACTATTGTCTATAGATGCCAGAAGCTTAGGACTATCGTGGCATGTCGTATATTGAAGAAAAGTTTGACCGGAAACAACTGCGACACTAATGCTGAATACGCAGCGGTTTAAAAATCCCCGACTTTTCGCACACTGCGCCGGCTTTTTGTATGCAGAGGCAAAAGACAGCTGAAGCCGAAGCTAAATGTGTGAATTGAGGTCGCTGATTTATGGGATGGTGCTTTCAAAGTCAGTTGAAGTTGCGAGTAGTTAAAAGCAAGTATGGCAATATGGCACGGTGCGTAAGTACGGTACGGAACGCCTCTATTTTTGCTAAGAAGTATGCGGTACGCTGGTACGGTATACGCCTTTTTTGTAATGGTACGGGTACGGTACGTTGGTATGGTACGCCTCAAAAATTAAACTGAAGTACGGTACGCTAGAACGGTACGGTTCAAGGCGTGAGGTAGATAGTAAGCAAATTCTAAACATACCGTACCGTACTGCCATCTTTGGTCAGCGGTGCCGACGAGAAGTCATGGTGCTTGCTTGGCTCGATGACCGAAAGGTTCTTGGCCACTTCTCTGTCGCCTTCGTAAACAAATGCTAATCGAGATTTCAGTGAACAAAATTCCTTGCATTGTGTCGACTCTACTTTACACTGATGACGAAGTCAGTTGACTTCGAAACACGGGAATGCTCCCGCGATGGGGGCTCCACCTCACCTGCGTCACTGGGGGTTGAAATGATTACCCATTTAGCAAAGATGGGCACTTGTGGCGCAAGCTTGAAGCGCAACTATTTTACTTGCGATTGCGCTTGCGCCGCAATTATTTTTAAACGGTTGCGCTGACGCTTGCGGCACAAGTATTTTAGCAATATTTTGAGCGCAATCGCGCAAGCGCAATTTAAGTACGATTAGGAATGATTGTTTTTCAATCAACTGTGATCAAAGTTTAGGAAAAACATTGACGAGGTGCATAGACGTAGCCAGGATTTTTGATTAGGGAGGGAAGGCCAAACCTCAAATCACACGCAATGACGTCATCAAAAATTTTCGAAAAGAAGAACTTTTTATGGGACACAAAAACCGTGCAATGGAGGATCAGAAGCCGGGGCCTGGGCTGGCATGTTGCCTGGATTTTGCTAGAGAGGAAGGACTTGAACCAAAATTTAAAAAGGTTTCCAAAATTGTTTAAATTGGAAGACGAGGTGAGCAAAGTAGTTTAACCCAAACGTATTACAGACGGGGTCTGGGGGGCCAGCCGCTGGGCGAATTTTTTTGGAAAAAAATAACTATTTTAATGCCATTGGAATCACGTTTCGCGCGTTTTTAGAGTCATTTGAAAAAAACTAATTTTTGGGATTTGAAAGCCAATTGAAAAAATCAAAGGTACACTGCCTCCTGTAATATTTTTAGCAGTAAATAATCACTCGAATACTTGCCTTAGAGATTTTTGTTTTGTCATGAAAATAATCAGTTTTAGGAGTACATGTACGACTAGGGGACCCAGGCTCCCTCAATTCAAATTCAATAATTTGTTCAACAAGCATTTTCCCGAGCTAATTTTCTTCTTTTGTCAAAAGTATTTTGACGCGTAAAAACTGGCGAGGTGGAGGTAGATTGTTATTTAAAATTGGTGCAATAGATGGTTGCTAAGTGCTCAAGAAGTCATGTCATTGCATTAAGTTCACATAATAATTTGATGAGCGCCTAAGATTTCAACTTTTGGGACAAAAATCTTGAATGTGTCTTCCGGGTAGTACATTTAATTGGTTGGCAAAAAATTGATTTGAGGGGACCCCGGCCACCTGGTCGTCAATATTAGGATTAGTTTGTTGTACATGTATATTGTTGTACGAGTAAAGTGTTGATCGCGAAAATGCTGAAAGAAACTTGCAACTGGAGAAACATTCGGCTTTATTATTATTATTATCATAGGTGGATTTTCAATTGGAGGTGGGTGGGGCGGGCCTTTTGCTTTCCTTCCCTTGGTTACGCCTATGACGAAGTAGGTTCATAAAAGCCTCGTCATGGGAAATTCCATTTGTCCACTGCTGGCAAACTTCTTTTGGATTTACAGCAAGGGTCTTCTTTTGCTGTAACGTTTCTCTCTAAAATATTTTATGCCGATTTTTCAAACGAAATTTTGCTATTGAGTATTTAAAAATACTTGTAAAAATAAATTTTCAGCAGAAAAATTATTTTTGTATTTATCTTTCTAGATATACGCTACTCGTTTTTTAAAAAAATCTTTAAACTTGCTTTGGACATTAAACGCGTTACTCGCTACAGTCTTACTTTTTTACCGTAATTCAAAAACAAGAAGCAACAAAAACTATTATTTAAAAATTTTTTGCTAGTCCGGAAAAACTTGAAAGATATTGCAAACAGGACTAACAACATTGGTAGATAAAAATTGCAAACGTAGGTATAGGCCTAGTAGGCCTAAAGGTTTGATGTTCACCGGGCATAAGTAAAATAGCTCTAATTCTTGCGTTCTTCTGGTGAAGTCATTGTCACAGCAAGCTTGATCTTAAAAGCTTTGTTTTTATTGACGTTTCGTTGGGTTTTAAGATAAAGCTTGCTGTGACAATGACTTCACCGGAAGAACGCAAGAATTAGAGCTATTTAACATTGGTAGCTCTTAATTAATACTTAGATGGTTCAGTTCCTTTAAACAAAAAACATGATATTTTTAGCGTGCTCCATTTGTCAAAGAGTGATGCTGGTTGCTCCAGAAGCACAAAATATTTATTGCAGCTTGTGAAGGATTTCCTTGAGGAGCCAGTGGAAAAAAAACAGTGACTCTGAAGTTGTTCGCTCACCACCACCTGCAGACTTCATTAGTGGAATTTTTTAACACCCCAATCCCTTTAAGTGCGGGTGTTGAGAGTATTTTTCATTAGATATAAAGAAGTTCTTCGCCCAAAGAGGTTAAACGATACGCATTTTCAAATGTTTGTGTATTTTAAAGGAAATCAATAATTTGTTTATTAATTTGGTAGCGAGCATAATTTGTTTTGAATAATGGTTTCGTACCGTAGCCATCAAGCGCCGTTTGAGCAGTGAGTAAATTAGAATTATGCTTTTTAAAACGCCGCACCTGTGCGTGCGCTTGCGGTTGCCCTTGCGGTACAATTATTTTTGGGGGCTTGCGGAAACGCTTGCGGCGCAACATTTTTAGAGTAATTGCGCGTGCGCTTGCGGCGCAACTTTTATTACTTGCGCTGCCCATCTCTGCCTTGTAGACGTGGAGACACCATTAAGATTGTCAAATGAAGTAGGATTGTCAAATGTGGCCCGACGCCACACAATCCTGGCAGTTCCAGGGCGATCAAAGCCGCGTCAAACACTCACAGCCGTCTTAGTGGTTGCTATAGCTGTTGTAATTGTATAATGATCAGATGACTTTTTCAAACAAATTATTTAATTAGTTTGAACATTTTAGCGTATATGCGAGCAGTTTCAAATAAACTTCAAATATCAAAACCACTTAAGCCAATTGCACATCAAATCATTACGATTGAATTGAAAGCTTTAAAGGTGTTATACTGATAGTAGCAAAATATTTTAAGGGTTTCTATCTTCAATTTCTTTTTCTGCAAAGGTAGGACAGATTACGAGCACAAAACTTTTCATCCGCACCCGAGTACATAAGTTTACTTGCTCAGTGGTAAACAAAATAATTAACTCACGTAATTAAATACAGATTCTAAACAACTCAATATTACCATTAAAGCCAACAAACATAGAACGCTTAAATTATCTAGTCAAGGTGATTTTTGATAACGACAAATCACTAAAAAAAATAACAGAAAGTTTGTGAGAAACAAAAGGAAAAATAAAAAAGCAAAAGCAGAAAATATGTAAATAGAAAGATTTATCGGAATAAGACACCCTTGATGATCACGATTACGGGTGAAAAGGACTGTAGAGTTTTGAATTTTAATTTTTGACGTGTTCACTGTTCAGTGTTATGTTGTGATAATCGCTCTGGCCTACGCTGTCGAGCACTTTTTGAATCGGTTGAATTGAAACTCTACTCATCATAAACAAAAAGAAATCAAAAAGAAAAAGAATAGACAAGATGCTCAAGTAAAATAAGAAGCATAAAAAAAGCAAAAGATGAATAAAATTTTAAGAAATGCTCACAAACACCACAGGAGACGTGCAAAAATCTAGTTTCGTTTTTCTATGCCACAGTTTATTTAGCGTGTACAATATACATTGTAATTACATCTTCATTTGCCAAGTTCCGTTGATCAGGAGACAGCGAAGGGACCTTTCGGTCTTCGAGTCAAGCTGCCACCTGTCTACCACACATCGTAAAAGCTTCGCACAGTCCTTTTAATTGCTAAACGTAAAGCAGGAAAACTGTAAATATCAATTTTTTTATGGTTTTTGGTTTGACCTGACCGGGAATTGAACCCAAATCTTCCGTTATAGTAGTAGATGCTATCCACTTAACCACTGATCAGCGGTTCCAACTTTTATTGCGTCTCAAGCCCAAACTTGAAGAGAATGAAGCCAACTACAATATTTAAAATAACGTAGTAAACCAATTATTTCGTAATGAGTAGTTCACTATATTACTGGCAGATTACATCATAGTTCTTTTTTGAAGGGGAAGAAATGTTAATGCATGTTTACCATAAAATTTTTATCATTTGTATCTTCATGGACCCTATATCTCCTTACTGTAAGTAAAAGACATGCCAAAAAATTGCTGTTTAAAATATTTTTGGACAACATCATTAGAACAAAAAAACTAGCCATGAGCGTGATGTCTGGCAAAAAACATTGCATGGATTAAATGAACTTTTAATAGAATTTAAGGTGATAATAATTAAAATACTTCGAATCACATGCAAAGTTGGTAAATCGAAGGACACTAACAAGACCTTTTTAGATCTTGATCGCATAAAGAACAAACTAAATGCGAGAGTTACTTAATGTTTTTGATTACTTTTCTGATGATGAATTACGTTAGTTCAAAACGTTTACAATGAAAATTGAATTTAAGGCTATTTGGTTTTTAACTAAAGCTCTTGTGTTCGTTAGTGATTGACTATGAGTTTGTTTTGTGATTGATAAAAAAAAAACAAAAATGTTATATCTTTTCACAACTTTGCACTCACCGAGTTTGTAC
The DNA here is from genome assembly GCA_963965965.1 of Trididemnum nubilum. Taxonomy (NCBI): domain Eukaryota; kingdom Metazoa; phylum Chordata; class Ascidiacea; order Aplousobranchia; family Didemnidae; genus Trididemnum; species Trididemnum nubilum. The sequence goes on from OZ014490.1 coordinate 35,727,143, forward strand.
CTGATGATGAATCCTCTTCGTACAACAGATTCGTCACTTGAAAAAGTGATTTGTAGCCCTCCAAATGCTGTTGCAAACTTCTCTACGGAATAATTTCCTCGCAAATTTGCGATCTTTTTTGCTTCGGGTGATAAACCATCTTTTACCTAACAGTAAAACACAGTGTTTGTTCTTATCAACATACTTTTAATGCCAAGTTTTTGGTTAAAAACAGCAAAAAAATGTCGGTTTTTGGGTCAAGCTGCAATCAAGATGGAGGCTCTATAATCTAATTTGCTCTTTTTTAATGCTAAACATCATGGCAGAAAAGCTGTTCTGAAGTTTTACGACTCTATACGAAATCAATCTCTATGTTTTCAGCTTTTTTTTGTAAACGTTTTCTCGACTGTGACGTAATATCGCAGATTTTACTCTTTTCCAACTACATTGTTAATAAGAACTAGATGGGAGTTTGCCAGCAAACCCAGTAAACGACCGACGCATAGCTAATGCTGTGACGCTCAAAAGTACTTTTTGTTTACCGTAAAATCAGCAATTATGCAAAAACATCTGATTTTGGAACCTCCAGAAAAGTAGAGTCAAAATAATCATCAGTTAAATATCTCCCACTATTATAACAGACTGACACCCTAAGTTGAGCCGTTCAAAAAATTGATTTTTGGGGGTCCATTTGGGGGGTACCCAGGGGGATGGCACCCCCAAACTATGTCAAAATATTTGTCTGTAAAATATCTGCTGATATCAAAATAAACTGGGACCCTAAGTTGAGCCGTAGAAAAAATTGATTTTTGGGGGGTCCCCGGGAGGGGTTGGCACCCCCAAACTATGTCAAAATATTTGTCTGTTAAATATCTGCTGATATCAAAACAAACTGGCACCCTAAGTTGAGCCGTAGAAAAAATTGATTTTTGGGGGGTCTGCGGGGGAGTGGCACCTCCAAACTATGTCAAAATATTTGTCTGTTAAATATCTCCTGATATCATATAGCAGTGGCACCCTAAGTTGAGCCATTCAAAAAATTGATTTTTTGGGGGTCTATTTGGGAGTTTCCGGGGGGGTGGCACCCCCAAACTATGTCAAAATATTTGTCTGTTAAATATCTACTTATAGCAAAAAAAAAGTAGCACTCTAGCTTGAGCCGTTCAAAAAATGGATTTTTTGGGGCCCTATTTTGGGGGGGTTCCCGGTAGAGTTGCCCCAAAAAATTTCGGGAGAAATAATTGCGTTTGCAGCTCAACAACTTTACACAAAAATTAGATTTCGATGTTTTGTGGTTTAGGAGAAGAAGAGCGTACAAAAATTAGGAAGAAAGAAAAGGAAAAAAACAAATAAACCTCATCGCGACTAAAAGTGGGTTGGTTGGGATGAAAGGGTATCTTGAGACATACAACCATATGAAATATTTTTTGCCGTACTTATTTGACTGAGACCGCTTTTTACGCCAAACTTGCGGGGCGGTTTTCGGGTTCTAAAACCAAAGTCACGAGACCTATTGCTTTGAAATTTGGTACAAACATGTAACTTATTAATCTCAAACTACTGTCAAAATTTCATGTAGCTAGAACAAACTGTTCTTGAGTTATAAGCAAAAGTCTGAAATTTCGCACTGGTTAGTTGGAAAATGGCTGAGTAAATACATAGGAACACGCGACGCGAGCGTTGGTCGTTCCAATGATGAAAGCGGTTTTGTTTTGGAAATGTTAAAGCTATTGGTTTTCCTTTTTGTTAAAGCTATTGGAAATGTTAAAGCTTTTCGTTTTCCTTTCATTGTCTGTAAAAGGTCAAACACCACTGCGCTTTAGTCATTTAACCGCAAAAGCTTGTATCATGAAAATTACATCTTTCGTAAGGTTGTCATGACAACCGTGATTTCTTTTCAAGACAAAATGACGCTTTAATTCCTTTTTCAAAACACATTTAAAAAGATTATTACTCAATCCTTCATTGATACAATTGAAAAGCTCTTGCTTTGTAAAAAAGTAAAGGTTCTTAAAAATACAAAAATGTTTGTGAAAATACTTTTTTCTTTCCATTTACGCACTTTGTTCTTCATTTAGCAAACTAATGAAGTGGTCAATGCCAATAATTTTGCAACGACCAATAATTTGTGTTTTTTACGATGTTTAATTCCAAATAAAGAATAAAATTTGCCTCATTAAAAACTTTCATTAGACGTTTTTTGTCAGGCAAGATCCAACAATTTGGTGCAATCTTTAAAAAAATTTCATCTTAATTTTTAGCTTTTACGTGGTTTTTAAGAAATTTTGAGATAAAATAATTCAAAACCAGATAAACTGGAAAAACTGCAATTAAATTTTGTCATTAAAGTAATTTTAAATTTCAACAAGAGCCAAGATTATGGCAAAACTTTATCTCCATCCAATTTCCGCTGGTTAATCGCAGCTACTCTGTCAATTATAATTTGAAATTCTTCGCTGATTGTTAAAATATAACATAGGCAAATATTTAGGTAACGGTTTCGCGGAACTATAATATTACTTCAGATCTGCGATTAGTATCGTTCGTAGGAAAATGAAGTTGACATCAATAAATAAAAGAAACGTTCGCTTTGCGAGCCCCAATTACTACGTGCTTCCCAATATGCCCTGATCCCCCCATCTTATTATATTCTTGGTGTTTATTACAATGCTGCGATTGTATTTGGTTTGTATGTTTGCTTCAACGCATTAAAAAATAATAAGTTGTTTTGCAAAACAAATGTTTTTTATGATATTTCAGATAAAGTTAATCGGTGGGCTAAATATCAAAACTATCATCAAATGCAAGGATTAGCGACTACCATGCCATTATTGTAAAAAATTGTTTTTGTTCTGAAATATCATCAAACAACGGCGAAGCAAGGTCGTAAGGTACAACTATTCAGAAGAAAATTAATAGCAACAGAATTACAAGAAAGCAGGAAGGAAGCTATTAAGATAGGTCGTTAACTGCGTTCAAAGGCATACAGGTTCATAACTGGTTTTAAATTATACCAATGTTTAACATTTTTTTCATAACTTTTATAGATCAGACAAGTATTTTACAAACGATACAGGTTGAAAGAAAGTCTTTTACGTGATCAAAAAAGTAGTCCAAGTAGCGAAAAAGTATTATTATTATTGCCTTAAAGTTAAGATGTGCTGAAAAATCTATTGTACACATAGATTCCCAACAGTTATGTTATTATCCGCTGGACGCATTTTTGTTTGATTTTAAAAAATGAAGTCGATATTTCAGCCAAAGTTGTTTTAGTTTGCAATGGTCGATGCTGCTGCTTGAACTGAACCTCCGATGCCTCGGTCAGTTTTGTTGTGTGGGACTTATTTGAAAACACATTCTGATCGCTGACACTTTACTGGATGCATAAACAGTCTTGCAGTGTTCAAGTTTTAGCAAAACCTTACATTAAAATATTGTGAAACATTATAGATCAAAGATTTAATATATTATTTTTAATATGTAATGTAGGGTGTCCATAAAGTTCGTGTGCACTTTAAGTGCACTTTAAGTGCAAAGTGCACACGGACTTTATGGACACCCTGTATTTTAATGAAATAAAAAGCTCCTTGTTGACAGATTCAGCTCGCCTTTGATGATGATTTATAAAATTGTATGCTCGTTCGAAAGTGATTAATCAGATCAAAAATTGCTGAAATGATTATCAAAATGGTTTCGTTGCGTAACTATTTGAAAAATAGCACAAAAATAGATTTGCGGTTGAGGCAGGAAGTAACACTTCAGATCTTGTTTTTAAGTCAAAAAATTGACTTGAGACGGGATGCTTGCATAAATGGCGTGCATCAATACGGAACAGCATCTGAAGAGCTACATCATTCGATAGCTTATCGTTTTTGGTTTTTATTTTTGGAACTCACAAAGCGTTAACCCAGACTTATTTTTAGGCCGCACTTACCGCTTATTCTTGTGATAATTGCCCCCAGTCTGTGGTGAAGACTTACTAGCCCTATTGGATGCCGCTTAAAGCAGGGTCTACATTAAGCGTAAAATTGAGAGCATACGAGTACTTTTTTATTTTATGTTAAGGTGTGATTCTGTACAAACCGCCAGTTGATTACCATATGAACTAAAACATTTGATTCAATCGATGTACAATCGGCTAAAATTAAAATATAAGCAAGTCGTTTTTATAGCTAAGTTCAGGAGCACTAAACAGGTTATCAATAGGCTGCAGAAAACGAAATCAATTTTAGCACCGAATACAGCCATCACCGTCTTATTCAAATAGCCCCAGCAAAATTAAAATAAACTAAGGATGCGCATTTGACGCCCGGTGTCGACCGGCGCATCTCTGTTAGTAATTTTACTATCTGCACAACTTTCATTTTTCATTTGAGATTTTCTGCTTTTTTTTCCTTCAACTTTTACCGCACACTCACATCAATTGCGTCACAGCAGGCTTCTGTGTCGATGGCATCGATGTGTATCTCGATTTGTTCGCCTTCGATTTCCGGGGTTATAATCCACGTACATATCACATTATTTTCGTAAGGAAGAGGATAATTTGGGCTTGAGAGGATTTGATCTTCTGAGGTCGCCACTAAACTCCCTCCACAGTTGCTGACGCTTTCATCGCCAAAAGTAGAGTCTAAAACAGAACTTTGTTGTATTTTTGTAATTTTTCTATAGAGGTTGTAGAAACAGCAAACAAATCTAATCATAAGATGAGCTGCAACACTTTTGTTCAAAAATCTTCTGCAATTAGTGCTAGCAGTCACAGGAACAAAAAATCAATTCAAAATTATGATAGTTTTCCAAATAGTCCCGCACTTTTTGTACTCTGACTCTTCAAAAAATTCTCCTTCGACTCGTTAGATAAAACTAACCGAATACCGCTTTCAATTCATAATTCGCAATGACATACTGTACACTATGTATCACTCCTACTACAGTAGGCGCCGCTTATTATGACCACGGATAATATGAACAGTCTCTTATTGACCAAATTGGTACGGTCCGCGATTTCTCCGTTTAAAATTCTCCGTTTAATGTGACCAAATTTTGGATAATATTACCAACATTTCCTCGATCTCTCTTATTACAGTACAGTATTTTTACCCGCCACTTACTTATACTTTCGCTGGGCAAATTCGTGTTTTTTTGCAAAAAGATCTAGTTCAGCTGAACATAACCAATTTTTTGCATCAAAGACTAACTAACGTATGAGCGTAACAGTTTCAATTAGTTCTGCGATGCTGTAATTATGCTACTTTGTTAAACGGTATTTGAACTGCTATTAACTTCGTTATTTACTTTGGTTTAGGTGCGGTTATGGCGGCTTCGATTTTTACGATGATTTGGTATTATTACCAAAATGGTCTGACCCCATGGTGGTTATATAAAGCGGTGCCTGCGGTACTACGGTATGTAAGTAATGTTACTAAAAACCTACTACTACGGTACGATATCAAGTTCAATACAACACTTCGTAAAAGAAAAATGTTGAACGGTTTATTATTGCTATTGCTTTTCGGCCAAAAATTGGATTGAATTTGTAGTTTTTACCTAACGAAACAATTTTGTTGCAAAAGATCAGTTTTAGTTAACTGCCAGATCAGAGCTAATCCGCAAGTTCGTGCACAAGTCCGCACTTTAGAGCAGATTTAATCTTTGGTAATTGCTGTGCTGCACCAGAGTTGTAAGTCGGGCTGGGCTTTTCGGGTCGGGTTCGGGCCTAAACTTGACAAAAATTTCGGGCTTAATTCGGGCCTGAGACGTACTTTTTGTCTTAAGGCGCACAAAAATATCATCAAAATAGCTTCGCAACATTGCTGAATTCGTCTGACCTAAATTAACTTTCGGATTTTTTCGGGCATGATTTGGGAATCAAATTAGTTTTCGGGCTCGGGCCGGGTTCGGGCGTGAACTAGTCGGCCCGTTTACAACTCTGTGCTGCACTGCCGGTACTTCATTTGGTTTTTCAATTAATTGCTTTACTGCGTACCAGATAAAAACCCCGATGACGTTTGGTCAGAGCAAGTTAAGAATTAAATCAGTAAAAAATTTATGAAATAATGTGTCCTACAGCCTGTTTCGTCTTTAGGCTCTTCAAGGGGAAGGGGGCAGACAGAAAAACTCTTAACATTATATTAAAATAAAACAAATTGAGGTTGGAAAGAATCAGTTTTAACTTTAAACAAAATCGTCATTAAAAGCAGCTGTTTGCCGACACCGGAAACCAGATGATGACGTCAAAAAGGTTATATGCTTCCAATCAACAAATAACATGTAATATATTTGATGCTGTTACAAGACGTTTGTTTAATTATGATTCAACCGAAAAATCATGGTTTTAATAAATTTTTGTCCAAGTTGAAAATTGAGCCGCACCTCCCACGCAATTTAAAATATACAGATTATTTTTATGAAGTGGTAAATACGTAAATTGCAGTTTGTTTCCAAGTTTGAATTCAATTTTGTATGGTTCAACGATGTGGGTAAATCTAAAATTTTTGGTTTTTAGATTGAAGAAATGAGGAGTCAATCTGCAACTTTTGAGCAGTGGCTCCCACAGATTGCTTTCAAAAAATTCTTTATAATTGCAACCAAACAAACATTTTACATCTTCTGCAAACCATAAAATAGAATTCTCGCTAAGCTGTACTGCAGGGGTCGGCAAACAGGGTTGCGGCCAGGTCCCGGTCCGCGACGAACTGGTTTTTTTTTTTTAAAAATTACAAAAGGAAGAAACGCTTGAGACGCAGCAGTTTGCGCAACACGCTACCCTTTACCAATGTTCATGGTCTTTGAGCCGCACCAAATTGAGCCGCACCTCCCACGCAATTTAAAATATACAGATTATTTTTATGAAGTGGTAAATACGTAAATTGCAGTTTGTTTCCAAGTTTGAATTCAGGTAGTAAGTATTCAATTTATTCATTGAATAAATTGAATAAATTCATTGAATAAATTGAATACTTACTACCTTGATTTGGGCACATTCTTGAAAGCAATGATGTCTTCACACTGTAGAACTACATTGCGTTAAATTCGGTATTTTTTGCCAGTTTTGTTCATTTTAACTTTGCAGGTTACCAATCGCTCAAATTTGTCTTGCGCATTATTTACAGATTGACAATGACTTAAGTAATTAGTCGAAACGTCTCTTTTTACATAAAATGTTTACGACAGCTTTGGCTTTTTTATTCTTAGTGAAAAGTCAAAATTGTTTTATATCTCGTTTCAGTTCAAAGTTAAAGCTTTTTTCACATGTCTTAAAGTTTTTATTTGTGAATTTAAAGCCTAACCATTTTTTTTCGTCAAAAATATTTTTGAAAATTAAGGTTGAGAGATAATTTTGACTTAAATGAAATTTTCTTGGACGTATACTAAAAATTTACCTGTAATCCAAATTATCATTACTGCCGTTGTCAGCCAACAATAATCATGGATGCTCTTCATGTTTTAAATTGAAAGTAGCCAGAAAATCCAGCCGACTTTACAAACTTTGTGCAGAAAATAGTTTATTCTGACATAATTTCTTAAGGTTTCGCTTCAAAATACTTGTGAAACTTTTTTTCAAAAAAAAAGAGAAAAAAGCAATAATTCAAAAGTGCGAAAAAAAGAAAAAGGTGGTTGCAAGAGTTGATCGACCGTGAGCTGTGTATGGCGACTAAACAAACTTGCCAATATTTGTTGATCTTTAGTAACAGAGCCTAACTAAAATTTTAACTAGGCGTGACTATAAGTCAGATAAACTAAAAGTACCGTACTGTGATTTACCAACATAAATAATGAATAAATGAACTTTTTAAGACCTTATCTCAAACATAAACCGCAAAATGAAAAATACACGCTGCTTAATGGAATTTTAAAATCATCTAAAGCAATTTCCAAACGTATTTGGTAGTTATTGTTGGCATGATTTTGAAAAAACTTTGTTTCTAGCCGCTCAAAGCAGGGAATCACGGATTAAAAAATTCCATCCTGCTTTCGATTTCGTAATTTTTGCGTAGAATGAGTACAGTAATGCAATTTAGTTGTGTAATGAACTGAGATAGATATTTCGATTCCGAAACAAATAAATTAAAATATACCTGTATGCCCAAGCAACTCAGATAATGTTTTGCGGAAAGTCGTAATTTTTTATAAATATTCGCTATCACCCAATCATTTACACACAAAAGTGCACCCAATTCAAACTGAAAATGGTAGATGAAATAGTTTGCTATAGCGTTTGTTTGCTGTGGGTACTGCTAGGATCAGTGGCGTCGCTAGGGAGGGGCGGGGGGGCGGCCCGTCCCGTGTGTCACCATTTTGGGATGACACCATTTGGGTTTTTTTTTTTCTTTTGAAACCGAAAACCCACTGATTGGTAGGCAAAGACCTTTTTTTTTTTGGGGGGTCATCACATACTTTCGGACAAAAAACCAACTCGATTTGCAGTAAAGACCTTTTTTTTTGGTCTTCACCTATATTTTGGCTGATAAAGGTTCCGCCCCGGGTGCCACCATTCTTAGCGACGCCTCTGGCTCAGATAATCAAAAACAAACTTCTACCACTACTATCTCGGTGACCTACCAATGATCTTAAACTCGTTTAAATTATTTGCCTACTCATTCAGATCAGCTTTGACAATGAGAAAAAGTTTTCTTGAAACGTCGGCAATCAAAAAAATTATGTTAATGTCCAGTAGCGTAGCCAGGGGGGGCGGGGGGGCTATAGCCCCCCTCATTGGCATGTCGACCAAAATGCAGAATGGGAAAAACACTACGTTTTTAGCACTTTTGACACTGTTTTATGCACTGGAGTGGACTAAAAAGTGATTTAAAACATCTTTTGAAACATATGTTCAGGGGGGGCTAATTTGTCAAAAATAAAACCAACAAATAAATGAAAACTTTGAAAAATGGTCAAAAATAAGCAATCAAATTTGATCGCAAGCGTAAAAGTGCTACATATAGGTGTCATCAACAAATATGCTATAAAGTAACGAATAGAGGGGGGCTATTCAGTATTAGTTAATTACCAATCATTTCTTTCAAATCTCTTTTCATTAGCCCCCCCCACAATTATTTTTCTCTATAAACTGTACACGAAATAGATTACTCCGTGTGAGTTTTATTGAAGTATTCGATTTTATAATTTACCAGCATCTGAACAAGAGAACAAACATTTTACCATTCGCCACCTCCCAAATAGCCTATTCATGCCACCAGTTTAATCTTGTTTGCACTGCCAATTTCTATGCCACGTTTTAAAAGCATTATTTTTTAATCAAAATAGCTCTAAAATGAAGTTATTTTTGCAAAAAAATGCAAAATTTTCGAGCGCTGGGGGCTCCGCCCCCCACCCTTGTGCCTCCGGCAACTGGGGGCTTTGACCCCAAACCCTCAGTCTCCGGCGGCTGGGGGCTTCGCCCACACACCCCAACTGGCCTCCGGCGGATGGGGGCTCTGCCCCCAGACCCCCCCAAACAGCCCCCCCATTGCGAATTTCTGGCTACGCGCCTGTTAATATCATTGAATCACATTTCGCACATGTTCAGAGCCATTTGTAAGAACTAGATTTTTAACATTTGAAAGCCAATTAAAATGAAAAAATTGAATTGTTTAAGCCTCCTTTTACTCACAACTTAAGTCCAAAATACATCAAAAATCTTGCATTTCGGTGTTAAGTCTTGTAAGTGATTTGGCCCACCCAGGTAGGGTAGAAAGTAAGGCACATTGCCTTCTGCAATATTTTACCAGTAACTAATAATCCACTCAAAGATTTTTAGTGATTTTTGTTTCTTCATGAAAACAACCAGTTGTAGGTGTACATGTACAGTTAGGGGGCCCAAGCTCCCTCAATTCAAATTCAAATAATTTGTTCAATGAACATTTCCACTAGCTAATTTACTTTCCAAAAGTATTTTGTCGCGTTAAAAACTGGCGAGGTGGAGGTGAATTGTTCTTATTGAAAATTGGTACAATAGACGGTTACGACGAGTCATGTTATTGCCCGGGCCAGTGACACTTCGGGAATTTTCGCAACATCTTCCTGCCAAGTACAAAGGTGAAGCCAAAAAAAGTGTTGCCATCTGAGCAAGGGGTCCTTGGCATTGTGCTTTGTGGTAAATCCGGCTCTGGTTATTGCATTACGTTCATAAAAAGGTCTGGTGAGGGTTTGAAATAGCAACTTTTAGTACAAAAATCCTTAATTTAGCCCGGGTTATACACTTAAATTGGTTGGCAAAAATGGAATTGTGGGAGCACGGCCTCCCTGGTTGTCAGTATTATTGCCAATAATATGGTAATTTTTGGTATTTAACTTTATAAAATTATTGGTAATTTCTGTTGTACCCAAAAAATGCTAAAAAAAATGAAGAAACAACAGACTTTTTTTGTCCCGTTTTTATTATTGGTGGCATTTCAGTTGGGGTGGGCGGGCCCCGGGGTGGGCGGGCCCCCTGCTTCTCTTGGTTACGCCTATGAGACCTAAGGTGCGTTTGGGCCGGACTCATAGCAACGAGAAGCAACTTTCCCAAAATAGCCAATGACGTCACTCGAAAAAGTCGCTGACATACCTTTGTCTGTGCATGCAACTTTTGCGAGTGAAGTACATTATTTTTCAGTTGACTAAAATATACATTTTTGTGTGATTAAAATTATAGTAGTGTACTTTCATCAACATAGCATATGTCGTAGTTTTTGCTCAAATTTTACACTTAATTATAGTGATTAAGCGAAATTTCACAAAAATTTCCAAAATTAATTGATACTGCAATATCCAATCAGCATTTAAGGTGTGAACACCAAAAACCACTTAAAATGAAAAATTATGCATTGTTTCGGGCCAGGTCCGAGTCAGAAAGCGAAATTAATCCTCACTTAACGTACCAACAGGCAACAAGATTTTTCATTCAATTAAGTTTCAAAAAGACCGAAATATACGGCAATTCTTTACCCTCCCAGCTTATTGTTCATTAATTAAATGATATTACCTTGTGGTGTGCAAAATCTATCACGCGGTACCTAGATTTGCTTCTTTTTTTAGCCATTTAATTTGATTGGCCTCAAGTATTGGAGCATTGTCTTCATACAAACAGTAAAGAAAAACTTGGTCAAGTCAAAAGAAATACGAATTTCAAGCTCTAAGAAAAATCATCAACATTTTCTGTTTGATTCATATACAATCATCAGAAACAGGTTTACACTCACGATAGTAAGGATTTGCAGTACTTGCCACTCTTGCTGCTCCTTATCCGCACGGCAGCGATAAAAATTTTTGGTTATTCCGTGTGGCTGACCCTGCGAAAACAAAAAAGTAACTGACGTTGGTTAATTTATAGCGCCATATTCGGGTTTTCAAAGGGCTATTACAAAAATTTATAAGAAAGTCATCTGAGCAACCAGCACTGTTTCTGTCATTATCCATGACCGTAGGTGAGAATGGGACAACAACTGTTTCAAAAATTGAGAGCTTGTTTGCCTTTTTTTACCATTCTCGTTTTATGACAGCTGGATAGCGCAAACTGCACTAGCTTTGCCAATTCGGGTATTCAGTTCTTCGTCTTGCTTTCCGTCACTCGTGAATGCAACCCCAAGTAGGGGCGTATTTAGGGGGGGCATTGGGTCATGGCCCCCCTCTTTGGGTCGCCAGAATAGTATATTTAGCATAGAATAGCATGCCAAATTGCGGCATGTCCCCCTTCCCCTTGCAAGTTGGGCAGAAGCTTTGATTACTCAAAGGGTGTGTGTAATGTGTCCGTTTGTTTTAGGCCTGCACCCGAGTTTGGGCAAAAAAACAGACCAAATTTGAGTGAAGACCTTTTTTTTTGCTTCTCACCTAATTTTGGGCCAAAAATCGGACCAAATTTGAGTGGACTTTTTTCTTTTCTTTTTTTGCTCTTCACCTAATTTTGGGCAAGAAATCGGACTGATTTCTGACTGTGATCTTTCTTCTCAAATTTTCTGAAGTTTCTGGCCCCCCTCCTCCCCTTTTCAAAATCCTGCGTACGCTACTGACCTCAAGATACTTGAACTTCTATAGATGCTTCTGGTCTCTCCATGTCTGAAGAGGGCCAATTGTAGTGCCGAAAACGTTCGCTAAGCAATTTTCTTTTGATTGTAATTAATGTAAAGACAAGTAACAAGCCCAATAAAAGAACCCGCAGATCTTAGGATTGCTGCATATTGCTACTGTTTGGTACAAACAGTAATCTCTTTGCCGAAATTATATTCTTTTTACGTTTTGCTTGAAGGAGCATTAGATCTTTCTCAAGCGGTTACTACACTTTTTGTTGCTAGAGCCCGGCTCCTCATTTCTTTGAAGCATGTCATTTTCAGATCCCTTCAGTTTATCGCGAAAGCTGGTTGCAACTTCGTGCGGCAACTTGAATCGTATAATGCTACCAAAGTTCTCTTTTGCAATCAGTTGTCTATGATCAAATAATTGAATGATTGTTATGTCATTGGTACAATTTTTTATTTTACAAGAATCATGAGTAGCTGGAAGTTGGAGATATACTAGAACCGGTACCGTACCTTTTCTTACTGTGGTTAATCTTCGAGGAGGTAGACCGCTGGGCCTGTTGTTAAGTTATAATTATGAATTGGAGCAGGTGCGTATGCCGAGTTTAAGTTTTGGCGCGTACTTTCCCCTCTAATTTGCACCATAGATGCTGTCACACACCGAAGGCTACCGCCAATACCGGTAGAATACGTCGGATAGAAGCCTAGCTGCAGAGTAAGTTTTTGCGGCAGCTTTGAGCAAAATGTTGTGGACCTGTTGAAAGAGATTAACTTAAATTTTGCTTTGATTGAAAACTTTCTGTAAAATTATCTTCGTCGGTCGTCAGGTGTATTTTAAAATGGCGATATATTATGCAGAGGCAGGCCCGTTAAGAGGGAAAAAGCAAATGGGTGTGAAGCACTCAGGCCCGGAAATTTTTGGAGGGCCTGCTCTGATTTGGGGGCTGTTACCTGTAGAAAGTTGATCTGAAACAATCTTGAAATGTTGTGCTACGCTAGCGGGCGTTCCGGTACCTCATAGCAATTTTAAGTGGGCATCTTTTCTAGTTGCATCAAACCAGGTCCGAATTGAGCGAATATCAAGAATAACGGCAGACAATGGCTCAAAAGAGCGAAAAATAGCTGTTCGGTTGAGAAACACTTCTTTTATTTTTCGGTTTGTAGTAGAGATGGCAACAGCGCAGCGTACGCGGCCGCGCGCTGTTGTTGGTAAACCGCGCCGCGCAGCGTGGCAACTAAAATCTGCATTACGTCACAGCATCAGCGCCGCGTACAAAAATTTTTTTACATTTTTTTTACAATTATTGTTGATGATTTTCTCTTTATGAACAATAATGGTTAGTCTGGATGTAACTATTCTACGGTATGATTGAAGACAATGCATGCTACAAAACAGGAAAAGGTGCCTTCAGTTCAAGTTTATTTTTTCAGAATTCGGAGCATCCTAGAATCGGCTATTTTGGCTACAAGAAACTTAGTTTTGATCGGCTGAACGTGTTGTTTTTTTTTTGACACCAACAAAAAGATTTTGGTTTTGGTAGGCTAGGCTAGGAAAGGTTTAGGACGTTGGGTGAGCAGGGATGCCGATCTTCGTTGAGCATTGGGGGGGATAACTCGCAATTTTACCCCAATTTTGCCCTATTTTTAACTTTGGGGGGATGAACCTCGACCACGATTTTTTTCAGGTGAGCAAATTAAGTGAAGACCAAAAAAAGGTCTTCACCTAAAGAAAGAAAACTTTGTTCCCCAAATTCTGGTGGAGACCTGCACTCAAATGCTCACCAAAGTCAAATTATTGGGGGGATGCAGGTGCAGACTATACTCAAATTATTGGGGGAGATACAGTCAAATTGGGGGATATATCTCCCCATCCCCCCTGGGTTTCGGCACCCCTGTTGGTGAGAAGATGAAACAAAGGCAAACAAAAGTAGAAGAAAGAGATTTGTTGGAAACAATCATCAGAGTAGAGGTACAAAACAAAGCCTAGCGGCACACCCTCCCTTTACGCAGTAGGCTTATGCCTATGGTGTTGGTACAAGCCCAAGGCTAGACAACAGTTTCTACTACACATGCGCTTGCATTTCAGAGTGAAAGAGTTAGTTCAGTGTAGCCTATTTGTCAACAGGTCATGGCATCAAGAATTAGGCTTTCGGTCCTATGTCTGGAGCCTATCTCATATACGTAGTAGCAAAATTTATTCCATAATCCAACACACATGTAAACGGCAAAGGTATTAATCAGAGGTGGAGTCCTCGAGGACGTCCTTGGCCTCGAGGACACATTTTGAAGTCCTTGGCCTTGGCCTCGAGGCCTCAAGTCCTCGAAAATTGGCCTGTCCTCGGCTCGAGGACAGCACTATTTTTTGGAATGTTAAAATTTTGTGGAGCGCTTGAAAAATTTTTTGGAAAACGTTTTTTAGTGGAGATCGCTTGAAAAATTTTTGTGAAGACCTTTTTTTTTTTTTTTGGAGATCGCCTGAAAAATTTTTGTGAAGACCTTTTTTTTTTTTTTTTTTTTTTTTTTTGGAGATCGCCTGAAAAATTTTTGTGAGGACCTTTTTTTTTTTTTTTGGAGAGCACTTGCGCTTTGTGTCCTTGGTCCTTGGCCTTGGCCTCGAGCATTCCTGTCCTTGGCCTCGAGAGTGTCTGTCCTCGGAAAGGCTGTCCTTGGCCTTGGCCTTGGCCTCGGATTTTTTTTGTGTCCTTGGCCTTGGCCTCGAGCCTTGTGTCCTCGACTCCACCTCTGGTATTAATCATAGGTGGGCAAGTTAATGCAAAACGTTAGCTTCGTTAACCACTAGTCTGTTAACAAACTTCACACCTCCGTTAACGTGAATCCGTTATTTTTAGCTTTAATTAACGGAAGTTAATAAAGTCCGTTAATCCATTAACATTTTGCGTGTAATTTACATTTCGTTTTATTCACACGCTTGTAGAACACGTATTGACGTTGTTGAGCTGATTTTAAAGGAAATATTTATTGCTATGGTGGTCTTTTTGTATTTTGAAAGTTACATTTTACAGTCTAATCTAATTTCAATATAAAAACAAGTTCAAATGCACAACGAAGCTGCAAGATATTAACGATAAAAGCCTTAACGGATGTTAACAGAACTTAACGGAAGTTACTTTAGTCCGTTAACAGCACTTAACGGAAGTTAATTTAGTCCGTTAACATGAAAAAACTTTTTAACGGATTAACGAGTGAATGAAAAAGTTAGCTTCGTTATTAACGATTAACGGACTAGTGCCCACCTATGGTATTAATACATAGGGTAGTTTCATACAAGTGTAGTAGTTTGTGACAGCATGCAGAGCACGTGATACCTTATATTTCATTAATTGAGCTACTGGTTCAGGATTAGTACAGTAGTTGCATGAAATCATCAGGTAGACTGGTACTGGGTAGATTGTTTTTGATTGCCAAAACATGGTGCAGAAAAACTGAGAGCAAGCACACACAAGGCAGATTAAACCTGAAAGCCTATAATTGAAACGACTGATCTCACGTCGCATGTTTGTTAGTGTTTACTCGGCCATTTTCAAAGTTAACGAATGCAAAGTGTCAGACTTTTACTTATAACTCGAGAATGGTTTGGTCTGGCTGCATGAAATTTTGACAGCAGTTTGAGATTCATCAGTTACTTGTGTGTGCCAAATTTCAAGGCAAAGAGTCCCGTAACTTCAGGTTTAGGACCTGAAAACTACAAAAGTTTGGTATAAAAAGCGGTCTTATTCAAAAACGGCTTAAGTACGGCAAAAAATATTTCACATGGTTATATGTCGTAAGATACTCTGTCATCTCTACCTACACTTTTGGCTGCATTGAGTTTTTTTTCATTTTTTGCTTTCTAAATTTTGTGCACTCTTCTTCTACTAAATCACACAACATCTATATCTAATTTTTGTGTAAATTTGTTGGGCTGCAAATGCTATTTTGTCTCCTGAATTTTTTTGAGGCTTCTCCCTAGAACCCCCCCAAAACGGGGCCCTAAAAAACTAATTTTTTTAATTGCTCAAGCTTGGGTGATAGTTTTTTGTTTTTATTGATAGATAGTTAAGCCACAAATAGTTTGACATAGTATGGAGGTACCAAACCCCCAGGGGCCCCCAAATGGACTCCCCAGAAATTAGTTTTTTGAATGACTCAAGCTAGGGCATTACTTTTTTTTATACCGGCAGATGTTTAAAAAACAAATATTTTGACATGGTTTGAGAGAACAACTCTTTTGAAAACTCTCCAAAATAATACCTCAAAAATCAATTTTTTTATATGTCATAAGCTAGAGAGCTAATTTTTTTCTGATGTTAGAGGAAATTTAAAAGATATTTAACTTGCGGTGCGGCGCGGTGCAGCGTGAACTTAGTTGTATTTGAATGTAGTGCGGTGCAGCATGCGGACAAAGTTTGCGGACGCAGCGCAGCATGCGGATGCATTTTTTGTTATCCGCGCCATCTCTAGTCTGTAGCCTATCAGCCCGAAATTTCTTCCTACGGTCCTGTGCAAAAGGCAAGCTCTTTGGTAGATTAAATGAATATTACCAAATCAAAGGTGAGATGCATCCAGCTAGGGCTATGTGCAAAAAGTAAAGCATAATCTAAAACATATCTTCACCAAAAATTTCAGCTTTTTACGACTTAATGTTTTGTAAATATTTCATTTCGAAGTTAGATCTTAAGGGTGTTGCCAGTAAAATTTTTTTTCTAAAATAGATGTTTAAAGCATAGCTTATTTCGCAACTGGTATGAAAGTATCTGAATGCAAGGCTGCAGCATGAGTTAGTGTTACACGAGAAATACTTTTAGAAGTTACAAAGTTAGGTGGGATATTCTAAACGGTAGGTAGTAGAAAGCTGAAATTTGCTTACGATAACTTTTAGATGCTTCTTTATCCAATTCTTCTTTCAAGAAACCCTTTCAACAAACAGTCATAATTAACCTATAGGCAGTACTTAAATTGTAGGGGGGACGGGGGGGACGCGTCCCCCCTGCGAGATTTGAGCGCTGGATGATGAGGGGAAACAGACGTACAAAGTCCGGTCGAATATAGCACCAAATTCCGCGGGTACAGTGATGCATAAGAAAAAACACCTAATTTCCGGAAAAAAAAAACTTCAAGTTGCGGCAAAGACCTTTTTTAGGGGGGGAATCAATTGTTTTTGGCCGGAAAAAACCCTAAAATCTCTGATATCGGCCAGAAAAAGCCACTGAACTTTTTTTTTTGGAGATCACCTGCTTTTGGCCGGAAAAAACCTTAAATCTTTGATTTCGGCTAGAAAAAGCCTGTGAACTTCGGCGAAGAACTTTTTTTTGTGGAGATCACATGTTTTTGGCCGGAAAAAAACCTTGACCTTTTTTTTTTTTTTTTGAAGATCACCAAATTTTCACTGAAAAATCGCCTCAATTCAATTCAGGTTTAATGAAGTTTTGGGTCAAGTTCGTTTATAGTTGGAACAAACTTCCAAAAAAGGCCCTCCCTGTGTGAAATCTTTCCCTTTGCGAAAAGGCCCTCCCTAAGCGCCTGATCTTTACTAAGGTTCAATCACTGCTTCAAAAGCGTCCCCCCATGCAAAATTTTACAATTTAAGTACTGCCTATACGCTACTTAAATTTTAAACCAAATCCACCCACAATTTAAAAACATAAATGCAAAGGGAAATAGGATTTTGCCTTGCCCAAAAAAGGGTCCGTTTTTTTTTGAAACCAGAAAATAATCGTTAAATAGCCCTAACACTTACTTTTTCTTTAAAAGGGTACAATTTCGCAACGGTTTCGCTTTCGCACACACAGTAGCCTTGTTCGATTATTTTCGGAGAAAATCGCAAAACATTGGCTAGCGGCTGGGGGCAACGCCCTTAACCCCCTAGGCCTCCTGCGGCTGACTGATATTCACCAGCTATAGTTACTTGATGCTTGCTTATACTAGTGTATATAGCTACTATTTTTTTTTTTTTTTGGTCCTGTTTTTCTGTTGCTTTTGGTTTTCAGCTTTTACTTTGTTATGTTTTTTTTCTCTTGAAAACGAATTATAGACCGTTTCAAAATAATGAGCGTGTAAAAAAGGTACGAAATGATATGGTTTATTTGTTTTTACGGTTCAGATTTAATATGACACCTGGTTATGCCTGCGGTATTCTCATCTTTCAGCAATTGCAGTAGCGTAGCCAGGGCGGGAGCTACAACCCTCCCCCCACCATTGGCATGTAGACCAAAATGCAGAATACGAAAAATACCACGTTTTTAGCACTTTTGAGACTGTTTTAAGCACTGGAATGGAATAAAATAGTAATTTAAAACATCTTTTAAAAGATATATTCAGGGGCGGAGGCTAATTTGTCAAAAATAAAACTCACTAACAAAAACTTTAAACAATGGTCAAAAATAAGCAATCAAATTAGATCGCTAGAGTAAAAATGCTAAACATAAGTGTCATCAACAAATATACTATAAACTTAGGAATAAGGAAGGGGGGACTATTTAGTATTAGTTAATTACTAATCATTTCTTTCAAATCTCTTTTCATTAGCCCCCCCCCAATTGTTTTTCTTTATAAACTGTGGACGAAATAGATTACTTCGTGTGAGTTTTATTGAACTATATGATATTATAATTTACCAGCATCTACATAAGAGAACAAACATTTTACCATTAGCCACCTCCCAAATAGCCTATTTATACAACCAGTTTTATCATGTTTGCACTGCCAATTTCTATGTCACGCTTTAAAAGCATAATTTTTTAATCAAAATAGCCCTATAAAATTAAGTTATTTTTGCAAAAAATGCAAAAATTTTTAACGCTTGGAGCTCCGCTTCCAAACCCCCGTGCCTCCGGTGGCTGGGGGATTTGCCCCAGACCCCCAAAACAGCCCCCCATTGCGAATTTCTGGCTGGGCGCCTGATCAATGGTGTTATTTATTGTTAATTTTTTTAGTCGAAAATTTTTGACTATTTCAAATTAAATGTTTCTACCGTATTTATTTTTTATTAATTTCGCTTTATTTCTGTAAAGGTTTCGAAATTCAGTGGAATAGCTCGATATCAATCCGCCACACTTTACAATTTTTCTCTTTTCAGCACTTGTTTCATTTCGCTAGGATGAAGTCATGCCGATTTGAAACCAGATCTTAGATACACAGAGCTGGCCAGGGTGGTTTCGAGCTTTTCGCCCTCATCAGCAACCTTCAGCACAAGCAAAGCTTTTTTAATCTTAGACGCAATTGATTCTTTACTTTGCGTACTTGTGCTGATTGATAAACGAGCGACGTAGATCTTCGGAACATTTTTTACGAGAGCAAGACAAGCAACATTCAAGTACTTTTCTCCAGTGTTGCGAAGTCGGAGTCTATGGCAGAGTTGTAAGTCGGGCCGGGCTGTTCGAGTCGGGTTCAGGCTGGGTTCGATCCTAAAGTTGACAAAAATTACATGCCTGAGACGTGCTTTTTGTCTTAGATGCACAAAAATATAAACAAAATAACTTGGCAGCATTGCTAAATTTTCCGACATAACTTAACTTTCGGGTTTTTTCGGGCATGATTTGGGCTTCAAATTAATTTTCGGGTTTGGGCCGTGTTCGGGCCTGAACTAGTCGGCCCGTTTACAACTCTGGTCGATGGAGTCGAAGGTTTTTACAAGGAGTTGTAGTCGGAGTCAAAAAAAGGATTTTGCTGGAGTGGGTAGTCGGAGTCAGAGTCGAAAAATTAAAAATGCTTGCTCGACTTCCGATTCCCAGTGTTGCACAAAAATCTGATTAAAATGTGAGCTACACATTGTGTTAACGTAACTGTAGTCAAGTTACATGCAGCAGTAGCACGGATTACTCTGACTACAGCGTTAAAAGCTTGTATTTGCATCTTCACGTTTTTGAACAGGTTTGTAATCTTTGCAAAATTAATGTGCTGTTGTACTATGCTAATCTGACAAAAATTTGGGCGGAGCCCCGAAATTTTTATCCTTTTCGATGTTTTTCTAGGGTAAAATGCAGCATTTGGTAATGTTGTAACCAAGGATGTGGAAGCTGGAAGCGGTAAAAGGGTACCGCTTCCGTTTCCATTTTGCTATTCATATCGAATGTCAAAAACTTGAATGTGGTGCAAGTTTTGATGAAATATACGACAAAAAGTAGGTTTTATCAATCATCATTCGCAAAAAAACATTTTTTAAGGCTTGTGGTTCTCTTAAATCCGGAGCAGCCCCCACCCCTATCAATTCAACGATGAACCATATAACTAACCAACTCATTTTTTAAATTCCAAGTGTTCAAAAACTGTCAATATTGTCCTAAAATTTAAAGACTTTCTCAAAAACATTTTTAAACAAGACTTTGCCCATTTTTTAAAAATCAGGGGCCATACTTGTATAATACAGTCACAAAACACAGCAGTGCCGTCGCTACGGGGAGCCAGGGGGCCGTGCCCCCTAACGACTGCTTGTGACCCCCGATTTTGGTTTACTTTGTTTTTTTATAGCACACTCAAAATTTTTTAAGTCGTAGACAGTTAAGCAACCAGAGGGAAGGGACAAAGAGCCTTCAGTCTCCTTTACTCAAGTCATTAGAAAATATAACCCCAAAAACTAGCGCTTAAACGTGTTTTGGACTTGACGTTACGTACTTACGAGTATAAGGGGATTGAAGGGGCTAGGCAATTTAATTCTTTCAATAACTTCTGAGTTTTTGCAATTTACTGTAATTATTCATATGGCTTCAAAGACGTGAGAAATGTGATTGAAATGGCCTTAAAATTGCTACTTTTGCCGCAAAATCACAAAAATCACCCAGCGGCTAGGGGCTCGTCCCTAGGCCTCCCTGTGATACACTTGAGTTGCATCGGTTTGTTCAGCTTGACACTATTTTTGCCACAAAATCACAAAAATCACCCAGCGGCTGGGGGCTCGTCCCCAAGCCTCCCTGTGATACACTTGAGTTGCATCGGTTTGTTCAGCTTGGGACCTAAATTAGACAATTTTGTGGAAAAAATTACTTTTGGTTCAAGCCTTTTCCTCTATACCTAATCCTGGTTGCGCTTCTGGTCGCATTCACTTCTGCAGACAGATTTTTCAAGCGAATATTTGGCATACGAAACAAACACTGCCGGCCTTATACGTCTCTTTTTTCAAACATGAATACAAAATTTTTAAAAGAGCGCATAATTTGTAGCCGTAAAATATCAGTTTTTATGTGCGAAAGTTCACTCTATTATACGGTAGTGCCCCCTCACTTAGTTAGCTTTGGCGACGGCACTGGAAGACAGTATATTCGCCAACATTATCAAAGTTTCAGTTTCCGTATTTTGATTTCTTTCATTGCGATAATATCTTCTTGAAACAGAAACAGAGGAGAGCATCATAACGTCTTTCAAACAAAGTTTAATATTGCCTTTTAAACATAATGTTATAATACTTGTCTTACTTATTGCCAATAGCTGTAAGAATATAAGAATCATTCCAATGTGACACTGCGTATATCCACATGATTCTTGCAATGTTTTTCTTTTTTTTTATTTCGCTGTCCTAAAAATACACGTTGCTAGCAAAAATTTAGAGCAACCTTGTCCACAAACAAGCTATTAAAAAAAAAATTTTGCAAGTATGGAAGTTTTGCCCCAGCGCTACCTAATTATAACCAAGCAAAGATTTGCGCTTAACAGCGCAGATGTAATTAAAATAAGTTATTATTCCAAGCGCTTGGAAATCCGTCTCCAGGTACCAAATAATCACTTATTGTTTTAAAATTCTGAGTGAACGTTCAGAGAAATTCACATCAGCTGAAACGTAACCACCATGTGATTTGACTTTTTGTCTTAAGGTCGCTCCAAAGTCGAATTCCTGACTACGCTCATTCGTAGATTCTTGCGATGAAAAACCACTGAATACAATCATATAATTTGGTTCTTTACGATGTTTTTAAGATGATGATAACAATGCTGTTTTATCTTGACTTCTCTGGAAAAAAATTTTGCCAAATAATATTAAGATCAATAAGTTTTGAGCAAAAGTTACTTAGTCAAGTGGTGGAAGTAGGAGCGGAAGCGGTAAAAGGGGAAGCGGAAGCGGTAAAAGGGGAAGCGGAAGCGATTCAAAAAATTGCCGCTTCCACATCCCTTGTTGTAACCCAAAAATTTGCAAGCCAATAGGGTAACTAAAAGGTGCAACTGTGTAAATATCGATATTCAACGGCAGATATATAGAACTATGTATCAAAATTTATGTCAGCAAAATTTACTTGACTATATATATCAAAATTTATGTCAGCAAAATTTACTGGAATCGGAGTCGAAATTTAACCATTTTAAAGAGTCAGGAGTAGAGTCGTACGGAAATAAAGCCCGGTAGTCAGAGTATGAGTCGAACTGAAAAAATGGCTGAGAGTCAGAATCGGAGTTAGAGTCGAACTGATTTTGCTTCAACTCTGCAAATCTGCTTTTCACCAATGTTTGAACTACATAAAATAATACGCTTCAGTCTTCAAATCAAACCCTAACTGAAACTTGATTCGTGATTCCATCCTTATTAAACAGGTTACCTTGGCCAAGAGACAACGAAGGGATCTTGCAAGCTTCCGGTCAAGCTGCCAGTCCAGTACCCACCTGCCTGCCGCACACGACGGAGGCTTCATAACGTCCTTTTTATTGCGGAACGTCAAGTCGGGAAGCTGTGAATACTTAAATAATTTGTATAGCATTTGGTTTGACCCGGTCGTGGTGTTTCACTCATTCTTTTATTTATGGTTAGTGTGAAGAAAGGGTAATTGAGTGAAGTGTGACAGAGGTGGAGTCGAGGACACAAGGCTCGAGGCCAAGCACTCAAAAAAATTCCGAGGCCAAGGACACAGACGCAAGTGTTCTCAAAAAAAGAAAAAAAAAGGTCTTCAAAAATTTTTTTCGGCCGAAAAAAATCTTCAAAAATTTTTTTCAGGTGATCTCCATTTGAGGAAAACAAAAAAAGGTCTTCGCAAATTTTCCGCGAGGTTTCTGGCGTATTCTAACAAAATTTCAACGGTTCAAAAAATAGTGCTGTCTTCGAGCCGAGGACAGGGCAATTTTTGAGGACTTGAGGCTTCGAGGTCAAGGCCAAGGACTTGAGATTTGAGAACACTTCGAGGCCAAGGACTTCAAAATGTGTTCTTGAGGACTCCACCTCTGAAGTGTGATATCGAAAAATATTAAGCTGAGTATATTAGGTTTTAGGTTCGTCAAATTGTTAAATTGGTCGAAACTGAAAATGTTTGAATTGTCATATAATTATTACGAACGACGCATTTAGAATGCCAGATGTACTTTCAAATCACTTTTTCTTTTGCATAACTAGGGCAATCGCTTTGCATCTTTGCGCTTTGGATAATATTTGACCTTTCAATATGCTTGTGCATGTTACTTGACTCTTCCTCACATTTGTTTTTGCTTTTTTTTTCAGTATGTAAAATGCCTTTAATTGATTTGTGTGCATGTCTTTCTGTTCAAGTTGTAAGTGATAATATTTTGAGATTGTTGTGTCAAAAACACTGGTGGCAGATACAATGTCACTCAACAAACACATTCCTGAGTCTGGATTGGTCCTGTGCAATACAGAAATGTAAGAAACTATGCCGTATAGTGCAAAAAAGAGCTTAATATTTTTTGTCTTAATTTAATCAAGTTTAATTGAGGCTGTGTAGCGTAGTTTGGTGCAAGCCATCATTTGAAGGAAATCTTTTTTCTTATTTTTGAAACAGTAAAAATTTCAAGATGAATGAAAACCGATAACTTGGGCTGTGCAAGATTATGCTGACAAGAATTGGGTCTGACCTGTAGCAGCAGTTCATTGCACTTATTTGTGTAAGAACAATTGCACTCAATTCTTTCTATGTCACTTTTCTTGCAGTGTTGCTTTGTTGGTTATCTTGATGCTTTTTTCGTTTAATCCTTAATTTTGTTCTTGCGTTGAATTCAAAACCTTTATAGTTTGTATGTGATATCTGACGAACACAGTAATCGAGTTACTACGTACGTATACCGGTAGGTTGGTTGTTCGTAACTTACGTAATTAATTAAGCAACAGTATATTGCGAATTATTTCTATCAATTACAGAGTGCTTTTGGATCAAAAAGGAGTGGATGTTAGCTTCAGCAACTTCACTCATTCTTCTGAGATCATGAAAGGAGAAAAGCGGGGTGACGTTTATTTAACCAACTATCGGGTATGTAATGAAGATCAAGTCTGCGTGCTTCTTGTAGGTAATAATCTATGGGGTGCCATGTGTAAAGGCGCAAATCCATTTTATTTAACCTCCATTTTTTGTTGAATCAAATGGATTTATTTTCTTTGACAAATCCATTTGATTTAGCCATGAAACTTCATTAAATCAAATGAATTTGTTTACTATTGCAAATATCTTTGTTTTTGCCATACTTAAGGTTAAATCTTGCATTCTGTTGCAAATCAATTTATGATTTTATTTAAACAAAATGAATTTGTTGTTTCGCACAAATCCATTTGATTTAGGCACGAAACTTTAGTATATGAAACGGACTTGTTCACCGTAGCAAATCTATTTGATCTTGGCATATTTTAGGCTAAATAAAATGGATTTAATATCTGTTGCAAGTCAATTACAATTTTGGTTAAATAAAATGGATTTGTTTTTCTTTGCAACACAATTCAAGTTGGCCATTTTGTTTAGCTAAATCAAATGGATTTCTTTTTGCTCCAAATCCATTTCATTTAGCCTTGACTTTAGCTAAATGGATTTACATTGCTGCATTTTTGCGCAACCCAGTTTTCGTGAACCCTCAAGCGTATCTTTGTTAAAGGTAATCTTCTGCAACGATTTGCGCCGAAATCAGTCAATGCAGAAAGCTTGATTGCGAGAAGCGCGAAACAAGTGATGATATTACCCGCCCAGAGACTCAAAATCAAAAACAAAAGAAGGAGCACTAAATGTAGGCAGTAAACGGGTAAATAAGAGCAATCAGTGTAGTTAGTTTGGATTTCCTGCAGGCATAGGCTACCAGATCTGGGCCTACATGACAGAACGTGATAGCGAGCTCGTAAAGGCCATTTTCGCTCGCTAAAAAGCGCTAACGAGCAAAAAATTTCGTAGACAAAATGCTATTTTCTATAGGCGTAGCCAGGAGCCTGCCCCCCTCCCAATTGAAATGCAACCAATGGTAAAACTGTCACAAAAAAGGACATTGCTTCTTCAGTTTCTTTTAGCATCTTCGCGAACAACAGTAATTAACAATAATATTAATCCAAGGGGGCCAGGGCCCCCTCAATTTAATTTTTACCAACCAATTTAAATGGGCTACCGACAATAACATTTAAATGGGCCACCAACAATATTGATAGTATTGATCCAGGGGGCCCATTTGAATAGGCCCCCAACAACAATATTGGTCCACGGGGCCCGGGCCCCCTAATTTAATTCTTGCCAACCAATTTTAACGTATAACCCGAGTGAAATTAAGGTTTTTTATCCTAAAAGTTGCTAACTGAGGCCCTGATCTAACCTTTTTATGAACGTAATGCAATAACCGTTAACCAGGGACGGATTTAACATACGGCTCAGTGCCATTGGTTCCGCACTTAGATAAGACTTTTTTTTTGGTCTTCACCTGTATTTGGCAGGAAAATATTGCAAACATCCCGAAGTGCAGGGGCTCAACTCAATATAAATCCGGCCCGGGCAATAACATGGTATGTAGGCGTAACTATGTACAGTGCATTTTTCAATAACAATTCACCTCCACCTCGCCAGTTTTTATGCAACATTTTTGAAAAAAATTAGCTACAATAAGGGGAATGCTCATTGAACAAATTTTTGAATTGAGACGGCCTGGGCCCCCTGTCCGTATGTACTCCTATAACTGGTTGTTTTCATGACAAAACAATAAAAAAAAATATTCGACTGGATTGTTATTAACTGCTAAAATATTGCAGGAGGCGGTGCACTTTACTCCCCCCTACCCGGGCCAAATCACTCACAAAATTTAACCGCAAAATGCAAGATTTTGAACGTGTTTTGGACTTAAATTGCAAGCAAAAGAAGGACTGAACAACTTAATTTATTCAATTGGCTTTTAAATGTTAAAAATGTAGTACTTTCAAATGGCTCTGATTACGTGCCAAATGTGATCCAATGGTATTAAAATAGCTTTGTTTTCAAAAAAATACAAAAAATCGCACAGCGGCTGGGGGCTTTGCCCCCAGACCCCCGTCTGTGATACGTTTGAATTACAGTACACTTCTTTACTCAAACACGTATCCCACTTTAGATATTTTCATATTTTAATTATTGGTTAAGCACGTAAGCCCTTTCCTTGAACGAGTTCCTAGTTACGTGCCAACACCAGGCAACGGCTTCTGATCTTCCATTCTACAATATCTTTGCCCCCACGAAAAATTACGCTTTCAAAATTTCTGATGGCGTCATTGCATGTCATTTGTGGTTTGGGCCCCCTCCAATCAAAAATCCTGGCTGCGCTTATGCTATTTTCCAACTGTCTTGCCTAACAGGCGTTAAAAATTCTCGCTCGAATATCTAGCGAGATGCTGTGTTACTACGTAATAAATATCTCATTGTGACGTCAGATGCATTTCTACTTCAAAATAATACTGTGCGTTACTATTCTAAGCTATCAAATTCCTCGATTGATAATAATTAGTTCATAAACGACAGAATTATATTTTTGAATCAATGTTAGAAAAGAACAACCTTTTCCATGCTACATTTTTTTTAAATAACGTAAAGCGCCCTGCAGGTTTTTGGTTGGTAAACTAATATGTTAACAGCAAGGATGGCAGTACGGTTCGGTACATTGGTACGGTACGGTACGCCTCAATTTTTGCTAAGAGGTACGGTACGCCTTTTCTATGATGGTACGGTATGTTGGTTCGGTACGCCTTTTTTGTAATGGTACGGGTACGGTACGTTGGCACGCTGTTTGAATTAAAATTGCCAGACTTTTCGCACATTGCACCGGCATTTTGTATGCAGAGGCAAGAATCCGACGCTAAATGTGTGAATCGCTGATGTATAAGCTAGTGATTTCAAAATCAGTTAAAGTTGCAAGAAATTAAAAACAAGGATAACAGTACAGTACGGTACGGTACGTAAGTTTGGTACGGTACGCCTCAATTTTTGCTCAGAAGTACGGTACGCCTTTTTTGTAATGGTACAGGTACGGTTCGTTGGTACGGTACGCTTCAAAAATTGAACTAAAGTACGGCATGCTGGTACGGTTGAAGGTGCGAGGTACGTAGTACGCAAATTCTGTACGTACCGTACCGTACTGCCATCCTTGGTTAACAGTAATTTTAGGTTTCAAAAATTTTTCAAAAGTGAACAAGTCCAAGTACACTCTTCTTTTTTAAAACCGGTAAATCTTGAGTTGAGACTGGCTGTTTTTAATTTTTTGTCGATTTTCAGCCTTATTTGTTCTTGATCTTTTCAAAAACTTGGAGAGCATCGATGTCAATTTTAGCGGAAATGTTTGTTGCACTGTTTAATTCCTATTGCCCTGCCTGTTTGAGTGAAGGCTTTTTTCCTGTTTTTGAACCATCGTAAAATTGCAGAAGAGAAAAAGCAAGCTTTTTTGAAGTTGAGCAACTGCCAAAAAATTTTCTCAATTGCTTGCCCCGAGCAACAATGCTCCGTAATCTTGGAATAGTGCAATTTTGCTTGCAAACACGAGAAGATCACTAAAATTTTATCGTTTTGAATCAGCATAAACTTTGGTTTCTTTTATTGATTTGAACTTTTTTTGGGCTTGTTTTTGGTTTATATAGTATTGCTGCAGAGGCTGACATTGTTTTTAATTTGTTTTTAAATTTTGAGCAAAAATGAGGGTGTTCTTAGAAATTTGTTGTTATAAAAAATGTGCCTTGCTATTTTTGTCAACTGGCGCTACTCAATAGTTCTCAATCAGTCGAAACAGCAAATGGTTTTTGATGCAGTTCGCTTTCTTTTTAGCCGTCTACAGCAAACACGGCGACCGATTTTAATTAATTTTCAGCAAAAGTTCGCTTTAGTTAGAAGTTTTCAACATTTCGCCATTAAATTTCTGAACCAAAAAAGATTTCTCACGCGCTTAAACAATGCTTCAAAATCTTAGTCAAGTTGGCGGGGAAATTGTGACGTTTTTTTACACCAGTTATATCTCGCAATCGATTCAAGCAATTTAACGAGCGAATATGACGTAACCGAGCTCTCAGAGATTCAGATGCACGAGCAAAAATAACCTCTTGTCTTTAGCGAGTATTTCGTTCGGTAGCGCCTCTTAAAAAATTCTCGTTGTTAATACGAGCTAGGAAATTTCTGTCTTGTGGGCCATGATCTACAATATGATTGTTTTTGGCTTCAAATTGTATGTCATTCATAGGCCAAAAACATCACCAAAGCTGGTCTAACTTTGATACAATAGATTATGTCACTCGTACAATGCCACCGATGAGTTTAGTTTGAATTAGAATCGCTGTTCAAAGCATAATCCTTTTACCTTCTTCATCGAACATCGCATTTCTTGGTCAGCGAAAAATTTTTGCGAACTAATGTCTGTTGGGACGTTGAAAATTGGTACGGAGTCTAACGGAGTAAATAGTATTTTCGCAAATAAAGGAAATTGGGGAGAAATTTTTGGGGCACTTCTTTATTACCTCAAGTACTTCTCATTTCTTCAATAAAGTCGATTTCGAGCGGTATCTCTTTAAGAAAGTATTCGATTTGTCGTCTATGATCAGCGCAAATTCAATAAATGCGTTTTCATTTTTTTAAATAAAACGAAAGATATTTTGGAGTTCAAGCGATTCGGCAGAGAGTTCCTGATTTTTACGCCTTGGTATTTAAAACTACTTTGCAATTTGGTAGCTTTGAAATGGGGTAAATAAAAGTTTAGCTTGCTAGCTGGAAGTCTGGTAGTTCGAGAATGAACGGAAGATAGTAGCTTGAATAATGAATATTATAGCAAAACCTTGATAGTATATTTTGATGCGTGAGTCAAACATTAGCTTAGCAATTTCAATGTGATAAATTTCAGAAATTTTTTAAATGTTGGATTTTGCGAAGTAAGAAGTGGTGTGGTCAAAAACCTAAAATAGTTGGCTTCATTAAAAAATGCCTTACAACACACAAATGTGCTTATTTCTAAGAAACGTGCTTAGTTTTGATTACCGCGCTTAATGTGTCTGAGTTTGATTTATTTTTTATTAATTTGGCCACTTCGACTGTGGAGTGAAAGATTGATTTTAAATATTGCACAATACCGGTAGCCTGTTTCAATGAGTCCGCTAAGGGTAGCGTAGAAATTCACGTTAAAAATTACAAAAGTTGACGTAGTTCTGGGCCTATCGGATATTTGCAGCATTGGTACCAGGCATTTTAAATTTCTTAAGTGATTTTTTTGCTTTGGCTTAACTCAATAAATCTAGCTTGTACGAAAAATGCTTACTCTATCTTTCGTTTTAACTAAATGTCCAGTATTTTGAATTTTTTTTTATTGTTTGATTGCAGGAAGAGCGTGATACCACAGCGATACCAATCTCCAATATGTTTTTTTCAATAAAGAGTTTTTTAAGAAGTGATAACCTACTTCTACAGCGGTGCACAACCTAACCAAAAAGTTTGACGTCCTTCGTGGTCGACTTCTGGGAAATCATTACGATGAGAGCTAAAAGCTTGAAACAGCGCTGTCCAGCTCGGTGCACAACCTGTTACCGTACGGCCGCATGCAGCCGTTTATGGAAAATTTTGCGGCCGTGCTGGAGCACACCAAAACAAAATAGGAAAAATATGAATATCAAAATCAATAGACTCGATGTACAACGTTTGGAATGATGGTATCACAAATTGATTTAGAAAGAGTAGTGGCCCAGCTCTGGAGTAACCAGATGGCTATAAAGGAGCTTGAAACTTCTTCGCCTTAGCTTAGTAATTTGGAAAATTTAACCCGAATATGCAAAATTTAAAACAAGTTTTGGACTTAACCTGTCTGTAGGAAGGGGCAAAGGGACTAAGCAATTATTCTCTCAGGTGGCTTCCGAACCTTGGCAATTTAAATTTTTAAATAGCTCTAAAATCTTGCAAAATGACGTCCAAATGGTGATAAAATAGCTATATTTTCCGAAAAACCACAACAATCTACCCACGGATTTCCGTCTGTGATACGCTTTGTTTCTCCAGTTCACTCAAACAGTTCATCTCCAATGGAGCCATTTTCAACACAGGTTAATGAGACATACCTTTAAATTCAAAGCCTCCTGTTAAACAAAATCCTGTTTCGCGTCTGGTATTTGCAGATAATTTGTTTCTACTAAAACTAGCGTAGCCTCAAAAATATTCTACTCACTGGCGGCCGTACTTAATACAGTAGAACTAACGCAATCCGGCCGGCAAAAGTCAAAAGTTCGTACAATGTACGCCCTGTACTACGTCACCGAACAGCAGTGTGCTAATTGAAACTAGATGGGAGTTTGCCAGCAAACCCAGTGAACGACTGACGCATAGCTAATGCAGTGACGCTCAAGAGTACTTTTTGTTTACCGTAAAATCAGTAATTATGCAAAAATATCTGATTATGGAACCTCCAGAAAAATAGAGTCAAAACATTTGTCTGTTAAATCTCTGCTGATATCATAAAGCAGTGGCACCCTAAGTTAAGCCGTTCAAAAAATTGATTTTTGGGGGTCCATTTAAGGGGGTCCCCGGGAGGGGGTGGCACCCCCAAACTATGTCAAAATATTTGTCTCTTAAATATCTGCTGATATCAAAACAGACTGGCACCCTAAGTTGAGCCATTCAAAAAATTGATTTTTTGGGGGTCCATTTGGGGGGTCCCCGGGGGTTTGGCACCCCCAAACTATGTCAAAATATTTGTCTGTTAAACATCTGCTGATATCGAAACAAACTGGTCCCCTAACTTGAGCTGTTCAAAAAATTGATTTTTGGGGGGTGGCATCCCCAAACTATGTCAAAATATTTGTATGTTAAATATCTACTGATACAAAAAAAGTAGCACTCTAGCTTGAGCCGTTCAAAAAATTGGTTTTCGAGTCCCATTTTGGGAGAGTTCCCGGTGGAGTTGCCCAAAAAAATTTTGGGAGAAATAATTGCGCTTTCAGCTCAACAACTTTACACAAAAATTAGATTTCGATGTTTTGTGTATTCGGAGAAGAGCGGACAAAAATTAGGAAGAAAAAAAAGAAAAAAAACTCATCGCGGCCAAAAGTGGGTTGGTTGGGATGAAAGAGTTTCTTAAGACATACAACTACATGAAATAATTTTTGCCGTACTTAAGCCGTTTTTGACTGAGACCGCTTTTTACGCCAAACTTGCGGGACGGTTTTCGGGTTCTAAAACCAAGGTCGCGTAACCTATTGCCTCGAAATTTGGTACAAACATATAACTCGTTAATCTCAATAACTGCTGTTGGAATTTCATGTAGCTAGACCAAACCGTTCTCGAGTTATAAGCAAAAATCTGAAATATCGCATTCGTTAGTTAGAAAATGGCCGAGTAAAAACAAAGGAACACGCGACGCGAGCGTCGATCGTTCCAATAACCGACGCTGTCGTCGCGTATCCCTTCATGTTTACTCCGCCATTTTCAGACTAACAAGTGCGAAGTTTCAGACTTTTGCTTGTTACTGGAGAACGGTTAAGGCTACCCGCAAGAAATTGTGACAGCAGTTTGGGATTAATAAGTTGTATGCTGACAAGTTTGACGTCCTTCGTGGTCGACTCCTGGGAAATCATAACGACTTGCACTGGCAGTTAGGTGGCCAGATCAACCACCAACCCTGCAGCTACAAAGCAGCTCGAGTCATAAGATGCACAGAGCTGGACAGCGCTGTTTCGAGCTTTTAGCTCTCATCGGCAGCCCTCAGCTTCTCTAGCAAAGTTATTCCCCAGCTGGACAAGACTCTAGGCCGAACTGGACAAAACTTACGGGCTTGCACAGCGGCAGAGGCTTTGTAGGGAATAAACGATTTTTCACTTGTGGTACTTAAAAAAAAAACAAGTGAAAAAATCGTTGAACCCTTGTAGTAAGGACAGCCATAGGCTATCCCTACAACAAGGGTTCCCCTTGTGTGACCACGGAAATCATAACCGACAAGTTTGACGTCCTTCGTGGTCGACTCCTGGGAAATCACTATGGCTGTGGCCTATGGCTGTCCTTACTACAAGGGTTCAGCGATTTTTTCACTTGTTTTTTTTTTAAGTACCACAAGTGAAAAATCGTTTATTCCCTAGAAAGCCTCTGCCGCTGTGCAAGCCCATAAGTTTTGTCCAGTTCGGCCAAGAGTCTTGTCCAGCTGGGGAATAACTTTGTTAGAGAAGCTGAAGTTGTATGCTGGTACCAAATTTTGAGGCAATGAGTTTGGTGACTTCGGTTTTACAACCCGAAAACTGTCCCGAAAGTTTAACGTAAAAACCGGTCATATTTAAAAATGGCTTCAATGCGGCACAAAATATTCTTACATGATTATATGTCTGAAGAAACCTTTTCATCCCTACCAACCCGCTTTTGCCGCGATGAAGCTTTTTTTTCTTTGTTTTCTTCCTAAATCTTGTACGCTCTTTTTCTCCTAAACCCAAAACTTCAAAATCTAATTTTTGTGTAAAGTTGTTGAGTTGCAAACACAATTTTTGTATCCCGAAATATTTGGGGACCACTCCCTCAGAAATCCCTCCAAAATTCAATTTTTTGAACAAATCAAGCTAGGGCGTTAGTTTTTGTTTGATATCAATAGATATTTAAAAGACAAATATTTCGACATAGTTTGGGGGTGGGTACCAACCCCCACAACCCACCAAAAATTAATTTTTTGAACGGCGTAAGATAGGATGCTAGTTATTTTTGATATCAATAGATATTTAAAAGACAGATATTTTGACATAGTTTGGGGTACCCAACCCTCAACAAACCCCCTAAAATTAATTTTTTGATTCTCATAAGCTAGGATGCTAGTTTTTTTTCATCAGTGGGTGTTCAAGCGAAAAATATTTTGACATAGCTTGGGGGTACCCCCAGATCCCCCAAAGTCAATTTTTTAAACAGCTAAAACTAGGAAACTATTTGTTTTTAATAGGAATAAATATTTAAGAAAAAATATTTCAACCTAGCTTAGGGATGCCACTCCTTCGGGAAACCCATAAATTGGACTACCCCTAAATCAATTTTAAACGACTTATTAGAGAGCTAATTGTGTTTATATCAGTAGGTGTTTAAAAAATAAATGTTTTTCGCATGGGAGGTGGCATCCCCCCAAATCTTTATTTTTAATTTAAGCTAAAGCAGTTTTTTAGTAGATGTTTGAAAGACAAAGAATTAGAAATATAATTAGCCTTCTGTTTGAGATTGAAGCAGGCCCGGCGCCAGGATAGCGTGACTGGGGGGAGCAGAAATAAATTTGGGGGGGGCACGACAAGTTTATTTATGTGAATTCAAGAGGGGCACGGGGAGACGAGAAATTTATCTCAGTCTGGATTAAATGAACAAGGTGAAGACCAAAGATTCAAAGGGTTTTTCCGGCCGAAAACAAGTGATCTTCAAAAAAAAAAAAAAGGTCTTCATTCCAAAAATGTCATAAAATCCGGTGTCAGTCCACAAAAACTACGAAAATACCGGTGGCAAACACCAATTTGGGCCTCGATTTGCACTGCAGTAGCCCCGAGCCTGTTAATTTCTTCGGGGCACAGACCTCGCTTGGGGGGGCACGGCCCCGGTATGCCCCCCCGTGGCGCCGCGTCTGGATTGAAGTTAAGAATTGTTGTTATTAAGATTCAAAAAAAAAATCTGGGTCCAACACAGTGCAGAGTGTCTTATGTGGATAAATATGTTGTAGGCAATAGCTTTGTGCGCATTTGAATTTACGCTTTAAGTTAAGACATACGCATTAACAGATGGGGGAGCTTTAACAGATAAATTGTTGTTAATCACTTAAGATGTTGGTTTAGCTCTACAATTTGATATCGAACGATATTTACTAAGCGGTATAGATTTTTGCATTTGTTTAACCAACAATATTGCTGACTGAAAAATATGTAACTGCAGTATGTGTATTTGATGTATCCATGAATATTGAATAATGGATATATTATACCCGAGCATAAACTTTTGAGCAGAACAGAGCTTGACACTAAAAAGAGACAAACGGCGATTTAGTGAAAAAAGTCGCCTATGTGTAAAAAAAAGGTACTAAGCCAAATACACTTTTGCGAAAAAAAGCAAACAAATCCACTGTTTGAAGACGAAAGCCACAACAGAATTACATTTAAACGTCGAGATTGTTATTCTACTGTTTAAACGTATTCAGGAATTTTAAATTTTTCTTTGCATTCGAAGCAACCACAAACTGTTCAAGACTCACCCTACACTGGACGCAATATCGTGTAAGCGTATGCCGCATACTTTGTTCAAGTCGCCACTGCTGGCGTACCAAAATTTTGGTTGCGATAAACCAAGGATTCGCTCGACGTACATAATTTAACACCTAGTAAAGACCGGGTAAAAACAGTGTTCAACAGGATAGTGCGGAGTTATTTAAAAAGTTGAAGGTTTTGTAGTAACTTAAAACGCACTTTGACTGGTGGTAAAGTAATTTTGATTAGCTTGCTTAGCTACTGCAATGGGCTACTAAAGTACAGTAGTGTAGACTTATGCATTTTGACATTACTCGCAACGATAGTTTCTTTACGGCAAACTAAGCATTTTGCTTTTTATTGAGCATTTATGTAAAAATAAAATATGCTTTAATCAGCGACACAACCAAGAGGACTGAAGCTCCTTTTTTAAGTCACCTAAAAGATTTAAGCCAAATATGATTTCTTTAAGCTTGTAAGCAGCATACGTATTTTAGACTTGACCAGTAACTGTGCGGAGGCTGATTGGACTGAGCAAGATAAATTCATTCTAACTCTTCCAAATCTTAGCAATTTAGATTTTTCGAATTGCTCTAAAAACGTGCAAAATGTCATCTAAACGGCGTTAAATGGCTATTTTTTTCCAAAAAATTGCAAGAATTTCCAGCGGCTGGGGGCTTAGCCCGTAGGCCCCCGTAGTGGTAACTTGTTCTCTCGTACGCAATTTTCACAACCGACTACTTTCAAAATCGTAATCGGAGAATTTTTGAATAAGCAGTGATGTAACGAAATGGAACTCTTTGCGCAAAATTCTGCTTGACTATAATAGCGTGCGTTTTCATTAATGGTTAAAATAAATTAACTGCAATTGGGTACTGACTGCTTTTTGAAAAGTTGAACCCCCTTTTAAAATTTATGGCGGCCACACTTCGGAAACTTCCCGAAGTTGCACCCCAACAATTGAGTATTAAGTGGCTGACGCTGGTGTGCGATGTTGATTTTTGTTTTAAGTTACCATGTGGCCGATGAAATATATATCTTGACATTGTTTCAAACCCTCCTGGGTGGCCAAGGTGAATATATTTTTAATGGCTCTCGTAGCGGGAAAGCGAAAAGTTTTTTTTTGAAAATCTCACTATTTAGCATGGGTCGGTCATTTAATTGGTTTGTTGCTCAACAAGCTTTCCTAGTTTTTTGATGTAGATAGTAACCCTGAATATAACCAAGCAAATTGTCTGCAGTTGAGTTGTGGGGTCTTTCCCAGGACTGCAAACTCGAACGCAAAAAATCTTGATCGTTTCGCCCAACTCGAACTTGATTTCGAAAAAATTTTTTTCTGAACTCGAGTAAAACTGTTTGAGCTCATTAAAAACAAATTTTAAGGTTAAAAAATTGTCGGAAAGACTTTTTTTTTTATTAAGCCTTGTAAATTAAGATTGCGCGTTTTCCAACAGCTGCATGTCGTTCATTTGTTTGTGCAGTGTCGACTGAAAAAGCAGCATGTAGATAAAAAAGAGATTGAGTCGAAAACAAGTAGACTTAGTACTTTTGTCTGCGTGAACTTGAATTCAAAAAACTTGATATTTTTACCGACCTTGAACTCGAAACAATTAAATTAGAAAACTCAAACTTACTGAAATCGGCTGAACTTAAACTCGAATAAAAATCAATCGAGTCCGCAGCCATGGTATTTCCCATAATTATCATTCCATCATTTTTCATCTAGTATGAATGTGTGGTCTCCTTTTTCTTGGGTTTTTGGCCTTAGGCCGGGATCACACGATCTGGTTTTTTGCACAATTTTCTGGCATCAATTGTGTGAAACGTCGTGCAAGTCCATGACTCACTATTGCGGGAACCTGTCGTCAATTACATGGAAAAGCTTACGTGAAAACGAAAACCAGACACTAGAAAGTCTTGCTGACTTCTTGCGGGGAAATAGAACCGAGCTCTATTTGTCCAGCAAGTATTCAAAGAGCCGCCGTTTTCAACAAAGAAAACTGAGTTTTTAGTGGCATTTTTGAAAATATTGAGCTGCAGAATACAAAAAAATGCTGCCGATGTCAACGTAGAAAAAGAATGCTTCACGATTATCAAGCGGAAATATTACAAGAAATTTTATATCATTTGTTTTAATCAACAATGATATAGTTTAACATTGTGCCTGCTGTTTTCTTATAGTCCTTCAAAGGCGTAAATGTGTTGCCCGCTGTTTTGTTTACTTTCGCGTATTGATTACCCAGTTCTTCCTACTTCAAATTTGTGCTAGGCCTTTTTCAAATCATTCTGAAAAGTTATCAATTAGAACTGCAGTATAGTTAATTAACATGCCATCATGTTCAGCTCATGGAATTTAACTTTTAATTAGCGAAATCGAAGAAAGACAGCGCTTGTGGTTTTAATCAAAATATTGAAAATTTCCGTCTGACCGCAAAAAAGTTTCTGCCTCAGTATTGTTAAGTAACGTTGGTATTCGCTAGTGCCAAATTTATGCAATTAGTGATACGTTTTAGATGATTTAATATTTTTTTACTTAAAATTTTACATGTCCACTGGCCAAACAGCTTGTATTTTTAAGCAGTTAAGATAAATTTCAGTAGATAGTTTTCGGCTATTTCTCGGTGATTTTGTAACAAACCAAACAAAAACGCTCATATTCTTTTTAAAAATGATAAACTTTCAATATGCCCTGACATCGAATTATAGAGCCTTCTGCAACCGCAAAAACGGGAAAAAACATACCTGGTTAAATATTACTTGATCAATCATGCGATATTATGCAAATTTTATTGGTGATAGGTGACATAGCATGAAAAAAGCTACGTTATACGCTAAAAAGTTCCACACAAGCAAAGTTACTTTGACATTTTCCATTTATCTATTTCATTTCATTGCAGGTCGTAAAAAATTTTCATAGTCTGCGCATGCAATTTGCGGCCGAACTCGTATAGCTATTTATTACTAAAGCTGCAGCTTTTCGTTTTGGTGAACGTGCTCGTATCATTTTGGCAAACGAAGAATAACAATGAATCCACAAGGTGCATAAAACTTCAACCGCCGCAACAAATTTCTTAACTACTGCGTAAATGCTTTTACAGCAAAAAAATACATGTGAAACCTTCAGCAATTTGTTTGCGAAAAAAAACAGATGCTTCCGTCTGGCAAGAAGTTCTTCAAGAAAATAGCGTCTAGATGTGATAGCTCCAAAATTCTTGATGCAAACAAATTGTATAGAAAACTTGATCGTGTGATCTCGGCTTTATTCGCACAACAATCCTTCTCGCTTATAGTTCCATTTTTTCACAAATTACGAATTGCAGCATATTTAATCCTCATTGTCTTTACTGGTTCCATATCCAAGTCTTTTTTGATGTCTTCTCTGTCTTCCATAAACTCTTTATTAGTCGGCTGGAAACTGACAGTTTTATCATTTTTTCTTCGCGGTTTATTTGTTCTAGAATAAGTCGATTCATTCAATCATTGTGGCTTTTTTCTTCACAGTTCACTCGTTCTACAAATGTGCACAATCAAATCAGTCGAATACGCGTGACGCAAAAAAACTTCGCAACAAGTGCAAACTTTTTTCTTCAATGCTCTCCTTTTTTTCTCCGCGCGTCTATTTCTAGTCTACTAAATAAAGAGTCTACGGTCTAACCATCTCAAACTCCAGCGCGTTTTCAAAATATCATTGTTTCTGCATCTTTAATGCTTACTCAAATTGTTTAAATAGGCTGTTCACTTCATTTATTTTGTTCTGGCTATGCTTATTCTCCACTGTTTCTATCAGTTCAAACATATCTTTTTAACACCTCTTTCATTCTCTTTCAGCTAGGTCTAAAAACTTATTTGAATTCTGAGTCGAGCATACGGGCTACACCCTATACACTTTTTTTTAAGAACACGAGGCTTATTTTTGCTCAAAATTTAAGGACGAATTAAGAATACTGCTAGCGTCAGCTTGAAAAAAAATAATTAAGAACACTGCATTTGTGAGTAATTAGCATTGTTGGCCCTTTTTAAATTGCCGTTGTTGATTTGCCTAACTGCATCTCTAAGTAATCATCATTCATATCAAAATAAGACAACTTGTGATAAAAAGAAAACTAGTTTGTGTCATTTGATTTTTCTCTAAAATTTAGAACAAATGAGGCTGAAAATTTGTAAAACTTAAGAGCAGTCAGCTTTAACCCAATATTTACCGATTCTTATTTTTAAAAAAAGGTGTGTTTTTTTTATAGACTTGATTGTCGTTTAGTTATCTCGGTTTCGTATGCAAATGCATTTATTAAACAACGTCGTTGCTACGAAAATCTTGATGTCAATCATGGGTTATATTTGTGATGTTTAGTCAGACTACTGTATTTGTCACTCTATTGCCTTCTCAAATGTGGCTGATTTTTCAGGCATTATGGGCCGGTCTATACACTGGGTGTAAAATCGTGAGCGTACGAGAGCATTCTAAGGCTGCGTTTACCCATAGCGGTTTCCGCGATCAGAAACGAAACTTTAGCCATGTTTTAACGAGTTTTGGCACAATAAAATCAGGCTTGGCGCTTTTATTTTTTGAGCGGTTTTCACTCTTTGGCTCACATGACAGAACCTACCTGTTTGCGAGCTCGTTAAGGCCATTCTCGCTCGCTAAAAGGCGCTAACGAACAAAAAAACTTCGTAGACAAACTGCTATTTCCGAACCGTCTCTCCCAACATGCATTAAAACTGCTCGATTGAATTTCTTTGCGTGATGTTCGTAAGCTGCGTTAGTACAAAATAAATATCTCATTGTGATGTCAGATACATTTCTACTTCGAAATAATGCGTTCAAGAGTTATTGTACGTACGGCATTGTAATGGAAAAAGATACTACGGACCATGTGCTATTATTCTAAGCTTGCAAATTCCTCGACTGATATGATTAGTTAATGAACGA
This sequence comes from Trididemnum nubilum, assembly GCA_963965965.1. Taxonomy (NCBI): domain Eukaryota; kingdom Metazoa; phylum Chordata; class Ascidiacea; order Aplousobranchia; family Didemnidae; genus Trididemnum; species Trididemnum nubilum. The sequence goes on from OZ014490.1 coordinate 35,766,375, forward strand.
CAGAATTCAATTATATTTTTGGATCAATGTCAGAAATGAACAACTTTTTCCATACTAAATTTTTAAATGACGTAAGCGCCCTTGAGCTTACTGGTGGGTAAACTTATATGTCAACAGCAACTTTAAGTTTCAAAAATTTTCAAACGTGAACAAGTCGAAGTACACTCATTTTTGTTAGAACCGGTAAATCTTGAGTTGAGACTGGCTGTTTTTAATTTTTTGTCGATTCTCAGTCTCATTTCAATTTTAGCGGCCATGTTTGCAACACTGTTTAATTCTTGTTGCTCTGTCTGCTTAAGTGAAGGCTTTTTTCCTGCTTTCGCAGCATCGCAAAATTGCAAAAGAGAAAAAGCAAGCTTTTTTCAAGTTGAGCAATTACTCGGGAATAACTTTGTTAGACAAGCTGAGGGCTGCCGATGAGAGCTAAAAGCTCGAAACAGCGCTGTCCAGCTCTGTGCATCTTATGACTCGAGCTGCTTTGCAGCTGCAGGGTTGGTGGTTGATCTGGCCACCTAACTGCCAGTAGAAGTCGTTATGATTTCTCAGGAGTCGACCACGAAGGACGTCAAACTTTTCGGTTTGAACAATTACTGCCAAAAAATTTTCTCAATTGCTTGGGCAGACTAACAGCGCTCTTGCAATTTTGCTTGCAAACACAAGAAAATCACTAAAATTCTATCGTTTTGAATCAGCACAAAATTCAGTTTCTTTCATTGACTTGAATTTTTTTCCGTTTGTTTTTGTTTATTTTGCTGCCGAGAATTGTTTTTAATTTGTTGCAAGGATATTGCCTCTTGCGCGAGAGCGCTTTTGATTTGTTTTTTAAATTGCCGCGGCCGCTTTCTTCAAGACCATTTCTTGACTAGTGCGAATTGCTACTGATTGATTTCCTCTGCTACTTGTTTGAGAAGTTATTGCATCAATAAATGCAGGGAAAATTGTGTAAAAGTCCGTGTGAAGTGAACCAAACACTTTCTCGTGGACCTCTATGGGAGTAGCTTCCAAGAAGTGAAAAGAGTTCCTGAAGAGATGCATAACTATAGTACAATCGCAAGACGAAAACGATCCTTTTTTTTGTTCACGTTAAATGATTGCGGATGTGACAGATGTGGTGAACGGTAAAGGGAGGTAATCACTCTGAGAGTGGCAATGTTTTGGCAAACTCACTTGCAGTTTCCTGTTTTAGCGACAAAATCAAGTGGCTTGTTTTCTAGTTCTTGTTAAGTTACTGCTACATCATAGTAAAAATATGCAAAATAATTTCGTTACATTGCTGTGTTTTCAGCTAATCTTCATCAACAGCGACAAAAAATCTGCGTTTCATGATCTGAACATGCCGTTTCACTTGATTAAAGATTTTCGGGTTCAGCAACCAATGCTCGGAGCAAATCGATTGCAAGGAAGAATTGTAGCAGAAGAAGATGGTAAGTAATACGCAGGTTTGGTTATAACTTTGTCTTTCTCCAACTGCATGGCATTAAATTTAATTTAATGCCAGTTTGTTGATTTACGTACAGTATCTATCTATGCCCATAATATACACAAAAATTTTAAAGCATATCGAAGATAACAACACGCGGTGGCAGGCTACTGTTACGTCATTAATTTCTCTTAGCTTTTGCGTGTTCTCGTGATTTTTGGGTAAACTTCAAGCTTGTCGGTGTGTTTTTGTAATAAGTTGAGGTTATTTCCGCGTGCTTCAAATATTTTCCCGCAACATATTTGCATAAAATTAAATCACTTAGCCTGATATAATAATCAGTTTGAAACTGCGAGAGTATTAAATTAGCGAATTTAATTGGTTCTCGGTAGGCTATGTCCTCAGGATGAAATACTTTTTTGATGACCTTATTTTTGAAAGTTAACCAGAAGTTTTGTCAACTCTATTTTGAATATCTAATTCAAAAAATTCAGTTTTTAACTTGCCGACTATAAAAAATTTTTTCTAAACACTTTAGCTGCTGCAATTAAGAGGCAGGGCTGGGCCTACAGTACGATAGGAGAATTCAGCAGGGGTTTCGTAAGCTACAGAGATTGAGAACATATTTATTTTATTATTTCACTAAATTTATTCGACATAGGGCATGGGACTTTGCTCTAGCTCCAAAACCCTTTTTCTTTTTTTAATGCCTAAGACTTGAGATTAGAAATATATCCGGTACGATACTTCAGTTCAGTGCCGTCGCCAGAGTAACCGAAGTGATGGGGCACTAGCCGAAAGTGGGGGGAGCACTAAAGTAGACTGAACTTTTGCGCGTAAAAACTGATATTTTACGGCTACAATTTATGCGCTATTTTAACAATTTTGTATTTATGTCTGAAAAAAGAGACATCTAAAGCAGGAAAGTATTTGTTAGCTCATTTCGTATCTGAAAATATAATCGCTTAAAAAATCTGTCTGCACCAGTGAATGCGATCAGAAGCGCAATCAGGATTTTGCTAAAAGGGAGGGGGCTTGAACCAAAAGTAAAATTTTTTTGCACAAAAATTGTCTTATTTAAGCCCCGTGCTGAACAAACTGATGCAACTCAAGCGTATCACAGGGAGGCCTGGGGGGGAAGGGGCAGAGTTTTCAGCCGCTGGGCGATTTTTGTGATTTTGCGGCAAAAATGGCAATTTTTATGCCATTTCGTAATGTTTTTGAAATCATATGAATACGGTAACTACTAACTACAGTAAATCGTTAAAATTCAGAAGTCATCGATAGAATTAAATTGCCTTGCCTCTTCTGCCCCCCTTATACTTCAGGACAAGTCCAAAACATGTTTAAAAGCTTGTATTTCGGGGTTACATCTTTTAAATAACTTGGCTAAAGAGGGTTAAAACTCCTTAGCGTTTAACCCCTGGTTGCGCCTTTGATCGCGACCGAAAAAAATCTTGAATGTGTTCTAAAAAAATAAAAACAGCTGGTCTTTCAAAAAAATGTTTACACTTATTGAACAAAGTGCCGCTACCGGTGACGACTCTGTAGGTTTACATCGCTCTTCCGCGACACATCCGTAAAGGTGCGTTAATAAGACTGCTTATTGCGTCACATTGATGCACAGCAGTTGGTTGCCAGCAATTTCGCAAAGAATAGTTTCGGTAGAGAGGTTATTTTCAGTAACCATATTGCAGCACAACTCAAAAACACCACTCCATTGATCATGTTCGGCTATTTATTAGTTTGGGCTAGGCTAACTTCATACTTAATAGAACGTTTTCGGCGTTTTACAGAGGCCCTCATCAAGACACAAAAATAAGGTAAAATTCATTTGGAAGTGATATTAGTTATTAATTTTACCGTATTTTAGTTTCCTGATGAGGGCGCTCTGTAAAACGCCGAAAACGTTTGATTAAGTATGAAGTTACCCTAGCTCAAAATAATAAATAGCCGAACATGATCAACGGAGAGGTGTTTCTGCATTGTGTTGCAATTTCGCAAAGAATCGAAAAAACTTCAAACGAAAATTGTTTTTGAACGTTATTTCTATTTCCGTTATTGTCTCTCGTTAAGTGATGTCCCAAAAATGTATTTTGAGTAAACCGAAATGGGGGGACACAAACAGTCGTTAGGGGAGGGGGGGCACGGCTCCCTGCCCCCCGTAGCGACGGCACTGCCTCAATTCATTTTAAAAAGAGAAGTTACAGTATTTTAAAACACTTTTTAATAATATCAAAAAAATTCCGTGAAAAGATATTGTTGTGCCAAACAGTATGGTTTGCGTTTGGGAAGCTATACTAAAAAAGTGGGGACGCATAATCAGTGAACGTTTGCACCGGAGCCCTAACTGATGGAATTAAAGCATTAAAATTGACAGTTTCTACGTTTATAATTTAACTATTCACGAATTTCAGCTTTCACGGGTTATGGCTTTGTTTTATTACCACGATACCGCTGCGCTACATATAATCTTTAATCAACATTATCAGCTGCTAACGTGTAAACTTCAAAATGGCATTCATTATTATTGTGGAATAGGCTAAGCCTATCTGTTATAGATTACAAAGTCAGAAAATATCAGTAGATTGATTATTATTATTTTTAAAATTGATATTTTCGAATTATCAAAAACTTAACATAATGCAATATCTTAAGCTCTAACTTTGCGTTTAAAATTATGGAAAATTTGAGGAGCATAATTTAGAAAAATCGTGTCCTTGGTCCTTGGCCTCGATCATTCCTGTCCTTGGCTTCGAAAGGGCCCGTCATAAAAGTCGGTCCTTGGCCACTGATTTTTTTTTTTTTTTGAGTCCTTGGCCTTCCAACGTTGTGTCCTCGACTCCATCTCTGTTTACTATTTACTTTTCAAGAGTTTAGATCAGGTTAGGTTCGGGATAGTTTACGCGTTCTTGTAACCATAGTAATTATGCTCTTCGAACATTATCGCCGCGTCCACACCAGCGAAACTTAATGGTTCATTCAAAAATTATTTCAAAAATGGCAGGATTGCTACAAACAGCGGAAAAAAAGAAAAGCAATTATTTTTCGATGTTAGAAGTCGAATGATTCTGAAATCAGCCCTAAAATTTTTTTTTAAATAACTTACAATTTTGTTTTGTGTGGCAATAAATGAGTTAGAATTAGACCTCAATGCCCATTTAACATTAAACTTATTGCCTAGAGATGATGTGGGCCCGGAAGCTCTAGCCTGGTAACTGCTATCCTGGAAGCCCATCCCCAAAATAATTGGCCCAACCAGCCCAAATCCCATTTTATTAATTAACGTTTAATCACGTCCAACCCATGATTGAAAGATTCCTCATTGTGGCAACCCCAAAATTTGTCATATTTTATCTTTCTTGTATATCTCTATCTGTCCTTGTATATCTCTATCTATCAGATATCTATACTCATGAAGTCACAATATTCATGCATAAATTTTGCGATAAGAAACTTCCAATTACTTTTTCGCAGTGCTTTTGTAAAACGGACACTGTATACAAATTAAGAACGAGGCAAAATTTAGCTTGTAAGTTTGCTATTCCGCGACACAACACATCTTGACTGCAACGTTCTATAAAATATAGCGGAATTAAGATCTGGGATCAATTTCGTCTGAAACTAGAAATAGTTCCTTGAAAGTTTTCAAGAAAAAGGTACAAACAATGTTTACTTGCGCTTTATTAAAGATTACTTTCACACTATAAGATTTCCAAATTCCCTCAGTTGCAGTAGCGTAGCCAGGATTTCGCAAAGGGGGTGGGGCTTTTTTGAAAGCTTGAAACATCAGTACACGAACTTGACCCAAATTTTCATCAGTCGTGTAGTAGATTGAGGTGGGTTTTGTGTCAAAATTAGGTGATCTCCAAAAAAAAAACGGTATTCACCGAATATCAGAGTGATTTTCTGTCGAAATTCTGGTGATCTCCAAAAAAAGAGGTCTCCACCGAATTTCAGAGTGATTTTCCGTCGAAATTCTATTGATCTCGCAAAAAAATAAATAAATAAAGGTCTTCACCGAATTTTAGAGTGATTTTCTGTCGAAATTCAGGTGATCTCCAACAACAAAAAAAGGTCTTCACCGAATTTCAGAGGGTTTTTTTTGTCCAAATTCTGGTGATCTCCTAAGCAAAAACAAAAAAAAAGGTCTTCATGCAGACTGAGCACCACTTCTTCTGGTCCACATCATCTCAGCTTCTTCACCTAGTCTCACCCCAATTACCTTTGAGGGGGGGCTATTTTCGTTTTTAGACCAAAAATCAGCCTCAATGGGGGGTATTTAGCTAAAAACACGGTATTTAGCATACTTTTCAGGCCAATGGAGGGAGGCTCGAGCCCCCTAGCTACGCTACTGCTCAGTTGGTGTACTTTTTTTCTGGTAATATCGTTCTTACGTTTATGTCAAAATAGCCTGCTTTAGAATTTGCAACATGTTTTATGCCTATAATAGTACTCTGATATTATATTTTTGCCACTTTTTTTTACAAGTTTACTGCTTTGCCTTAGAGTGCTCTGATATATGTATTTATTGTATTGTTGAAATCTTCGCTTTTAGGGTGACTGCTTGACTTGAAGATCCTAAACCGATCACTTTGCAGCATCCTTGTTGTCTTCTTGAATATTTTACTTGGTGTGTTTTATTGATTCTTGATGGAAGCAACCGAAACAAAATAAATTGTTCGTTCGTTCCTGAAAATTTCGTTTGACTAATTTAAAGGGTGGTAAAGCATCCAGCCAATTCCAGCTGCTTACAATAGCTAAAATTAAAAATTAATTTTTGAAATTTTTGTTCTCATATTAGGGCTGCGGTTGCAAAGATATTCAACAAATACAAAAAGATATTCCCCGTAAAAAGCTTTTGGAAAGCAAGAATCTGTTTTCTCAGCCTAAACGTCGGTGAAAAAAGAAAGACTTAATAATATTTACCCTTTCAGTAAAACACTTGACCTATGTAATTTTGGTAAAACTCTCCCTTTTCTTGGAAATTCAAAAGGAGAACAAACTCAGGGTTTGTAAAAACTTATTAGGGGAATATTTTTTGTATTTGTTGAATATATCTTTGTATTTGCAGCCCCAAAATGAGAAGGAAAAATTTCAAAAATTATATTTCAATTTTAACTAATAATTATTGTAAACTACCGGAATTGGCTGGATGCTTCACCCCCTTTAAGAGATTAAAAATTTTGAATTTTGGAATACCCGTTTGAGAGTTAACTCCTTAACCTAAATATACCAGGCTATTTTTACACCCTATTTGTACCGGAAGGGGGGGCAAATTTGTTCCTCTATCTAAAAACCGATTGCTAAGTGATAGAATCGAGATTTTTTGCTTGCTGATGCTATTTTTTGTTAAATTTTTTAAAATAAATTTTTTGAGGTTGTGACGTCACGAAAACAATGATGACGTCGTCAAAACCAGAAAATCCTTATAACAGCATGCAAATTCGCCTAAATGTTGCAAAATATTAGTTTTAGTTTGGACTGTTGTTATTTCGAAGACATCTCTGATAAAGTTACCGCAAATGATGACATCATCGTTAATATATTGTGTTGATTATTCTTTGTAATTTTTTGTGACTGAAATATAGTATATTTCACAAAATTGTAGAATACTGCAGTATAATTTTCATTTTATCATTCAACAGCTAATGAAAATGAATATTTTTTTCTGCAAACGCAGTTTATTTTGAGAAACAGCAGAAAAATCAATATTTTTGAATTATGACGTCATCAATGACGTAAAGATGATGCAATGCATTTATCAGTAAATAAACATTTTATTCCAGCAGAAGATTAGCATTGACAATGAATACCAGTACAATGAATAGAATATGCGCACCGATAAGCATGATTAGTACTCAAAACTGAATAAAACTCCTTAGGTGCGTCTAACAAAGGCAAAAATGACGTCACTTCCGGTTGTCCGGCTGACCCCAAACTTTCTGAAAATGTGTGTTATTAAATTTGATTCAAAGTCAGGGTGCATCAAAGCAAAACTTTGCTTTCGTTTAGGAGCTATATTAAAATAACTGAGAGGGGGGGCAAATTTGCCCCCCGGTACAAATAGGGTTAATGTGTTTCCCTTATTGTTATTAATTACGTGTCAGTCCTCGTACCCTCTGAAAAATTTCTCTTTGGGGCTGTGTTAATAGGATATACTTAAATACTGCGAACAAAAATGAAATGGCTGTTTTCAAAAAATCAGTTTTTCTCTGATAAAAACCCCACAACTGCAATTTGCTGTTTTATAAGAGTGGCCATCTGTTTTTAAAAGTTACACTAATGTTCAGTACTTAAAGGCGGTGAATCATCCAGCCAATTCCAGTGGTTTACAATAGCTAAAATTGAACTATAATTTTTGATATTTTTTGTTTTAATTTTGGGACTGCGGTTGCAAAGATATTCAACAAATACAAAAAGATGTTCTCCCGAAAAGTTTTTGGAAACTCTGAGTATTGTTCTTCCCGCCAAAACCACAGTAGGCCTAATGGTTTAGAGAACTGTGGTAAGCCTAAAAGCGTAGAGATAGTTTATTTCTAAATAGTTTAGGCCTAATTAGGCCTAACTATCTCGAAACTATTAGGCCTAATAGTTTAGAGATAGTTAGGCCTAACAGTTTAATAAGATTACAGTAGGCCTAATAGTTTAGAGAACTGTTGGTTTTGGCGGGAAGATCAAAACTCAGAGTTTCCAAAAACTTTTTTCGGGAGAACATCTTTTTGTATTTGTTGAATGTCTTTGCAAATGCAGCCCCAAAATCAAAACAAAAAATATCAAAAATTAAAGTTCAATTTTAGCTATTGTAAACCACCGGAATTGGCTGGATGATTCACCGCCTTTAACTAAAATCGAAAATGCTCTACACCATCTAGCAAATATCAGAACATGGTAAGAATGGAAAATGATTTTTCCATGTTTCATACTGGCAATTTTTCTACATTCTATACTAAAATTTTCTTCCATATTCCAATCCATACTTCCATACCAAAGAACTTTTAGACTCGAAGCAACGTAACGTATAATTTGCACCTTCGCAATCTTGAGCATATGGTCGCGAGTGGTTGCTAGAGAAGGTAAGCATTTAAGCAACCACTCGTGAAGGTGCGCGTAACATTACAAAAATGCAACAACCGATATCTGGTATGCTAAGGGCTTATTGATTGCACGTTCGCTCTCGCATCAGCTATAAAATTTGGCATAATTGTAATTGTAATTACATTTTATTCACCAAGTTGCCTTGGCCAGGAGACAGCGAAGTGACCTTTCGGTCTTCGAGTCAAGCTGCCACCTGCCCATCTGTCTACCCCACATAATCTAACTGCTAAAGAATTAGAAGCTTAAACACAAAAATGAAAAAAAAAGCTCAAACAGGGATGATATAGTAAATTCGAATTTTCGGGACGACGGAAGAAAAAAATTCACGACTCGGCAAATTGTCGATCTCGAAATCAAAAAACAAATCAGACTCGTCAAAGCCGTCAGCTTTAGCATCAATGCTGCAAATTGCATAGTGCTTATTGCGATGCCATATGTACTCTGCTTGCACATAATACACACAATCGAAGTACGCTACCGCGATTTATTAAGAAATAAAAAAATAGATGTAGAACACTTCCGTGAAAATATTAGTAATCACTATTCGACATACCGTACGTATATATTTTTGTGTAAATACAATGCACAAAATCTATGTTAGTATGAAATTGGTATGAAACTAAAAAATTTGTCTTCACCTTGATTCCATACCATGCCCAGACTGCATGTAATAAAGTTACACAAATTTATGTTGGTTTGCTTAAAAGTTATCTGTTTTTGGTAGGATTTTAAAATATTGATCAACTTAAAACTAACTTATGGTTTTTGAAAAAAAAAGCATTTTGAAACTCGAATCTAACAAAGTGTATTGTTTATGTGTAGGTGGTTGGGAAGGTTCTGCTTCGTTTGAATTCGTATTTAAAAAAGGAGGAGCTATCGATATTGGGAAAAAATTAATGGAATTAGCAACCCAACGTAATCAATTTTATCAACATTGCTAAATCGAATGCTTACTTCAAGCCTCAGCATTTATCATTTGTGCGTGTGAAGACCCTTCTGTCTAACCAAAACTGCTTTTCAATCACCGACGCTGTACCAACAGAACTAGCACCAATGATCATTCGCAGCAGAATAAAGTGGGGCGACCAGTGGTATCCATCAGCGGTGGCAGCTTCTGTGGTACGGGAGTGGATGTGCTCATTCTTCAAGTGGGGTAGAAACTGACATTTTTCGCTACCGGGTTTTCCACTCCAGTTACGGTTCGTGGGGCAGCATTTGCGTTGAACCGTGCTCTCTTCATCACAACGAAAAGGCCTAGCAAATTCATTCAAGTCTGCTTCCAACCAATACCGACTTACTGAGTTAGGTCGATCCATTCTGACTTTTACGACTCTTCAACTATTTTCTAACTCGAGTTTTCCATCAATTAAATTACCACTGACTCTCAACTCCAAATAAATGTTAGTTATCTAACGTATTTCAGCTAAACGTAACTATTTTTCACTTTTGACGATTTTTCATTCATGTACAATTTACCTTCATCAACTTGATCAAAAATTTCAACCTCTCCAGTCTCCATTTATCCTACAGCAAAAATTTCGGCTTTCCAATTTGCCTGTAATGACCATTGCATACATAATTTCCATACTTTTTTCAGCACCACGTCCAATGTCTTATCCTGTTATTGACATCGCAATGTGTGGTCCATGCTACGGAACATCAGGTTTGGCGACTGCTTTCGGTGGTGCGAATCCCCCAGTAATGAACTTCCAGCGGGCGTACTCAACTTCCTCAGCAAATTATCCACGCATGAATCCAACGCAACCTCCTCCGTATGACGGTAAGTTCAATGCAACAAGTTTGGCGACGATGCGGTATTTTTAAATAAATTTCCGGTTCAGCAAGTTGACTGTTTCAAAATTTTGTGGTGAATTTTTACTTTGCAATTAATTGAAGCTATCAAGCAGGATTGGAGCAGTTAGCTGTTGTTGTTGTAGCGCATATTTATCCTGTCACCGGACAGCGTTAGACGCTAACTTATTGGACGATCCGCACACTTTCCATTGCATTGCAACTGCTTGTATTACAGGATAATAGCAACTAAAACTTGCATTCATAGAAAAAACTTAATCAAACTAATTAGTCATGGTGTTCCTACATTTTTGGGAATAGAACTTCGTATCTTTGTGACATATTATTTGTATGTTTATCGAACCAGTTTACCAGAAAACTTTCGAGAGAACGTAATCGAGAGTCGATGATGGAAAGAGCCCTATTTCTTTTTTTCATAATACCGAACTTGAAAGGCAGAAAGAATATATTTTGGAAATTGGCCGGATTGAAGAGCATAGTTTAGCAAAATATTTATTGCAATTTTAGCTTCGCAAACACCACAAGGAACCCCTCAGGCTGATGCCGACCCGCCTCCAGCGTATCAACAAAATCAAACAGGTCGTTGAGCGAACTATTTGGACCTTTATTTGCGCACTATTCGTGTTACGTGTTTGGTGACTTCAGCCAGGGCTGCGAACTCCCATAAGCATGACAAAGTTTTATCTATTTCTGGGTTGGTTTTTGTATTCATCATCACATGTTGGATCCGGTCTTGTCGACGGAGTTGGCCGGATTTCGTATAGTCATTGTCTTTACTACGCCTCGCCATTTTGTTCGATCACATGCATCCTCTTTCACCAGTCCATTTTTCTTCATCTCATTCTTAACTTGCTTTTTCCACGTTTGTTTCGGTCTTTCTCTTCCTCTACTACCACTCACTTCACATTTCAAAGCCTTCACTATCACATTTTCATTTTCTTTCCTCAAAACATGACCGTACCACCGTATACTACTTGCTTTATCCATTCTATCTAAAGACTCCTTTATGCCCAACATGCCCATCAACTCCTCGCTGTTTTTTCGATCTAATAGCTTCACACGACACATCGCTCGAATCATCGCCTTTTCTGCTCTTAAAATTGCCATCTCTTTTCTTTCAAGCACCATGCTTCGCTTCTATACAACATAGTTGATCTTACACAGCTTTTGTAAACCTTTCTTTTCATCTTTATGGAAAACCTTCTGCCTTTGAGTATTTCGCTGCATTTCCTGAATTTCATCTGCCCAATTCTTGTTCTAGCTGTTACCGTTGTTTCGCACCCACCATTTGCATTCAATCTGTCACCTAGATAAGAGAACTTGCCTACAGTTTCCACACTATCACACAGTATTTCATCTGGTTTCAAACCACGAGGTTCTTGGGGTTAAGAACCACGCTTCTACATTTCTTACAAACAAAATTTCTTTTCAAATAAACTGTATATACTATTCAAATAAATTCTAAGCATTCTTAACTGAAATTTGGCAATTAACAAAAACAGTGAGTTCGATCAAAAAAGGACCAAAAAACGTCCTATAATTTGCCGCACTAATTTGCTGACAACTTTCTGCATAAGCGCATTTCCTCGGTATTCCTAAAAGTAGGCAAGCTTTTTGCCAAAAAAATTGATTTAGTTTCCTTGAATTGAAACCCCGATACAATTCTTTTTCAAAAACTAACTCTATCCCAACCCTAAAAATGTCAACGAAAAACATCAAATGCCAATTTCTCATCCACCATCTTTATTTGATTGGCGTCGAGTTTGGGAACTTTTTTTTGAAGATGTCCTGTGATTGAGTTCGCAGCTCTACATCTAATTCTTTTCCATGTTACATGCCTACGTAATGTACTGTATGTCAAAGCCATATCGGTAAATTAAACCGCTGTGATCGTCTATTTTGTTGTTTCAAGGCCTAAATGATAGCTAGTACATGCGGCATGACTAGTAGCGCCAATCTGATATACTGGAAGCAAGACCGTATTAAGGGAGGGATGAGGACATTGGGAGCTATTGCCCCCGGTCCCTTCGTTCGAAGGGTCCACCGATTTTAGGACCCGCACAAACAAAGGCATAATAACGTTATAGATCAAAAAAAATGTCTTCTAACTCTTCGGCTTCAAGTCATTAATAGAGCCGTAAACCAATAGTTCTTAACCTTCTTGATATTTTTACCCTTAAAATATTTATAAACTTATATACCGTATATCAACTACCTTTTTTTTTTAAAGCAGCAACTATAGCAGTGGTTCCCAACCTTTATTAGTCATGGACCCCTTTCAAATAATTCTCAAGCTTAGGGACCCAAACATTTTTATGACCGCCCTTAAACAAATAATTTGGTAAGCTACGCTTACTTTTACAAATGCTAGCGATCACTTAAATTACAAATTGCTCAATCACAACATTTTACATTCAACAACAATCAGAAAAGTAGCTTCAAATTAGGGATGTGGAAGCAGTCAAATTTTTAATGCTTTCGCTTCCAGCTCCTCTTGAAATTTTATGCTTCCGAGTTCGCTCCCGCTTCCTCACCTTTGGAATTTTTTGCTTCCGGATAGAATTAGTCGCTTCCGCTTCCACAAAAATTTAACCGCTTCCGTTTCCACACCCCTGTTCAATTTGAAACAGCTAATTGGGACTTTGCGTGAGCGCGTATTTCCTTTGTTTTTGTTCGCGAATTTGGCAGCTGAGGATTGATTTGCTCATAACTAGCAACGGTAAAACCTAGAAAGTTAAAATTTGGACTCAACATGAAAATTAATGAATGCTTTATGTGTGCCAGTTTTGGGGATCCTAGATAACATGATCGTGAATTGACTCACAAAAGAACTTAAAAAATGCGATTTTTGGCTTGAAAGGTTATTAATTCGCCTGTAACTCAAAAACCACTTGGCCTGCGAAGCTAAAATTTGAAAACAATTTGGTGCTTATATAAATGGTTTATGCAAACCGAGTTTGAAAGCGCCCGGTCTCTTGACCACATTGTTACCGGTCGAACATGGGCAGAAAGTGGACGATTTTGAACCGATACATCTGAGTAAATACCGATTTTGATGGAAAATGATTTGTGCTTTTTGAGGACACTATCAACCGCCTTTTTTTTGGAATGTTCGTTTACCCAAAGCTAAATACTATTTTTCTTACTTTTTTTTTTTTTTCTTATCTACTTTTTTTTTCTTTTTCTTCTCCAGCTATCTACTTTTAAACCGCTAAACGCACTATATTTAAAGTTTGAGCAATTAAAAATATCAGGAAGGACTAGTGCGGGAATGAAATCGGGAGTTCTAGGTTGGGGGGATCCTCCTCAATCGGGCTCACCAAAGCTTTGAACTTTTAAATCGTTAAAGCTATATACGTCAAAATTTCGGGATAGGTAAACGTTAGAAATAAATTAAACCTAACAAAAATTTGGGATGCCACAATGGGGGTTTCCCACAAACAGGCCCTCCAAAATTCAAACTTTTTAAGCTTGGCCAACGAAATTTTTAAGGTAAGTAAACAGAAAGAAAAGATAAAATTTGAACAAATTTAAGGGTACTAAATGGGGTCCCCCCAAACGAGGCCGTCAAAATGCAAAACTTTTGAATCATTCACGTTAGGGAAATGTTCAAAATAGATAAATATAACTGGATGATAAAATATTGCAAAATTTGGGAAAACCAAGTGAGGGTGTTCCTCTCAAAAGGGGCCACCAAAATTCAAACTTTTTAACCACTCACGCTAGACGCATAAAATTTTTAGGATTGGCAAGTTCGAAGAAAAGTTAAAATTTGACAAAATTAGGAGGTACCAAAATGAAGAGATCCTTCTCAAACAAGAACATTAAAATTCAACTTTAACCGTTTACACTAAACTGATGACATTTTCAGAATAGGTAAATATGAAGAAAAGATAAAATTTGGGGGTACCACAATTAGGGTTCCCCTCAAACGAGGATACCAAATTTCAAACTTTTTAATTGTTTAAGCTTGACACATCAAATTTTCAAAATAAGCAACTAACAAGAAAAGATAAAATTTGAGGCACCAAAATCGGGGGTCCCTCAGTTGGGTCCTTCAAAATTCAAACTTTTCAACCAATCATGCTAGACACATGAAATTTTCAGAATAGGTAAACATAAAAGAAAATCAGAATAGTTAAATAAAATATGACTAGATGCTACAATTGGAAAGTCCTTTTCCAACGGGTTCTTCAAAATTTTTATCCACTCAAGCTAGACAAATAAAATTTTCAAGATAGGTAAAAATTTAATGTTAAAAAAATATTGAGGATCTCATACTAGAGGGGTCCTCCAACTAGGTTGACACCTCCCCCATTAGCAACAAAATCTAAACGAATTAAATCTATTGGATAGTTTAATATAAATCAAATATAGATAACAAAATTTGGTGGGCCACATTGAGGAGACCATGCCAAATGGGTCCCTTAAAATCTTAAATACGAAGTACTCCAGCTTTATGCATCAAATTTTAAGAATACGGGAAGGCTAATATCGGAAAAAGATAAAACATGCCAAACTTTGTGATGTAATGTTGGACAATAATTAGCCCCCTAACGATCGTGTTAATTAAAGGGCGTTTAGAAAACTGGAATAGTTTACCAAATTATTCTTATCGTCCTGTGACAAACTGTGAGTGAAGCATTAACTAGGTAAAATAAATTTTGATTTTCCTCCTTTTCTTGCAATTTGTCAAATTATACCACTTGAGAATACAGTCTATGTGGCAAAAATATAAACGATTTAATAAAAAACTTAAATAAATGCCACTTTTAAATTTGCGTAATTTTAGCGCTTTTTATTTTAGTTTATGCTGTTGAGGAGAGAGCTTTAATTTCGAAACAACCGTTATACAAATCATAGGCGTAGCCAGGATTTTTAATTGGGGGGGCTCAAACCACAAATCACATGCAATGACGTCATCAGAAATTTTCAAAAAAGGAACTTTTTGTGGGGCAAAGATATCGTAGAATGGAAGATCTAAAGCCGTAGCCTGATGGTACTAAACCAGGATATTGGTAAAGGGAAAGGGCAAAAACTAATAGTTAAAAAGTGTAAATTTCTAACTTAGGAGACGTGTTGAGTAAGCTAGTGTACTCAAACGTTTCACAGACGAGGGTTTGAGGGCGGAGCCCCCAGCCTCCAGTGGCTATGGGGTTCTGGGGGCAAAGCCCCCAGCCGCTGGGCGATTTTTGTAAGTTTTTGGAAAAAAAGCTATTTAAATCCCGTTGGATCACATTTCGCACGAGTTCACAGCCATTTGAAAGAACTAGATTTTTAACATTTGAAAGTCAATCGAAAAAATTTAATTGTTCAATCCTCCTTTTGCAATTAAATCCCAAAACAGGTTTAGAATCTTGCATTATGGTGTAAAATGTTAATTGTAAGTGATTTGGTCCATGAAGGGGGAAATAAGGCACATTGCCTCCTGCAATACCTACTTTAGCAGTAAATAATAATCCACTCAAAGATTTTTGTTTAGTCATGAGGTTTACCCGTTATGGGAGTACACGTACGGCCAAAGGGCCCTGCCTCTTCAATTAAAATCCAATAATTTTTTCAATGAGCATTTTCACTAGCTATTTTTTTAAAGTATTTTGTGCGTAAAAAGTGGCGAGGTGGAGGTGAATCGTTATTGAAAAATGGCACAATAGATGGTAACTAAACATGTTATTCCCGGGGCGGATTTACATTGCACGGGGCCCCTGGCACTTAGGGGATTTTTGCAACATCTTCCTGCCAAATATAAACGAAGACCAAAAAAAAGTCGTACTAAATGAGGGCAGGGTCCTGGCACTGAACCATATGGCAAATACGGCGCTGGTCATTGCATTACGCCCATAAAACGTTTACTGCAGAAGAGGGCCTGAGGTAGCAACTTTTAGAGCGAAAATCTTTGATTTCACCGTGGTTATACGTTTAAATTGGTTGAAAAAATTGAATTAAGGGGGTGCGCCGGGCCTTCTGGTCGTCAATATTATTTATTGTTAATAACTGTTGTACGCAAAGATGCAAAAAGAAACTGAAAATCAAGAAACAAGGCTTTTTTGACAAATTTTTGTCATTGATGGCATTTTGATTGAGGGGGCCTGGGTCTCCTCGGCCACCCCCTGGCTACGCCAATGCTTTTGAGACAAGATCGCTCCCCTAAGTTCTTTCATAAAAAAAACATTTAAATCAAAACTAAAATAACTTTTTTTCCAAAACGCGGAGGACTTGGGTCAAGCCACTGAACAGTTTTTTGGAACGTCCAAGAATAGCATAACATTATTATGACAAGGACACGTCGTCGTCATTATTATTGCTTACTTTTGTACGCGTAAATCCTAAATTTAAGAAACTGCAATTCCGGACAAGGACAACATACTGGCTATGCTCTCATTATATTTATCATTGGTAGTATTTCAATTGGGGGGTTTGCATTACCGCCTGTGTTATAGCATTAAGTGCATAATAACGTTAAACGAGGGCCTGGGTTGCAACTTTTAGAACAACACTCTTAGATTTTTTACAGGTTTTGCATATAAATGGTTAAAAAGTTGAATTACGAGGCCCCTGGCCCGAGAGCCTTGGTCGTCAGTCAGGGGCCCTGGGCTCCCTGGTTGCCAGTTAGAGGCCCCGGGGCCCCCTGGTTGTCGGTTTGGAACCCCGGGTCCCCTGGTTGTTAATTAGGGGCTCTGGGGCTCCCTGGTTGTGAGTTAAGAGCCCCGGGCCCCCCTGGTCAGTTAGGTGCTCCGGGGCCCCCTGGTCGTCAGTTAAGGGCTCCGGGGCCCCCTGGTTTTTAATTAGGGGCCTCGGGGCCCCCTAGTCGTCAGTTAGGAGACCCCGGGACCCCTCGTTGTGGGTTAGGCGCCCCGGGGCTCCCTGGTTGTTTGTTAGGGGCCCTGGTAATCAGTTAATGGCCCCGAGGCCCCTTGTTCGTCAGTTAGCGACCCCCTGGTTGTCGATTAGGGGCCCCCTGGTTGTTGATTAGGGGCCCCTTGGTCGTTAGTTAAGGGCCTGGGGCCCCCTGGTTTACAGTTAGGGGTCTCCGGGCCACCTGGTTGTCAGTTAGGGGCCCCAGGGCCCCCCAGTTGTTAGTAGGGGCCCCCTGGTTGTTAGTTAGTAGCCCTGGGACTCCTTTGTTGTCATTAATATTATTGTTAATTACTGTTATGTGCGTACTTACTGAAAAAAAAACTGCAACTAAACATCGCTAGGCTATGTTGTCATAATTTTTTATCGTTAGTGGTATTTTGATTGGGGGGGGGGAGGCCCCTGGCTACGCCTATGATACCAATACTATAATATGTTGGATTGCAATGCGAAAGAGCGTTTTTAGAATCATACATGGCTGTAAGTTTGGTTGATGTAACGAAATTTGCTTGTGAGTTGCTGGAATTTTAAAGACGGCTTTATATTGTTTCAAATGGAGTGGAAAACTGTTAAGAACTCGTAAAAAGTGCTGAGATTTGACGCTATGTTGTAAACTGTTATGTGAGCTTTTTGAATGACGTTACTCGATTATTTTCTATAACTTCGAGATATTTAAATTTTGAACTCGAATAACCACAAAGCGATTTAAGTTAGTGAAACAAAATTTGAAAGGAGCGTATTCGATCTGACTATAAACATTTCATACAAATTCATTCAAAGCAATCAGATCACTATTTTAAAGCTAAAATTAGTTCAATAAGGGTTGGATAATGCCGCAAAGTCCCCAAATATTGCTTGCGATGTCACGTTCTAGTTGTATTTAGTGTAAAAAAAAACAAAACGGTCAACTATACTCTGTCTTACTTCACAAGCTATTTTATTTGACTTGTGTTGTCGATTCTATATTATTATTATTGTTACATTTCACCCTAACGGTTGAAACCAGTTTGAAAATCCGGAAGCGTCTGATTTTGGAAAAATTGCTTCTGGCTCCTTTTCAACACTTTCGCTTCCAACCTCTTTCATCAAAGTGCTTCCGCTTCCACAAAAACTTACCCGCTTCCGCATCCCTGCTTCAAATGAATACAGGTGCAATTTAGTGAGAAGCCTGTTGTCTTTTTTGAACCAAAACAATGAACTAAGGTTGGGTCTTTGATAAAGCTTTACGTATATCATGTTGAACGTGCAAACGATTTCTGTCTTTCGTTTTTACAGTAACAAGAGCCGAATACGCAGCTTCGGGGCGGTTAGAAATAACAAATGGAATCAAAGCGCTAATTGCCTACTTTTCCTAAGATTGGTAGGAATGTTGTTGAGAGCACCAAAATTTTTCCAGAAAGGTGGCATTAAATTCAATCTGTAAAAGTTTGCTTGCTCTCAAATCAATAAGGTCATCTTTTCCACGAACCCCTTGGGGGTCCGTGGAACCACTGAACTACAGGATAAGAACTCGCAATCCAAAACGAATGCTCAGAACAATAAGTTCACTTTTTATTACAAATACCATTGTGTGAGGCTTTTTTGCCCAAGCAATACGATATGTTGCCTCCAATACTGCTTCCTTTTGTTTCTCCTACATTTCCCCCCAGCCCCAGGACGTAACCAGAAATCTGTAATGGGGGGATGTTTGGGGGGTTTGAAAATTTAGTTTTTTTTTTGCAAAAATAACTTAACTTTGGCCAATTTTGATAAAAAAATAATGCTTTTAAAGCGTGGTATAGAAATTAGCAGTGCAAAAACACCACTAGCATATACTAGTTGCATAAATGAGCTATGTGGAGGTGGCTAATGGTAGAATTAACTTATCGTATTTAAATAGTTGGGAAATCATAAAATTTTATAGTTCAATAAAACTTGCAAGGAGTAATCTATTTCATGTATATTTCATAACGAAAGATAATTGGGGGAGGGGGGCAAATAGAATGCGATTTGAGAGAAGTGATAGATAAGTAATATTGAATACCACCCCCCACCAACCCTGTCATTTCTGAGCTTGATTTTTTTTATGAAACTTATGTTAAGCATTTTTCAGCAACCGATCAAACTTGATTGCTTATTTTTGGCCATTTTTAAGTTTTTATTACTGACTTAGCCCTCCTCCCTATAAATAAATGTTCCTAAAAGTGCTTCAAATCATTTTTGAATCCATACTAGGGCAAAAGCAGTTTCGGAAGTGCTAAGTACGACGTATTTTCCTTATTCTGCATTTTGGTCGACAGCCGATGGTGTGGGGCTATACCCCGCTTCATCAAATGCACAAGATTTTTGCCCGAAGTAATCAACTGACTGTTTTTCGTACTAATCCGCCATGGCAAGACTCAATATGCTGCTTCAATTTGCTTGGTTTCATACTATCCCGAGTTAGAACTTTAAACAAATCACTGTAGCTTTCAGCAGAATTTTCAATAAGACTTGTGAAACCAAAGTTCAGAAAAATTTCTTTGTAACTTCATTTCTTTGGGAGCATCTTAATAACTTTTGGCGCTGAATTAGTTCTATACTACTGCAGCCAAGAAACAAATGCTCACCTCACGACTAATATTAACCAGACTAGACTATCAATTGCTTACGAAACAAAAGAATTCATAAGAGACCCTAGTCGTCCTAGGACTGACCATAGAAAGTGAAGCACGATGAAACTTTTGGAGTTAGTAGCCCCACACGATTAACACTTGCCATTAAACTTGTTATCCTTTTTTTAATTTACATTACCCCTTTTAAAATGCAAAATTATCCCTTTGGGGGCATTTACAACAGGCAAAAAACCACAGCCTTAAACGAAGCGCACGTACAAAATAAAATACAAATATCCTCCAAAATATAGCATAATATGAAGCGAAGCCATTCGTAATAATTGCAAGCAGTTTCATCATCCTACAGAACTTATTGGTACTGCAGTGGAGTATGTTCTTAAATGACCAAACTTGATCGACACAAAATTTTAAATAGGTGTTGCGCATTGCGCAATTCCATTTTGTTGTATCAGCTTCCATTAACATCGCGTTTCGAATTTTGTCGATAGAACCGGGGTACACTATAGTTCATTGCAGTCTGCTACACTTTTTTAAAAAGCAGTTTTTGAAAACTTGCATTTAAAATTAAAACTACCCGGAAACTCTGCAAAAATACGATTGCACAGACGCGCGTCAGCAGCAAATATTGTCGAGAAATAATGCGCAATTTACAATTTGAATATAGGTAAAACTATTTCATCCCAAGAATCATCCCATGAAACGCGTCGAAATCCGGCGACATTTTTTCGCAGATTTTCCAATAAAGTGCATTCTTCTGAGAACCCATCGAATGCGCGCACAAGTTGATTGGTGAGGTTAGCTGCATCTTCAAACACAACTCCATTGAAATCATGTTGAACGAGCTCGTCTAAGCTGCAAATAAATATTCAATACTAAAAGTTATCAATGCAATTAATATTAAATAACTAAGCCAGCCAGTTGGTCGAGTTATCTCTGCGGCAAAGAGTTCGAAGGTAGTGCTGGTATTTATAACTTACGATTCGCGCGACCCGGTTACCAAAATTAAGAAAATTGCAATTGAAAAATTGAGTAAATTTTCTGGAAGTTAGATCCAAACACCAGATTCGGAAACGAGCAAACCAGTTTCAATTTAAGCTCAGAAAGGTCAATGTCAGATAAATACGACGTAGAGCGTACGTAACGAGTGAAGGTCCGATTTCCACGTCATTGCGTTTGAAAAGTACAAATCTTTACGAGATATTGCAAGCTTGCAGAATGACGAGCTGTTAGCAACTCTAGTCATTATTATAATATTTATTCACCACGTTGCCATTGACCTGCAGACAGCGGAGGAACCTTTCAGACAAGCTGCCACCGGTCTACCACAGACGATGGAGGCTTCACACTGTTCCTTTTCATGCTGAACGCCAAGTACGAAGCAAACAAGAAGTTTTTGGTTTGCCCCGACCAGGAATCAACACGAATCTACTCTTTCAATATACCGTGTCAAATTTGACTAGTTCAGGAATAAACCCACGACTTTTCGTACGGACCGTGACTTTTATGCGTGGACGTTTAGGTGCCTGGACTTTTATACGGCAGAAGTGAAAAAAAAATTTCCAAAATTTTTTATTTCAAAAAACAGTAGTTTTTTTAAACAAACGCTTTTCCATTTTTTTTTTCAAAAAATTTTTTTTCTTTTAATCAACTTTCTTTCAATTTCAAAATCATATTTTTACTTCTAAAAACAGTTCTTTTTTCAAAAAACTTTTTCAAACAAACAAACAAGTTTTACTTTGATTAAAACGTTAATATTTTACGAAGCGTTTCATCTGACACTTGTCAAGAAAAATTGTCAGAATCGAGAGCGCAGGAAAAGGAGCGCCTACAGAAAAAAGCTAAGCAATGATTGGCAGAAAAAAGGATCAATGAGAGCGTCATTTGTGTACAACCTTTAAGCTGTACACGAATTCTCTTTGTCGCAGAGAGCGGGGTTAAAAGTTTTGACGAAGGTGACTGCCGAGCCCATTCTTCTCTATCTATTGTTGACTTCTGAGCTCTGGTTCAGACCTTGAGTGTGGGAAAATTGTTGAGTCTCCTCAGAGTTCCTTCGTGACCTCAGCCCTCTAAGAATGAGGTAAAAAACAAGTCGAAGAGCAACCCTAGACGACAGCACTGTGTGCAGTATTAAGAGAGCTCGGATTTATTTCGTTTTATTTATTAATTGGCCTCGGATTTATTTCGAGTCCTTGGCCTCGAACGTTGGGTCCTTAACTCCACCACTGCTAATTAGATATTCGATGAATGTGGATTTTTCAAATTAAAACTTACATTGCAAAAGTAGTGATTTTTAACTAGTTTAGTACATGTTGCAAACGTGTTCCATAAAATTTATCAAACAAACTTTGTAATGGCAAATGTGACGCAGCAATGTGCTTTGAAGTTGTTTTTGCAACGATTACTTCCTAGTAAACTTGCGAAAAAATAAACTTTATGCCCACTTGCCCGGACCCTATTTCTTTGAAGCTGCTGTTATGGCAGTTTAAATCGAGGTGCTAATGCGAAAAAAGTAAAAAACTTGTCTTCTACATCAGCAATCTTTAAAATGAGTTAATAAAAATTCAATTATTTAACTAACAGGCCGCTAATAGCAAGGGTACTAAGCAGAGGTGCTATTCAGCCAGTTCGCTAGAACCGGTTCCTAAATTTAGCTAGCCGACCGAGAAAACTGCTTGCTTAATATTTTGTGACAATCAAATGGCTGTATGAAAATTTTTAAATGAAAATGACTTTGTTATTGTTGTTTAATTAACACAGAATGCGTCGCGGCTTTTTTTGCCATGTGTACACTGTGTAGTGGCGTAACCACGAAAAGAGCTAACGGGGCTCGGAAAATTTAACCCAAATGCGTGTGCCTTTAAACGTCTTTCGACCTTGACCACGAAGTAAGTGAAGGAGGTAAAGAAGCTAAGTTACATAACTATGTCAAATGGCTTCAAATTTTCAGCAATAAACTCTTTTAAAAGGTTCATCAAACGTGCGACATGTCATCCACATGGTGTTAAAATAGCTTTTTTTTTTCTGAAAAATTACAAAAACCGCCCAGCAGCTGGGGGCTTCGCCCCCAGACCCCTGTTCAAGAGACGCTGCAGACAACTTTCAGCTTCGGAGTAAAGACCCTTTCCTTAGCTAACTCCTGGTTACGCGTCTGCACGTGATGTACCGTAGGTTGTACTCTAATGTTTCTATTCAGGAGTTTTGTTTCCTGCAGTGTTCTTACATTTTAGAATCACAAAATTGTACCAAATACTCCCAAGATAACCAATTTTTTTTATGAGAACAGCTTTATGACTAGGTAGCCTGATCCAGCATCCCGCTTTACAAAAACGACCGTTTTTTCAACCACTCTAAGAGAACCGGTTTCTGATCCATTTGAATAGCACCGCTCATACTAAGACTAAGCTTTGAACTTAAATTTGTAAAATTATGTATAAGAATGATTTACTCTAGATTACCATTACCGACGTAATGGCCATATGGCCTGACAATGCTTTCTCCTCTTACATACGTAGAGTAGAAAACTTCCAGAGATTATCAAACAAGTGCAATTATTCTGATATTCAAGAAAGGAGACCGCAAGCAATGCACGAACTACAAAAGGATATCACTCCTCAGTTTGCCAGGGAAAGTATATGCCAAATGCGGAGAAATAGTGGAATAAAAACTGTAATAGTAACAACTAAGAACAAAATAGTAACAACAAGTCTAATTATCCTTAAAATTTATTCTTTACATTGGCGTACATCCATTGTACAATCAATTCATAATTATTAATTTATTTTATCATCATTGGAAACTTTCGAACTACATCCCAATGCATCATCGTAAGGTCACGTTCGATTTATTATTTGTTGCTTTAAGATGCAATAAATGATACATCACATAACAATTAGTAAACATAGCAAAACAAAAAATAACTTTTTTCATGACCAGAGACTGGAAGGAACCTGTTACGATCATCTAGTCAAACTGTTCCCGACCAGTGGTGCCGATCTTTGTTGAGCATTGGGGGAGGGTAATTTACAATTTTACCCCAATTTTGCCCTGTTTTCAACATTGGGGGGGATGAACCTCGACCACGATTTTGTTCAGGTGCAGAAATTTAGTGAAGACCAAAAGAAAAATGCGAACAGAACACTTTTTCTCCCCGAATTCAAGTGAAGACCAAAAAAAAAAAAAAAAAAAAAGGTCTTCTTCAAAAATAGAACACTTTTCCACCGAATTCAGGTGAAGACCAAAAAAAAGGTCTTTAGCAAGAACAGAACACTTTTTTCCCCAAATTTACGCTCAGCTGTACACCCATTCAATTTATTGGGGGGGATGCAGATGTGGACCATTTTTAAACTATTGGGGGGGATACAGCCAAATTATTGGGGGGATATACCTCCCCCAGGTTTCGGCACCCCTGTTCCCGACTATGCATCGTCTTGCTCATGAGAGCTTCAGGTCTATTTAAAGTTATTGCTTTAAGAGAGATGCGACAATTCTAGTAAAAATTCTAGTTAGATATTGTCAATGCTTAGAATCAGATTTAAATATACAGGAAAAAATTTTGATGCTGTGGGTAATCGAGTTCCAGGTTTTAACACCCTGGTATAAGAAAGGTTATTGCAGCTTCGTACTTTTCATAAATGGGATGGTACACATGAGAGAAGTGAAACAGCGGGTAGGGCGGGAATGTCTGAAATTGAACTTTGTGAAGTATTGGTGTAGGTTACATGAATGTTGCTTATGGTATAAATTATACATTGTTTTACCAACTGCATATCGGTAAAGTTTTTTCAGTTTTAAGACCTTTAGTTTGGTATACAAAAGATTTGCCCAGGAATACCATTTTGTCTGGGTAACGATATTAACGGCTTTGTTTTGGAGAATCGAAATTTTGTTGAGATACAATTTGTAGGGAGAACCCAATATCGGAATTGCATAGAGAAGATGAGGATAAATTAATGCATTATAGAGATGCAAAAGATTTTCTGGGGATATTGCATTTCAATTTATTGAGTATACCCACTGCGTTCAACAAATTTGAGATAAATGTCACAGTTAAGGTTTTTCTTAATCCATCGGTCAAGTACCTGACATTAATATTTACAGCTATTGGACGACCATCACATAAGATTGTTGGCTTTTGTGCGGCAGTGTTAGCTCCTTTAGTTATATATAACTAATGAACTAAATTTTGCAGCGTCAATTGTGAGCTTATTAGCTTTTATTCAAGGACTAGCTTTTTCTTATGTGTAATTGATTTCTCAAATGGCGGGTTAAAAAGATATAAAAATCAGGTTAATGACTTGAATGCCTTTGGTTACTGAACACTATTTCTGACATTGTGTTGAAGTTTTATATGGTGATCTTCAACCGGTATTGTGTCTAATAGGAGTCAACGCGTTTAGTATTACCATGTACAGCTCGCAAAATATCAAGCTAAGTTTGATAAATAGCTAAGACTTGCCTTTCATGCATGCTTTAAACAAAGAAATGTTACTACTTAAAAGTAATAGAGTTATATTTAAGAAAAAAACATTGGAGAAGTTGGTTATCGAGGGTGACAGGTTTCCAAAATGAAAAACTGAAAAAATCCAGGGTTCAATAATTTGATGCTTTATAATACATGTTAAATCAGTTTGACAAAACTTGATTTCATATTAGCAATGAAACGTAGTCATCCAAGATGGGGTTAAAACAATCTGAGCACGCCATAATCGAGGCCATAATCTGAAAAACAATCTGAGCACGCCATAATCGAGGCCCAAAGAGAAACACCTAAATTATCAAATAACTCAAAAAAAAACAATCTTTTCAGCTTAAAAATAACAGTTTTATTGAATTTGGCACGATCAAAAATGGTGGAGTAGCCATTAGCTGCATCTTCCTACCTCAACTTTTAGCGATAGAGGTCAAAAGCACTCATGCGTATCCTCAAAATTTACTTATTCGCACAATTTTAAAAAGGCCATTTCTCAGGAACGGCTTGTGCTGGAATGGTGAAATTTTTGCGAACAGGTTTTTTTACTCTGTTCTACCCCGATGCCGAGTTTGGAAAAGATTCTAGAACATGGGTTAACATTTCACAAAAAAAATATAAATTAAGCAGGAATTGACCCGCCAACCGCTTAAAAGTACGTGTAAAGAGCAATTGCTAGCTGAATTCGTGTCACTGTTGGCGCAATTACATCATAAAGCGTGCTCTATTGATACATGAAACGCTTTAAAAGCCCGACTCACTGACCTCGCACACAGCTACAGTGACAGTCAAATCGAAAAACTTGACTTCCTGATGCAGAATAAATGCTACCAGGCCATCAAAAGCTTGCGAAGAAACAAAAAAAAATCCTGACCACTCGGTCCGACAAAGGATCAGGTGTAGTCATTTTGAACAAAAGTGAAAACGCAACAAAAATGGGAAACATTAGGAAAGACGCATCAAAATTTGAATGTCTTGGCCCAGCCGCTACGGCAGACAGAACCGCTACCATACAGACAAAACTTCAGGACCGATTACGTGAGTTACCAAACTCAGAGCAGCTAACTAAACAAGTCTATGATGAGATACGCCCTACGGGCTCGCAAAGACCGTGAATGTACGGACTGGCTAAAACACACAAGGAAGGCACGCCATTAAGGCCAATCCGGTCCGTGGTCGATTCTTCCTACGATAAACTTGCCAAATGGTAGCAAGCATGAGCACTTGAGCAGTTTTCCACAAACTGCATAAAAGACTCGTTTACATTCGCACAAACCATGCAAGACCTCAAGTTAGAAGAAAAAGACGTATATTTGTGCTCATTTGACATCTCCAGCCTATTCACCAATGCAGCGCAGAGGAGGTAGAGCCCCGTGGATAGACTCAGCTTCTCAGCAATTAGAACATCCAATTAAAAGTGCTGAGCGAAATTGCAAAGGAACAGTATCATCAGTCACCATGCTTGGTTTTCTCAAGTCAAAGCATGCTACCTGCTGCCAAAACGGTTGTGCTACCTGCCAATCAAAGAAGTAGTTAGTTATAAATACGTGTGCCACTGTGATAGTCGGTACGTAGGTCGCACAACCCAAAGGCTTCCGGAAGGCATTAAGCAGCATGTTCCAAAAGCATTAAGACAAAGAACCACTCCTACTCAAGAGCAGGGAATCCAACAATCCCAATTAACCAGAACTTAGCCAAATAGAAAATTTAAAGCAAAAAGACTCAATTCGAACCAGAGAACGATTCAGCTGTGGGCCAACATTCGTTCGAAATCCAACCAGTGCGCAAGCAACTATTCTGACTCGCAGTTTAAAATCCTAACCACATCTCGTTCTCAATTTCACTTGAACCTGTTGGAAGCGGTTTATATTTTACGGAA
The DNA here is from genome assembly GCA_963965965.1 of Trididemnum nubilum. Lineage (NCBI taxonomy): Eukaryota > Metazoa > Chordata > Ascidiacea > Aplousobranchia > Didemnidae > Trididemnum > Trididemnum nubilum. Next base: position 35,793,500 of record OZ014490.1, read on the forward strand.
AAAACAGATTTGTGCAGGCAAAAGCAGTTCGTCTTTATCCTTCAACTGTTTTGATACACTCAGAGCCTGCTGTCACTAGATGAATTGTATTTCTCTTTACCATTGATTGTGCAATCTCCTTAGAATGCATTTCTACGTACTGTAGATTGCATTTCTCCTTAGTGCATTTGGAGTTTAAAAAAATCCTGCTCACCACATACCAAACAAGACAGAAATTGCAACTGAAGAGTCTGTCCGAAAAGCTTATAGGGAAAACAAAATGAAATCTACTTTATTGAAAGTCATACTAAATGAGAATTGTAGAAAAAGGCAAAGCTCTAAATTTTCAAAACAGTTGTTGTCCCCATTCTCACCTATGTCATTGATTATGAATCTTGGGTGATGACCGAAAGAGTGCAATCGCAAGTGCAAGCGTCCAAAATGAGGTTTTTACAAAAAATCGAAGTAGTTATGCTATTTAATAAGATGCGTAGCTCTGAGATTCGAAAATCTCTAAACATCGAGCAGCTACTTTTCCAAATTGAAAGATCTCAGCTTAGCTGGTTTGGCAATGTAAGCAGAATGACTCAGGAAAGATTCCCCAAACAAGCTTTACTTGCCAAAGTAACTGGGAGACGGCCAGTGGGACGACCTAGAACTGGACGGACCAATCACATTGAGAATCTTGAGTGGAATCGCTTGGGACTCCACAGAAGCGAAATGATGGATGTGATGGAAGATTGCTAAGTGTGGCGTCCTAATCTCGAGCTGCTGCCCTCACGAAAAAGCGGTCAATGAAGAAGAAGACATAGAATAGAATATGTACATTAATTTATACGTAGCAGTTTTGAATGTTAAATAGTATTTGAACTTTTGAAACTGCCTTTGAATGAATTTAAATTTTGAAATTGAATCCACTCACAAGTTGGTGGTAATTTAAATGAAAATTTTCAAAAGTCAATGAATTTGAAAGTGGATTTCTTCAAAGCCAATGAATTTGAATTTAACGTTTTTTTTTAATGAATGGATCCATCCCCGTACTCAACCAGCCAGGTGCAAGATCCATTTGCAAAAAAAAGCACGCAAAGGCGTAAATTATGAAAAGAACTTTCTAGCAACTTGCGTTTTTGTGCCAAAATGAACCCACTAAAAGCATAGGGCTCATTCTAAAAGTTTGCAATGATGACAATTTGGTTTTCCAGTTACTATTATTTTACTGGCCATTAATAGATAATAGTTTCAAATCATATATCGTTCTTCAAAAAATCAAAGCTTAACAAAATCTTAATTTCACCCCGCATACCAATTCATAATCGAGACCCGAAATAACTTACCAGTTGAAATTGATGGCAGCCACCGGCAATCCACACCCAAACATGTCTACTACTTTCATTGGCAAATCAAGTCCGCTTGATGACGTGTGCAGGCTTACACCCAAGTCCGCACAAGCTAGATAATGAAAAGACCGATTAAGCAAATCCTGTTGGTAAGAAGAGCTACAAAAAAATTCTTACTAAGAAACAACATACATCAAAAATTAACCCATCATGGGCATCATACGCAACCTTCTTGAAATTCGCTTATAAAAATCGAAAAAATATTCAGATAATGCAAGTTTTTTTTTCGATTTCTTAATGAAGACGTGTTTTGACTCACCTAAGAGCTTTGGATAATCTTCTGCTTCCAGCCATGGCGTAATAATTTCTATATGTTTCCACTCTTGCTTCGAAATTATATTTTGATAATACGATTTCAATGGACCTTTGCCTGCGACACACGTTGTACATCATTCTAAGTTATTCTTAACAATTAATTTCACCTACCCACTACAACTAAGAACAAGATCATTTCACAAACCTTATTAGAAACACTGCAGACATAGCATTATAGGCTTATTTAGCCAATTATATGAGCTTTCCACATAATTTCACATATGTTTGTAGTTTCTTCGGCCGAAATTAGCGTTATGAAAATTTTCTGATTTTTCGCTTTATTAGCAAGTTTGCATCTGAAAAGCGTCAAGTGCATGCTTGAATCTGATGCTCTTAATCATAACAAGGTCAGCTTTGAAAGTCATTAGTCCTTTATGTTGTGCTGGCCTGCTGAAATGCTTTATAATATGATTAAGAACATCAAAGTTTATGTGAAAAAATTCCACCATAAGATTAGCCACATAGGAATTAAAAGAAAACAAAATTATACCACAAAATTTCTTTACCTGTAATAGCGCAAACTACATCTGGCAATTGAGAATTCTTTGCAACCTCTTCTTCATACCCTAAACAAAGGATTAAAATTGCCCATTTATATGTTTGCAACATACAAACTTCTGCTAATGTATAATGAAAGCCAGAGGTGGAGTCCTCGAGGACGTCCTTGGCCTCGAGGACGTCCTCGAAGACACAGTTTGAAGTCCTTGGCCTCGAAGCCTCAAGTCCTTGGCCTCGAAGCCTTAGGTCCTCGAAAAATGACCTGTCCTCAGTTCGAGGGCAACACTACTTTTAGAACCGTTGAAATTTTGTTGGAAAACGCCAGAAACCTCGAGGAAAATTTGCAAATACCTTTTTTGTTTTCCGCAATTGGAGCTTAGGCTTAGCCAAGCGGGTCTCCCCCCCAATTGAAATTTCACCAATGACAAAAATGTGACAAACAAGCCTAATGTTTCTTCAGTTTCAGTTTCTTTTCAGCATTCTTCGCTTACACCAGTAGCGAGCAACAATATTGAAGACCAGGGGCCGCGGGACCCCCTCAATTCAATTTTTGCCAACCAATTTAAACGTAAACCAGGAAGAAATGGATAGTTTTCGTCCTAAAAGTTGCTATCTCAGGATCACATTTAGCCTTTTTATGAACGTAATGCATTAACCAAGGCCGGATTTACCACAATATGGCGCAGTACCAGCAAGGGGCCCTGCGCTCAAATCTTAAGACTTTTTATGGTCTTCACCTACATTTGGCAAAAAGATGTTGCGAAAATCTCCAAAGTGCCAGAAGCCCAGCACAATGTAAATCCGGCGCGGCGATAACATGGTTAGTAAGCGTAACCACTAGGGTGTTTCATTTTTTCACCATTTTTGATTTTCAAAATGCCTGGGGTCCCTATAGGTGGTATTTCGGGTAAAAAGTTTGCACCTCAATTTTTTTCAATTTTGACGTCATATTGAGGTGGTTCACGACGTTTGAAATTTCTGGGGTCCGAAATCGCATGGTATGGCCATATCTCCCGAACCGCTCATCGTAGGTCGACAAAATTGGTGTCAAAATGCGCGGAAGAATCGATTTCCTATACGCGATGTAGAGCAACCTATACTCTATCTGTTTCAGAAAAAAAGTTATTTCAAAAAAAAGAATTCCACACCTATTTTTGAAGCAATGAAGTCATTCAGTTGAAAATATTTTTGTTTTTTTCCACTCTTATCGCTTTTATTGCGTAATAAAAGCGATTATGTGCATTAGGTAACAGTGAAACGTTGATAACTAAACAGAATTAGTGAAGTTGTGCAGGGAGAGTGCCAGTTTGAATTGTATTTCGAGTCATGGCGTTGAGATCCAGTGGTACGAAGTCGATGCAATATTGCAAGAAGTTAGACAAAAACGTGCTACCCCTTAATAAAGATGTAGTTAGTCATTATTTTTACGTGAGAAAACAACTAACTGAAACGAATCCCAAATTTTTTAACAAGATGCCCTACTTGAAAGATGTGAAAGATCAGGTCTTGATTGATGTAATAGGCCTGTGGACCAAGGCTGGTCTTCCGGTACTCAGCAAACAGAGGATAGAAGCCAAGTTGAAAGATCTGATAGAGAAGTATAACACTGCAAGAAAGAAAGTCATGAAGCGTGGAGGTAGTAAAATTGACGAAGGGTGGTTGCATAGTTTATTTGATGTGAGCACATGCAAATGCTTTATTCCCGAAAGCCCAGTGGTTCATAACAAAAAATGTACATGCAGCTGCGAAGTGGCAGATAGAATACCGGTAAAGGAAATTTCTTTTTTGCAAGACCAAAGAAATGATAGGAAAATGTATATCGGAGTTCTGGATACGAGTCACACTAGAAAGGAAATAGAGCGAGAAAATCATCAGAGGAAACGGGAGGTAAACAAAGAAGTTGAACAACCCAGCACTTCTGGTTTAAACTCAGCTAAAGTACCAGTACCCGAAATCCAAATTTTCAAACTTAGAAAAACGAATACAGCAATAGCGCATGAATTTCGTAGCAGTGAAAGCGAATCTGATCAAGACTTTAATGGGGAAGTTGATCAAGAATATGAGCCTCCAAGGGCAGCTGTGGGAGGGAAACTATATGAGAAAGTCCATTCCTATTCAATAACTGACAGGAGCTGCGTGCAGGCAGATCGAAGGATGGTATCAATTCGACAGCAGTCTGATATTTTGAAATCAAGCCTAGGAAATGAAATAGCTGCATCACCTTCGACTGTGTACCGACAACGAGAAAAAGTGCGAAAAAGAGCTTTGGCTGAAAGTGAAAATCTTTTAAAAACCGCTTCTGCCATACAGTGGTGCTACGACGGATGCATGGTAGATAAACTAGACAGATATATCTTCCTTGGTCAATTTTATAGTGATGCTGATAAGAAGATGCACGAAAGTGTGTTAGCAGTTAAATCTTTTGTCAAGGGATTGTCTGTCACTGCAGAAACAGTTTTTAACACCATCACCCGTGAGGCTTGTAGTTTTCAACTTTCTCACATTTATTCTGTTATGGCTGACACGACTGCTCTCAATACGGCAAAAAAGTCTGGAGTTAATGCTCGGCTGGTGAAGTACTTTAATAACGAGCTAGGTCATGATATCCATACTCTTGAATGCATGTTCCACACAAATGAGATTTATCTTTCCCACGTAATTTCCTATGTTGATGGCCAAAAAAAGGGGCCTGGAGCAATGCAAGATGGAGCTTTGCTGAACTTAATAGCATTGGATAAGCCGAGCAAGGAAAAGTTAACACCAGCCAATCAATTGGACGTTCCAGTGACCAGGATAGCTGCCGTGCACTTGAGAGCTAAACTGGAGTGGTTTTCTCAGAAAAAGAGCAGCAAAGTTGACGATCACAGCTTTCGAAATGATCAGCTATGCATGCTAGTTTTGGCATGTTACATCATTGCTGAAGTTCCAGATAATTTAAAGAATCTGCTTTTTTATAAGCAAGAAAAAGTTTGCCATTCTCGATGGATCACTACCGCAAATGGATATATGCGAACACTAATTTTCAACTCCAGTAATCTCACTGCTACACAGAAAGCCAAGCTACAGAAGATCGTTTCCTACCTAATATCTGTATACGTGCCATCCTTTTTGATGATTCATTTACACCCCAAAGCCCCTGAAGGTCCTTTTCTTTGCCTATTCCAACGTGATTTACTCTACTCTTATTTTGAAATTGAACCAAATATATCTGAAGTTGCGATGAAGTACTTCTTGTCACATGCTTCGCAATGGCTTTCCTGGAAAAATGTTGTGTTAAGTGTGTTTGCCAAAGTTACACCATACACTGCTAAAGCAGTTAAAACTTCCGAGTCTTTCCCCAAAGACGTGGATGTATGTGCATTGCTTCAAGACCGTTCTACTCTTCTGAAGCAGTTCTTTACAACAAAGAGTAAGGAAGCCCCGTGTATAACAACTGATATCACACCAATGTTCTGGAAATCCATCGAGAACCACAATCGCTCCACCGAACGAAGAATTGCAAGATTGAAAGGACTGATAAATAATAAAATACAAGATGATCCAACTCAACTACCGCTGTCTGATTTGCGCTTGCGTGCTCATTTGTGCAACATGGAAATTAGCGAGTTTTGAGTAAATTAAAACTTGAGAGTTGTATTGCGTCGCGCGTGTGTGTGAGTAGCAGATGTAGCGGTATTCAAGCAAGCAAATATGAGTAGTCTAGTGGAATGATTTTAGGCAGAAAAAGTCGCAATGTTTTCAGCTGAACGTTATAAGCAACAGAAGAGAGCAGCATATGCCACTCTATAATTCTGCGTTGAGACGACAAATTTAGTTTTTTTGAAATAACTTTTTTTCTGAAACTGATAGAGTATAGGTTGCTCTACATCGCGTATAGGAAATCGATTCTTCCGCGCATTTTGACACCAATTTTGTCGACCTACGATGAGCGGTTCGGGAGATATGGCCATACCATGCGATTTCGGACCCCAGAAATTTCAAACGTCGTGAACCACCTCAATATGACGTCAAAATTGAAAAAAATTGAGGTGCAAACTTTTTACCCGAAATACCACCTATAGGGACCCCAGGCATTTTGAAATTCAAAAATGGTGAAAAAATGAAACACCCTAGTAAACACCTATTACACTATTTTTCAATAACAGTTCATTAATTCACCTCCACCTCGCCAGTTTCTACGCACAAAATACTTTTCAAAAAATTAGCCATGGAAAATGCTGATTGAACAAATCGCTGAACTTCAATTGAGGGGGCCTGGGCCCTTTGGCCTAACATGCACTTCTATAACTGGTTATTTTCATGACAAAACAAAAATCTCTAAGGAAAATCTTCGTGTGGGTTTTCATTTACTGCTAAAATGTTGCACGAGACAATGCACCTTACTTACCCCTACCAGGACCAAATCACGTACAATTAAACTAACACCAAAATGCAAGATGTTAAACGTGTTTTGGACAAAAATTGCAACAAGAAGGAGGATTAAACAATTTCGTTTTTTTAATTGGCTTTAAAATGTCAAAAATCTAGTGCTTTCAAATGGCTCTAACCATGTGCGAAATGTGATTCAATAGCATTAAAATTGCTTTTTTTTCCAAAAACTTACAAAAAATCGCCCAACAGCTGGGGGCTTTGCCCCCAGACCCCCAAAGCCTCCGGCCGCTGGGGGTTCCGCCCCCAGATCCCCCGTCTGTGATACGTTTGAGTTACACTGGCTTTCTCAAAACGTCTCCAAACTTAGGCATTTGCACTTTTCAACTGTATTAGTTTAAGCCCTCTCCCTTTGCAAAATCCTGGTTAAGGGCCAATTTTTTTTTTTTTTTGAGAACACTTGCGGCTGTGTCCTTGGTCCTTGGCCTCGAGCATTCCAGTCCTTGGCCTCGAGAAGGTCTGTCCTCGGAAAGGCTGTCCTTGGCCTTGGCCACGGATTATTTTTGTGTCCTTGGCCTCGAGCCTTGTGTCCTCGACTACACCTCTGATGAAAGGAACACCGCTAATAAAAATGCATTTTCGAACTACGTAACCAACGGCACATTTTGCGGGGGATTATACATGTCGATGGCCGATGAATCATAATCAGTAGCGTACGCAGGATTTTGAAAAGGGGGGGGGGGGGGGCCAGGGACTTCAGAAAATTTGAGAAGAACAAAGATCAGAATAAGAATTTGTTCCACCCAAATTCAGTCCGACTTTTTGCCCAAAATCAGGTGAAGAGCAAAGAAAAAAGAAAAAAAAGGTCTTCACTCAAACTTAGTCCGATTTTTCGGCCAAAGTTGGGTGCAGGCCTACAACAAACGAATAAAACATACCCTTTTTGTGATCCAGGCGCATAGCCAGAAATTCGCAATGGGGGGGCTGTTTTGGGGGTCTGGGGGGGGAGCCCCCAGCGCTCAAAAACTTTGCATTTTTTTGCAAAAATAACTTTATTTTAGGGCTATTTTGTTAAAAAATAATGCTTTTAAAACGTGGCTTAGAAATTGGCTGTGCAAACATGATTAAACTGGTGGCATAAATGGGCTATAGGTGGCTAATGGTAAAATGTTAGTTCTCTTGTTTGATGCTGGTAAATTATAAAATCGAATAGTTCAATAAAACTCACACGGAGTAATCTATTTCGTATACAGTTTATAGAGAAAAATAATTGGGAGGATGGCTAATGAAAAGAGATTTACCAATACTGAGTAGCCCTCTCCTCTATTTCTTAGTTTATAGTATATTTGTTGATGACGCCTATGTTTAGCATTTTTACGCTTGCGATCAAATTTGATTGCTTATTTCCTACCATTTTTCAAAGTTTTCATTTATTTGTTAGTTTTATTTTTGACAAATTAGCCCTCCCCCCCTGAGTATATGCTTCAAAAGATGTTTTAAATCACTATGTAGTCCACTCCAGTGCGTAAAACAGTTTCAAAAGTGCTAAAAACGTAGTGTTTTTCCCATTCTGCATTTTGGTCGACATGCCAATGGGGGGCTATAGCCCAACCGCCCCTTCCTGGCTACGCTACTGGTGTGATCAAAGCTTCTGCTGAACTTACAAAGGGGGGGCCAAGCCGCAATTTTGCATACTATTATATGCTAATTATACTATCCTGGCGTCCCAAAGAGAGGGGCCATGGCCCAATGCCCCCCCCTGTAAATACGCCCCTGATCATAATATGACTAAAAATTCAAAAAAAGATTAACTTTTTGTAAAATCCAACAAAGGTGCTGCAGTTGCTTATACACCATTTGCAGGTAAGTTGTATCTCGTATTCTTCCAACAAATTTCACTGATAACATTCGTTTAAATCTGCATCCTATCAGATATATTTTCTTCGGTTGCTTTGTTTTTCTCGTGCTCTCAACTTTATCATTTTCTTCTCTGTAGTTAATAGCAACGGCGAAAGGCACAACTAACCATTCAAAGCATCCAGAAGAATCGAAAAATCTTCATCCTCTGAAAGAAATTTTTGAAACTGAATCAATGCGATGCATCATCTCAAAAAATCAAACTCATAGTTTATTCGCCGAAATACGTCGAAGCGTGTAACGAGTTCGTGGACCGATCTTCGCGTCATTCCGCCTGGACAACACAGCTGCGTACGAAGAAATATAGCAGTAATGGCGAGCTGCTGGGCGTACACAACCTGACTATCCAAGACATGGAAACCCTGACTTTCCGTTGCAGAGGAAAGCTCACTAAATAATACCTGTTTGATAGCACTTATTTAGAGCAAAAAATTGTTTTTTAAAATCTAGTAAACAAAACAGCTTCCGCTTCTGAACAGTTCTTTTGCAGTACAGTTAACCATAATTCGAATTATTTCTGCGCCGGTAACAACGTCGCGTAAGTTTTACGTTTTCGTATTTCTTTACTATTAAGAACGCTGATAGTGATAAAGTGCTCAAACATTAGCTTTCCAGTTCAAATGTTAATAACAGCACTATCATATTGCTCCAAATTTACTTTAATAAGAGTAAAATTGGTAGTAAATCGCACGTTACCAAAGTCCTTGAAATAAATAAATCGGAAAAATTCGTAAGACATTTAAAAGAATTAAATTGCCCAGCCTCTTCAGCCCCTCTTTACTTAAAGGTCATCAGGTCAAGTCCAAAACACGTTTTAATGCTTGCATTTGGGGGTTAAATGTTTTTACTGCCTTGAGTACGCGGAGGGCTGAAACCCCTACCTGGTTGCGCCACTGGGCCTGCTTGCGCCAAATAGAAACGCTGCTTGCTAGCAAACATTAGCTTAATGGCAACGCAGTCTAAAAGCAATGCAGCTTAACGCAGTACTTTTTAAAATTCCGAAAAGGGCATTAAACAAAATTTATTACCTGTCCAGCTTGTACTGCTTACAAGTAAAGCCGGTCGTTCACTAAGCATTTTAACCTCTCCTTTTACTTCAGCAGTAAATCTAGATGCATGCAATTGCGAAGCCTTGGACTTAAACGGCAAATAGTTTTCGGAGAGTTTAACAAACAGCTGAAAAAACGGAAAAGTTTAAGCAGAAGCATCGATCATCAGCAAATAAAATATTGGTTAAATTCAACCACAATAATAGATTCGAAATAATTATAAATTGAGCGTATCTAGCGATAGTGTGATACACAAGCCAAGGGTGTACTATGCATAAAGACCATTCCACCAAGCATACAGCCATCCAACAAACAAGCCAATAAAATTCACAAAACAGATGCCAAGATCACAAAAAATATGACAAGCTGTCAAACTGTAACACAACATACAATTGTTCGCCGGACCACGATGATTAGTCACGGCCAATCGCGCGCAAGAACTATTAAGGCCAAAATCATTCCATGGACTCTTTAAATGCCAGAATCAATTTATTTCAACCACGTAAAAAATTTTTGACGATTTTGACCAAAGAGTAATTGTAACATCGTTTACAGAGCTGTCTGTCTGAGCACACTGTTAAGCTTCAAACACAAAACGGACTCTGCCCTGCGGTAAAATAATATTTTATTAATATTCAAACAATCTTTTAAACATTAAATAAGATATTTTCATGTGATTTTGACTGTTTCAACCAAACCTGAGCGGCAATTCGCACTTGTGATTCGCTCCAAATAACTTTTCTATCACAATGCTATTTTCTAATCGTTCACATGCGGCGCAATTCCAATAGGCTAAATAATTAATCATAGTCAAATAAAGTTGCAAGAAAGTTCAGCCTAAGAAAAAATGAATTATACTATCGTTTGTTGCAAAATTAGTTAGACAAAAACAAACTGATGTTGAACTGGATTTGGCAAACGATTTTAAGTTTAGGTAACACTGCATTGCCAGAAATATGACAACATCATGGAGCACACAGTGCTGGGCACTTACTTTGTGCTTAGCTTTAACATCCAATGGCTGAAAAATTGGAGCTGGTCTATCATGCATAACTTCTGCACTGAAAATAAACTGACTCCAGCAATTGAGTTTAAAGGTCATTAAAATATTGCATTATGCATTGTAAGTTGAAATTACATTTTAAGTTGTAATTACATTACACAAAGTTGCCTTGGCCAGGAGACAGCGAAGGGTCTTTTTGGTCTTCGAGTCAAGCTGCCACCAGTACACCTATCTATTAAACACGGTGGAGGCTTCACACTGTTCCTTTAATTGCTAAACGTGAAGCAGGCAAGATGTGATTACCAATTTTTATAGTCGCTTTATCCACCAGATCACAGATCGGTTAATTGCTCATTAAAAAAAACATTTTCAACTTTAATACCTTTAACAAAGATAGGAAATCTTTGCATAGAACTTGCAGTTTCATAGTCATTATTCACAGGCTTTCGAAAAGGGTCTCCATACTGATATCAATAAAAAACACAGAGCTACTTAACAGCTTATCTAACCTTATGTTCCATCTCTGCATCATATCATGAGACATAGCTTTCGTGACGCATAAATGCATGTGTGAAAGTTGTCCAAAAATTTCTTCATACCTAACAAAAACATCTCTCATGCTGAAATCTTTCAGTCATAGGCTGTCTAGTTACTTTTAGACGGCAGAGACCGCAATTAAAAGAATTGTTTGTGATGCCTATTTTATGCATAAAAACACCCGACTAGAGCTATAAAAGCCAGGAATCTCAAAAAAGCTCCATAAATAATTGAGTTCATTCAGAAAAAAAAACAAGAGCAACTGAGATTTGTACAAATTATGCGTATGATTTTGGCATGAATACAAGCTGTTCATGACATAACTGATTCTGACATACTTAAGGCTTTTTAAAGTTTAGCAAATGATTGGAAATGGAGAACAGTTGGAGATAAAATCTATTAAAGACTGCTAACTTGAAACTGGTAGCGGTCCAGTGCGGTTTGGAAAAAATGTCTATTAAAACTATTAGAGTACATATAGTTTTTGTAACTAATTGTCATGATTGGTAAGTTTATGATAACAATAGATTCAAGTTGATAAATTCCAAAAACGATGAGGAACCAAGCTCAATAAAATAAAAAAAACTACTGTTTTTTTTTAAGCAATAATCGATTTCAGCCCAAGCGGGTCATTATCAGTTATTCATAAAAAACAAGCTATCAAAATCAACACTAACACTGTAAAACTATAGACTACTGACTAAACTGGACTAAAATATCTCTGGAACTGCAAAGCGTGAACTAAAAACAGCCAATATACAAGGGCACCAAAACTACGTCATGCAAAGTAAAACTATACTTTGTGTGTTACTTGACACTGGGCAAAATAGTTTTGATCGTAGCATCCAAGTTCGACACCCATTTACTTTCAACAAAATCGAATTTGTGAAAAGACTTGTTGTAAAAAAATTACTTTGTAACATAATTTTTTATCATGATTAAAAAAGTTGTTATGGTTTTTGTTAAAAAGTGTAAGCAACGCTGCCTGGTCTCGATTCTCCAAACATTGGGAATTCCAAGCACTATGGTAGCCAGGTCAGACAATAATTACGCTGGCCAGACCAAAAACCGTTTTAGTATGCGCTGGCCTGGCCACCGTAATGCTTGGAATTCTCATTGTTTGAAGAATCGAGACCAGGTAGCGTTGCGTACACATTTTAATAAAAACTATCATAACTTTATCAATCATGGTAAAAAAAACTTTTAAAAATGTCACAAAGTAATTTTTTACCACAATTGTTTGATCACAAATTAGATTTTTTTAAGTAAAGGGGGATCAAAATTGAATGCTACGATCAACATAGCTAAAACTGTTTTGCTCAGTGTTAAGTAATTTAGATTAGCTTGTTCTCAGTTCGTGCTTTGCAGTTCCAGCTAAACTCAAACAGATATTTTAACTCAGTTAAGTAGTCGGTTTCAGTAGCTTTATAGTTTTAGAGCGTTAGTGTTGATTTCAATGGCTTGTTTTTTACAATGAAAATACTGATGATGACGAACTTGGGTTGAAATCGATTGATTACAAAAATAAGGTTATTGCTTAAAAAAATTAAAACTACGTAGTTTTTTTAATATTATTGAGGCTGGTTCTTTATCTTTTTTGGAATTGATCCACTTGATGACACGACAGCTGAGGTAACACTTCATTTTCATTATTGTTTTATTCTGGTTGTCGAAGTTGAGGGAGATTCAGCGTTTTAAACGTTTTTAATAATAGATATAATCAAATCTATTTTCGTTTCACCTATTTGAATCAATTTTTCTCTGTTAAATCACAAAATTAATTACCCTGAGAGTGTTGCCAAAGAAGGCACAACGAAATTTAAGCAAAAATCACCTAAATTAGGTTACAAAGCGTGAAATCTACTAACCATCGCGCAATTTTCACAAGTGGATGCAAATTCCCTAAACTTAGTGCAAGAATTGAATAACCATAATTGTGCCAGTCCACAATAATTCTACTTCCATTGAATAAAGACCAAAGCCAACATATGGCTAAGCTTGGTATGCATGGTGGATTCTAAAAAATACTCTTCAACAGATTCACTTCAAATTAGACCAATGATGGCCCAACTCTGTGCCGAAATCAATTTCTTTTTATTTGCTTTTATTTTAAATTTGGGGATTGTACGTTAATTAAATCTTAATTTTTAGACTAATAAGAAAGCAATGCTATAAATAGCACCGGTGAAACCATTAATCTGAATTTTTCAGTGAGTGAGTGTTTTTTGGGAACAAGCAAAGTCGTTTTATGGCATTGCTTAACTTCATTCTAGAAAATATATAGGATCTTTGCGCAGAAGCAGACTTATCAAAACCTAAAAGAAACAATGACCAGCACCCTGCATAAGTGCTAGCCCTAACTCTAACCGCAGCACAGAAATTAGGTAATGATTTTAATGAAAATTTGTTCTTACTGAAAATTAAACCCAGATTCCTCAGCATTCTACCTACACCAGCATAGGCTGAAAAGTCTTCCCAATAAATTATCAACAGTTTGACCATGTGAAAATGATATCATCCAGCTGATAAGTTTGGTATATAGTAACAAATAGTAACTAGACCTTTATCTATTTTTATCAGCACAAAACATTTTTAAATACTCATAGGCAATTAAGCATAGAGTTTTATGTCAACAATTCAGCACAACCAATTACCCTGACAGTATCCATATTCCATAATTCTTTCTATCTCTTGCTAAACTTGGAACTTTTCAGGCTTGCCTGGCCTTTATTTTAAACATCCCTAATTTTCTGATCAATAAAATACATCACAGAATGGATTTAAACTAATCACATCTATAAGAGAGATACTGGTACCTGCAGCAAGATGAACTCTGTTGGACCCGCTTGAAATAGTAAAGTCCACACCAAGTAAAAGCTTTGCAAAATCACCTTTAAAATGTAGCTTAATAATTTTGAGCTGCCTGCAAAATTACAGATTTTAAATTAGTCTATTTCAAGATATATAATTCATATCAAAATTTGAAAACAAGCTTACCTGTTTTTATAAATGCTTCTTTAACAAAACACAATTGAATATTTTTTTCATCAAGAACAGGCTGATGAGGAACTGATCCTGTAAAAAACGATAAGCTGGAAAATCTTGTGGATTAACTCATAGCAGATTAACATACCGGTAATACCAGAACACCATATATCCAATCAGTGGTCAAGTAAATTGAGTGTCTGAAACTGCAACTAAAACAAAAGACTCGAGTTTGATTTACGGTCTAGTGAAACCAAAGACCACAAAAATTGACACTCACAGCTTCCCTGTTTGATGTTCAGCATTAAAACAGTTGGTGTGAAGTCTCAACCATGTGTGGTAGACAGGTGGGCAGCTGCATCTTTACTTACCACAATCTCGAAGATCCATCCTCACTGAGGCAACTTGGTGAATGAATGATGTAATTATATTCATATGCCCAATTTTCCACAGATACATAAGATCCAAATATCATGCAGTAACTCTCCCTACCACAGTCTGGTCATTACTTAGGCATCTACCCACTAATCTAATGGTATCAATCAGAGTTGAAAAAATTACTTGCTTTTGCATTAATTAACTTTTTAATAATAATTACAGCCTCAAAATTTCAATTACAATCATTCAAGTTCCAGTAATTGTAATTCAATTATAATTTCAATTCCAAATAAAAAAATTTAAAACAATGCATGATCTTTTGAACATTTTTTTCAAATGAATTATCAAATTGCGAGTGACTATCTTACAGAAAAATTTAAAATTAAATTGAGTGTAAAAAAAGATGAATCGTCAGTGCATTTTCATTTGCTCTTTAAAGGATCAAGATTAGGGTATGAGTTTGGGTTCGGATTAGTTTTAGAACCTAAACAATTGAGTTTGGATTAGATTTTAGTCAGAACTAGATAAATAAAACCTAGATAAAAATAATTAAAACCTAGATAAAAAAGTGAAATAAAGGTATCAAATTTGAAGTAGCTTTGGTGAAAATCAAAGGCTAATGTTGCATTGTGTAACGCTCTTTAAAAGATCAAGATTAGCTTTTGAGTTTGGGTTTGGGTTAGTTTTAGAACTTAAACAATTTGAGTTTGGGTTAGATTTTAGTCAAAACTAGATAATTAAAACCTAGATAAAAAAAGTGAAATAAAGCTATCAAATTTGAAGTAGCTTTGGTGAAAAGCAGTGGCTAATGTTGCGTTACATAACGGCTACGCAAAGATTCGCTCTATTTTTATTTTTAAATCAACATTAGATTTTGGATTGAAATTAAAGTTAGGGTGGGGGGTAAACTTTGGGTGAAGTTTTGGGCTGGGTTAAGGTTGGGTTATTGATTTTTTTTTACTCTAACGTAATCTAACAACAGCCTTTGCTTTGACAAAAACTCTATTTTAGCTTTGCAATACTTGCATTGTGTAATATTTTCCTATTTGTTGATAAAAAGAATTTAGCTAGAAGTTCTGATAGTTTGAGTTGTTCAAACTCAATCAAAACAAAACCAAACAAACAATGAGTAACTAGGCTCTCAAGAAAAAATAAAATCGCCTAAATGTTAGTGTTCATGAAGAATGCAGGAACATGCTTGATGCCACACCATTAATATTGGGACTTTGCATGAGCTTGTAGTACCTTTGTTTTTGTTCGTTCATTTCGGCAGATGAGGATTGATTTGCGTATAACTAGCAAACAGTAAAACCTAGAAAGTTGAAATTCAGACTGAACATGAGAATTAATGAAAGCGTCATGTGCGCCAATTTGGGGGATTCTGGGTTACGTGATCATGAAATGACACACCAAAAAAATTTTTAAATGGCAATTTTTGGCTTGAAAATTTGGTTTATTCCATAATATTTCAAAAAATATTTGAGCATTTTTATACCCAACCTCTGGAAAAGAGTCTATTAACCATTTTATAGATAGAGGCTGGCATGCTGATCAATCTGCATTATAAATTTTTCAAATCGACATAGTGGTTGCAGAGATATTGAAAGTCACCACTAGATGGCAGATGCAAGTATGAAAAATTTTAAATTTAGATTTTACGAGAGTTACTAAAGGTATCAACTTGGCCTTTGTGTCTAAATACATATTTTTGGGGCAAGAATCATAATTTCTGGTTATTTTCATGATAATTTCCCACAAAAGTCTGTTATTCAAAGTTTTTTTTAATTTTGAAGGCTAAGTTGAGGCTCGAAAATGGGAATGAAGGATTGCACAAAATAAAAAAACAAATATGCCTTAAAGTCTTGACAATAAACATTTTTCATTGCTTATTCGTTTTTTCATAATTGTAGTCGTCATCATTTATGTTATATTTTTTGAAGCAAGCTTCTGAAAATTCCTTGTTTTTTCAAATTTTGAATTTATTGCTTGCTCTGTATGAATACAAATACTGATTGATTCAAAACAATTACAGTTGTTTCATAGATATACAACAAAAATATGGCCAATATGCAATATATATAACAAAAATATAAAATCAACAAGCAATAATCAGAGATCATACTCTCCAGTGCTTCATTATAAATTTAGTTGTCATGAATGATTTTCATTTGATTATATTTAACTAAATGATATCAATTAGTGATTGTTTGTACAAATTAGGTTATATAAAGAGCTAACCAAAATTAATCAAAGTTATTTTGATCATTCTCACCAATTTCCCATGCATTGTTTTACAGCTTGAATGCAAAATATTTTAATTTTCTTAGTTATTTTTAGAGCAAATAGTTCAATTTTTGGGCCATTCATTACAAATGTAGGAAATAATTATCAAATAGCTGAAAAAACTTAATAAACCTAGACTGTTAATAGTATTGGTTTAATAAATAAGGTCATTTAAAGTTTGCATCTCAATGTTATAAGGATTAACTTTTTTAATTGTGCTCATTACGAAAAAGATGTAGGCTACATCGAAGAAATTGTTAAAAATACCATATCATCAACATATAAATTGCTTAGTCACTTAGGTCAATGCTCATGTATTAAGTAATTTTGATTGTACTTAGTTGTGCTGTTTTCTCCCAGGACCTTGATATTTTCTTCTGCATGTGATTTCAATTGTCATTTAACTTTATCAAATCAAAATCACATTTTTCTTTACACTCATTGTATTATGCTAAAGCATGTAACGAGTTTGCAAGGCCCATCTCTGTGTCATTGCACCCAAGCAACAGCGCTCTTTTCGAAGAAATGTCGTAGCAGTGGCAAGTCATTGGCAACGCGGTCTGACTTGACTGGCCCAAGATTTGACCTACCGTTTCAAAGACGAATGCATTACCGCTTAACCAACTGTCCGGTCATTAAACTTCATTCCACGTGAAATTGCAGTTGCACTATAAATAAATTTGCAATGCTAGTGTCTTATTCTTTTAAATGGCATACAGTAGCAATGATTTGGAGATGAACCCACCAGTAAAATATTTCATCATTTGTATCAACATATTTGCTCATGATATTTTTGAGCTAAATTAGTGAAAAAGAATATACAGGGTGCTTCAAAAGAAGCGTACCAGTATATTGGTATGTTACTTTTGAAACAACTGTAAAATGCTTTTGCAATGATTGAAATTGTATTTTATAATAAAAATGCTCTAAACACAACTGTAACAATGACACCAATCTTGTGATTGACTTGCATTTATTATATGAGTCAGCAAGATCAACATAATGCTATGCATAATTAATTTGGGCCAAAACATTTACTGATGTTTATTACATGTTACATGCAGCTGTATTGTTATTTGCTCAGCTGCATTGCATGGTAAAACTAAAATACTCAAAATTTGTCTCTTTACATATCCATAATTTCATTTCACTTAAATGAAGAAATTTTAATGCGCTATTTTTGTTAAATTATTTTGGTAGCAGAATAGTCAGGTTGTGATATAACAGAAAACAATTTGTTCTGTGTACACACAATGCTAATCAATTGTCATCCTAAATTCTTTATCAAAAAGGAAGAACAACCTTTACACCACCCAAAAATATTTTTGTTTCAAAATTTTATTCAATCCTTCACCCCCAATTTTTGACCCCAATTTACCCCTAAAAACCTACAACTATCAAGACACAATTTTATAGCAAAATTAGCCTTAGGGTCATTTCATGCTTAATTCAAATGGCTTGTCACCATGTGTCACCAAACATGGATGTTTGTTCTTAAACTTAAAGAGCATCACAAAGAATAAAAAAAAAAAATTTAAATATCTCTAGTGGTTTTCAAGTTATTGAAGTTTGAGTTTTTGGCCACTAGAGGGAGATTTTGCTCCCCAGTTTAGAAAATAGTACTGTGATTCCATTTCTGCCTGAAAATTGCTACGTAGGAGTTTTTGGGGTCAAGGAATTCAATTTTGCAAATTGCAAAAATATGACTGCTTCATGGTGAAAAAATTGATTTTAAATTTTGATGAGAGCCCAACTTTGAAGGCAAATTTCAGGGTGTAGGTGCGTCGCTGAGAAAAAAAATTTTTTTTTATCTATATCTATATTGCTCATAGTTTTTGAAAATATAACAGTTTTTTATTTACTTTTTATTGGCATTGAACTGGAAAAGGTTTTTGTTACGATAGTTAATTCTAAAAATGTGCAATATTCATGATTGTATCACTTTGAAAATTGTTAGGATTTTCTGAAAAAAGTTTGGGAAACTAGTTGACTTGTTGTGTGAGGTAACTACAGTATAATTCAGATACTGCAAATATAAAAATCATTCCATCTATATATCACCAATAGCTCAGTCAATCATGATACTGTACCTGGAGTTTAAATAAAAAGTTAAATATTAGTTCAGAGGCAATAATTTTTTGTCAAAGACTCAAAGGAGTAGCTAGTTCAAGGAATAAACAACTAATAGCATCTATCAACTTTTTAAAGTATTAAGTTCCTATTTTGCAAATGCTAACTATCTTGTAATGCCAGACAAGATTTATCGAAAGTGCAGTGACGTCTTGTTTATGCACCACAGTTTTCACAGTAGCTGTTGCAGTCTTTTTACCTGGTTTTAGTATTTCTAAATTTTTGCTTTTTTCAGATACTGATGATGGTCCTTTGAGATTGAAATGGATTTTAGTTTTTAATATATTGATTTTAAATGAATTGACTGATTTTGTGTTAGTTCAGATTGTTTCTACCATCTATGAAATTTATCCACAATCGTCATCTGGTAATTTTTTGGTCCAGGTTTGATTCTCAGTGTCCTCTCATCGATAATCGTTCATAAAAATATACGTAGCTTACCGCATCAACTTTTTATAGTTTATAACAAAATCACAGTTTGGTATACCGATATCGTACATTTTTTTTCTGCCAGTGCTGGAGCAAGAACAAAAGCGTAAAATTTTCAACAGGCGCTGCAATTTCAAGACTGACGTTGATAAAAAACAAGCAAAGATCCAATCTACAAACGGTTGAACAGGAGCTGAGAGTATGTTTGTCTAATGTCAAGACCAAAATTCAGAGACTTTTTGCACATTTTTCGCATAGAGTGTACATTGCACTTTATCAATTGACATTAAAATGACTTCTGAATTTTTCTGTTCTGCATGGTTCGTTCAGGGTAGCAATGTTTTAAAAAAAGTTTTTTAACAAGCAAGGTAAATGCAGAGCTATAGGTTTGATGCAGCAGTTCTAGATGTGCCGCAATTGAATCAAACACTCCTGAGTGTGCCACAACCCAAAAAAGTTTAAAAACCACTGGGCTAGGAGACAGCTAAGGGATCTTTTAGCTTTTGAGTCCTGCTGCTGCTTGCCCAACTGTTTACCTCACACAATAGAGGCTTCAGAGCTCACACAGACCCTTTTAATACTGAACATCATGCAAAGAAGCTGTGAAGACCTTTTTTTTTTCTTTTTGACTTGATGCAAGAATATACCATCTTAGCAGCATGCTCCATCTACTTGATCAAATCAAATCTGAAATAAGAAATTAGAAAAGTTGGAAGTATTAGTGCACTTAACAAAAACATCATATAACAGTAACCTATCGTACCTTACTGATCTGTGATGTCATAGCAATAGTACCATTGCCAGTCTAACAAAAATAGTGTGAGTATTTAACTTTACCTGAATAACCAATAAACTTTACAATAAATCCATGTTTGGAGAGAGACAATGAATGATATTGCATGCGAGGACTTCTTCCAATGTCACCCAAAACCACTACCGCCACTTTGTTTTTTTTTGACCAATGCACTGCTGTTCGACGAAGAATCGCAAAAATGATAATCAAAAGTAAGATGCGAAAAAACATGGATATTGGAGTTAATATCCAATAGTTGATTAACTGCAATACAATTTCATTCATGATTTTTTATTAGGTAATAAGCTTTATTTAAATCAACCCTAATAACATTACAAGTAGCCTAAAAATAACATTTAAACTGTAACTAAGTGTAATATGTTGTTAGGCTTTTCTATTGCAGGCATCGTATATAATTCCAAATTGTTCTCTAAACATGCATAGCAGACATTTGTAGACATAGTGGCCTACACCACATCCAACCCTACTCCTACTGCGCTTGTTTCAGGTTTCTGGTTCATTACTTAAAACAATTATATGCTGTTAAATAAAGTAGATTAATATTTAATTTAAACCTAGAGATACTGTGGTCGAAATAATGAAATCCCAAAAATTGTTGTCCATAAACCAATTATTGGTTAAAGAAACGTCTAAATTAATGTTTCAGGTTTTCAATAATGGCCTTCAGTCTTGGTTTAAGTGTCTTTTTAAGACCAAAAAATCAAATTACGTACGTACAAGACAGACCAGTGACTTATATCCATCATTTTGTAGACTATCAACCACCCAGCAGTCGTTAAAATACAAAGGACCTCTAGTATGGAATCAACTTCCGCTTTAGAGCTACGAAACAGTTGCAAAACCCTTAAGTCTTTTGACCTTAAAATTCATCATTATCTAACAACAGCTGCAAAATGGTTCTCATGATTTCTGTTTTGTACTAAGTTTAGTTTGTTATCGAAGTTGTGTTGTTCTTTGCTGTACCCAGTCGTTTTTTTGTTGTATTTTTTTTTGTTCTAAACAGATTGCTTGTGTTTCTAACAATATGCATAGTTGTCAATGGTATGGGGCACAATAATATTGCTACTGATACTGGGCTAAAAAGTCAGTCAAAGTAATACCATTGTTTGCTTTTTTTTTAATTTTGACTAGTCTTTGCTGTTTTTGTTTTTTTTTTCCTTAATGCTTTAGTTTTTGCCTTTTTCTTTTTTTTTTCAAACATTATGCGAGATATTCGTGTAAACTAAGATTATTCTTCTGCAAGCGTGTATCATTTTACTCCTTAATATATTATTTACAGAACTATTTTCAGATGCGTCGCTGGTCTCTTGAAGTAGTTTACTCTGAATTGAATTGTTCATAAACACCATTCTTTTTTTTGCGTCTGTTTTATGTGTTTTTCTGCTTTGCTTAATGTGTATTCGAGTCTTAATCAATGTGTGTTTATATGATGAAGCAGCCACGCAGACATCCTGCATGTCTTAACGTATATCGTTTTGCTGCTTCTACCTTTTTCTTGACCCCTGTTTCTATATGTGATGTTTTCAATGCGCCCGAGGTCACGAAATAAAACAACTGAACTGAACTGATAAGAACATGGGGCTCATTTTAGCTCATGTCAGCCTTATTGCGCTTATCTTTAGAATGGGAGCTTACTGCGTTAGTTTTATTCCGGAGGCGGTTGAATAAATTTATTACGCTTGCGCGGCACAGCAGTGTTTCAATGGCTCACTGCAACTAACTTGTACGGGTGTTTTAATGTATCGTATGCAATAAATCGATGACGAGAAAAAAACCATTTACCAGTTTTTGTGTTTACCTTAACACAATTTAAGACATACGCACAGTCCTAGCGTAACTTTTTAATTTGATTTTGTTTTTTCATACGACCTATTGCTGTAAATTTTAACACTTTCAAAATTCATTTGACTCGTGGTATTCAGACCTGGCTTTTGATTGAAGAACAACCGTAAACCCGTTTAAGCAATATGTGCAGCGTGTTAGCTTATTTAGTAAGTAAAAACAAACCATGGTCTATTAGAGCGTGGATTCTGCGTAAGGTTTGATTACACAAACGGTATTAGGCTGAAGCGCGTAACGAGTTTGCGGGGCCCATTTCTGCGTCATTGTGCCAGACCCGGCGCCACGGGGGGGCATACCACGGCCGTGCCCCCCAAACGAAAATTGTGCCCCCCCCCTAAGCGAGGACTGTGCCCCGAAGAAATTAACAGGCGTGGGGCTACTGGAGTGCAAATCGAAGCCGAAATTGGTGTTTGCCACTGTTATTTTCGTGCTTTTTGTGAACTGACACCGGACTTCATGACATTTTTGGGATGAAGCCCTTTTTTTTTGGAGATCACCTGTTTTCGGGCGGAAAAACCGCTTGAATTCGCGATTTTGACTTTTTTTTTTGTTGGAGATCACCTGTTTTCGGCCGAAAAATCCGATCGAATTCGCAATTTTGGCCGGAAAATCCCTTAGAATTTCAGTGAAGACCTTTTTTTTTTTGGAGATCACCTGGTTTCGGCCGGAAATACCGCTTGAATTTGCGATTTTGGCCGGAAAATCCCTTTGAATCTTTGGTCTTCACCTGGTTCATTTGATCCAGACTGGGATAAATTTCTTGTGCCCCTGTGCCCCTCTCGAATTCACACAAATAAACTTCTCATGCCCCACTAAAATTTATTTCTGCCCACCCAGTCACCCTATCCTGGCGCCAGGCCTGCATTGTGCCCGGGCAACCAAGCTCCTTTCAAAGAAATGTCACAGCGGTTGCGAGCCGTCGGCAACACTGCGTCCGATTTGAACAGCCTAAGATTTGAAACCTTAAACCTCCCGCTCTCGAGACGAAAGCGTTACCGTTCGACCAACAGGCTAGTACACCGGTAGTTCGATTTCATGCCGAGTCAAATCAAAGCTTTTTTGCAACTCGATCTAGCAAGTCAGTGAAACAAAACAATTCGGAGCCTTGGCTTTTATGACTGGCAACAAATAGACTCGAAAACATCAATTACGCTTTTCACATGTAGAGTACACGTTTTTACAAGCAAAATGTGCATGCTTGTTTTGAAGCAAAAACAATGCATGCGGTTAATAAAAATTATTTTCATCGCATTTATTTATTACAAAACTATAACATCAAAATGAATACATCACAAAATCAATTTATACAAAAGCCTCTATTCACAAACGCAGGTGCGTAGGCAGAAAACTGCAATGGGGGGGGGGAGGCTGTTTCAGGGGTCTGGGAGCGTAGCCCTCAGCGCTCAAAAATTTTGTATTTTTTTGGCAAAACTAACTTAAATTTAGGTCTATTTTGATAAAAATTAATGCTATTTAAACGTTGTATAGAAATTAGCAGTGCAAAAACATGACTATTGATGGATTGCAGCTACGTCATAGCTTTTTCCAGCCAAAACGATTAGACGTCAAACTGCCATTACAAAGCATTGGACGTTACCGTAAATCATCGTATAATTCCTTCAGTGGGCATATTTAAAGAATTTGATTGTAAAGTAACACTTTTGTAGATAGCCTGGCCTTAATTGGTAATTACCAGCAGCGATTAAAGCAGCTTACGTAGCTCAGCGGATCTGAAAAGTTACGCTTTTTATAAATTCTCATCGTCCATTGCCTGCTATTGTCCACTTTCACTGGTTTTTAGCTTTGGTTCAAATCGTAAATTCGGCCATATCCTAAAATACTTAAAAATTCTATGTCACAGCAGTAACACATGGCCGATTAATGTTTAGCTTAAGCACTATTTATAAATAGTATTTAACATCACTAGCTCATGTCGAAATAAATGCAAAATAAGACTCGATCAAAGTTACACCGTCACACTGAGGCCAGTTGAATCATTAGTTTAAAGTTTAAATGACATATCTACAAAATAATTCAATGAAAACAACTGCTAATGCATTTTAACTCCTAGCAACCAATAATCATAGCGATAAGCCGCTAATGACTACATGAAATGCAAAAATCACCAAAATCCTGCAAAATAGACTTCTTAAATTACCAAAGTTTAAAAATGCGCTAAGTTTGTCACAAATAAAGGAGATACAACTGTTCCATTATAGCGCCATTAATAGTAAGCCACGAATTTGATTACCAAAACTAGCTACCACCATCCATATTACATGATTCTAATGGGTTACTTAACAACGAACCGGATTTACGTCACTGAAAAAAAGCAAACAAAACCGAATTCTTACTAATTAAAATCTTTTTCAGTTTTCACAGGCTTTGCCTAGCATTTAACTTTAATGTTACAAAGAATCAACTCTTTTATAGCCTGAAAATACGCTCCATATCTTCGCTATCAGTGTTTTTGCACGCATTTACATAGCGCCGATTCGCGATTTTGACTTCCAGCGGTTTGGCTAGCAGCGCGATGACGTCACGAGCAATCCATCAATACTAGTAGCGTAAATGGGCTATGAGAGAAATAGCTTTTGCTGAAATTTCTGTTCTTGTATTTACAACCTGGTAAATCATAAAATTTCAATCCGGTAGTTCAACACAACTCTCAAGAAGTAATCTATTTCGTCTATATTTTGTAGAGAAAGATATAATTAGGGAGGTTAAAGGCGGTGAATCATCCAGCCAATTTCGGTGGTTTACAACACCTAAAATTGAACTATAATTTTTGATATTTTTTGTTTTAGTTTTAGAAGTGCTGTTGCAAAGATATTCAACAAATACAAAAAGATGTCCCCTATTAGGTCTACTGTGGTTTTGCCGGGAAGAACAAAACTCAGAGTTTCCAAAAACTTTTTTCGGGGGGATATCTTTTTGGATTTGTTGAATATCTTTGCAACTGCACTCCCAAAATTAAAACAATAAATATCAAAAAATTATAGTTCAATTTTAGCTATCGTAAATCACCGAAATTGGCTGGATGATCTAACGCCTTTAATGGAAAAAAGTTTGAGAGCAGTGAAATGTAATTAACTAATACTGAATAGCTCCCCCCCCCCCCCTATACCTGAGTTTATATAATTTTTGATGAAACCTATGCTAAGCATTTTTCAATGAGCGATCAAACTTGATTACAATTTTTGGCCATCTTTCAAAGTTTTTTCTAATTTATGAGTTTTATTTAAACGCTTCAAAATATGCTTTAAATTATTTTTAAGTATATTCCAGAGCAAAAGATAGTCTCATAAGTTAAAAAAAAAGGTATTTTCCTTATTTTACATTTTGGTCGGCAGGCTATTACCTCTCCCACCCCCCCCCCCCCCCCCGCCCTTCTGGCCACGCTACTTCACAAACGCTTAAAATGCAGCCTTTTACTGTTAGTCAAGATCAATTAATACAGTAGCTCTATATCAGGTATTTTTTAGAGTTTTTTAAAGAATATAGGACAACACAGTATTTGATATTCTGCTTCTTTGTACAGTAACTTCTTGTGCGTGGGGTTGATTTGAACTAATGAGTTCCACAACTGATACGGTACGGGTACGTTTGAGCCCTGCTTGTATATAGAAAACATCTGATAAGTTAAGTTTTGTTAAGAGCAAAACTTCCATACAATTCTCTGTTAACATCCATTTCAAGATATTCTCCTGCAAAATACGAATACAAAATGAAAATTATTTCAGCAATACCAGTGGCGTAACAGGTGCTAAAAAAGCTTCAGTCTCCCATCCCTTAACCCAAATACGCAGGGGCGTAGCAGGATATTTGCAATGGGGGGAAAGGGCTGTTTCGGAGGTGTGAAACAAACTAAACGGTTTTTACTTGGAATTGGAACAATTTTGTGCCCGAAATTAGGTGAAGATTACTCCAAAAAAAAGTCTTCCCCAGGCTAGAATCAATTTTTGTGACCGAATTCTCTTCAAATCCAGAGTCAAAGTAGTTGCATTCTTATTGTCAATGCCAATTGGGGGGTATTTTTGCTTTCAGTGGGAAAATTGGTCTCAAAACTATTAAAAACGTGGTAGGCTATTTTGCAAACTCTACATGCTAACAGGGAGGGGGGACTGTTGCCCTCTCTGGCTATGCTACTGCAAATATGCATGCTTTTAAATGTATTTTAACAATAACCAAGAAATAAGGGAGGCTTAAGTAATTTAATTTTGTCAAAGAGTCATAGGGCTTCCAAGTGTAGAGTCACCAACCATAATTGTATTGTCTTTCGTCAAGTTTCATTTGTAATCCGTAATTATTGGATTCGATTCTATAATCCGTTTTTACTAATCCTTTGGACGTGAAATACCGATACAAAAATTTGTTAGTTGTTGGATGCTGAGCTAAAAAAAAAAGATTTTGTGTGATGATGGTAAAAATGTTTGTGTTGCTGGTTCAGGATAGGTTTTGTAGTTGTATACAGAACATTCAAGCTACCTAGAACTCACGACCCACTTCCGAACCTACACAAGTCTTAGCAATTAGTT
This sequence comes from Trididemnum nubilum, assembly GCA_963965965.1. Lineage (NCBI taxonomy): Eukaryota > Metazoa > Chordata > Ascidiacea > Aplousobranchia > Didemnidae > Trididemnum > Trididemnum nubilum. The sequence goes on from OZ014490.1 coordinate 35,819,962, forward strand.
CTTTGAAATTGCTCTACAGACTGTAAAAGTGGGAAATATCATCCAAATGGGTTTAATGTTGTTTTTTTTTTAAATCATAAAAATCGCCTGGCTGGAGGTTTTACCCCCAAACCCCCATAGCCTGTGGTAGCTGGGGTTATCCCCCAAACCCCCATCTATAAAATGCAATCATATTTGAGCTTTGGCTTCAAGCCCCCTTCCCTCAGCAAAATTCTGGTTACACACCTGAATGGTACGACTGCAATAATTAAATGTACATTGCAAGTTCATAAGAAACATAAACATTACCACATAATGAAAATTGTTTAAAATAATGACAAAATTGTTTTCCAGTTATAAGGTAATATACAACTTGTAAGTTCGTAGATTTTTATCATAGGTCATTAAAAAAAATTAAGTCATTATAACCAAAAGTCATCAATTCAAAGTCTTAACCTTTGGCAGACAGGCAGACTACCACACTCCATGCCAAATTTGGAGCTCACATAATCTCTGGCTTAGACGATAGTTAGGGGGACATTACTGTCCTCCCCTGCAGTTACTGCCTTGGTTAAATAATTCCAGATCAACAATAAAGACCTCATCTTCTACTGAAACTGTTTCTGTCTAATAAAAAAATGACAATAAAATATGGCTAGACAATTCACTACTAATTCACAGTTCTTCATGGAAAAGCTGAAAAGCCTGTATATTTTTGTTTCAGTACCGTACATCACCACATTAATGTAGGCTATTTTAATCTAGCAAATGATTGCTGCTGTGATATTATGCAATATGAAATTTCAAAACAAAACTATTAATATTAAACAACACTAGATACAGTTACTTCATTTAAAAGACAAATTTAACTTACTTTGTGATGCCAAAAGGCTTTTATTGGCACACTGATCAATTTTTCAGTAACTTTTTTGCTGAAGTTTTTAAGGTAAAAGTGATGGTGAATTAGTGCCCTTGAAAGAATAACACAGTAGGCTAACTATAACTGATTACTACTTCAAGAGTGAGCTATTCCACCCTGGAAGCAACAAGTCTATAATTATTTGCAAAACATTAGAAAGATTGGCTGACAATTTAATTTAATTCTCTTTATTTAGGCATTCGAAAAGACTAAGTACAGCCATCATGGTCTAATTCTGATTGTCAACATAAGAAACAACACAAAATAACTTAATAACTCTTAACAAACAAAACAATGCACTCCAAACCAAAGTGAATACCAGCAAGTTCTCAATTTAACAGGTTCAATATAAAAAAATGTTATGTGGGGTTATGGTCAAAATTGTAATGATTCAATGTGGTTCTGCATATTGAGATAACAAATCAATTTTTTGTTCTTTCTTGAAATTGAAGAAAGCATTTTTTAAAAATATGTTTTGGAACTTCCTGAGAACCATTTCTTGAGAATGAAAATATTAACAATTAAACACAATTTTTATGTGTTATGCCTCAGCACTTAACTTCTGACTACTGTACCTATCTGCTATAGCCTGATAAAACCACAACCAAAAAAAGAAAAATAAACCCATAATGTGAAAATTCAGCAATATATCTCTGTCAACTATTTGACTTCTTGTACCTGTTTCACTTCAGGAATAATTCATCAATATGTGTTCTGCAATGTGCACTTTGTGCAGTTACTGGTAGCGTACCCAACAAGATAGGCTACTGGAGTAATGTGATCTATTTTTACAAGTCTATGCATAGTGCATCAAGCCTCCAACAATCAACAGAAACTTAATTTCATGATTAAACTGTCAAAATTTGGATTCAGGCACGCAGACATGGGCAAGTTACTGTTGTGAAGTTGTACCAGTAAGCTATGGTACCTGATATAGGCTAAGCTAGCTAGACCAGCAAAAAAACATCATATATCAGGAATCTGCAGCATATTGACACTTGGAAATTTGAAAACCCTTTAACAATAGGCCCATCTACTGTTTTTTTAACAGCTGGTTCAGTGGCAAAATATTCATACTATTGAAAACATGATGACCACTGGTAACCTGGCTTCGTGCAAACCTGTGACGTGAAGCTGTTAACAGGGTAAATTTTTAATCACTTTGAAAGAAAGGCATGCATATTGCATTTACTTAATTAGCTAATCTATAAAAGACTAAACAAACACTGTTGAGCTCTTTTTGAAACAACTTATTGTAGTAGACCTACTGTCAAAGTTGATTATGTATTGGCTACGTTCTGCAAAACTTAACAAGGGACTTTGGATTTTCTTTTTGCCACATCATACTCTTCAATTTTGACAAAAAAACAATTAAATTCAAACAAAACTGTCAATTTGGATTAAAGATTCCCTTTTAGACAGTTAATTTTTAGTTTAAGATCAAAAAACGTAAAAACTTATGTCAGATTTGCGCCCTTCAGTTACGCTTCTAATCCGTTTGTAACTATAAAACTTGACCGAAAATGAAAATATGAGAAGCATTTGGCATAATTTACTAATAAAATCAACAAACAACACTCTTAAACTTCATTTTCCCAGCATTTCACTCAAATGCTACGTTGTACTTGCAGACTCAAAAACGCGATTTTGGAACCACTTTGAGCTCCATGATTTCGTGCCAAATCCCATCCGCATGACTTGTGTTATTTAAGAATTTTGGCCTAGAGATGGCGCGAATAACAAAAAATGCATCCGCATGCTGCACTGCATTCACAAACCTTGTCCGCATGCTGCACCACACCGCATCCAAACACAGCTAAGTTCATGCTGCACTGCAATGCACCACAAGTTAAATATCCTTTAAATTTCCACTAACATCAAAAAAAAATTAGCTCTCTAGCTTACGACACATGAAAAAACTGATTTTAGGGGTATTTTGGAGAGTTTTCAAAAGAGTCGCTCTCTCAAACCATGTGAAAATATTTGTTTTTTAAACATCTGCCAGTATAAAAAAAAGTAATGCCCTAGCTTGAGCCGTTCAAAAAACTAATTCCTGGGGAGTCCATTTGGGGGCCCCAGGGCAGGTGGTACCTCCATACTATGTCAAACTATTTGTTGGTTAAATATCTACCAATATAAACAAAAAACTATCACCCTAGCTCGAGAAATTAAAAAAATTTGTTTTTTAGGCCCCCATTTTGGGGGGGTTCTGGGGAGATGCCTCAAAAAATTTCAGTAGACAAAATTGCATTTGCAGCTCAACAAGTTTACACAAAAATTAGATTTTGATGTTGTGTGGTTTAGGAGAAGAAGAGTGCACAAAATTTAGAAAGCAAAAAATGAAAAAAGAAAAAAAAAAACCAATGCAGTCAAAAGTGTAGGTAGGGATGAAAGAGTATCTCACGACATATAACCATGTGAAATATTTTTTGCTGTACTTCAGCCGTTTTTGAATAAAGCCACTTTTTACACCAAACTTTTGAAGTAGTTTTCGGGTCCTAAACCTGAAGTAAGGGAACTCATTGCCTTGAAATTTGGCAAACACAAATAACTTATGAATCTCAAACTGTTGTTAAAATTTCATGTAGCTAAACCAAACCATTATCTGTTATTGAGTTATAAGTAAAAGTTTGAAACTTCGCACTCGTTAACTTTGAAAATGGCCGAGTAAAAACTAAAAAACATGCGACGTGAGATCAGTCATTTCAAGTATAGGCTTTTAGGTTTAATCTTCCTTGTGTGTGCTTTCTATCAGTTTTTCTGCACCATGTTTTGGCAATCCAAAACAATCTACCAGTCTACCTGATGATTCCATGCAACTACTGTACTAATCCTGAACCAGTAGCTCAAATAATGAAATATAAGGGATTACGTGCTCTGCATGCTGTCACAAGCTACTACTCTTGTATGAAACTACTCTTTGAGTATTATACCTTTGCCGTTTGCATGTGTGTTTGATTGTGGAATAAATTTTGCTACTACGTAGGCTATTCTGTCATTAGAAATTTGCATAGCCTAGTCTTCGCACTCTACTACATAGGTCTACCAGACCTGAAATAGGCTACAGGGGACCGAAAGCCTAATTCTTAATGCCATGACCTGTTGACGAATAGGCTACACTGAACTAACTCTGCCAATCTGAAATGCAAGTGCATGTGTAGTAGAAACTGTTGTCTAGCCTTGGGCTTGTACCAATACCATAGGCTTACAGCGTACAGGGAGGGTGTGTCGCTAGGCTTTGTGTTGTGCCTCTACTATGATGATAGTTTTCCACAAACCTGTTTCTTCTACATTTGTCTGCCTTTGTTTCATCTTTTCACCGACAGGGGTGTCGAAACCCCGGAGGGGGGATGGGAATATATATCCCCCCAATAATTTGACTGTGTCCCCCCCAATAATTTGAGTAATGTCTGCATCTGCATCCCCCCAATAATTTGACTTTGGGGTGCATTTGAGCGCAGGTCTCCACTACAATTCGGAGAACAAATTTTTCCTTTTTTTGGTGAAGACCTTATTTTTTGGTCTTCACTTAATTTGCTCACCTGAAAAAAATCGAGGTCGAGGTTCATCCCCCCTAAGTTGAAAATAGCGCAAAATTGGGGTAAAATTGCAAGTTATCCCCCCAATGCTCAACAAAGATGGGAACCCCTGCTCAACCAACGTCCTAAACCTTTCCTGGTCTAGCCTAACAAAACCAAAATCTTTTTGTTGGTGTCAAAAAAAAAAAACACGTTCAGCTGATCAAAACTGAACGTGTTTCTTGTAGCCAAAATAGCCGATTCTAGGATGCTCCGAATTCTGAAAAAATAAACTTGAACCGAAGGCACTTTTTTCTGTTTTAGTAGCATGCATTGTCTTCAATTCATATAATAGTTACATCCAGACTAACCATTGTTATAATAATGATAATAATAAGCCGATCCAGTGCCCAAGCACCATAAAGTTCATAAAGAGAAAATCACCAACAATAATTGTAAAAAAAATGTAAAAAAGTTTTTGTACGCCGCGCTGCGCTGATGCTGTGACTTAATGCAGATTCTAGTTGCCACGCTGCGCGGCGCGGTGCACCAACAACAGCGTGCGGCCGCGTACGCTGCGCTGTTGCCATCTCTAGTTGAAAGTCGTTCGCGCCGCGCCAAAGCTATTTTTTCGTTTTGTTTTTGGCGCAAGATTTCCTGATCCTGATTCCTAATTCTGTGCGCCAATTTTTTCGGACGCAACGTGCAAACTTTCTAAGCAGGGTGGGTTGTTCAGTAATTAGCAGGGTTGCTAACTCGAACTTAAACTTGAACTCGAAAAACCTCAGTGATTTTTCTGAACTCGAATAAAATTGTTCGAGGCGAGTTCACTAAAAGGAAATTTTAAGATTAAAAATTTGTTCTAAAAATATTTCTTGTGGATCAAGCTTTGTAAATTGAGATTGCGTTTTTCGTAACAGCTGCATAAGTGCATATTCTTCACTGTCTTGTTTATGTCGTGGCGACCTAGAAAAACAGCGTCATTATCAGGGCTTTCCAACGTGCAACTCTAACGCGCAACGTGCAAACTTTCCAAGCAGGCTAGTTTGTTCGATCCCTAGCAGGGCTGTTAACTTGAACTCGAAAAAACTCGGTTATTTTGCCGAACTTAAACAAACTTGAAAAAATTAAATTTTAGAACTCGAACTTGAACTCAGACTTGCTAAAATAGGCTGAACTCGAATTTGGACATGAATAAAAATCGATGGAGTTCACAGCCTGGCAGCCCTGGTAAGTAGGCCTACTAACTGGTAAAGAAATGTGTTAATGGGATTTCAGCAGGCTGTACGTGAAAAATATTGTGAATAATCATGAAAGTTCGAAGAAACAGTAGAAGAAATGCCAATCGGAGATACAATTACAGATATGATTTTCGTGCTATCAATGAACAACAGGTGAAGAATTGGGAATAAGTTGTGTTTAATCTGTGATACTCTCAGTTCTGTTCCTTCTGTTGACTACCAATACCATATATTTTACTGTATGTAAACAGTAAATAACTGTTGTTGTGTCGTACCAGTATGTGTAGTTTTTACATTATTGTTGCACCCAACATGCCAATGGACCAACTAATAATTTTTTGGGTGTTGTTAAGTACCCATCAGCTGACTCTTTATTTTTGGCTGCTCTGCGATTTGTGTATGAGCGCGCGTGCGTTCTATCCTTCTCTTTGATCTAAGCTATTCTCCAGATCCAGCCCTAACCCTAATGAGTGCACCAGGGAAGCACCGAGAAATTTTTTAAGGGGGGGACGTTGAATTTTTCAAAAAGCAACCAGTACCCAATTGTAATTAATTTAGTTATACTCAAACAGCGTTTGGCGGTAATAGTTGCATCGATACATTTGTTTATTATATCAAAAACCTTGTGAAAACGATTTTGAGAGTTGCTGGTTGTGAAGATTGAATGCAAGATAACAGCATACCCCTATGGAGGCCTTGGGGCAAAGCCCCCAGCTGCTGAGCAATTCCTGCAGTTTTTCGGAAAAAAGTAGCCATTTTAATGCCATTTGGATGATGTTTTGCACATTTTTAGAGTAATTGGAAAAAGCTAAATTACTAAGATGGGGGCAAACCCATCAGTCACTGAGCAATTCTTGCAATTTTTCAGAAAAAAAATAGCCATTTGGATGACGTTTTGCACGTTTCTAGAGCAATTAGAAAAAGCTAAATTATTAAGATAGGGGCCTGGGGGCAAAGCCTTCTGCCACTGGGCAATTCTTGCTAATTTTCAGGAAAAAAAAGCCATTTTAACGCCATTTGGATGATGTTTTGAACGTTTTCAGAGCAATTGGAAAAAGTTAAATTACCGATATTAAGATTGGGCGTCGGGGCAAAGCCCGCAGCAACTGGGCATTCTTGAAATTTTTCAGAAAAAAAAACGCCATTTTAACGCCATTTGGATGACATTTTGAACATTTTTTGAGCAATTAGAAAAAACTAAATTAAGATTTGGAAGAGTTTGAAAAAATTTATTTCGCTCAGTCCAATCAGCCCTCGCACACTTACTGATCAAGTCCAAAATATGTTTAAATGCTGAAAGATCGCAAATTTGGATTAAAATTTTTTAAATCAATACGTTTTTGAATTCAAAAAGCTTGGTAGTGGCACAGGGTTTCAACATGGCTTTCATTAATGTTGGAGCTATAATTTCTACTCTTTGAGTAATGGGTAGTCTAAAAAAAGGCTGTTTTAGTTTGAACGTTTTCATCCAGCTCTTTTCATTAATCTATGCTGAAATGAAGAAAAACTAAAATGCAATGCTGTATATAGAGGTTGATTGCACTGAAATAGGCAATGCGTTGTTATCATGATATATAATGCTGCAAAATCACCTCAAATACTATAAGGTTAAATGCAACAGTATAAAAAAAATCATTTGGAAATGATGGCTCTATTGCTATTAAAAGCTGCTTTTAAATTCCTAAATACGTAAATTGCAGAATAAAAATCTGGGTGTTTAAATGCAATTTTGTTGTGGTTTTCGTCTTCAAACAGTGGATTTGTTTGCTTTTTTTTTGCTAAAGTGCATTTGGCTTCTAAAAGTAGGTTTTTTTTACAGAAGGATGACTTTTTTCTCCAAATGGTGTATTTCTCTTTTTAGGGTCAAGCTCTGTTCTGCTCAGAAGTTTATGATTGGGTATAATATTATCCATCATTTAATGGATATAACAAATACACATAGTTACACAATATATCCGTCTTGTAGTCGAAACACTGTAGAAGCAATATTGTAGTTGAAACAAACGCAAAAAATACAAATCCAATTGCTTGGTTAATATCTTGCAGCATCAAATTACAGCCCTAAAACAACATCTTATCTTGCAGGATCAAATTACAGCCCAAAAACAACATTTTAAGTGATTAGCAACAACTTAAGTGATTATTTAGTGAAAAGTAAATAGGGCAAAGTGTTACAAACTGGGTTATATCAACAAAATTATGCTGTTAAGTTCCAAAAGGGGTGGTGGTTTTGACCCCCGAAACCCCCCCTGGGTGCGATAGTGGAGTGCACGCATGAGAGGAGCAAAAGCGTGCACGCTCATACATGAGTCGTAGAGATTGCAAAATAAAGCTGACGGCTTATACTTAATGACACTCGATTTTTATGGGTACTGTAGGCCAGGGCATGGTATGGAATGGAATGGAAGATACTTTTTCCGCATTCCATACTGGCAATTTTCTTCCATTCCATTTCCATTCTGTACTAGAAATCTTCCATTCCATTCCGTGCTAAAATTTTCTTCCATATTCCATTTCATACTTCCATACCAAAGGAAAAGGCATGTTTAGACCAAAAGCTGCGCGTAATTTGTATTGTACTTTTGCGAAGTTAAGCGTACCTTTGCAAATAGCTGCTCGCAAAGGTAAGCAGCATGGTAAAATGCATCTCATCCTATATTTGAAACCTATCACAATGAGCTACCATAGAAATTCACTCAGCGTGAAATATCAACCACTTAATCAACAGACAATAGGTTGACTGGTATGCACTGGGTTTAATGATTATAAGTTGGTAATCACACCAACTATGAAATTTGGCATAACCAACCTACCCCAAAAAATTTACAAAAATACCAATAAAAAGTTTAAACGCATGCAAAAAAACAACAACAACAAAGAATTAAGCTCAAGCGAGGATAGAAAAGTAAATACAAATCTTTGTAATGAAGGAAGAAAAAAGTTTTGTCTCTTGGTAAATTCAGTGCCTTCGCTACGGGAGCCCAGAGGGGCCTTGCCCCCCATTTTGGTTAACTAACAATCTTTTTTTTGGAACATCATGCAATGACAAGAAAATCGACAATGATGCAAAAAGGAAAAGTAACATTCAATTCTACCTACTTCACTAAAGTGACCCAAATTAGCAGCATATTGAAGTATTTAGATACAGAAAGTTTAATGGTTCAAGTTTTAAACACCAGATTAACATTGAAGTTTACACCTCTGAACCTAATAGGTCATTAAGTAATTAGGTTAGTCATATCAATTTCAAAACCATGAACGTTTACATTGTATTCAATTCAAAGTATTCTATGCCCAAAGCCAGTGTTCAGTGTTCCTCAAACTATGGGCCTTGATGCACAACAGGCCGCTAAGGGTTTACGGATATAATGGCAGCGCAACTACGAGGGCAAGAGAGGGCTTCCCCCTTAGTTAAGTCACTTAAAAAATTTAGCCCTAAAATGCTAACGTTTAAACGTGTTTTGGAATTGACCTGTAAGTTAAGTAGGAGCTGAACGCTTGGACAATTTAATAATATTCTTTCAAATAACTTTAAAAACATGCAAAGTGTGATCCAAATGGCGATGAACTAGGTATCTTTTCTTGAAAAAAAATCAAAAAATTGCCCAACCACAGTGGCTTCACCCCTAGACCCCACTCTATATGAAGTGATTTAGTTGCACCACTTTGCTCAGCTCGCAATCCAGTCGAGGCGTTTTTCAAACAAAAAATTTTTAGCTTCCAAGACCCCTCCTTTAGCAAAGTCTTGGTTGCACGTCTGTTTATGAGTGTTTCGGAGAGTAGAAATGTAGACCAACAAAATCATTAATTTCGTTTTTTAAAGACTAGCTGTTTTTGTTTTTCAGAGCACATGCAAGGTTGTTTAGGTCGCAGTCACTGCTGCATTTGTATAGACTTGTCAAGTGATTATGGGCCGAAAACAAATAAAGCTAAGAAACGCCACTGGACTTACTGTACATGTCTCTTTTTTAGACATGGTTACAGAATTTTGAAATTGCGCCTAATTTGCAGCTGTACAAAATCAGTTTTAATCTGCAAAAGTTCAATCTATTTTGTGCGGTACTAGGTAAAATGTCATTTTCAAAACAAAAATAAAGCCTGTCAGCTTCAATGCAGCTGCAAATTGCAATGAACATATTCTATGATTCAATGATGCAATGTTTACACTGTTTGCACAATGTTTCATGAGTCATTACCGCATTGTTGACAGATTATTAGCTGCTAAACGCTTACACATATTTTTAGTTATCACTATCCGTACTAATTTTTGTCTAAATGCTATGAGCGAAATCTAGTATGGAAGATTGTCTCTCATTCGATTCTTGAAATATTCCATTCCATTCTGGCATCTTCCATATTCCATACCTGTGTTTCCTCTAACTTTATGGCTAATCGCTGAGTACCCAAATTTTTTTTAAACCATTGTGCCCAAAACTCTAAAAAAATGTTTATGTGCCCTAATTTTGTACCAATCCAGTATTGAAGTGTACCAAATGTCATATTTCCACAAATTTGTCAAATTTTCTAAAGCTACGTTTACTATATTGCCAAAACTTATTTCCTCTTGCTCCTACAAATCGCCGATTCACTGAAAAAAATCGGCTTAGTGGGACACTGTTCCATATCGAAACTTCCATTCCATTTCATATCAGCCCTACTGCAGGCTACTACAACCTGTATCTGCTGCCGGTATGTTATTGTGCAAGTTAAAGGCAGTCTGGCAGTGTTGCTAGTGATCTTTCTGTCATAAAGAGCTTTTGTCACAGTGATTTTGCCAGAAACAAATTTAAACACTTCACAGATCAATACAAAAAGTTAGGAGACAATGAAAAGATTGTACGGTCATCACAGTCAGTTGCCACCTTACTTGAGGTTGTTAGTATAAATATTACTGATGCCAATTAAATTTGTAAATTTAGAGATTTTTCAAATAAAAACATTATGTTTCAGCCAATATTAACAGTTAAAGAAGTGGCTAAATTTAGAATATATATTGATAACATACCTGTAATGCCCATATCTGATGTCTGAGTGATATACCACAGAGCTCTGTTCCCTCTAACTTTTTGGCTAATCGGCAAGTGCCCAAATTTTCTTTAAACAATTGCGCTCAAAGCTCTAAAAAGACGTTTATGTGCTCTAAATTTTGTACCAATTCAGTATTAAAGTACACCAAATGTCATATTTCCACAAATTTGTCAAATTTTCTAAAGCTATGTTCACTATATGGCCAAAAATTATTTGCCCTTGCTCCAACAAATTGCCGATTCGCTGAAAAAAATCGGCTTGGTGGGAACACTGCCACAGAGAATAAAAAAGCAAAGAGTGAGTGCTCATTTGCTGTTTTTTACTTTTCAAATTATCGCTAGGGTTTGGGTTATAGGGTTAGGGTTATGGGCAGTGTTCCCTATAAGCGCAAAAAAGTTCAAAATTTTTTCTGGTCTTTTCACATTAAATTTTTGCTAAGTCCAGCGTTTTTATCTCCCACCGTAAACATTTCCCGCCAAAAAATCGTAGGCAACTGCAGTTCTCAGCACCGCAAAACCCACAGAAAACTTGCGAACCTTAGGCCGATGACCTTTTTTTGTTTCAGAAAAAGCCAAAATTTTGCACCACTAATCGAGAACACCTCAAAAGCTGCAGCATTTTCAAATTGAGTTGAGAACTTTTGCACTGTTTCCAGCATTAATGCAGGAGGTGAAAAGTTAGAGGGAACACTGGTTACAGGTTAACGATGCCATCTGAGTTCCATCCTAAGGCAAAACCACATTTAGGCTAATCCACAAGGCCTTTTAACCCACATACAGGACTGTGTATATAAAAGTATATAAAACTCTTAAACAAATTTTGAGGAAGGCTACGACAAGGGTCATAGTCAAGAGATTCCTAAACTGAGAGTGCTCAAACCACTAACATGGTGAGCATAAATCAAATTCAGATAAGGGGGTTCAGGACAAGAGCGCTGTTTTGTTTTTGCTAATGAAACAAAATTGACCTTGTCGCCTGAAGAGTCCCTTGAGCAAGGACGAAACGCGTCGCGACAGCTCAAATCCAATTATTGTTATTAAATCATTATTCATTTTGTGAAACAATGTCCCAAGTGCTCTTGTCCTGAACCCCCGTAACTGAATTTAAAACTCTTAATCTGGATTTAAATTGTTATGTACAGTATTTTGTTTAGGTAGAAGACATTACATTGGAATTTTTCTATAAACCTCACACTGTGACTTTATTGCTAGTGATCATTGGTATCTTACTTTATACTGTAATGACCAGGTAAGCAAAATAACAACTAATAGAGTAGAATGTCAATTGTTCAAGCTAATTAGAACAAGGGGTGGGGCAGATACCTAAGTAATGTGTTTGCATAATTGAAGAAAATGCAACCTTTCACAAAAAATATCATTTACACAAAGTTTTATGGTGCAGTATATTGCACGTTATTAGCAATATAGTAACCATGATTTAAAGAGCCAGTTTCTTCCATTTTTTTGCTGCACCAGTGACCAAGTGTTAAGTGTTAAATATGTTTTCAATGTTAAATATGTTTTGTTAAATATGTTTTCAATGCTCAGGTACTTGTTTGCTTGTTTCTTTAGACCAACTCACCCACACATTAGCAGGATGTTCCAAAGGTTTTTGCTATGCCTTGTATGGTATATTCTACTATTAGCATCTCATTATAGTAAATATTCTTTAGAATTTCGTCCCAGGTTATGTTCTGGTAGCAGTACTACTAATTTCATCATTTGAATAACTGTTGTATTTGATTACATTGCAATTGGGCTCCATTCATAAACCATTGATTTTGCATGGGTTCAGCAAATTACTGCAATTAATACAAATTACAGGCACTAGCATTATTAAAGGATATTTGCTCATAAAAATCAACGCTCATATTGTGGCTAACATTGAGAGATTATACCCATGCTTTGTGTAACTGCGGAAGTTTTTTTTTCTGCAATTCAGTTAAGCCATTCACCTTTTTGATTTGTTTACTAGGCCGACTAGAATGATAAAAACACAGAGCTATAGAGACAGTAAGCAGATTTATTGAAAAATAATAAGAGAACAATGCTGCCTGTCTATGCTTATTGATTAATAAAGTTGATTGCCTATACTGTTCCCAATACGTGCCTTTTGAATATTAAATATAGCTTAATTACTTTTGCTTGTCAAATTTAAATTTAAGGTTAATATTTTGGCTTAGTGTATAATGCTATAAAAAAAATTTTTTTTGTATTATTTCTAGAGATGAGAGTGCTGAAGAACGAAATGTGTGGTATGGAGTTTGTGCTGTGGCATTTTTCTTTGCGGTGGTCAGCATATTAGCTTTTCCAAATGGTCCATTTACAAGACCACATCCTGCAGTAAGTTTGAGGAAAATAAGTACATACTTACACTGCTGAAATACCAGTGGTGCCATTGGTATCTAAATATTTAACTAGAGGTATAATCGTATGTAACTATTGGTTTGGTGTTACTGAGCAATCACGCCAAACACATTTACCTTCAAAAAAAGGTACCGTACTCACAAGTATTGCCACTTGCATTAAAATTATGCAGTAGAATTCGCCTAATTTGTCACCTCAAAGAGACAAGAAAAAAGTGACGAATCAGGCGAACTGGAAAAACTTCATAACGGCGTGTTTACTTGGCCTTTTGCTGTTAACGCAGTTCGTTACGTATATTGTTGAATATAATGCACGTTTTGTTGCTGAATATAAAGTGATATAAGCTTACGTAATTAGATCTTTTATATGACATTGATTTTCTGTAACTTGGCTGTGACAACAATCCTGAAATGAAATGCAGAAAGTGCAATTATACCATCAACTCTTAATCTTAACTGTTCAAACTGTAGTTGCACGTTTTTTTACACTTAATCTCTATAATTACTGTACTTCGTTTAAACTCCTCTAGACTCGCAACTGATGGTTAATGTTCTGTAGTTAAAACGCGCCTCGCATTTTGTCCTTTTGTGTTGCTGCTGTGAGATTTTCTTGTGGACTATTAGTCCAATTAGGACACTTTGTTTGAAATCTCACACATGTTGAACTAACCACTTATACTGCGTGAATCAATCCATCTTGCAGCTGCAAACAAAGCTGTGAATATCGCTGGAACATTGAATCAAATATGCAAATGGCAAATAAGTCGAACAATAAGTTTCTGGGTGATACAAAGGCGAATTAGACGAAGACGATGCGGAATGTATGTAAAAGATAAGAATTTTACCGGGACTAACAAAAATGTGATGAATTATATAAGTGAAGTGACGATTTAAGTGATGACGAATTTTACTGTAGTAGGCTACTTCTGCAAATGTGCATTGGCAAAAAATTTAATTCCAGCCCTTTTTGTGTAGGTACCTTTCTGTTATGTCAAAATGTGTATCCTTACATGCTTTGAGTCAATGTGTAACAAGCTTGCAAAAATTTGAGCATATTTTTAGGTCAAAGTCAGGGAGGTTCTTTCCCAAAGTTCGTTTTTTTATGCAATGTAATTTTTCTAGATATGGAGGATTATTTTTGGTTTCAGCGTATTATATTTTTTGCTTCTTGTGTTTATGGCTTTTCTTAACATCAATCAAGTCCGAAGAATTATGGTTTGGCTTGACTCTGATATTAAAGATGCCAAACGAGAAGTTGATTTGGTTGAAGTAAGTTTTATTTCCAGTTTCATTTTGATTACGTGTTGGGTTGTTGGCTTGTTGCTTTACGTTTTTATTCAAATGTAAAATACTTCTGAAATTAAGACAATTTACACATCATTATATTATGTAACTTGCGTATTCACTTCCAAATTTGTTATTATGAAGTGAGCATTCAAGGAGGTAGTAAAATACCAACGCAACACTTTATTCCGCATAAATTTTACTAGTGTTATGTGGTCATAACATTTCAAAGACAAACTGGTATGTTGGTGAATTTATTTCAAGGTTTTATATTGATTAATTATTTGTGCAGCTGAAGCCTCCCTCCACAAATAATCTAGATGTAGATAGGTTACGTTATCTTACTTATAGCAAAATTTACTGCATTGTTTACAATCAAGATCTGGCGAAGTTTGTTCATTAAGTGATGCGATTGCACATCGAGAGTGAATTGGCATTGGTGGTGCTGTTTTTGTTTGGAGCTTAATTGCCAGTACTACAGTTTAGACGGTGGTAACTAATTATTTTAACTGTAATTGGAACATGCCTTATGGCACAACTCGAGTTTCAATAAAATTGCTATAAAGTCTTTTACAAAACTATTAAAATTGAAATTATGTACTCTTCTACACCGACACCAATCTGTCGTCGAATAAATTGTGTGTCTGCTGCTGAAACGATAGACTTGGATTCGACTCCCACTCTGGTCAAACCAAAGACTCTAAAAATTGATATTCACAGCTTCCCTGCTAGACGTTCAGCAATAAAAGGGACAATGTGAAGCCCCCACCATGTGTAGCGGACCGGTGAGCAGGTGCCAACTTG
This sequence comes from Trididemnum nubilum, assembly GCA_963965965.1. Taxonomy (NCBI): domain Eukaryota; kingdom Metazoa; phylum Chordata; class Ascidiacea; order Aplousobranchia; family Didemnidae; genus Trididemnum; species Trididemnum nubilum. The sequence goes on from OZ014490.1 coordinate 35,835,100, forward strand.
ACTCGAAGACCAAAAGGTCCCTTTGCTATCTCCTGACCAAGGCAACTTGGTGAATAAAATGTAATTACAATATTCAAGTCCAGAAATGAGATTTGTATTCGAATGTTGTTTGTGTTAGCTTTCAGTCATAAGTTGGCTCTTTAAAAGAACTATCTTTGCTTGCTCCAAGTGCAGCAAATAAATATTATCAATAGTAAAATTTAAGCATCAACTTTCACTAACTAATTTCCGCCTGAAGTTAAGCTGTAATTTATCTCGACAAATTAAAAATCGAATAATTAATGAAGATAGATTAGTAGATGATTTCGAATGATTGAAACGTGTGTTTTTAATTTTGTTTAATTTAGAATTGGGTTGCTTGAGTGAAAGCTTACTTTTTTTGTTACAGGAATATGCAGTAAATTGTTCGGATATTTCTGTAGAACGTATCTATGCTAGCTTTGATATTTTTGCATTTGCTCATTTCATGGGATGGACATTAAAAGCGTTGTTGCTTCGCAGTTATGCTATGTCTTGGACGTTGAGCATTCTCTGGGAGATGACTGAGGTACCCGTTAAAAACTTGAAGCAATATTGCTTCTTGCCAGCGACTTTTGCTTTTTGCGTAGATGTTGTTGAGGGATGTACAAACATTTTGATTATGTGACATTTAAACACTTGTTTGTTAATCACAGATTTTTAATCGCTAGACATTTAATTACGTAAAATTTTATTTTTATCACTAGACATTTTTTCACGTAAATATTGCCTTGGCAGTGGCGCACCTAGAAGAGGAGGGATTCAGAGGTCCAACTCTTTCTTTTGGAACTCAAAAACAACATAATTTTGATGACATAACGCAGTTTGTAACACTTTGCCATATTTGGTTTTTACCAACTAATCATTTAAGATGTTGTTTTATCAGCGATGTAATTTGATGCAGATGATGTATACGTACGTAGCAATTGAGATTGCTGCAGTTATTTTGCCTACAATACTGCTGACAGAAACGTATGTAGCTGTATGTGTGTTTGATATATACACGCTTAAAGAAACAGATGGTCATTTAGTGAATGGGGTTGCCCTGGCAAACAGAAAACAAATACTATTTTGGAAAAAAAAGCAAACAAATGCACTGCTTGAAGATGAAAGCCCTAACAAAATTACACTCAAACGTCGAGATTTTTATTTAGCATACATAATCAGAAATGCCAAATTATTCTAAAACAGAAATCTGAATTTGGGACAAGTTCAAACACTGGCGCCTTTAGCCATTATGCCAGCACCGCACTTGAACGAAATTGACTAAAATCAATTGTTAAAATAAGCTTTCAAAAAGAGATTTTCAACAATTTGAATCAATTTGTTAGCAAGCCCCAACTTGGTTTTTTATCTCAGAAATAAGGACAACTAATGATCCCCCTCTGATCATGCACTGCTTAAAGATGAAAGCCCTAACAAAATTACACTCAAACGTCGAGATTTTTATTTAGCATACATAATCAGAAATGCCAAATTATTCTAAAACAGAAATCTGAATTAGGGATAAGTTCAAACACTGGCGCCTTTAGCCATTATGCCAGCACAGCACTTGAACCAAATTGACTAAAATCAATTGTTAAAATAAGCTTTCAAAAAGAGATTTTCAACAATTTGAATCAGTTTGTTAGCAAGCCCCAACTTGGTTTTTTATCACAGAAATAAGGACAACTAATGATCCCCCTCAGATCATATGTAATGTCGAAATAAAAAATAGTAAAAGAGATTTTGTCCTGATCAAGAAACAGACGCTGGATTCAATATGATTTGGAAATGAGAAAATCGATGCTTAACTAGATATTAGAAACTAGGTCTATTCAATCACAAAGGTTCCATGTACTGGCGCCTTCAACCACTAGGTTACAGCTGCACATACGTAACGAAAATCAATTATCAAAATCACCTATTAAACTCGTTATTACAAGTTTTTGATGCGTATGCCCCAAACCATGTGACATAGCGACTCCAAAAATGCAGGTGCTCAACTTCATATGTAGACTTAGCTTATGTTCAAATTTCGTGTTTCTAGCTTCGGTGATTTTGTTTCACCAACATTCTCCCCCTCATACTTTGTAGGTTACCGATATTTCTGAAAAATTCAATCGTATGTATGCACTGCAAACAAACTGATTTTGTTTGATGAAAAAAAAAGTTGTTTTGAAATTATTTATTGCTTAGGTAAAATGGATGTTCGACTAAGTATTTGAACCCAGCTGTGTTCAATCACGACAATTTCAAACGCTGGTGCCCTTAACCATTATGCCAGCTCAGCAGATGAACCCAATTGACTAAAATCAATTGTTTAATTTAGCTTCCAAAAAGTGATTTGGGGGTTTGGAGTGGTTGGTACCTCCAAACCATGTCAAAATATTTGTCGTTTGAATTCCTACTAATATCGAAAAAAAGAACTAGGACGCTAGCTTAAGCTTTTAAAAAATTGATTTTTGGGGAGTTTTCGCAGAGAATGAAACCTGATACTCTCTGATCATATCTAGTACCAAAACAAAAATATTAAAAGTGATTTTGTTGTGATCAAAAAAAGAAAAAATTAAATACGCAAGATTCAATATGACCTCGGTTAGAGAAAAAACGATTTTCAACTAGACAATTCAACTCAGATCTAGTCACCCACGCAAGTTTCATTCACTGGCACTTTTAGCCTCTGAACATAGCAGCACACATGCACTTTAGGGTTATGAAGTTTTCAACTTTTTGAATAAATCTAAATTCCTGGGCTTGCAATCAATGAAGTTGTATAAACCAAATATTTCTACACTAATATTTCATTCGGAAACGAAAAAAACCTGGCGCACCCAATACTTCAAAATTTTCCAGATTTTTGTAGTATTTTAACATGCCCAATCATGCTGTTTCAAGGAATTTCACCGTTTGATTTTAAACCACTTTCACTATTACGAAAAGAACCGTACTCAGGGGCCACATACTATGGTCATAAGAAAAACACCAATATTGGTGCTTCGGAAGTCATTCAGGCTTCAAATTTTTATTCTGAAGAAGTTTTAACAAATATTTTTCGAAAGTTTGAAATAATTTTTCGTCTTAAAATTATAACTTTATTTTCTTCGTGATTGACATTTAATTGAAAAAATGTAACAACTAAAAATCTTCAGATTCGGATATTCATTATTTAGTATCTAAAACAAAGTTGCAGCTTTAAAAATCTTTGTAAAAAGTTCTTGAATGAATTCCGAACAAAAAAATCAACGTTATCGTGCTCGTAAAAGCAATTTGCTTAATCTTTTGCGTTTAAACACGAATAAAAGTTGTCATTAAATTTGTAACAACCATTAATTAATTGACTATTATTGACAATAAACAACGAATAATTGTCACCTCTTCCGCTTTGTGCACATGTTACATTTGGTTAAACTTGGTCGTTTCAAAATTTTTGTCAAGTTATTTATGCAAGTTGAATCTAAAATGAGTCGCAGATTTAACTCAAGAAGTGAATTTTGTAAGCTTCAAGCGAATTTACACAGTATTCAATTTTCGTGCGTTTTTTCTAGGTTTTTGCTTGTTCTTGAAAAAGTATGCCCTTTTTCTTCCGCATTTTTATAAGTCCATTTTCGCACTAAATAAACTCCTACATATTGATGAAAATTCTATTCAAAAAGCGATATTTCAAAATAGAGATGTACACCTTTACAAACATGGTTTCTGAAAACTTTTGTCCTGTATTTAACAGTCTGGTTAGTGCAGATATGGACTTAAAAAATGCGGACGAAAAACACGTAGTTTTTCATGGAGAAGAAAAAACGTACAAACGTGAACGAAAAGCGGATCTGTGGAAATCCACCTTTAGTTAGTCAGAATTATGACTATCTACCATCTTCGCTTTCGGCCTACAAGACAAAAGGCATGGTGGATCAAAAATGGAATTGAATTGCTGATTCCATTGATTGTACATATGACAATTCATTTGCGGTAGAAAAAAAATCAAACTGATTTGGTTCGATTTGAAGAAATTCATTAGTAAAAAAAAACGTGAGTCTTAAAATAAAAAGCTGTCAAAGACGATCGGTGATCCATGCATAGCAGTAAATTCTGCAAACTCTTGATTAGTTTTGCCCGTACACATGACAATTCATTTTCAGCAGAAAAAAAATCGAACTGAATTGGTTCGATTTGAAGAAATTCATTAGTAAAAAAAAAACGTGACTCTTACAATAAAAAGCTGTCAAAGACGATCGGTGATCCATGCAAAGCAGTAAATTCTGCAAAGTCTTGATTAGTTTTGCCCTCTAATAAACTATAGGGTTTTTTCGTCATTCCAAAATTTCTCTCCTTATAAATTCATACAACAAAATCATCATGAAACAAGCAATAATGTGTAGCATGCTCTTTTTCCTGTAATACGACCAACAACCAGCAAAAAAGTGTAATAGCCAGCAAAAAAATCTTCTAGAGTATTCGTGTATTCGAAGATTTGGGCTAATTCACGAACATTTTAAGACATTTTCAGTTTTTTTAGTACGATCAAAAATGTTTAACAAACACAAAAATCTTCGGCCTAACACAAAAATTTTCGGCTAAAGATTTTTTCGTTCGCGAAGTATTTACGACTATTCAGAAAAAATGAAAATCTTCGAAACAAAGATGTGGAAAGCTTATTCGTATTGGGGACCATAGTGTGCCAATTTCACAAAACACGAAGGTTCATGTTTTTCTGAAGGCCATAGTATGTGGCCCCAGAACTGTTAAGGTAGGGATGAAACCGTCGTAGAAGAGCTATAGTTGTATGGTTGGGCTGGCAGATATGCAGACTGAATTGAAAAAGCTCTAAGGAACTTTCTTTTGCCCCAAGATTTCGTTTCGCTAGCCGCATGTGAACTCTTTTTTTAATTTATTGTTGGCCAGCTTTCCAACTGTGTCGAAGAGGCGGCATAAAAAAACTGTAACTTTATTTTATAATGATGCTTGGATCTCGACGAAGATCCAGCGTTTTCTTTCATGCAGCGCCTTTAGAAAAAACAACTGGAGCCTAAGATTAAGCTGTTCAAAAAATTGATTTTTGTGAGTTTCATTTATCCTGGTTTGTTTTCATTATAATAATGCAACTATTAAATCACAGTAAAAGGTTAAAAGCACAACAGTCTGTTTCGTCCTTACAACTCATTAGGTGCTACTGTATCGTTATCAGAATGTGATGTTGTAAAATTGTCATTAACGTACTTTTAGTACAGATTTTGTACATAAATTTAGAGTAAATCATAAAAGGAACAAAAATACAAAATAGATAACAGACCCGCCCCGCAAATGCTCAAAAATGTGGCTTATAAATAGTGAAACCTTTTTGATACTTTTAGGTATTTTTTATGCATCTTCTTCCTAACTTTCAAGAGTGTTGGTGGGACCAAATATTTCTTGATGTTTTGATATGCAACGGTATGGGAATTTGGGTGGGAATACAACTCTGTCGTTTTCTAGAGATGAGAGAATATCGATGGGAATCGATCAAGTATGAAATAATTCATTGAAATAATATTATTTATAAGGTGCATGATTCATGCTGAGTTGTAAACTTTAATGGATCCCAACTAGTACGAAAAATCGAGATCAATTGTATTGCGGCAAAAGGGCTAATTATTAAAAATTTTTATCAAATTGTGCGAAATGAACGTCTGGTCAATCCATGCTTAATTTGACAGGTTGTCAACCCATGTTCTAGAATCTTTTCCAAACTTGGCATGGGAGTAGAACAGACTAAAAAAACCTGTTTGCAAAAAATTTCACCTCTCAAGCGCAATCCGTTCTTGAGATAAGGCCTTTTTTGAAATTGCGCAAAAAGTGAATTTTGAGGATATGCTTGAGTGATTTCGACTTTTAACGCTCAAAGTTGTGAAAGACTAGCTATTTTTTTGTCTAATTGAATTCTCAAATGGTGGGTTAAAAAGATAATACTTTTGGTTACTGATACACTATTTCTGACATTGTGTTAAAGTTTTACATGGTGATCTTCAATCGGTATTGTGTCTAACAGAGGTCAACACATTTAGTATGACCATGTACAGCTTACAAAATATCAAGCTAATTTTGATAAATAGCAAAGACTTGCATTTCATGCATGCTTAAACAAAGAAGCGTAACTATTAACAAGTAATAGAGTTATATTTAAGAAAAAAGCATTGGAAAAGTTGGTTATCTTGTGTGACATGTTTCTAAAATGAAAAACTGAAGAAATGCACTGCAGTTCATTAATTTTGATGCGTTATGATACATGTTAAATCAGCTTGACAAAACTTGGTTTCATATTAGCCATGAAAAGTCATCCAAGATGGGCTTGAAACATTTTCTAAAGAAAAAAATTTCAGCGCACTCCATAATCGAGGCCCAAAAAGAAACGCCTATATTATTGAATAACTCAAAAAACAATTTTTTTAACTTGAAAATACCAGTTTTATTGGATTTGGCATGGTCAAAAATGGGAGGGTGGCAATTTACTGCATCCTCCTACCTCAACTTTGGGCGTTAGAAGTCGAAATCACTCATGCGTATCCTCAAAATTCACTTTTTTGCGCAATTTTAAAAATGTAATATCTCAAGAACGGCTTGCGCTAGAAGGGTGAAATTGTTGCAAACAAGTTTTTTACTCTATTCTACTCCCATGCCAAGTTTGGAGAAGATTCTACAACATGGGTTGACATTTTACAAAGAAAATATAAATTAAGCATGGATCGACCCAGACAGCAACTTTTGTTGCTCGATTTTTATTTCAAGATTCATAGATAGTGTTGTGCAATCTTTGCCATTTGAGAAACGAAATCAGTTTGCGCAAAGTCAAGACATGTGCCAAGCTAACGCAGAAAAAATGGATACAACATTTTTAGAGATATACACAGCACGAGTGGCAAGTTACGAAGGGCGGCGATGCAATTCACCCCTGAAAAATGGACAGCAGTGAAATGGCTCGATCCTAACTCCAGTCTTATGCGTGTAGTTGGGGTCTACATTTTATTGGTAATATTCTTGGTAAGTTGTATATAAATTCTGTTTTCAGGTTTGACCCGCTATTTTGTAAGGTCAAGTGATAATTTTCATTATATCGGATTGTCTTGTTCATTGTCCTTCCTGTTTTTTCTACCTTTGCGAGTAAAACTCTTTGAGAAACCTCATTTTGCTAACAGGTGGCATGACCAAACTCGTTTAAGCTGCGTTTTTTCCATTTGCAGAAGTGGGAATACAACTTTTGCCAACAATGCAAATTGTGTGATTATGACTAAAATTCTTATTTCGACCGAGCAGTGAGATAGACGAGCGTTAGAGCAAATTTTGTAAAGATGCTTGTCGAAAATTTTTTGGTCTTTTGATTTCACTTCCAAAATTATGTATCAAACTTTTGACATTGCTGTACTTGCCAAAGATTCAGAATGGACAATCAGAATCATTAACTAACCGGACGTGAAAATATTGCAGAAAAGTTTGGTCGTTGCTTTGTACTAATTTTGCTAATTACACTACGTAACAAAATTTTCAAAAAAGTTTGGCTAATTTTTTTAAGTGTGTGAATGATTTTCAAGTGCTGATTCCAAAAATGCTATCAGTTTTTCTCTATCATCGATCGTTTTAAAGATACAACGATTTCCGTTTTTTATTTTGCGTTAACTGTAGATTTCTTTTGCAGTTATGCTAGCTGTGATCAGTCTCTGTCAGCATGATTATGTTGCAAATCGGTGTTTTGTTTCGTGTGGGAGTGAATGGACCTATACGAGTGCGAAATCTCACTGACAAAAGTGCTTTTGTTACTTATCAGTCCTCAGTTTCGTTTTATTCCAGCCTATAGAATTCAGAATAGTCTAATTAGAAAGTCATGTTCACTGGGTCAGACAGAAGTTGTGCGTTGTGGTCAGGAGCCTACAGCCAGCCATGTATGTCAACAGCCTACTTAGTAGCAGTGTTTCTTTACCCTCTATGATTGCATTTTTTAGAGTTAAGACTTGTGTTAATCTCAATTGAGATCATCGTTTAAATAGTGTAATTAAAATGGCGAGTAGACAGTGCAAAACTTTACCAGATTGCTTTTGTTATGTGTGTGGAATGTGGATACATCAGCGGCCAACACTCTTCGTATAAAGTTGTGAAAGAAACAAAGTAAAACAAGTGAAAAAAATAAAGCGATCAGGAAAAGTCCTGGGCACCACATGTGATATGTGGGAGCTGTCGATCTAATCTTGAAGGATGGATCAGGGGTTCTGGAAAAGTTATGTCATTTGCAGTTCCCTGAGTTTGGAGAGAACCACAAAATCATCATGATGATTGCTATTTTTGCATGACAAACAATTCAAAGGTTGGAGGAAGAAAAGCTATGACGTATCCAAGTATACCCTCATCCATTGCACCCGTTCCTCTAAGTGACGCCTTACCAGTTTCAAGTCCCCCATCAAATGTGAGAAATTTTCTGTGGGTAATGTAACTAGCTGTATTTGTATGTTCTAAGACTGGATCCTATTTCTTGCTATGTACTAGTTCTTTATCATTTCAGGTAGAAACGTACTTAAGTAAAGACTCAGCAACAGCAAGTGAAAATTCAAATATTGATGCAGATACTGCACCAACAACAAATGCAGAACCTCATTTTCCAACTAAACAACAATTGAATGATTTAACATGTGATTTAGGTTTTACAAAATCTGGAGCAGGGTTTTTAACATCTAGACTGAATGAATGGAATCTGCTTGGCGATGACTGCAACTGCCTAGAGGAAGAGGCACTTAGAGTTTTCTGTCTACTTTGATGGTATTGAAGACCTTTGGTGTAGCAAAGGTGTAGAAGGCCTGTTTCGTGCTGTTGGAATAGATCATGATCCTCCTCAATGGCGGCTTTTCATTGACAGTTCTAAAAAAAGTCTTAAAGCGGTGTTACTCTACAATGGCAAGATATATTCATTAATTCCAGTTGCTCATTCACTGCAGATGAAAGAAGACTATGAAAACTTCAAGTATCTGCTCATAAAAATCAATTATGCTTAGTTTAAGTGGTATGTTTGTAGTGACTTCCAAATGCTAGAATTTTTGCTTGAGTCTGCAAGGTGGATGCACAAAATACTCTTGCTTTTTGTGCTTGTGGAATAGTAGAGCTGATGGTGAGCACTACGAAAACATTAATTGGCCGACACGCAAAGAACTAACACCAGGAATGTATAACGTCATCGAAGAGCCTCTTGAATGCAGGGAAAATGTTTTACCGCCACCACTTCATGTCAAATTAGGTCTAGTAAAACAATTTGTTAAAGCTTTGGATTTTGAAGAAGTTTTTCAAGAAATCCGTTCAATGGTTTCCAGGCTATCAGAAGCCAAAATAAAAGGTGGAATATTCGTTGGTACCCAGATAAACACATTGTTAAAGTCTAAAATTTGGAAGAAAAAATGAATGAAACAAAAGGAAGCGTGGCAAACATTTTGAGATGTGGTTGGTGGATTTTTGGGAAACTAAAAGGATCCAAATTACAAAAAATTTGAGGAAAAGCTTATCAAAAGTTACCAAAACATGGGTTGTCGCATGTGTGTAAAACTTCACTTTTTATGCTCCCATCTGGATTTCTTTCAAGAAAATCTCGGTGACTTCAATGAGGAGCATGGTGAGAGATTTCACCAGGATATTGAACCAATGGAAAGACGATGTAAAGGCCGCTGGAACAGTGCAATGATAGGAGACTGCATTTGGTCTTTGGTAAGGCAAGATAAGAGTGGTCATAAAAGAAAAGCTCGCTCAACAATGCATTTTTAAATGACTCTTTGTATTTTAAAAACTTTGTTATGTTAATCTTCACGCCTTCTTCCTTATGAACCATTTTTAAACTGACTTTTGCGTTTAATATGCATTGAACGGAACCTTGATATGCAGTTTCAATCTACTGCAAGGTAGAACACAATCTGCTAACTACAGTTAGGTCGGATGAAACAAAAACTATGAATATCTCAAAAAGTAAAGATGATACAAAAAAACTAACCGAATTTTCAAACTCAGCTCTCAAAAATACATAAAGGGGCATTGGAAAAAGTAGCCAAACAAAAATTGTGTTACGTAGTGTTATTATTTAATTGTACCGTTCGCTGTTGTTTGTTGTTTTAATTTGCTGTTGTTTTAATTGTTTGTTGTTTTAATTTGCTGTTGTTTTTTTCGTTCATTTGAAAATGTTGAATGGGGTAAAAGTTAATAAAAAAATCCGTATCAAATTTTGATTCAAAATTCGAAAGAGTTAAATCCAAATCGAAGCTTGGTTCATATTTTTAAAGCCGTTTCGTACATACAAGAAGTAAACCCTCGTCCTTTGCGTTTTATGTAAACATCGCTCCGTGGATTCATTATGATGTTTTTCTTTCAGTTAACAGAATTGAACACATTTTTTCTGAAGCATTTCCTTCGTTACCCTGCCAAGCATGTGTTTTGTTGGGGAAGAATCCTGCTGATTGGTGCCATTTCAGCACCCGCTATAAGGCAAGTTAGCTTCAATATGCAGTTGATCTTTATCTTAAACAACTTTAATCTTAGGAGTTTTGGAGCTCTCTTTTTTGCGAGGGGTGTCGAACATATTGCTTTCTTGAAAAAACACTGAAAGCGTTTTTCAAAACTACGCAAATGAGACTCAGTGCGAAGTTCCAATGCCTTCGGAAATGTTGGGTGGCTGTGTTTTTTGGAATGGCTCATCAATCCGACAAGACTTTCGATTTGTTTGAAAGCGAAGCTAGGTGCTCGTTCATCGGGGTGAAACATTTTATTCAAAGCAACTTTCTCCGATGTATTTTGATAAAGTTGACGTTTCGCTCCCCAGTCCGGGTAGCCTCATCACAACAGTAACGCATTTCTTTGATTTTAGTAATAAGTCAATTATGATGTTTTTGACGTTGCAGGCCAGAGTTTTAATGTTTAATCGTTTTGCGTGCTTCTGGCCTAAAGGCTACCCGCCCGGAAATTAGGGAAGAGCCTCCAGCACGGCGACTAGTTAATTTAATTAAATTTAAGTAGTCGCCGTTGCTTGTTTTAAGTAGTCGCCGTTCTGGTTGCTCTTTCCTAGGCTTCCACGCCGGTAGCCTTTAGGCCAGAAGCACGCAAAACGATTAACCATTAAAACTCTGGCCTGCAACGTTAAAAACATTATGATTGACTTATTATTAAAATCATAGAACAAGCAAGTTGCTGGGTTTAAATGGCCAAAATTAAGCATGCGAGGAGACGCCTTCTCTAGCTCAAGTGGTGGAGCAGTGGACCGGTAATCCAAAGGCTGCAGGTTCGAATCCTGTGGGAAGACAACTTTTTTGCATTGTTTGAAGTAGTCGCCGTTCTGGTGGCTCTTCCGTAGGCTTTCGCGCCGGTAGCCTTTGGGCCAGAAGCACGCAAAACGATTAAACGCATTTCTTGTTCGCAAAAATGAAAATGAAACTAGTAGGAACAATGCAGGTAACTAGGAATAAACTCTTGTGACGTAACAAACAAAAAATATACAACATTCGGTATTACAACATGCAATATCACAGAAAAATTATGTCGTAGCTCAAAAGTAATATGTAATATCTATTAAGTCACGTGAGGCTTATCAAAAAAACTTCACTATCAAAAACACAACATAAAATTAATCCATAAGCATACCCATAAACAATGGGCATGTTGGCGCCGTCAATTCTGTTTAAAACGTTTACTTCAGTCGCTTTTTGATTTATGAAAAAACTCTCTTCTGTGCAACGTTTGCTGTAATTGGCTTCCATTTTTTTTAATTTTCAGCTTCATACCACGCTATGAAATGATTGAAATATACGATACGTTGGCACCAAGCTGACTTTTTTACATCCATTCTTTTGACTACATCGAAATGTTCACGTTATCTGGTCTTTAAACTACGCCCAGTCTCCCCAATGTTGTACTGCAATACAATCACGACATGGAATTTCATACACAAGCCCACTTATTTCAGACTTGACAATACGATCTTTAGGTTTGGAAAAAACCGATGACAACATACAATGTGGTTTCAAAGTCACTCCAACGCCGACTTGGGCCAAACTCGCTTAATAGCCTCAGAAACTCCCTGCACATACGGAATTGAGATAAAAGCAGATTATGTATCAGGCGATTTAGATCGAGGATGAGATTCAGTCTGCTGAGCAAGAAATTGATCGCTAGAGCACATATTCACAAGAAATCCATTGTTTTGTAGTGTTTGGTTGATGTGATCGATCCCATCCTTGATCTCAATCGCCTGATACATACTTTGCTTTTATCTCAATTCCGTATGTGCAGGGAGTTTCTGAGGCTATTAAGCGAGTTTGGCCCAAGTCAGCATTGGAGTGACTTTGAAACCACATTATAATGGGCAAGGGGGCCAGTTAGCTAATGGACAGAGATGAACAATTCACCCAGTGCGAATACAATATTTAGATAGGCAGACCTAATTCAATAGTTACCTAGACAATAGACATCATGTCATATATCCTACGTGATATTGCACCCGTGCTGTTTATGCAGTGGACAATCCCACAACCACAAACAACAATAATTTAACTAGTTAAATTATTCCTAAAATAAAATGAGCAGAACTAATTTTTAGTTCACAGAGACATCACGTCTTACAATCCTACTTCATTTGACAACACCTTAATGCTGTCTCCACGTCTAAATGGGTAATCATTTCAACCCAAAGTGACGCAATTGTTTGCAACCCCTAGTAACCACTAGTTCTGTGATATTGCATGTTGTATATTTTTTGTTTGTTACGTCACAAGAGTTAATTCCTGGTTACCTGTATTTTTCTGACTAGTTTTATTTTGATTTTTGCGAACAAGAAACGCGTTACTGTTCTGATGATGCTCCCCGGACTGGGGAGCGAAACGTCAACTTAAATAAAAATACATCGTAGAACGCTGCTTCAAGTAAAAAGATTTTCCATGTCGCTTAGTCTGTGTATTTTTGATGTTGCAGTTCGCGGAATGGTAAGATCTTCTTTACTTGCGAGATTACGCTCTGTTTTCGTAATCTACTCATTACTCAATCCATGTAAAACTCGAACAGAAAGCATGGGAACTATGTGCTTCAATGCTTCTTTCAGTCGAAAATATGTTTGTCAAATTTAACTAATTACGCCTGATTTTCTTCGCTTAGTTTGTATTTTTTGTTTCTCTGAGTTGCGATCTACATGGGCGCGTAGAATACCAACCTTCTTTCAATCACAACTTGTCTGCTGGGCTTGTGTGACAAAAAGGTTACGTCAGCTCGTTCAAAATTTTACGCCAAGTGAGGCCTGAGTTTGAGTTTTTGTTGTGTATATGTGAAACTATCCTAAGCGGTATGCTTTAAAGCTGCACTTAATTTTTTTTTAGACTGCTGCTCATTTTTCCTAGACGCATTAATTGATCAACCAGTATACCACAGAAAGTTATTGACCAATACTCTTTTTTAGGCAGTATTACGTTTACATCACGGACATACGATGCAAGAGAGTTGGGACTCAGACGTGGGTTTATATGTGAGTCGCTTGCTTTATTGAAATATGTGCGTTTTTCTTAAATTGGACCAAACTGACCACTTAAAGACAGACTATACTCTAGCTGGAATTATGACTAAAATTGAAAAAAAACTACAAATTTAGTTACAAATTCGGGTTTTTGTTGCCACGTTTCCATGTTTCTCTTATTGAGCGATCTTTTGAATCTCATTGATCAGATGATCAAATCAATTTTGATGAAAATCTTATTTTATCTCACGAGGGTTTACGGCTAGGCCTTCAACACGACTTTGAATTGGGCTCTAATCCCCAAAAGTTTTTTCATCAAAATCGATTCGGTCACGTGATCAGTAAGATACGATTGGATTGCAAGAATGGAAGCTAACCAAGTTTGTGGCATAAAAAATCGGTCCTCCAACAATGTTGCGAGCTAAAATTTTTTGGTTTTATAAAATTGCTGTTAGATGGCAAGATATCGCATAGTTGTGAAGTCTTGTTTTAAAGTTGCTGTCAAAATATATCTGGGAGTTGCCGATGAGATTTCTCAAAGTTAAATTTTATTTTATTTGTCGCACATATAATAAGAAAACTATCAAGTCAAAGTCGAAATCTTAATTGCGTTCAATTTTCTTGTTCAGTTTTTGCGTTAAATTATTATGCTGTGCTGTAATGCAGAGTTAATCATATCCACTATCCAAGTTTATTTGCTGTTAATGGTTGCAGTTTATGCTGTTGTAAGTCACGCTGTTGTAAGCCTAAAATAGATTGTAATTCATTAGCCAGTTTTAAAGCTTTTAATCTAACCAAATGGCATTTAATTGAATCTCTATCTTTAAATTTATCTTTGCTTGTTGCGAAATAATGTTGTTTTTTTCGTGTAATTTATGCGATTTTGTCGAGACTAATCCTATTGTTAGTTTTGTTGAAAATATTTTCTGAACGAAACAAACAGGTAGGCTGCATTCTCCTTCTTTCAATCCTGGAAATATTTGATTTTTGGTCAGTCAGTATACGTAATCAAGAGTATTTTAAATTGGTGTGTTTCGAAAATTTAAATTATCAATTTTTTAAAAAATCCCCAACCTTGTTTTTATCTTTTTATAGTATGATGCTACTCAGGTGTTGTTTTTAACCATCTTAAAAACCCGAAAAACTTCGAAAAAACCTGTATAGTATACGTTGAATCAGTAATTACTTAGGGATTGTTTCAAAAGATTTTAAATAATTGCCCAGCGGCTACTTGGCGTAGAAGCAAATATAGTATGAACTTGGTTTACAAAACCTTGAGATACATCCATTAAGGTTTTTGAAACGAGGAATTCTTTTGTAGAGCGGTTACTTGCGTAGAAACAATCATATCATTAAAGTTTGGAGCTGAGGAATTTACGCGAACTCAGCTGGCTAACGTCATCGGATGGCTGGCAGTCACGGTTAGTTGCTTGATCATTTGTTTAATGTTAGTACGATGTTTGAATACGGTGGTTTTTATGTCGTAAACAATAGAAAAATCAAAAATAATTAGACTTGGTCGGACAAAAACCTTGTGTTCGACTGAAAATCGGCTACAGGCATAGTAGTCCATTGCACGTTGCGAAGAAGAAGTTAATTTTACTAATCAATCATTTGAAATCGAGCTGATTTGAAGTATCTTCGACAGAGCATGCAGTATATAGTTTTTTTTTAGCAGCTACACTGCTACAGTCAAAAAGGTTTCAAAAAGTATTTTTGAAAACTAGTTTAAATGATGAGCAATGGAGTCTACATAACGTTTAAAATTCTGCTGTGCTGCAATTAAAAAAAGCTTGTTCAAAACATCTTGCTTACTTCATACATTTCATTCAAGTTCGTATTTTAGCTTTTGATGGCGTTGATTTCAATTTATGTGATGGTGATTGTTACAAGATGGGGTGCCGACAAGGTAAATATCACTTTTTTTTTTGATTTATTATGGCGACTTGATATTTAGACTCTAAATTATCATGAGTTGAATTTTCAGCCGATTTTTAAAAATTATTCGCATGAACCAGGCTGGCTGCATTTGTCCAACCACACCAACGCAGAGCAGTTTTGGGATCTGTTTGGAAGTCTTTCATCAGGCTGGACCACCACAACGGGTGGACTGCTTCGTCCCCATGGCAAATAAGCGTAAAGTGTCTTTCCCACGGACATAATGACTCAGAATCGAACCAGGGCTCAGCACTTTTGATCTCTGGCCTGACGCTTTACCACTGATCTATCGCCGCCATTCCATATTAGTCATAACATAAGTTAGTACCGGTACACTTAACGGTTACGAAACTTTGCAAGTCTTTCCACTCGTTCTAAGCCATCAAGGACGTGTTGCTCCAGCATTGTATTTGAGTCATTAATTCATTGAAGTTATTTGCGTTTAGGGCGTCGAGTTGTACGACGGAGACTTATCTGGTCCTGAATTTCCCGCTGCTCTGCGTCCTCTTTCCAAGTATAGTCGTCCGGCATTAAACGGCATTGACTCATTCAGTGAATCAAGTAAAGACAGCAGTGACAGTGAGCATTACGGATTAAAATACCGATTTGACAAAAGAAATTTCATTGCCTTCAAGGAACGCAGGTTACAGGATTCATCAAGAGAATAAAATGTTTGAAAGGTTGCAATTTTTGTCAAGCTAGATTACGATCTTTTAGATTGTGCCAATTTGCAGAAGTACCGGTTCATAAACACAATTGCAGTAGATGCTTAGACATAACAAGTTCAGTCTGCAGCGTATTCTGTACAAAATCTCCAGAGACAAAGGCTAGATTAAGATTAAACCAACTCGATAAACCTGCCGTAATTGGGCATCCACTAAGGATTTTGTCCGGAAACAGGCTGCAGTAACTCGCATTGCAATGAATCATTATCCTTTTATTTGCACGTACCGTCTAAAATCTTTTTTGAAAATTGTCGTCTCTTCGACAACCCTTTTGTTTTGCTTGAAACGAATTGTTAAAAAATGATGCTGCTTCCTGTCCGTTTCATCACACTGTGCAATTTTCAAGTTGAATTACCTTGCTGCTAAACTTTTCTGGTTAAAAAGTTGCATTATCTGTAGCAATTCTTGTTCTAAGCCATGTTGAAATGTTAATTTTGTTTTGTTTTCGATAATCAGCACCGCTGCGGTTATCGTCTAGTGTGAAAATCTGCTGCCAATTTATTCATTATTGTTCAGTGACCCTTGACTCCTGGCGCGATTAACTAATTTTTTTTTCTTTGATTTTTGAAAAATATTCTAATTTTGTTTTCAAACTTGTTCGACTGTGGCTAATCTGCTTTTTTTACACATTTTTGACTAAGGGATCATTTAATGTCGACCCGAACGAAAATTTTACCTGCTCGATTGACTTCAGTGGAAAGTTAATAGGCTAACAGACAATTTTAATATTAGCTGTATTGCAATAAAGTTTTATAATCGAAGTTCGTCAGTTTCGACTTGAAAAACTGATTCACACAAACCCCGTTCGCTAAAGCAAGATAACTTTGGGCTTTTATTTTTGGATAATTCTGTAGCAAAGTTTTGCCTAAAATGGCGCCAGATTCACGTAAAGGTGAAGGGTTGCGTAGAGCGGCTAGCTAAGAGTGTTTTGCTGCATACTTTCAAGAAAGGCATTGTTATTAGCGATGTAGCGATTGATCGGTAATGTATAAAATTCCGATCAGATACCGATTGTTTCAACGCACTTTCGGCAATGAAAATGGTATGTACACTGTAAAAAATTTTTCCATGAATTTTACATATTTTATATGGCAGCAGTGATGCCAAATAAATGTATGTAATTTTTATTTACGCATTTATATGTGCAGTCCAAAAACATATTTTATGTATAACTACTTACAATTACGTTGAAATACAATTTTTTTGTATTTTGACATTTACGAAGTTTATGTAAAGGCATTATACCACTTCATGTAAAATTACAAATAGTTGCGTTAATTTACGGACTTTCTGTGTTTCATTTTTACGCAGCTTTTACGTATATTCACCGAATGTATGCCCATTAACAAGCGTTGTAAGTTATTATTCCGTACGTAGTTTCACACTTTTTTTACTGTAAGTATGTCAATCTACTTACCATGTAGGTTATGAAATTTTTACCTACTCATTTCAAGTTTTTCATATTCTTTACGTGAAACTTGAAAGTTTTTGATAATACACCAACGCAATTGTCTAAAAGTGATCACTAAGTTTATGTATCGGTACGTTAAAAGTAACAAATTTTGAATGAGAATTGACATAAACATTACTGCGCATAAAGAAGTGGAGTCCCAGCACTGATGCATGGCAACTCATATTAGCGAAACCTTTGATTACATGCTAAAACATTAACATGCAAAAATGTACATCAGTTATGCTTTATAATTGCAAACGGAAAATAACAAACATCTTAAAGGCGCTTAGATAGCTGTTCTAACAATTCAAGTGTAACTAAGTTGCAGCATTCCTTTAATGTATCACAGAATTAAGACACTGAATGAATAACCGAACAAGCCCTTTGCGCTTACGACTCAATACAAACATGCAAAAATGCAGCAGTGATGACCGTTGTTTATTTACTGTTTTGAAAATAAATGAACAGGATTGTGTGCAATAAATACATGATGCGAAGTCAACACTAAATAAAAAATCGTTTACTTTTCCAGCTTATAATTAACTAAATAATTATAATTAACTAAAGTAATTAATTAATTATAATTAACTAAAGTCAACACTAAATAATTCAAACCTCAACTCGGCTTGAATTCAAAATTGAATTTAAGCCCTAAACAGTCTCAAAAATTATTTTAGATACTAATTTAGTCAACTTAATTTGGTATAATAACTTGTAAAATCAATAAACTTTGGGTTTTTGTACGCTAGCTTGAACGTAGCGCCAATTAAAAACAAAATTATGTTTAGAAAGATACGTATTGACTGTTTGAGCAATATTTTCAAACCATCAGCACATGCAAACTGCTTTCTTAATGGCAAATTCTAGTAAGTTGGTCTACTTTTACAAACTTTAGCTCAACCAACTCCTTTCACAAGCTTGAAGCACATCGAAACCACTTCTAACATACGAAGAAAGTAGCTGATAATTTTTATGCTAAAGGTATTCGCTAATATTGTGTGTTGATTTTGAATATTTATTGTGACCAACATAATCCTGGTATTGGAGCGAAACTTTTCTAAAACTTAGGCCAGAATCCTATTTGAAAAAAACGGCCCCAGTTTACAACTCTGCATTGCTGCCCTTGCAACCTACCAAAGCAATAGTGTTTTATTAGAAAGCATTTCCAGAAAATTCAAATAATTACTGGCAGTGTTACCTTTTTTTAACAAGATTAAATTTCCTGAATGAATGCATTGAATAGCCATAAAAAAACAAATTCGCTTTACAGCAAAATTGCGGCAGTGATGACTGCTGTTCATACTGTCTTAAAATTACGCAGCTTGCAAGAAATTTTCTGCAAAAACAACACACATTAAAAGCAATTATTTTTCGCCTAAAAATTGCCACCTAACTTACTTGGCATGTAAGAAGTGGTTAGCGACGTGCTTCAGATTAGTGAAAGGTTTGGTTGAGCTTGAAGTTGTGAGAGTAGGCCAACTAATTTGCGAAGAAGACAGCAGTTTGCATGTGTTGATGCAGTCAAGTGTGCTGCTCCAAACCGGACAAAGTAAGTACACTTCGGCCTCTACTAACTATAAAAAATTGAACCTGCTTATAGTGTTAGTGCATTGACAAATTAGTGTCAATGGTGCACGGATTGACCAAAATGGATATTTCAAGAGACTTCTGGTTAGCTTTATCCAGATATATTTTAGCCAGCTAATCTACAGTAAAACATAATCCCGACGGTACTAATCTCAGCAATGTTCTAACGGGTATAATCTGGCCGGAAAAAGTTATGCAAAACATTTATTATGAAGGCTTGGTAAACTATGAATTTATTTGGTTAACCCATGGGCCGAGATGTAACTGCAGTAAGCTAATGCGACTCCATATCGAACACCCATAGTCAAGGCCTTACACGGTATCCTGGTTTGTCCAGTCTAAGCACCAACTTGATTGTTTGATCAATGCATGCTAATTGCTTTCTTCTTCGCGGTGCCCTTGCAATTTCAACTATCAAGCTGAACCAACGCTTAGCGGATCTGGATCAGTCAGCAAACCTGTTGCAACACACCAAATGAACAGCGAATACACAAAGCAAATTTTGAAAAAAGCTAATATAGGAAACCCAGGTCGGTTGCGTTTTTGGATGTGTAAAACACCAAAAAAAACTTAACAGTATGGCAAAACTAAAAAACGCATAAGCATATATATTGGTATTTCAGGCGGCAAATGTTTTGAAATGACAAAAAAGTTTTAGTTATTCTATGTTGTCAAAATAAAGACATCAAAATAACAGAGCTTTTACAACAGCATCAGCAAAATGATATTGTGTTAGTTCAAAGCTTGTCGCTTTAGTTATGGAGCGATTATACCTCACTTAAAATAGCAAACAAATCAAGTGGCAAATGCACCAATTAAATATGTGGACAGTAAGAATCAAATTGCCAAGATTTTTCCCTTAATAGACTTTCAGAATTTTAAGCGAACTTGCACTTTTGATTCCCAACTACTAAAACCGAGATTGAATAGACGTAGCACACATCAGCAAAAATGACATTCTCATAGCAAGAAAGATTATGCTTTCTGAACGAATAAACAAAAGATGAGTTCACGAAAACGTGGGTCAAAACGGGACACTTAATCAATCATGTATCAAAATGCAAAAACAATTCCAAACACACTCAATCATATATTTCTAATTACACAAAGGCGTAATTCGATAAAGACAACACATTTCTTTTAAATCGAATGCTCCGTTTTGCCCACTTTCCTAATACTCAAATAATACAGTGGAACTCTGGTTAGCGACCACCTCTTTATCAGAACCACTTCAGTGCAGTCCCAAATAATTTACAATGGTAGTTAATGCATAGCAGTTTGTTTCAATAACGCGACCACCCCAATTTTCAGACCAGGACCGCCATATTTTGGTCCAAAACTGCAAATTTAATTCCGCTTAAGCGACCACACGTGCTTAATAATGTGCTTTTGTGACCATAAGTGGGCCTTTGATTCAGAAAAAGCTCTAAGCTTTGCTAAATTCAAGCTTCAAATGGTTGGCTAAACAGGTTTAAGACACGACATAGCATTTCTCAGGCTGTTATTTGCGGAGAGAGTGGCTATGTTGGCGAAGAAGTCGTGCAGAGTTGCTACAAACAAGATCTGGGATGCTCCAAAGCAAAATTCGCTAACATGACCGCCCTGCTAATGCAACCGCTTGATTACGGTCCCATAGGTGGGTCATGTAAGCGGAGTTCCACTGTACTTGACGACTTTTCAAACACATGCACAAAAGTCGTTCATGCTACTCAGCAATGTAAGCACTTTCGCTTGCACACCGTTAATTCTGCTTCGGTTTTTCCCCGACTTTTCCGTGTTGTTTCCCTTAACTGTGTCAATTTCTGCCAATGCCCTGTAAATGCAAAAGATATAACCATTGATATCAAAAGCAAAAAATGCGATATATATTTCAAACAATTAAAGATTTTTCAAACATCGTAGGAACCCGCTCCAATGACACAGCAAGTTAATCGTGACTGTTGCATTGAGATACTCTTCCTCCTAAGATGACCATTGACTAGGCTTAACACACTTAATATGCTATAGTCAAATACTTAGAGACGCCACTATCTCAATCAACATACCTTAAAACTACACATAACGTACAACTGCATTTCAACTAAAAAGTTGAAACAACTAATCTAAGTAGACAGCAGCGTAGCATAGTTGTTAGAGGTACCGGGATAGTAATCGAAAAGTTACTGGCTCCAACTGTTCGATATTCGAATTTGACAATGGGCATTGATGCGTTGTTGATTCCATGGGAAGGACACCAAACGCCTATATATCCTTGCCTCGTTTCTTGGCGAACTCTGGGAGCTAAGTAAGTATTGGTGGCACTGCATTGACAAAAGAATGCAAACCTTAAGATTAACTGCAAATATTGCGCACCACGTGTTGGAGTAGGCAAGCACTATAAATCTTTGGCATACGTACTGCGATAAATTGCACACAGTTAAATCACTTCCAGACACCAAAAAGAAAAACCACATACATTAAACGATAGTATCATGCATTAGCATACCATGAGTGACAATACATGGAGTCTTCGGAAATTTTTCCACATCCTGAAAGACAAAAACATACGTTTGCAAAAACTTAGAAAAAAATACAGTAGCGTAGGTTTAAAAAAAATAAATGAACGATAGCTGAAGAGCAAGCCAAAGAAGTAGGTGTTAAGTGGCTTTCCCAAAGATAAACAACGCTTCAGTGCCCAGTTCCAGTATCACATTAGAAATCAGGAAACTTTTAGTTAGGCCACTAGCCTGGCACATTTACCAGCTGCTGCCCTAGTAACTAGCTCATGCATCAAGAACAGAAAACAATAAATTATTTACAGTCTACTACATAAATGGCTTTCTGTGGCACTTAAAAAATGATAAAGACAGCATAGGCTATAATTTTTAGTATCGCACATTGTTTAATTGTACCAATAATCGAAGTGAAAAAAGCAACTAAAAAAAATAAAATGCAAATATCATTGGAATCTCATAACTAATCTTTGTATAGGAAAGATTTCTAGTTTTTTTTTACCCAGGCACGCTATAACTTATCTGCACTTGATACGTGGTGCAATCTGTAGTATTTGGTGTTCTTGCACTGTTTGTAGTCCTTTTTCAGCACAAGATCACCAAGATGGGTGAAATGCTTGGCTCTAGAGCTTGCCAAGAATCAACCAAGGATTCAGGCATCAAGTGTCATTCCCAAGGTAGGTTAAACCACATTTACAGTATCTTCTGGAGTATACAAGGAACTGAGTGGGCTATTTATTCGTCACTTGATCATTAAAAAACACAATTGCTAACACACATTTGCAAACATTAGTTTTACTGTACTGTAACAAAACATGCAGTCACTTACCGACGTTGGTTCTTTCAAAATGATATTTTCAAAGCTTTCACTGAGCAACTCGATCATTCCTACAACTTCTGGACCATCATCTTTTGATTTACCTTTAGCTTTGTTGATTCTTTTCACTACCGCTTTTAGTTCTTTCTTTTTTAGTTGCAGACTTTGCATAAATGAAAGAAATTGAATCATATACTTAGACAAATTTTCCTTAAACATTTTAAAATCTTTAGCCACAACTTGTTGACAATGCTGGCCAAATCCAAGTATTGTGAATACAATAGGCCACTTTTCTCGAAGTTCACGAATTGTACTTGTTAAAGACATGATTAATGACCGCATTCCAGCAAGTCTTGTTAAGCAATGCTTTGGTTTCTTCATCCAAGTCTTTACCCTTGTCCATAGTTTGAAACTTTGTTACCAGTGACGTTCGGCAACTTTTTAATTCATCTGGCCGTAATTTCATGGTTGAGCACTGCATATCCTCTTCTACATGCATGGTGCTCAATTTAGTACTTTTCTTTTGAGTTTGCACTTCATTTCCTGACGATGTTTCTTCATTATTTTGGTCATTAGAAGGCTTCATGTTTGCCAAGCAGTTTTCCAGCTGCAAAATGAACGACCCACATCCATCACCCAACAATTTTCCGTTTATGCCAGTGTCGGCAAGTGATTTTGGATACTTCAAAACAATTGTTAAGGCAACCTGTCTTGCCAGCTTTCTTCCAGGGTTACTAAACTTTGACATTAAATCGGTAGCTATCAACTGAATTAATAATCTACGATCTGCAGAAGGTAATCGAACCTTTTTTTCGAAACAGTTCAATATTGCTGATGGTATGGTCTTTTCAAGTAATTTATAGTTAAATGCACTGGAATGTTCACAGAGGGATAAATCATTTTGTGACAGCCATGGCCCATGATCACTTTGATTTTTATTTTCTTTATTTTTGATGAAGCTGATAAGCTTTCGACATTGAAGTGCTGGTAAAATACCATCCGAGTCTTCTTCGATTAAAAACTTCATATCACTTAAGCATGTAGCACCCATTTTATCCATGTATTCCAAAAGATTTTTCATTTTTTCTTTAGAGCAGTTTAAGTTTGCTTCATTTAGTATATCTTCAACACTCTGCTCGGCAGGCAGGGTGTCTGCAATGCTAATATCATCACTAACAGAAATATTCATTTCAATAATACACTGTTAAAAATACGAAGCTGCAAATAATAATTCAATTTACACTTCACAAACTATATATAGCCTACTATAGTTTATTTCTTTAACAAACAAGTGAGTTTTCACCAAACAAGCTCAAGGCAGCACACCACGCCGATATTTGAGAGAATGCTGGCTTCTGGTTTGATACCTCAACTGTGTTGTAAGATGCTGTTTTGTCCAAGGAAAGACACTTAGAGCCTATTTTCATGGTTTGTAATAAGTGAGCGTTGGGGCTTTTCTCATTCAAATTGAGCCCAAAAAGTTCAGCATAAGCACTAAACAAAGTGATCATTTGTTGGTGATTAATGAAGAAGAGGAAAATGATAATCATCAAGTCTCAACCAAGACAAGAAATGACTTTTTTTCTGATCAGATACCAGATCAATCTGCTACAACAAAGCCAGTACCCAAGGCAGACAAACCTTGAAAAGCAAAATTTCACATCACAAGAAAACACTAGTCCAGTGACAAGAATACTAGTTTTTATAACAATAAAAATGGCCTATAACTTGCTACCATCACCTGAAAAATAGCAATGAACTAAAACATGTTAAGCCATGTGAAAAACAAGAAATGCCAATTGAAGCCATCAATGCTACATGGCAAACTCACATATTTCTTTATGATAGGCACTACAGCTTACTATAAGTACCATAATACAACATTGTAATATTCTACCAGTAGGTACTGAATACACTATTCAACAATGTAACGTCATTGTGCTGTTGCAAGCAATTCTCTGTGATATCACAGCAACCTGTGCAGGTAGGCACTATGCAGAGTATTCTTGTCATTGTGAGCAATTTAACGCATACAAGGTCTTATTTACATGCTTTCATAGCATTACCACGGTTAGCAACAATATGGCAGTTCAACTCTTCTTCATTTAGTGGTTTCCCATTTTCACTTGCTTGACTCTGAATCAAACTTTCAATATTTTTAGCCAATGCACCATGGTATCTAGTAACAAGTGAAGAAAAAAATGATGTTACCTTGTATGATGCAGTGCAGTTAATGAATGGGCAAACTATTGATGTACCTTCACGAATGTGCTTTTTTAAATGCTTTATCATTTCATTTAAGCTACTGTTCAGCTTACCACATAACAGAACATTGCATTGAAAATATATTCGAGGTTGAGTAGCAGTAATGGGACGTCTCACATCAAGCTGTTGTACTTTTTCTACATGTTTGCGTCTAAAATGACTTTAAAATGCATTGAAATTTGTGTACACGACTTGACAATTTTGCATTAAACCATGAAAATTGGCATTTTTAGTATTCCTATGCATGCACAATATATGAACAAAAAAAGAAGTTTCTATCAATGGGAATTGAAAATTGTTCCAAGCAAATGATGCAAAACATTCACAAACGCTCCTATGCTGTTGTATTTAAGCAATAGTCTAGCCAACTACCTGTACTATTACAATGTTGCTTTATTGTCCATTTTTTTAATAAGGCCTGAATTTAATACAGAAAAAATAAAACGAAAACCAGTACTGTAAAGTGGTGTGACTAGTGTCCCAAGATCACATTCGCATTGATTTTATCTTTCTAGCTGCAGCTGTTTAAAAGATTTCCAAGTCAAAATGCTTAACGCATTTTCAGGGCAAGATGCTGGTATCATACAGTGTCTATATTGTGTTCAAAACTGCTGAAAGCCCTAACAGTTCACTTTAAGGAATGTAGCTAAATTCTATCTAGGCAGCCCTGCTCAAGGCTTGTTAATTCTGCTTGAAAGTATTAAAAAAGCGCTGAGTCACACTGTATATTTTAGGTCATTCAGCAATATCAAACATAGACACTAGATGCACAAATGTCAATTTGGTTAAGGTCGTGTTAGGTAATTACCAGAGGTGGAATGGAAGACACAAGGCTCGAGGCCAAGGACACAAAAAATTCAAGGCCAAGGACAGCCTTTCCGAGGACAGACACTCTCGGGGATAAGGACACAAGCACAAGTGCTCTGCAAAAAAAAAGATCTTCACAAAAATTTTTCAGGCAATCACAAAAAAACGTTTTCCAAAAAATTTTTCAGGCGCTCCACAAAATTTTAACAATTCAAAAAATAATTAGTGCTGTCCTCAAGCCGAGGACAGGCCAATTTGCGAGGACTTGAGGCCTCGAGGCCAAGGCCAAGAACTTCAAAATGTGTGGAGGCCAAGGACGTCCTTGAGGACTCCATCTCTGGTAATTACAGCACTTTTTGCTTCAATCTTACTGTACTTTTCTTTTATACAGTTGGAACCTGTGCTCCAACTTTTTCACACTAGCGCTTTCTGCCACTAAGCATTCATTTGAACTAATTTTTGCCGATTCCGTCACAGGCCATAGTCCACTAAAAATCCAACATTTTTTTAACAAAAACTCAAACAAAAGTATTGAAGAGTGCTAAATTAAAAAGCTAGGCAGTTAACATGCGAAAAAAATTTTGTGGGGCTAACGAAGTGAAAAAATTTTGAAGTGTAGCCTACCTTAGAAAAAGAGGAAATTATTTTGCTGAGCCAAATGAGAAATACCAGTACTGAGGTACCCCAGAACAGATCGGTTTTAGGTAGCGACTACCAATATCTCACTGAAAAATTTTAAGTCGAAAGAATGAAATGAAAATGAGAATATTTATCTACACATTTTTCATTTACTGGTAGTTTTTACAAGTTGTTTTAGGGTTTGGTTTTGGGTTAGATTTAGGTCAAAATTTCTAGAAAAGTAGATAAAAATTTCTAGTGAAATAGCCTAGACTCTTTCTAGATTTTTTTAGCGTACGGTAGTTTGCACAAGTATTGTAAATATTTTTCAACCAGGTCATACCTGTACCACCCTCAACCGCAAGTGGCAGGATTTAGCCCACACCACTTTATGCTTTGAAAGGCTACAGCTAAAGATTAAATCAATGCAAATGTGACCTCTGACCTAGCGGCACTAATTTACAACTTACAACATATTTTTCTGTAGTCTAGGCTACAGTACTGACCTAGTTTAAAGAAGTTTATGTCTGTAGAGTAGCCTGGTTTTTACATAACTTTTATGATTTAGTTCCTTGCAGTTTCTCGTTCATGCTTTTTTTTCACCTTAAGTTTACTGTCTTTACTCATCAACACACACTTAACTTTGAACTAGAAAGTATGTAAAATGCTAAAAATGTTATCTGTGTGAATAACACTGGCAGTTCAAGAAAGGTAGGCCTACTTGTAGGCTACTTTACCTCTAAACTACGGTAAATTGGTGCAAATACCGGGCTACCGCTACAGGAGGTCTGGGTTTTTTAGCTGCTTCGGAATGTCTTAGGCTGTTAATCACAGGTTTGATTTATCTCTTGAGACTCTGGATACTGTCCACAGGTTTTTTAGCTGCTTCGGAATGTCTTAGGCTGTTAATCACAGGTTTGCTTTATCTTTGAGACTCTGGATACTGTCTACAGCTTATCATTAATTTCTAAGCACGTTGTTCTTAAAATTTCAAACGTTGCGGTAACAGAGTACAGAAGACAACTTTTTGCAAAATAATCTCGCTTTGTCTCGCATCTAATTGATGAACACGTGATTTGTGTCATGTGACTCATTTAACCAATCACAAATCGTCCGCCATTATTTTTTTAACGCCTTTTGCAAAAAGATGACAAGACAAACTTGATTGACCACCGCAATTGAAATATTTTCACAATTACGACTTGAGAGCTTTAGCAAAAGATAACGGTTGCTTGCTTTCACGTCTCAATTATTTCCTAATCGGAAAACTGTATAAAATCGGGAATCTGAATAAAATCAAAAAATCTTGATTTTAAAATCCGTTTCCGTTGTAAACCATGGCGTTAAGTTTCCAAGCAAAGTAATGTCATCTGTGTTTGAGCATTTGCGCAATTCGGTCGGCCATTTTTTTTTTTTTTTTTGGCGCAAATTTCTGTGAAATTTCGAAAAAAATTGCTGCAATTCCGCAATTAAAATGTGCTTTTATGCCGCAATGGAATAATAAAATTTATTTAGTTGGTTTTAGTTTTAAGTGCAAGCAAAGGGATGCGCTGGTATTTTCTGCCTAAAGAAACAGTGTGTAACTAATCTGTATCCAGGATAATGTTATCATAACCACACATTTGCGTGGGGCGCTGCTAATCCCACTTTTCTGCACGTATGGACTATCCATATCCCTGCTGCTTACACTTGAGAAGTTTGGAAAAATGTGATGTTTCTTACAAACGACTGAAGTATGGTTTTGCAAGAGTGTCAGTTTTTTTTTTTTTTTTTTTCTTTGCTTTACGCGTCACTTGGTAAATAAAGAAGTCTCTCTCTCTCTCTCTCTCCCATGTTAAAAGAAATGCTTGAAGCATTTTGTTTTACAAAAAAAAGCCGAACCATTAAAGAAGTAGTATGGTGCGAAAACCGCACAAGTAGGTTAAAAGACAGGTACAATATAGCCTTGGCCCCCCCCCACAAGAGGCATTCTGGGGTCGTGCCCCCCGCCAAATCACTGCTCGTGCCCCTCAAATGAAAATTGTGTCCCCAAGCGAGGATTGTGCCCCAAAAAAAGTAACAGACTCGGTGCCATTGGAGTGCACTTCGAGGCCTTAGACCTTTAAAATACTGATCATCATTCCAGAAACCATGCGCAAGAGCCGGTGTTTGGCAGATTCTGCGATGAAGATCTTTTTCTTGTTTAACTCTCGAATTAGAGGAAACAAAGCTTTGTGACCTCCAAAAAATTGTTGATGTTTTTAATTTTACGTAATATTAATTTTACATAAAATTTTAAGTTTACATAATTATACATAATATTGTTGTAATTTTGCATATTATTATTTTAAGTAAAATTACAATTACACACACAAGAGGTATTTTTGCCAAAAGCGTATGTTAATTTACAAATGAAAAAAACGTGATGCCGAATGTTAATTTACAAAAAGGATGTAACTTTACAAAAAAAAACAAGCCACATAAAAATTGTAATTTAACATAAAACAAGTCGATTTGAAATATTTGATGTAAAACTAAACTACATAACTTTCTGTGAAATTACACACACAACTGTACTGTTACAAATATTTTTTGTAATAACACAAAATATAATCTGTTAAATCATACAACAAATGTTTTCTGCGTTAAAACATATAAATTGTGATTTGAAAATGCAATTTCTATGTAATTTGACTGCAATTATTCGTAAACTCAATTTACGTACAAAATCTCCAAAATTTATATGTAAATTTACAACAATTTTTTACAGTGTAGTAACCAGCATAAAAACTTCCAAAGTGGTTTAAAAATTGCTTTGATCGAAATGTTCACTTTTTTTTTTTCTTCGAAGTTTTTCGTCTGACACTTGTCCGATTTTACTTGACTAGTGTCAAACGAAAAGCTTCGAAGTAAACCTAAACATCCTGAATATAAAGCAATTTTCAAGTTCTGTACCACCAACCTACTTTACTCTTAAAATACCGGTAACGTTAAAACAAGACTACAAAAAATTGATTTGGAGAAACATCGGTTGTTGAAGTTCCGTGGTTAAGATTTAACATTATCTTTATTTCGATCACAAATTCAAGCAGAATTCAGGATTATGTTAACAGAATCGTTAATTTTGCATGGTATTGGAATCGCACAAAATTTTTGTATCTTTGCATCACTAATTTGTATAGTGTCACTAGTACTTTATTTTTCAAATTTTGCCGCTCTGTGTTTGACTTACGTGAGCCTGGCGGTTTTGTTTTTTTTTTGCTTCAGCGACGCTAACGCCTTCTGTGTGATTTAGTTTTGTTTTCACTAGGCGGGTAGAAGCCAAAGTGTGATTCAGGTTCGCTCTTGTAACCATTAAACTAATACTGAGTAGTCACTGCAATCGATACTATTTTGCTTTAGTTTCGTTGTTGCTTTGCTATATCGTTTAACCAATATGTTTGTATGAAGAAGACCCTAATCGTCGAGTTGTATTTTTAAGCAGTGCTCTTCAACCGGGATGCCACACCTACGTCGGGGGCCTTGTACAAGGGTATAGGTAAGGGGTTCAATGATCAGTTTATTGTGATAGTGAGAAACTTGGCTTGACAATAGAATAGAGTGATGAAAACGCCTCAAATAGACTCATCTGAACAACACAATCAACATGCCCAACCTGCGTGCAAGCTTGGCCCAAAAGTTTGCGCCATTCATTTTTTATTACAGTAGAATACAGTGATGCTTTTTTTAATGTAATTGCTCATCACAAAAAATATTTGCTGGGGCGTAACCAAGAAAACGGCTGAAGCTCACGTGAGCCTAGACACTTAGAAAATTTAATCCAATTATGCCAGCTTTTAAACGTGTTGTGGACTTGATCAGTAAGTAAACGAGGCTGAAGGGGCTGGGCAATTCAATTTTTTGAAATGGTTTCCAAAACTCACTAATTTGGTTCTTTCAAATGGCTTAGAAACACAAAAATGTCATTTAACAGGCGTTAAAATGGCTTTTCCAAAAAATCGCTCTACGACTGAGAGCTTCGCCCCCTAGCCCCCGTCTGTGATAGAATTGAGATGCATTCGTTCGCTAACATGCTACCCGCAAAATCTTAGTTGCGCGCCTGCTTATTTCAAAAATTTAGCATTTTAAACAACATTCTGTAATTTGCGGAAGACGTTTCATTGTTCTAGTCTCAAAAGGCCTTCTCAAGATTACCGCTTTCATATTTAAAAGACTTGGGGCGATAGTAGATCTAGACTTAAAAGAGCATTGCGTTTTGACAACTTGAGTAATTTAGCCAAAGCAAATGGACAAATATACAGTACCAGCCAGTTGGTCGAGCCGTAACGCGTTCGTCTCTGGAGCGGGAGGTCTGAGGTTCAAATCTCGGGCCGATCAAATCGGACACAGTGTTGCCAACGGCTCGCCACCGCTGCAACATTTCTTCGAAAGGAGCTGTGTTGCCCTGGCGCAATGATGCGGAGATGGGCCCCGCCAACTCGTTACACGCTTCGGCGTATTACAGCGAGTATAATGAAAGATTTGATTTGATTTGACACTCAGTAGCAGCCAGGAGATAATTTGAGGCTCTGCAAATCTCTGATGTTCAAGAGTTTTTTTCGAGCGCAGCTTTACTTGATCTTAATTCGAAGGTAGGCAGGGCTTTTGAGAGTGAGTTTATGATGTGACAATGAATTCATGATTATTGATTAAGTTACAGACTTGTGACTAAGTTACTATTAAGTTACACTATACGTACTCTGTGTTTTTTGTTTTTTTTTATTTAGTGGCGTCAGTAAGCAAACTTGAACTTGACGATAGATTGCAATTTCGCTGCTCAGTTACTTTAACAATGATAGTACAGTTAACATTTTTGTTGCGAACCTGCGCGCTAAATTGCCAGTTTCCAGTACGAAAGTAATTTTATTGATATAGATATTCGTATACTGGACTAGCCGCTAAATTAATTTTTACTATTCTGCGTTTATTTTTTCATACTGCTATTTGTGAGGTGGGTCATAGGGGTATACGTTAATTTATAAAATGTCATAAAAGGCATTCAACGACAAAAAGGTTGAAGAGCGCTGTTTCCAACTGCAAATGCGGAAATTGCACTTCTATCACCCTTTGCGGATTCCCGGAAGACTGCATCCTTTTCGCTATATTTGTATTTCGCGTAAGATTGAAAGACAAAATTACGCGATTTACAGTACAGTACTGTGTAATGACTGACGCGACAGTGGCGTCGCTAGCCGCCCAGGGTGTCACCATTTTGAGGTGACACCATATTATGAAGTAAAACCATATCTCCACTGATTTGTGGTGAAGATCTTTTTTCCGTCCTCATTTGAACCTAAAACCAACCAATTTAGCGGCGAAAACCTTTTATTTTCTTTTTGTTTTGGACTTCGCATATTTCTGGGCTTAAAACCCACTAATTTGACGGCGATGGCCTTTTTTTTTTGTCTTCACCTATTTTTGGACCGAAAGGGGGGTGACATCTCGAAATCCCGCCCCGGGTGCCACCATCCCTAGCAACGCTACTGTGACGCGAAATAGAGTAACCTAAGCCGCAGATTAATGAACTCGCCGTAAATGAGATGGCTGCTCAAACAGTATTGTAAATTGTCTGTACTCCTTTAACTGCATGTTTCGTATCATGTTATGATGCCATAATTCTGCTTGATATTTTTCTTTGCCTTGCCAATTTCTATGTAGTAAAAGTGGTAAATGTAAGCTACACAATGAGTTGACTTGCTTCTTTTGTTTATATACTGCTATTTTTGTAGTGTCAGCTTGTTGTTCTTAGCTATTCCGGTAGTTTGCTTCATCTTTGTTCTTCCAGCACATTATAGTTACCCAGCAGGCCATGACGGAGGCGGGGAAATTGGACAGGTACGTTCAAGAATTGCGCTTTGTGGGCATACTACTAGCCATTTATTTCGTTTCTTTGTCTCCGCTTTTTTTTTTCGTAAACAATATCGATCAATTCCAGTTCGTAGTTTTTCCAAATCGGAACTACTGCTTGCGAGTGGTGACCACACAACTATGAAAATTTTACTTATAGTTGAAAAATGAAAGCCTCTAAGAAAACTTTTGAAAATTCATATAACGTACAGTACTTCATTCATAAATCAGGCCGTCAGCCGCACTCTGTGGCGTTGATTTATTTAATGTGACCATGTTGTTATATTCGCACGGGCATTGTTGTAAACTAAGGTTGTTCAAACAAAAACTTTTTTTTCAAATTTAACCCATCAACCCCGCAAATTATGATAAGTCAATTATGATGTTTCTTGGCGTTTGCTGGCCCGAGTTTCAATGTTTAATCGTTTTGCGTGATTCTGGCCTAAAGGCTACCAGCGCGGAAGCCTATGGAAGAGCCACCAGAACGGCGACTACTTGAAAACAAGCAATGCGAAAAAGTTGTCTTCCCACAGGATTCGAACCTGCAGCCTTTGGATTACCGGTCCACTGCTCTACCACTTGAGCTAGAGAAGACGTCTTCTCGCATGCTTAGTTTTGGCTATTTAAACCCAGCAACTTGCTTGTTCTATGATTTCAATAATACGTCAATTATGATGTTTTTGACGTTTGCTGGCCAGAGTTTTAATGTTTAATCGTTTTGCGTGCTTCTGGCCCAAAGGCTACCAGCGCGGAAGCCTAGAAAAGAGCCACCAGAACGGCGACTACTTAAAAACAAGCAATGCAAAAACGTTGTCTTCCCATATTTCTGGGAAGACAACTTTTCTAGATTTCCGCGCTGGTAGCCTTTAGGCCAAAAGCACGCAAAACGATTTGGATTTTAGCTCATTCGGTTCACAGGGAGAGGAGGGCAGCAATTTGAAATTTTGAATTTTCGTTGAAAAATATTTTGAAATTTCAAATTGCATGCCCTCCTCTCCCTGTAACCGAATGAACTAAAACTTGGTATGAGGGGTTCCTATCACCAACGTAACAATTTACGGGGTGATGGGTTAAATTTCCAAAAAAAGGTTTTGTTTGTACAACCCTATTGTATACGTATTTCGAAATTTCAGTTAGATTTAAGTTACAAAACCGCCAAAAAATTCGAAGCTTTGTTTGAATAATGGTGTGTGTGTTTTCTAAATGTTTAGTGCAAAGCTTGCAACACAGTTATTGTTACCTGTTACATTGTTAATGATATTTTGAGTTTTATATGTTCAATGACAAGCTTAAGTTTATGCCTGTAACTGTTAAGTAGTGCTAATAGGTGCAGTTGATCTAGATGACCGCATGGTCTTATCGCTGTTTCTTACCTGCTTACTTTTAAGTCTATGGTAAAATAAACTTTACCTAACTTGGCTTGCTTTATTGCGAAATAAACAAAGTGCTGTTTTTCAGTAAATGTGATAGTCGATTGGGCACACAGAAAATCAAACCTAGTCCGAAACGGTATCAGATGGCGGTTGGTGGATATCAGAGGTAGAGTCCTCGAGGACACTGAATTTCTTGGCCTCAAAGTCAATAATTCTTCGCAAATGCCCTGTCCTCGGCTCCAGGACAGCAATGTTTTTTGATTGATCAAAAAGGAAATAACTAAACAAAAGACAACTTAAACGTCTAGTTCTTCCATTCGTTTCTTTTCCTTATTTTTTGAACAATAATACAAAGTGATGCCAACTCAGCCAAGTCATACTAAAACTAATTTTAAGTGGCATTGTGCGAAAGCTCTTATCGGAGAAGAGGGGGCAAAAAGCATTGTAGAAAATTGTTTTTCTGTTAGTACTTTCGGTGCAGGCGGTACAAACTGCAAAGCAGTAAAGTCATCCAGAGCCATAACAAGGAATCCCGGGGTCCAGACACAAACAACTTTTGAGTTGCTAATGCAAAAACATGATCGTGCCTATTTTGCCTGTGAATTTAGAAGTATGTAATGAAATGTAATACAGCATTATCAGGGATTGCATATCGCTATTATACTACAGTAAATATGTTAGTATATCTCGATATAACTAGCAAAACGAAGCTTTTCTTTTGAGATATAAAAGAAAAATCTTACCACTTGCAAGCGGTCTGAGGGGTGGGGGCAAAAAACCAAATCAAGTGAACAATTTGTGTGCTGAAAATCGCCGCTAGGAATCCTAAGTTACACTCTATTCCATCACAGAAACGCTGCATGAAGAAATATAAAGTGTGAAGTAAAATATAATCAATAATTGTTGGAATGCCTGAAGAGATGCATGCTGGTCGCCTGATTTCATAAATTTTTTACACCACGTCATTATAAGATAAAGAGGCGAAACTCCTGTGAAAAACTTGGGCCTTTTTAGAAAAAAATAAAAGGTTTATTATTTTTTCTATTTTGGCGATTGTGGACCCTTTAAAGGGGAGTTCGGAGCAAATGTCTACAGTACCTTCCTTCGTAATACGATCCTGCTGGGATTCTTAGGTTATTTTTTGTAAATTAAATACCTCATGTTAAATTTAACAAAGTGTCTTTTGGCGGCCTAAACAGTTGCGATCATTGATAGGCATTAAATGTGAGAAAAACATCACATACACTGAAATGTAAACAAAAGATTGGCTTAAAATTATAGAATTGGGAAATGGTGGGAAAATTGAAGTTTTTTTTAGGTAACATTTACGGTGGTATTTTATTTTTTAATTACTTTGAAAATCTATGTGTGTAATCTTCTTTCAAGTCACAAAAATTGCTATTTTTTGCGAAAAAAACACTAAATTTATTTAACAATGGGGCATGAAGACTTTTGCCCTCGCTTTAGCGTACCGTTTTTTCAGTGCTAAAAACTAAGTTCACAAATATACCGGTACGGTATACCTCAATTTATTTTAAAAACATAGATTTACAGTATTTTGCAATACTTTTAGATAATAATATTTAAAAAATCCCGTGAAAAGATATCGTTTAGCCAAACAATATGGTTTGCGTTCAGGGAACTACTGAAAAAGTGAGGATCCATAATCAGTTAACGCCTGCACCGGGGCCCTGACTGGTGAAATTAAGGCATTAAAATTGACCATTTCTATAGTGCGTTTATAATTTAACTATATTCCCATTCGCGGGTTATGTGTGGCCTTGTTTCATTACAACGATACTGCTGCGGTATAGCATTTTATTGTGTTGTTCAGCATTTCTTTGTTTCAACATTGCAATCTTGTATGTGATTGAAAACCAATGAATTTTGGCTTGAGGAAGACTTTTTTTTTGTGGCAACTAATTTTATTCGAGTTAGTCACGATGTCAAGTGCATTCTCGCAACGCAAATTTGTTTTTTCACTTGCAAAAGCGCCATTGTAATCTATTGACTAAATCTTTTTGTGGTACTTATTCTGCTAGTTTTACATAACTTTAGTTTGTTAATGATTTTGCTTGTAAGTCTTGTTCGTGTCTGCTGTTTTTCGCGTTTGCTATTATTGGACTGTAGGTTTTGAACAATGCTTTGGTTGAGTGCTGTGAACAAGTGTGCTATACCTTTGAAAGACTTTGGAGAGGCACAAGATTTAATTTGATAGACAAGTCAGAGGGTTATTTTGTACGATATTAAGTGTTGTCACAAAATTGAAAGTTACCAGAATGTCCACCAGCTTCATTTTTTCCATTACAATAAAGACCTTGTAGGAGAGCGCCATAAGATCGAGCAAAAACGCGCACTAATACTCTTGTTGCTTTTTACTTAATTTCAATCTAATCATGTGGTCAAAACCGTTCGAGATTGTATTTTTTGGTCTTCTTGTGTTTTCACTTTTAAACATACGTTCTTAGCATACCAGTAAATATTTCTTGGGACAGCAGGAGAGCCACTAGGCGTAGCCAAGCACCGGAGGCTATGGGGTCTGGGGCGAAGCACCCAGCCGCTCGGCTATTTCGTGAAAAAAATAGCTGTTTTAATGCCATTGGATCACAATTCGCACTTGTTTAGAGCCATTTGAATGTTGAAAACCCAGATTTTTTACAGTTGAAAGCCAATTATTAAATTGTTCAATCCTCCATTTTCTTAAATACGTTTAAAATCTAACATTTTGGGGTTAAATTTTGTAAGTGATTTGGCCCCGCCCAGGTAGGGGAAAGGAAAGGTGCATTGCATCATGCAATGTTTTAGCATAATCCATTCGCAGATTTTTCCTTCGAGATTTTTGTTTTGTCATAAAAATAGCCAGTTGTAGGAGTACATGTACGACCAGGGGGCCCAGGCTTCCTCAATTCAAATTCAATAATTTGTTCAATGAGCATTTCCCCTAATTTTTTTCAAAAGCATTTTGTCGCGTAAAAACTGGCGAAGTGGATAGATTGGTTACGCCCAGTACTTAAATTGGAGCTTGAGCGTCCCCCCATCGAGATTTGAGCGCTGGTTGATGAAAGGAAAAAGACCTACAAAGTCTGGTCGAATATAGCATCAAATTCCGCAGGAATAGTGATCCAGAAGAAAAAACACTTCAGTTTCGGCGAAAGCCTTTTTTAGTCACCTAATTTCCGGCGAAAAAACACATCAGTTTTTAGACTCTCGGCGAAGACTTTTATCTTTTGGTTTTCATTAAATTTCGTCGACGGAATTGTGTAATCTTCACCGAGGTTCAGTCAAGACTGCAAAAGCGTCTCCCCATGCAGAATTTTACAATTTTAGTACTGGTTACGCCTATAAACTAAGCTTATGTTATTGTGCGGGGCTCTCGGCACTTTGGAGATTTTCGCAACATCTTCCTGTCAAGTATAGGTGAAGGCCAAAAAAAATATTTCCATCTGAGCGCGGAGTTCCTGGTAATTTGAAGAATTTCGCAACATCATCCTGCCAAATATAGGTAAAGACCAAAAAAGTCTCACCATTTGAGCGTGAGACTCCTGGCACTGTGCCATATTATGATAAATCCGGCCCTAGTAATTCCATTACGCTCATAAAAAGATTAGATGAAGGTCTGAACACTAGCGTACGCAGGATTTTCGAAAGGCCACGAAATTTGAGAATATTGAAGACCAAAAGAAAAGTTTTCCTACTCAGATTTGGTCCGGTTTCTGGCCCAGAATTAGGTGAAGACCAAAAAAAGAAAAAAAGGTCTTCACTCGGATTTAGTCCAGTTTTTGGCCCAAAAGTAGATGAAGACCAACAACAAAAAAAAAGTCTTCAGTCAGATTCTATCCGTCTTTGAGTTCAAACTTTGTTCCAAACTAACTAGGGGGGAGGGGGCATGCCGCACTTTTGCATACCATTCTATGCTAATTATACTATCCTGGCGATCCAAAGGGGGGGCATGGCACCATGCTCCCCCCCTAAATACGCCCCTGGATCTGAGATAGAAACTTTTTGGACTAAAACCCTCAATTTCTTCCGAGTTATGGATTTAAATTCGTTGGCAAAAATTGAATCGGGAGGTGGGGCCGGCAGGGCCGGATTAAGCTTTTTGTGGGCCTGGGGCTCTATGAAGTCAGAGCCTATTTTTCACTCATTCGTTGAACTAAAAACTAACCACAATTAAAACGTAAAACAAATAAATTATAAACAAAGTATTTACTTTGTAAGCACAATTCAAATGACACATTTTCTGGATTTAGGCAATGCAAAGCTCTTAGTAATGTCGTCGGTGTCCATTTTTTCCAAACGTGCTTTTTCAATGCAAGAGTGGAGCTAATAAATTTCTCCTTTTCCAAACCGCCTTTATACAGGGTGTTCATAAAGTCCTGATATAAATTCAAAAAGTTTTATGAAGTCAATTCTCAAAATATCTTAACCAGGTTGGATTTAGTTTAATCAGTGCTGCTTAAAGTTTTTATTTAAAATAAAATTTTGTGTTTCAGATACGATTTTTATGTGTTTTGTGAATGTGTTAAATAAACCCTTATTTATGGTTACTCCTCGGGAGAAGGCACAATGTGTATCCTGGTTCATTGAAACAAAATCGAATGTTCAGACTCAGCGAAGATACAGGACTAAGTATGGAAAAGATCCACCATCAGTTCTTCAATTCGTCAATGGTACGAGAACTTATGGAGACAGGGTCAGTGTTGAATGCAGTGAAAAGTTCTTCATCCTCCGAAAATTCTTCATCCTCAGTAATTTGGTGCAGCATGTTGTCTGCAACTCTTTTCGTTTTGGCTTGTCGTTTGGCAGAAGTTTCTGTAACATTAGCACTTTGTTAAGCCTACAATTGTAACCTTTTACCTTTTGTGTAGAACCTTGTTCTTTTGTAGGTTTTAATTCCAATTCTCCGGCAGCAGTACGGATGGACTTCATAGGAAAACGACTAAACGCTTGTCTTTTAGTTTTGATGTTTTCCGCAATTGTTCTTGGTTGCCTACTACTCACTACTTCCAGCACTGACCCTGTCTCCATAAATTTCTTGTATCATCGACGAATTAAAGAACTGATGCTGGATCTTTTCCATACTTAGTCCTGTACCTTCGCTGAGTCTGAACGTTCGATTTTGTTTCAATGAACCAGGTACACATTGTGCCTTCTTCTGAGGAGTAACCATAAATAAGGGTTTATTTAACACATTCTTAAAACACATAAAAATCGTATCTGAAGCACAAAATTTTATTTTAAATGAAAACTTTAAGCAGCGCTGATTAAAATAAAACCTACCTGGTTAAGATATTGTGAGAATTGGCTTCAAAAAAAGCTTTTAATTTTGTATCAGGACTTTATGAACACCCGGTATTTTTATTTTATTTCTAAACTTACTTCATTTTTATTTTATTTTTTCATTTTTATTTCTAATTTACTGTAGCCTATATATGGAATCTCCCAGCTATGCTGTTTTCCAAAAAAATCTTTTCTGTTTTCAAAGAATTTGTTACTTTTTCTGACAGCTAGTGTAGTTTTTGCATGGCTAAGTCAGCATCGACTGACATAGGCTAATCATAAAATTGCCTAAATCAATAACAAATGACATAGGCTAATCATAAAATTGCCTAAATCAATAACAAATGACATAGGCTTATCAAGAAATTGCCCAAGTCCGTCTCTGGACTTAAACATTTTTATTATAACAGCATAAAGCGCCCTCTAGTGGCGATTTTTGAAATCTGTAAAGTTTACAAGGTGCGCCTTTCCATGCTGATCATTTTGGTATGAATTATTCATTTTGCCCAAAAATCGACTTAAACATTTATTTTATTAGGCTGACGATTTTCTAAAATTGGAGTTACAAGTTTAAAAAAAAGGACATTGTTTAAATTCAAGCTTCAGACCAATGTGAATTCTAGTAAGACTTTTTGTTGAAGGGGAGGATTTTGTCGAACAAAAGATATTTTAAAATGAAAGATCAAAAACTGCGGACAGATCCCCAGCCCTTGCAGATTTTTTCGATATTTGAAATTAACTTTAATTTTAGGACTGTTTTTGATCAAATTTTTGCGTAGAAAACTTCGTCTTTTATCTATTCAAACATGTTAATTTAAGAGAAAAATTACCTGAAGTCAAAAGCAAAATATAAGTTAATACAGTAGCTCCGTAGCCAGGGGGGGAGCGGCGCCCCCCGCCCCCAATCAAATGCTACCAATGATAAAAATCTCACAAAAAAGAGTTTTGTTTCTTCGGTTTGTTTTGGCATCTTTGCGTACAACAGTACACGCGTGCAGCAGTAATTAACAATAATATTGATCCAGGGGGCCCGGGCCCCTCAATTTAATTTTTGCCAAGCAATTTAAAAATGCCTCCTACAATAATATTTAAATGGGCCCCCAAAAATAATATTGTTCCAGACGCCTGGGCCCCCTCAATTTAATGTTTGCCAACCAATTTAAACGTATAACCCGAGTGAAATTAAGGGTTTTTATCCTAAAAGTAGCTAACTGAGGCCCTCATCTAACCTTTTCATGAACGTAATGCAATAACCGGGAACGGATTTAACATATGGCACAGTGCCAGGAGCCCCGCGCTCAGATAAGACTTTTTTTGGTATTCACCTGTATTTGGCAGGAAAATACTGCAAAAATCCCAAAGTGCCAGGGGCCCAACTCAATGCAAATCCGGCTCGGGCAATAACATAGTTTGTAGGCGTAACTATGTGCAGTACATTTTTCAATAACATTTCACCTCCACCTCGCCACTTTTTATGCAACAAAATCCTTTTGAAAAAAATGCTACAAAGGGGAATGCTCATTGAACAAAATTTTTAATTGAGAGGGCCTGGGCCCCCTGGCCGTATGTGTGCTCCTATGACTGGTTGTTTTCATGACAAAACAAAAATCTCTAAGGAAAATATTCAACTGGATTGTTACTTAGTGCTAAACTATTGCAGGAGTCAATGTATTCTACTTCCGCTTACGTGGGCCAAATCACTTACAAAATTTAACTCCAAAATGCAAGATTTTAAACGTGTTTTGGACTTAAATTGCAAACAAAAGAAGAACAGAACAAT
Source organism: Trididemnum nubilum (assembly GCA_963965965.1). Lineage (NCBI taxonomy): Eukaryota > Metazoa > Chordata > Ascidiacea > Aplousobranchia > Didemnidae > Trididemnum > Trididemnum nubilum. The sequence goes on from OZ014490.1 coordinate 35,875,580, forward strand.
TTAATTTACTCAACTGGCTTTCAAATGTTAAAAATCTAGTACCTTCAAATGGCTCTGAATACGTGCGTAATGTGATCCAATGGCATTAAAATAGCTTTTTTTTTTCAAAAAATTACGAATAATCGCCCAGCTGCTGGGGGCTTTGCCCTTGGAGTTCGCGCATTTTAAAAATTGCTTTAAGCCCTCTCCTTGAACGAGGTCCTAGTTACGCGTCTACATCCAGGCCGCAGCTTCTGATCTTCCATGGGGGGCTTCTCGGGGGGGTGGCACCCCCAAACTATGTCAAAATATTTGTCTGTTAAATATCTGCTGATATCATAAAACACTGGCACCCTAGCTTGAGCTGTTCAAAAATTGATTTTTGGGGGGTGTATTTGGGGGATTCCCGGGGGGTGGCACCCCCAAACTATGTCAAAATATTTGTCTATTAAATATCTGCTGATATCATAAAACACTGGCACCCTAGCTTGAGCTGTTCAAAAATTGATTTTTGGGGGGTGTATTTGGGGGATTCCCGGGGGGTGGCACCCCCAAACTATGTCAAAATATTTGTCTATTAAATATCTGCTGATATCAAAACAAACTGGCACCCTAGTTTGAGCCGTTCAAAAAATTGAGTTTTGCGGGGTCCATTTGGGGGGGCCCCGGGGGGTGGCACCAGAGCTGGGCGTTTAAAAAACACATCGTAAAGCGCAAGCGCAAATTCCGCAACCAAAATTTTTTAACCTTGAAGCGCAAGCGCAAATTCCGCAACCAAAATATTTTAAGGTTAAATCGCAAGTGCAAATTCCGCAACCAAAATTATTTTAGCTTAAAGCGCAAGCGCAAATTCCGCAACCAAAATCTTAAAAGCTTCAAGCGCAATTGTAAAATCTGTAACCAAAATTCTAAACGCTTTAAAGTGCAAATACAAATTCCGCAACCAAAAACTGAAAATAGTACAGCGTAACTGTAACTTAATTGCTTGAGGAGCGCAAACAAGTTTCGCTATTTATAAAAGTTTTTGAGAACAATTTTTTGCATAATCGAAGTTTAAAAAGCAGAGGTGGAGTCGAGGATACAAGGCTCCAAGCCAAGGACAAGGACACAAAAAATCCGAGGCCAAGGACAGAAATGCTCGAGGCCGAGGACCAAGGACACAAATGCAAGTGTTTTCCTAAGAAAAAAGGTCTTAAAATTTTTTTTTTTGGTCGATCTCCGAAAAAAAAACGGTTTAGAAAAACATTTTTCAGCCGATCTACAAAATTTTAACCATTCAAAAATAGTGCTGTCCTCGAGCCGAGGACAGGGCAATTTTCGAGGACTTGAGGCTTCAAGGCCAAGGACTTCAAAATGTGTCCTCGAGGACTCCACCTCTGTTAAAAAGCGCGCTGCAGACGATGGTGTTAAGTACAGAAATATGAAAGTACAAACATGGTACTATCTTCAGCTAAACTGAACTGGAATAAACCAACTGCAATTGGTTTAGCTTTTATAACTAAAGGCACATATCCATGAGCGAAAAAAGAATTATTTTTATTGCTAAAAGAAGCAATTAAACACTAAAATAAAAAAGTAATAAAAATAAATAAATACCAAAGGAAAAAAAAGCACCACTCACTCACATTTAGAATTTATGAGTTATTCATGGAAAAAAATTAACTTTTTTAAACACTTTTTATTCTCACTCAGCAAAACAAGCTTTTCAAAATTTTCCTTCGTCATGGACAATCGTTTCGATCGCAAAATATCAAAACCAACAGAAAATATTCTCTCGATGGCGGCCGAAGTAAGGATAGCGGTGTTGAATCTTTTGAATTTTTGCAACCACGCATCTCTCTTGTAGGCAGGAAAGCAATCTTTGGTGATTTTGTTGTTTGCTTTTCCGACCTATTCATCTAATCTTTTTCTTATTGCAGCGGCCAAGTTTTCGGCTACTAATTACAGTACATAAAAACAAAAGGTATTTTGTACTTATTAAGTAAGGTAGCTTAAACTAAATACAGGGTTCGTAATTAACGCCTGCTCCCTTGCCCGAGGCAAGCTGAAATCTCCTCGGGCAAGAGAGTTTTCGGCTTAACCTGCTCGACAGGCAAGTTAACAAAATATAGTGTATTTTACAACTTCGAACAAGATTATTTAAAGACGCAATTTAGGCACGGTTTTGTTGCAGTAAAGTAAAATATGTACGTAGAGCAACCTGTTCCTTGCTGCACTTTAGTAAGCACTATGCATTATCACAATTAATGCATTGTGCAGTTGTACGCACATTATTAATCGCAATACGCAGGTTTTTCGATTCTTAGATGCGTTTAACAACTGTTTGGCACAAAATAGTGCGTTTGTTTTTTTTTAGAAAAGTTTTCCGACGCCTGCCACTGTAGCAGCTCTTTCAGATACCACAAGTACTACCCTGCGCTGCATGAAGATAAGGTCAAGAATTTTGCAATTTTTTTGTTATGATTATTTTGAAGATCTTTTTGCTTCAATTACTCTTGGAAAAAAATTCGGCTTTCTAGCTGGTGTAGCTTCCCGAATATTCGCTAATAAAAATACGTTTGCAACAAACCACAACGGTAATTAATAATTATGAATGCTAAATATTAAATGAAATATTTTTAATCAAAAAATCAATTTTTGCTGATGCATGATTGGAAAAAGTTACTTAATGCATCACATTATCTTAACAATTGCACACAAAAACTTGATTCTCTAAGCTGCGCGTATTTTGCAAATTTGGTACTTTTTCCAAGTTAACCGCAAAACTTAGAGTACCTTTTTTCGGGCAAGTTGAAATTTTCTCGGGCAAGTAGACATTTGATAAAACTTGCCCGACCGGCAAGTTGTCAAAAAAGTTAATTTCAACACCTGAAATAATATTAATACGGTACATTACTCGTTGTCTTTCACGAGTATACAGCATATAGTTTACCTAAAGCTGAAGTACTACCACTAGGGAATGGCATTTCAGAATAGTAGGCTATTCCAGAATTATTCCGAATAGCTAAAACCGAATCCAGAATACTGAATCCCATTCTGGCTTAAATTAACGTAATTTGCTGAAAAAGTGAACAACCAGTCAACCACCACCGATATTCAAAAAAAATTTATTCAACGATTTGGTTAATTAAAGCAGCGCTTTATTGCAGTGCGTGACATTGAGTGTTTCTAAATATTCACCACTTCGTTGCATTCTTAATTCGCTCACAGTCAAGCCTGCACTGGAGAGGCACCTTTCGGAAGAAGCTGATGACGCAGGAATGCAAAGGTTGGTTCAAATATCTTGCATGTTAGACGTTGCAGGTTAGGTAAATGCTTATGTCTTGCATGTTAGACGTTGCAGGTTAGGTAAATAGGCTAGGTACCATATCGTAGCCCACTAAAAGCCTTTACGGTGATATTTTCTGACACCCCAATCAGCAATACAGTAGCCTACTCATACTGCTACTGTGCTAAGTCTGCTGTGATAGGATCAAAAGCCTACTAGTAGCGTATTAGATCTGAGATAAAAAATGCTAACAAGGTAAAGTCAGTTTCAAAAGTCCTGGCTACCTACCGTGTTTCCCCGATAATAAGACCTACCCGCAAAATAAGACCTAGCGTGTTTTTTGATGATGATTTTAATGTAAGCCCTACCCTTAAAATAAGCCCTTATAGTTGAGAGCGGCAGAAAGACGAAAGAGTCAAACATTCTTTTTTTATATTTATTCAAACTGCTTTAATGCGGTGTATGCCATCCTTTTCAAAAAATCTTTTTTTGGCAAGCAAAAATAATGACGATACAAAAACTATTCTTGCGTGTTCTTAGAATAAATTGTTGTTAATGAGTTTCTAAATAAAAAACATGTTAATGGCAAGTAAATGTAGATCTTTTTTCGTAATTTCTGTTTATTTAAAATCTCGTAATTTTTACTTTGTAACTTCATCTTTTGATATATCAAAATAATACATCCCCCGAAAATAAGCCCTAGTGCCATATTTTGGAGTAAAAATTAATATAAGCCCTGTCTTATTTTCGGGGAAACACGGTATCAGTAAATAGACATAATTAAATAGCCTGAGCCTGCTTAAAAAAAAGAAATCGTAACTGTAAAAGTTGACACCGAGCAGTGTACAGGTTAAGGCTATAAATTTACAGCAACATAAACATAGGCCTATTAATTAGTCTTATCTACGAACTCTCCTCTAATCTATCAATCTATTATGGTGCTACTTGATCACCATTACCAGATTACCCAGTTACCTACCGGTACGGCGGTACCTCATATGCTAAATGCTGACTTCTATAGCCTAATTAGGGACAAAGTTAACCATAGATCCTCCATAACATTAACAACTAATCATAATTGTTACGGAGGATCTGTGGTCTAACGAGCCTACCTACACCTAGTAAGAGGTACCAGTACATCATAATGCGCCTCAAGATTCAGAGATTTCAACCCACTTCAAAAATTGTTCATGTAAACACAAACGCAAGCGTGTAGAGTGGGGAATCCCCAATTTAAGTGAACGCGCGTTGACTCGACCCGCTTACTTTTTGCCATGTAAAGAGGCTTACTGTTGACCATTACAGATTTTTCAACGAAGCTCAGCGTACCTTAGATAGAATGACTATTTATTTGTCTAGTTTGCTTGGCCTTGCAATCGCAAATGCATTTCAACTGCAGTTCTTAGCAATGCAATGAGCAACTATCCATACGAACAAGAATTAAAACATCCATTGGTTATTATCACCGATTCAAAGTTTTTTCACTGAATTAGCTTTGTTGGTAACCAACAACAACGAACGTAATGCAACGCGAGAATCTAAACCTCACAAGCGCAAGCGCTGACGTGTTGCGCTGCAACGGAACGGAACGCAACACGAGAATGTAAACTCAGCCTTAAGATATATAACCATGTGAAATATTTTTTGCCGTACTTAAGCCGTTTTTGACTGAGACCGCTTTTTACGCCAAACTTGCGAAGCTGTTTTCGGGTTGTAAAACCAAAGTCACGTGACCTATTGCCTTGAAATTTGGTACAAACATACAACTCATTAATCTCAAACTGCTGTCAAAATTTCATGTAGGTAGACCAAATCGTTCTCGAGTTATAAGCAAAAGTCTGAAATTTCGCACTCGTTTATAGCTGGAAATTGGCCGAGTAAAAAGAAAGGAACACACGACGCGAGCGTCGGTCGTTTCAAATAATGCAAATCCAAATATTTTACTGATAAAAGTTTTAAGAAGTCATCTGCAATCATAGACTTCACAAACCCAAATACCTATTAAACTCATACAGATAGGGTGAGTTACTTAATGATAGTAGTATACTGTAGCATGTCAACTTTGACTCCACTCTCTGAGGTTGGAATGCTTTTGAATCATTCGGTTACAGACGCAGTACAGTGCAGACGTATTACTAATTCTCTTTAAATTGTGTCAACAGCTAATGCTAACATAAGAATGACAGGCAAGGTTAGGAAAAACCAAAACATGAAAGATGTTTCCAGCTCTAGTACTGGTTGCAAAGAGCAAAGCAACTTTATTGAAGCTGACCGATAAAAATTAAGCAAAATTTATGATACGGTTGAAAACCTGACTGGGCAAGTTTCAAATCTACAAAGGAGCCTGAAGAGAAGCAATCAGAAAATCAAAGAACTTAAATCAGAGAATGAACAACTCAAACAAGCCGTAAACATGAACATTCAGGAGATTGATAACTTAGAACAATACTCCAGAAGAGAGAATATAAGGATTCATGGTGTGCCTGAGCCTCAGGGGAAGAAAGACGATGGAGAAGAAGTGGTTGTTGAGCTGGCTGAAAAACTAGGTGTCAACATTGAAAGTTACGATATACAGAGGGCCCACCGTTTGGACAGAAAACGATCACCATTGGCAAAACCTCGTCCAATAATTGCCAGGTTTGTCAAATACAAGCATCGAAACGACATTTTGTTTTCAAAATCAAAGCTGAAGAATTGCAATAATGGAAAATTTAATAATGCGTTCATTACAGAAGATTTGACGCCTTCGCTCAAAACTTTTGAACTACGTCAAAAATGACTGCAATGGAAAATTCGTTCTCTGCTATACATATAACGGCAGAATTCGAATGAAAAGGTCTGCTCGTGAGCAGGGTGTCTTGACTGATGGTGGTAAAGACGAGGGTACCGGCTACTGGATCGTGATTTCGTCCGCAGATGATCTACTTCGCCTGAATGTAAATGTGGATTTTGCTAAATTGAACTACAAACCACTGCTTATTAATAAGGATGACCACTATGACAGTGTAAGTAGTGATTCTAGCAGCGAAAACGATGTTTAGTTTGTTAGCTGCTCGTAAAACTAGCTTTTGGTATGTACTATTGTACTAAAAACTCTGGCAAAATGGAGAACCAACCTACAGTATTTGTATTGTGCGTGCAAAATCATGCGTTACCGCAAAAGACCACACGACCTGCCCTAATTGTTCGCGTAGTTTGCACAAAACCTGTTCGACTTCTAAAATCCGAGATAATCCATTTGAAAACAAAAACCCAGTCAGCAGTTGTTTGCTTTGCGATTCGCGCATTATTAATGCAAGCCAAGATAAACATTTTGATTTAATAAGATCTGAAAACTTTACTTTAGGAACTTGTGATGATAATTCAAATTATTGTGATTTTTTTGGCAATTGCGTGTATCATGATATTAAGTCGTTGAATAATGTGGTAAATCTTAAAACAGATGAGCTATTTATCTTGCATTTTAATGTTCGTAGTCTGCAAAAAAATATTGACAACCTAATTACCCTTTTGGCTACTTTTTCTGAAACACCGGATATCATTGCAATATCAGAAACAAAACTTACACATGGTCAACCATTGATAAACATTGACATTAGTGGATATGATTTCATCCATTGTGCTAGCATAACAAAAGCTGGTGGGGTCGGTTTTTACGTAAAACAAAACTTATCTTACAAACAAAAATCTGACATTAATATTAATTTAAATTTTGTGGAAAATATGTGGATTGAAGTTAAAACTAACAACGGACCAATAGTGATAGGGGTAATTTATCAACACCCCACAACCCTTGTGAATGACTATGAAAGCTTTTCAACTAATTTATGTGACATTTTCGCTGATCTTCGTAATAGTAACACTGCCTTTTACGCTGTCGGTGACTACATCATTGACTTAATGCAAATTAATGGCAATCACATCTTTCGAAAATACGTGAACAATATCTTGAGCACTTCGACCAAGTGTGCCATTGATCTCCCGACCCGCATAACTGATCACTCGAAAACATTACTGGACCACATTTATGTTAACGATCCAAAACACTCTTACACTAGCGGAGTGCTCTTATGCGATCTGAGCGACCAATGGCTACTTTTGTTAGCATTTCCACCAAAAAATCTCGTGTTAAAAGCAAAGACCAATTTCTAATTCGAGACATGAAAAATTTTAATTTAGAAAAAATTTTAAGGGCACTTGAAAATGATTTAACTGCTGCCAACCTAAACAGCATTGAATCAGCTCAAAATGCTTTTGATAAATTCGAAAAAGTGCTTCATATCGTAGTAAACAAATTTGCTCTTCTAAAAAAAGCTTCAAGAAAAGAAAAAAAGCTTAGTCAGAAACCTTTGTTATAACGTGAACTACTAAATTTGATCAAACAAAAAAACAAACCTTTTATACAACTTCACAAGAAATTTGATGAAGATATTTTCCAAAAATATAAAAAACAAAGAAATGCTTTAAATCGAGAAATCAAACGTGTTAAAGAAAACTACTACAAAGATTTGATTGATGATAGCAAAGGCAACTCCAGTACGCTATGGAAAATTATTGGCGTTCTGGCCAACTTGAAAAAAATAAAAAGACATTTCCTGATCAAATAGTCACCGACAAAGAAGTGATAGATGATCCGCAAAAAATTTGTGAAGCTTTCAATATTCACTTTGCAGCAGTTGGGGAAAATATTGGTAAAAGCATTAAATCTCATGAATCTACCCACTCTCTATCACCTAATTTCCCCAACTCGTTCTTTTTTTCTCCTGCTACCGCTGAAGAGATTTACTCACTTATTGGTAATATAAAAATTAAAAAAGCAGTCAGAGAAAATGACATGACCAATAAACTCCTAAAATTGAGCAATGCTGTAATCTCTCCATTTTTATGTAACATTTTTAGCTCCTGCATTCATCAAGGAGAATTTCCCAATTCCTTGAAGATTGCAGAAGTAGTTCCAGTTTTCAAAAAGGGGGATTCAAACTTGCTTACAAACTATCGTCCAATTTCAATTCGTTCCTAACTCAGCAAAATTTTTGAAAAATTAATATTCACCAGAATCAACAATTATCTTGAAAAATATCATTTAATTTCTGAAAAACAATTCGGTTTTAGACAAAATTCTTCTACCTCTCACGCTATCAGCAATATTTATGAAAAACTCATAAAAAACTCTGATGCAGGAATGTACAATTGTTGTATATTCCTCGACCTCACCAAAGCTTTTGATACTGTTAATCACGATGTTTTGCTGCACAAAATGGAAAAATTCTATGGATTTCGAGGACTGGTCTTAAAACTAATACAAAGTTATTTGAGCAACAGAAAACAATATACAAAGATGGAAAATTGCAAGTCCGATTTGACAAAAATTGAAAATGGTGTGCCACAGGGTTCTTCCCTTGGGCCACTACTTTTTCTTTTGTATATCAATGATCTTCCTTTGGCTAGTCAATTTGACACTATCCTGTTTGCTGAGACACTTTCTTGGCCATGTCAGACAACAACCTTTTTAAATTACAAAACAGAGTGAATACTGAACTTCGAAAAATCGATCTCTGGATGAAAAAAAACAAGCTTCGGCTGAATTATTCCAAAACTCATTATTTACTGCTAGACAAACAACTCAATTGCTCATGTTTGACAAACTTCAATATATCCTTGAATTCAATTGATGTAAAACGTATCAAATCCATAAAATACCTAGGAATTTATATTGACGTAAACCTAAATTGGTCTTGTCATATTCAACATCTTTCGTTACAATTAGCATACTATTCTGGATTGTTATATAGAATTCGAAATTTCTTAGACCGGAACACTCTGTGTATGTTATATTACTCGCTCATTTACAGCCGTATTCAATATGGTATAGTTACATGGGGTACGGCAAACAAAACACTTATGCAAGAACTCAATGTGAAGCTAAATAATGTAGTTCGTACAATAACGTATAGTAGCAAATATTGTCCGGTGACTTCTTTATACAAAGCCTTAAATTTTTTAAAATTAGATGACATTTACCTACTTGAACTAGCCAAATTTATGTATCAGCTTCATCACAAGAAATTTAAAACTGCTCTCAACGACTGTTTCGTTGATATCAGAAAAATTCACAGTCACAAATACTAGAACAAAAGATAACTTAGTAGACTTCAAACCTCGCGTTCAAACTTCAGCTGGGAAAAAGTCTCTGACTTATAGAAGAATTGAATTGCGGGGAAAAATTGAACCTGATGTAAAAGAACTATTTTCGTATTTTGGTTATTCAAAAAAAAGATAAAACAAAAAGCTATCCAAAACTATATATCATTTTGACCTTCTTTGCTCCATATTTGAAAATTTATCATTTAACTGTGTAACACTGTTCATTAATTTTCTCTTGTGATAATACCTGTTGAACAAAATAATTTTCTATTTCTTTTCAATTTGATGTTTTTCTTCTTTAAAGGCGGTGAATCATCCAGCCAATTCCAGTGGTTTACAATAGCTAAAATTGAACTGTATTTTTTGATAATTTTTGTTTTGATTTTGGGACTGCGGTTGCAAAGATATTCAACAAATACAAAAAGATGTCCCCCCGAAAAAAGTTTTTGGAAACTCTGAGTTTTGTTCTTTCCGCCAAAACCACAGTAGGCCTAATGGTTTAGAGAACTGTGGTTGGCCTAATACTTTAGAGATAGTTCATTTCTAAATAGTTTAGGCCTAAATAGGCCATTACTATCTCTAAACTATTAGCATAGTCCTTACATTAGTAGTCTGGCAGCTAAACGCAAAATCACGTGAATGTTGTTGTTTGCACCGCCATCTAGTGTTAGTGTCCTATAGCAACAGGCTTTGTCATTAGAAAGCATGCAGAAGATAGATTATCCATGTCATTTTCACCGATTCAAGAGTAATGTTAGGCCTGTCAGGTGTTGAGGCTTGGTTTGGTAGGTACTTTTGTTAATTGTGTGCAATATTAGCAAATCCTAGTGACTTAGAAGCGCAGTCTATAACTGCAAGCCTGGTGGTCATGCCTGGCAGCCGAGTGGCCAGCATGGCTACTGAATTTTTTACATGTACAAACTAGACTACAAACTTTGGGCACTAAAACCATTAGGCCTAATAGTTTAGACATAGTTAGGCCTAATAGTTTAATAAGATTACAGTAGGCCTAATAGTTTAGTGAACTGTGGTTTTGGCGGGAAGATCAAAACTCAGAGTTTCCAAAAACTTTTTTCGGGGGGACATCTTTTTGCATTTGTTGAATATCTTTGCAAACACAGCCCCAAAATCAAAACAAAAAATATCAAAAATTATAGTTCAATTTTAGCTATTGTAAACCACTGGAATTGGCTGGATGATTCACCGCCTTTAAGTTTTCACACTGTCAAGTAACAAGTCAGGAAGCACCTTGGATTGAAAAACCTTCGGGTTCGTCAGTGCTTCCTGGCCTGAACAAACTTATCGTAATTTTGTTTTATGTGTGTTTGTTTTGTATGTGTTTGTATTGCTCAGGCGAATAAACTGTTTTCTATCTATCTATCTCTGAAAATGTGAGCCCTCGTACATTGTACTGAATAGACTGACTGATATTTTTGTTGTAGGCAAGTTTGATTACGGTGCGATGGTGCGATACCAAAACTTAACGCGGAAACCTGAACTCTTCCGGCCCCTTTAAGCCCGGGTACGATGTACCCCCTCTTGCAGGACCTGGTCACACTCACGCACAAAAAGCAATGACATGCTGGAAAGATCGAAATGAAAAGACCTTGCAAGTCATACTGAAAAAAACAAAATTTGAAATACGTAAACTTAACTTTCAGGTGAACGAAATCTATTGGCATGGTTGGAAAAAATTCTCCCCCCTCTCCATCGGATTGGTGCTTGATACCGTTATTTGACTTTGACGGGTTTCTTATTCAAGATAAAAAAAATTGGCAACTTGGTCACACCTCAATCCCGCCAATTTGCAACGTCAACGTTACCCAATCAAATTCTTGATCTAATATTTGTATTGCAAAGGATGTTGGTAATTGTCAGACGCAGCGTAGTTTGTCGATGACTTGCAGTTTAGCGGCGTTTAGAATAATCTAGATGACATGACGTCTCATGTAAGCATAATTTGGCATATTAAAAACGGCAAATTTGTTTCATTTTAGCCATTGAATTTTGAAGCAAACATCTGTTCTTGGCGAGCTCCATTGCACTGCGCAGTTCGTGATTGCTTATTGTGGTTGCTTGGTGAGGTGGTAGACTGGTAGAGCTGTCGTATCTGGTATTGTGGGCAGCGTGCTGGAGAGAGAAAAGGCGTTGTTTTCATGACAATCCTGATTGCATGATCTAAGTTTAACCTGCACCCTGGTCTGGTCATGTCAAATCTCAAATGTTGTTGCGTCCTTTAAATTTGGTTCAGGCTCGTTACACTTACAGTTTACCATGGGTTATCTCAGCTCGGTGGCTTCAAACAAGTAGCAAATTTATATGGGTAAAAGTCAACCCAAAAGCTTGGAATATAATCAACTCTTAAGTGGGTAACGACAATTCATTCTGAAATACACCATTGTTGCTTCCTTGTAAATGGAGGTAAATATGGATCAATCAATACAGTAGGCCTACAACAACAGCAGATTTATAGGCCACTTAAACGTAGCTTAGTACGTGGTTCTGTAGTGTACTGTAGAGTATAAAAAAAAGTGCAACCATTATGTTGCCTAGAAAGCGGTGTGATAAGGAGAGAGTATTACTAGCAAACATTAGGCCAAATAAAAAAGGTAGTGACTATTTCACCGAAAATTTTCAACTTAAAGAGAATAAAACGAGAATGAGAAATATTCATCCGCGCTTTTTTCATTTGCTTTTTTAGGGGTTAAGATTAGGGTTTAGGTTAGGGTTTGGGTTAGGGTTCGATTTGGGAATAGTTTTAGAGTAAGCATTTGAGTTTGTGTTAGATTTGAGTCAGAATTAATAAAAAAGTAGATAAAAATTTCCGGTGAAATAAAGCCTTCCAATAAAAAAACATCAAATTGTACGGTAACTACCAAGTAAACTAGTAAAAAATCATAGGTTAGGTATGTAGGACTAAGCAAGATTTCAATTTAAAATTAAACACCCAAAAGACTTTTGAAGTCATCAAAAGTCAGCTGTCACAAAAGCAATAATGCAGCAGGCATGGAATAGAATGGAAGATGAAATGAAACTTAAATTTTGTACGGTAAAGAAGATGCCAAAATGGAATAGAAGATTTCAAGAATACAATGGAAGACATACTTCCATACTAGATTTTGCTCATGACGTTGACAGAAAAATATATACAGATAGTGATAACTAAAAATATGTGAAGCGTTTACCAGCTAATCATACCGGTATGTTGACCAATTAATAGGGTAGGCTAATTTAGTCATAAAAATTGAGAAAACAATGTAGGCATTGCATCATCATATCGCTGGATCATAGACTATGCTCATTGAAATTTGCAGCTGCATTGATGCTGACTGGCCTAATTTTTGTTTTGAAAATGGCAATTTGCCTAGTTCCATCGCCAGAGCTGCAAATGAAGGGAGGGGGTACTAAAGTTATTAGATTGAACTTTTGCACACTAAAACTGACCTTGTACAGCTGCAAATTATGTGCAATTTCAAAATTCTGTAATCATGTCTAGGAAAGAAACATGTGGCATGTAAGCCCAGTGGCGTTTATTAGCTTCTTTTGTTTCCAGCCCATAATCACTTGAAAAGTCTATCTGCAGTGGTGACTTCAATCTAAACAATCTTGGGTGCACTGTAAAACAACAAAAACAGCTGGTATTAAAAAAACAACAAAATCTGAAATAAACAGTTTTGTTGATCTACATTTCTGCTTTCTGACATAGCCGTAAATAGGTGTGAAATTTTTCTAAAGGAGGGGGCTTGAAAGTTAAAATTTTTTGTTAGAAAATTACCGTATCTTGATTGGGTGATGAGCTGAGCAAAGTGGTGCAACTTATCATCTCATATGGACAGGGTCTGGGGGCAAAGCCACTGTCGCTAGGGGATTTTTTGATTTTTCTAACTGTTTCAACACCATTTGGATCACATTTCACACGTTATTAAAGCTATCTATTTGAAACAATTGAACTGCCCAACCCATTGAATCTCTACTTTACATACAGGTCAATTCAAAAACAAGTTTAAATGCTTGCATTTTAGGCTTAGTTTTTTTTAATGACTTGGTTTGAGGGGGGACTAAAGCCCTCTTTGCCCTCCTAGTTGCACCTGTATATGAATATGTAAAGGCTTAGTGGCATGTTGTGTATCCCAACCCATAGTTTGAAAAACTCTGGCTTTGGGCTTAGAATACTTGAATTATATTTGATGCAAGCGTCTATGGTTTTGAAATTGATATGACTAGTCTAATATTACTTGATGACCTATTAGGTTCAGAGATGTGAACTTTGGATGTACGGTGCGGTATTGTTAAATAAAAAACTTAAATACTGGTAATAAAGGTAGCTTTAATCAAGAAGTCTAAAGTAGGATTTAATGTTGTTATTTCTTTTTGCATCATTGTCAATTTTCTTGTTATATACATGATGATCCAAACCAAGTATTTCTTGTAAACGAAAATGGCAGGCAAGACCCCCTGGTCCCCCATAACGACAGCACTGAATTTACCAAATGAGAAACCTTTTTCTATTGTAGCAAAGATTAGTATTTACTTTTCTATTCTGAATTAAGCTTAATTCTTTGATTTTTTTTGTGTTTAAACTTTTTTTGTTTTTGTAAAATGTGTTTGGCAGTTCTGAGTTTGGTTATGCCAAATGTCATAGTTGGTGTGATTACAAACTTCTAATCATTAAACCCAGTGCATACCAGTCAACCTATTGTCTGTTGCTCTTGTGGTTGATATTTTTATGCTGAGTGAATTTTTTGGTAGGTCATTGTGATAGTGCTTCAAATGTGGAATGAGATGCATCGTACCATACAGTACTGCCTACCTTTGCCAGCGACTACTTACAAAGGTATGCCTAACGTTGCAAAAGTACAATACCAATTACTCATAACTTCTAGTCTAAACTAACTGGGTATGGAAACATATATGGAATGGAATATGGAAGAAAATTTTAATATCTGATATGGAATGGAAGAAAATTGCCAGTAAGGAATATGGAAAATCGTCTTCTGTTCCATACCATGCCCTGTAATGCAGTAAAGATAGCATATGCAATCCAACAAAAAGAATGAGCAAGTCTATTTAGCCTACAATACTAACATGTCACTTTCAAATTCAAGTAGTTAGAGCAAAAAATCAATTTTTTGACTTAATTTGCAGTACAGCATTCAAGTTTACTTTTCCAAATTATAATTAAGCAAAGGTTAGCTGGTTAGTTTTTTGTTAAAAAGTTTACATATTTTGTAATTGTGTTGAATTCTATAACTTCATTTGAAGTCACGTGACCGTTGTCACTTGGCAGCTGATCGTCATGAATGCAAAACTTCAAAAAAATTTTCAAAATAGAGTACCGGTATCCTTGCCAATAAATAAAGGAATTATTTCTTGTAGAAAGTCAAAAAACTAATAAACTACCTCATGAATTACACCACAAGTCTGTTATGATGATAACGTACCCACAAAAAGCAGCCTAATAGTACCTTATACAAAAACTGCTTTGGAGAATTGCAATAGGCTTTCACTCCTGTAAGCCAACTAGACTAGCTCTGGCTAGCTGGCTTATCTCGAATGTCTGTTGTGGGACACTTAAGCACCCAAAACAATCACCAGAATTAAACCAACAAACATCCCAAGAAAAGAGATTGCTCTCATGAAACTTGCTGAAAATGTAGCACAGTTTATTCGAGCTTTATTTTGTAGTATTTGCATAAGTGTATTTTATGATGAAACTTCACGCTAAACTAGTCTTAAAAAATTGTAGGTAAATAATTTATTAGAATTGAAGTTGTGCTTTAGTTCGATCACAATAAACTTGATGGACTGATTACCACTATACCCATAACCATCAACTACTGTAGATTATTGATATTTCTCGAAGCTGCTTTTGTATTAGGCTGCTTTTTGTGGGTAGGCTATCATCATAACAGACATGTGGTTTAATTCATGAGGTAGTTTATTTGTTTTTCTTGTAGATTGGCAAGGTTACTGGTATTCTAACTTGAAAAATTGTTTTGAAGTTTTGCATTCATAACGATTAGCTGCCAAGCAACGACATTCACATGACTTCAAATCATGCTTTCATGGTTTAGAATTCAATACCATAAAATTCAAGGTAAAATACTAAATATGCAAACTTTTTCACAAAAAGCTTACCCATAATTAATCCTTTAGTTTAAAATTATCATACTTCTACATTTAAAGAAAGATAAAAAAATATCTTTGCTGTAATTTGTGAATTATTTAACAGCAACACTAATCGTAAAAAAAATTATTTAAGGGTATGATTTTAGAATATTCATCTGTGCTCAATTTCAATCAGTATATCTAAAAAATGGCACCTGGTTGCAACTGAAGACAATTCAATCATTCATCCAGCATTAAAATTCCGAAACCCAACATAGGGCACTGGTATAAGGATGCAAGATGTAAGGATAAGTCCCCTTAGGACAAAAGGCGCAGAGGCATAAATCGGCAATATGTGCAAACATTTTTGTGCTTCGAAAAATAATGATGTAATCAAAGAAACAACCTTGATTATTTTTTGGTGAATATTTTATTTAATTTTAAAAGAATTTTAGATTTTAAGGATTTTTTAAATTTAAGTTTGAATTTTTGTTAAAATGTAACTTGGGTTTTAAAATTTATTGTTTGAAAAAGAAAAGCCAATCAGGTCAGCGATTGCTTTCTCACACAATCATTTTGCGCTTCCATTTCTGTTAAAGAAACAATAATAATTAATCTTTTGTCCCACTGTGAAGCAAATGCACGTGTAGTAGTAGCAGTCTTATCCAGAGTTTAGAGAAATCTATCGTTTTTTTTGTTTTTTACTTGTTGCAATTTTTTTCTTGTTTTCATTTTTACTTGTTGCAATTTGTTTGAAAAGTTGACCAATTTCGCTTTTGTAATTCATTAATTATTTTGTGGAGCACAAAAGTGTTAGTGCAGATTGCACAGTTATGTCTCTGCGCTCTTATGTCCTTGCATTCTTGTGTCCCTATGTCCCTGCACTCTTTTGTCTGTGCCCTTATGTCGTAAATCGTTTAAAATCTATAAAAAGTTTTTCAGGAGATACCTTTATGATTATCACGAAACAACACAATTTGGCCTTGCGTAACAAGTCTTCGCACACCAGCTTGATAGATGAATTTATTTGCAAAAGATAGAGGAGCTAAACATCTTTAAGAAACTAAAATAAAAAATTTACAAATTAGTAGATGTTGCCTTCTTGAAGCAAAATATAATACTTATTGTAATATTTAAAAGAGCGGTCAACATGGCAAGCATGGGAAAAATATTCACCGGCAAAAACGTAACATTTTGTGCCAAAAAAGTTGCAGTACACATTTGAGTATTGGATAAATCTGTGTGCAATTAAAAAGTGTCATTTACAATAAACGATGTGCGTGGAATTAAACTAAGTGTCAATTGCGATGATTGCATCGAAACAAAGCAAGCGCCAAAACAGTTGCAGAGCACATCTAAATATCGAACAAATATGAGTGCAATTAAGAAGTGTTCATTGCGATTGATGCTGTGCGTGCAAACTAAGTGTTAGTTGCAGTAATTTTGTTAAAACAAAGAAAGCAAATGCTTTCTTAATTTTATTGTAACAAAAATGTTAATTTGCATTTCTAAAATAATCTTGGTTAATAGTCAAAAAATAACTTGCCCGAAGCGATTTCACCTTGCCTCGTTAATTTTGAACCATAATTTTGAGGTTGATGCAGGTAATCATGCTAATGTTCATAACCAGATAATCGTTTGTTTAACATTTTTAATATATATATAACTAAAGCAAATCTTTTAGTTGTCTTGTGTTTATTTTTTTATTTTTTTTATAGTGACTTAAAAGAATTGACACAATACAGTAATGCAGTTAACAATGCTGCAAGCATGCTTGGAATTTTTGCCAAGTGTACTGCCTTGGAGAAAGAGTTATGATTTGTTATTCAGTTGCTTAGTTTTTATTTTTGTTTTTGTATTTCTTAATATAAGGGTGTCCTCAAATTCGTTAGACAATAGTAATTAACAAATCTTTAAAATTGTCTAAAGTACACTGTGAACACCCTGTATTTAGTTTTGTTCGCTAAAGTGCTCACATGTTTTTCTGTTTTGTACAGTTGTTTTGAATAGGAATAGTCGGTTTCAGTTGGTAGTAGCTGGTGCCATGCTATGTCTGTTAGAACACCTCTCTTTGATACTGCCCCTGGTTATAAAGTTCAAATGCTCTCTTCACTGGTTTCATACTGCAGCACTATCAAATACACTGTGCCGGCCTAAGACCTCGTTTATAACATGCACTCAAAGTTTTTATTGGTGTTTTTGGTATAAAATTTTCTAGATTGTACTTTAATAAATACCAAAATGTATTAGGGTTACTATGCTGACCACTGCTTACCTTAATTTGTTTTTTTAGAAATTATAGATAATTTTGTAAAAAAGGTTGGGTATTGTTTTTTGTACCTGTCAACTACAATCATGAATAGCAAGCCAGTTATTAACTTCCTTTCCAATGATTTCTCCTATGTTATATTTTGCATTGTTTACACTATCATCATGAACATCTATTTAATGATAAAAGTGGGAAACGCCAGAAAACAATACGGCGTGAAGTATCCTGCAATGTACAGTGATTCATCGAACATGTTCAACTGCATTCAGAGAGCTCATCAGAATACATTGGAGCAACTACCACCGTTTTTAATTTCTTTGATCTTGGTTGGTTTGGCGTTTCCAAAATTTGCTGCTATCTGTGGAGCTATTTTTGTGACATCAAGGTTCTCTTACGCTTGGGGTTACTACACTGGAGACCCAGAGAAAAGGTTGAATGGGGAATATGGATTTGTCGGATCACTTGGATTGCTCATTGCACTGATATATATTGGAATTCGTCAATGTGGTTGCTTCAATCAATACCTTAATTTTTTCTAAATTAAGGCATCTTTGCACAGGATCCCGGTATTTCATTTAGCTGATTTTGCTTTTAAATACTTTAATTTTAAATTGTAAAAGTAATTCAAGAGAATGATATACCAGTATCTTTTAAAACTAAACAGAAGTATTCTGATTTTGCAATTTTCGTAATTAAGTAGTACCAGTATCTATATGAAGCCCATAAGTAGTTTAGGTGAAGTAGTTTGCCAAGGCGATTTTATTCTATAGTTAATTCACAAATACTGTAATAATAACGCATGATATTGGGGGCACCCCCAGAATTTTTTTTAACGAGATGGTCTATTTTTCAAAAAGCAGCCAGCACCTGATTGTAGGTATTTTAACCAATAATGAAAACAGATTATGATTTTGCGGTATAACAGTAGTTGCATTTTGTTACAATATAGCTTATTCAGAAATGCTATAAAACGATATTGAAAGTAGTTTGTCGTGAAAATTATGTGGAAGAAAACAAGTCGCTACTATGGGGGACTGGATCAAAGCCCCCAGCAGCTGGGCAATTTTTTCTACTTTTCGGGAAAAACTAACCATTTTAATGCCATGTGGATGATATTCGCACATTTTTTCCAAGCTCTTAGATTCGGAGCACAGTTGAAAAAATTTAATTACTCAGTCTGATCGACCCCACACATTTCCTGGTCAAGTTTAAAGTACGTTAAGAAGCTCAAAGCTCACATATTTGGCGTAATTTTTTTACTTGACTCTCTGGTTGCATCGCTGATTAAAGTAAATTCTACTTTTTCATAAATGTTCGATGTTATTAAAGCAAAATGTTTAAGTTGCTGCAGAAACAAAAGCTTTCAATTGTTTGTACTATTTTAGTTCAGTTACTCATTGCAGCTTCTAGACTAGTTGATTAAAATTACCTTACAGTCAGTCCAAGTGTGCTTTTGCTTACTGCTGATGCTTAAACTTTTAACGTAAGTTTGCAATATTACAACTGAACAACGTTTACTCCGTCGTTGCCTTCACCGGATGTAAAATCATGTGCGTTTAGCGTATGCTTTGTAACTCCTGGAGAAGCGTAGAAGCTTTATTCGGTTAAATAAACAAAGAATATGCTTACAATATTACACCCAGTGTAGAATGGCTCTTGAACGGTTTTTCATCAACTGCATCGAAAAATTTGAAATTTCTGCATACGTTTGCAACGTAAAAATCTCGATGTTTGAGTGTAATTTAGTTGTGGCTTCCATCTTTTAACAGTAGATTTGTTAGCTTTTTTTCCAAAATTCTGTTTGGCTCAGAAGTTGTTGTTTTCGATCAGGACGATTTTTTCACTAAATGGCGTCGGTCTTTTAAGTGTCAAGCTCTGTTCTGCTCAGAAGTTTATGCTGTGTTTTGCTATAATACATCCAATATGTTTGGATATTTCAAGTGCGCAAAGTTACTCGTGTGCCTGTCTGCAATATTGGAGGTAAAATAAATGCAGAAATCTCAATTGTAAATAAATATCTTACGAGATTAGGTTACATTCTTAGAACAACATACATTTTAAGTGTATATATAGGAAACTGTAACAAGCTGCGTTATATCAGCAAAATTACGTTGTATTTTTGAGTTTCAAAAGGAGGAGTTTCGATGCCCCAAACCCCCTCCTGGATGATATTGTTTGGAGTCTCCTTATACATTTTTTTTTTGTTGACATTACGATGTCGCAAATGTTTGTTTTTAGTACTTTGATATACGAGTATCGTAATACTTACAATGCATTGTAAAATGACCCGAATTTGTAGACCGTAGTTAAAGTTGCCGTTGCACAACGATCCTCATATTATTATGTTAGCTCAGTAGTCAATTCGGTACTTTTTTTTAATTCGAATTTTTGAAGATTATGTTTTGCTTTGAATTCTGTGCTGTAGTGTTTATGATGGATATTTAAGAAAATAGCAGTGTGCGCGTGTTGTATGCGTTGGGAGACAGGAACTCTGGAACTACAGGTGCTAATCATATAGTTCTATAAGCTTGCATTTTCATTGTATCCACTACTAGTACAGCAACTTATTAAGTTAACATGGACATGGTAAATGCATGATAAATTGGTACCGGTAGCTGATAAACTATTGCTAACACTCTGTAGAACGTTACTTTTAGACTGGTGGTAATAACTAGTTGTAATATTGTACGATAAGTTCTGAACTTAAATATTTTTCATGTAGTTTAAAAGTGCACTTTTGGCTTAACTTGTTACTGGTAAACTAGAGGTAGACTTTGAGGGTTTTAGTTGTACTAATAGTTAAACATAAAGAAATTATTGGTATGAGTAGTTGTCATGAACGGCAGTATTGCACATTTAATTTGCATTGCTTGCAACGAATTTTTTAGTTCAACAAGTTTCCATAAAATTTTAACATTTTATGCTTCTTATGGAACAGCTTTGTGTCAGATTTGCTTCTTCTAAAAATGTGTTCGCTTTGTTTCTGCAACCAGCATGATATTGAGTTGATATATTTGTAAACCTTCTTTCAACACTTTTTGTTGAAAGAAGGGCAGTGCTGTTTTGCCATCCTGCTTAATGCTTCAGTGTTTTTTTAAAGCGACGTGTAATTATAATTTAGAAGCAAAATGTGTATTTAGCTACAGGATCACTTTTGCGGCACCATGAAGATGTAACTATTGTGGTTTGTTATTCATATTAGGTAAAGCTTTTTAGTGTGTTGTTTTAATTTTTGTTGCTATTAACCAGTTTATCAATCAATCCTAGAGTCTATAATCATTGATATATTATTGTGCTGTACAACAGGGGTGCCTAAAGTTTTTGAGGTGCAGGCCGCATTACACTTTTCTTTAGCTTTAGCGGGCTGCACAATCACGGTACTCATAAACTGTTTTAATTCCATCTCGAAAACTACGCATGTACACTGTACAGTTCTACACTTGTAGAGTATAACGCTTTATATTTTCTTACTAAATTAGATAATTTTTAATCCGATGCTATTACCGTTAATAAAATAATTTTCGTTTTATCTTAACCAAACTGTAAAGTTTGTTCAGGTAAATTTTTAATAGCAAATAACCTGAGTCCTGTATATTACATACCCCATCGTGTCCAAGTTGTGCTAAGCGAGAGGCTTAACCAAAAGTTGTTTTTTTTTTGTTTTTTTTTGGCAAAATACTGTATGCACAATATCCAGCACCCGAAGTGATGTATAAACTGCTGCACGTCTCAAACGTATTATGAACAAAATTTGGGGTAAAGGCCCCAGCCGCCGGGCGACTTTGTGGTTTCATGAAAACCTAGCCAATTTAGCGCCATTTGGAAGAAATTTTGCACTTTTTCCGAGCCACTTGAAAGAATTGAATTTCTAAGCCATAGTTCATCCCATCACTGAGGTCATGCAGGTTTGAAACATGTTTAAGAGCTAGCATATTAGGGTAAAACTTTCTAAATTATTTGGCTAAAGAAGGAGACTTTAGTCTATGCAGCAATGTTTGCGCTATTCAGAACAATTGCTGCTTTCTAATCTACTCGTATTGACGTAATTAATCAAGTAAAATTTACTGAAATTGTTTGAATTATATGTTTGAAACAACTATACCATAAACCGACAAATTTGGAATAAAACACAAGTTTTGGTTAGAAAAATTGCAAGCATCGAAACTTTGGGCAGCCTTGCTGTAGAATGTTCTTAACTTATGTCATACCTAGTGGTACTGGTTCATGTGATTGCATTTATTTGTGGTGGAATAATTATAAAATTTTTGAAAAAGCGAAAATATTTTTAATTGCAGCAATTAATAATAGACTAATACTGTAGTTGGCAATATGATAGAATTTGGTATTTTCAAATTAAGTAATTCATTTGACTATTACTAGTTTTGCTGCGGTTCACAACGGCACATATCTATAATTTGGTATTTTTCAATGCGTTTTAAAGCTTAAAAACCACAAGCGATTCACAAACTAGCGAGTTACGTTGTACAGCAGTGGTAGTACGACATCTTGTTTGCCGTAGATTAACCACTAATCTGTAGCTGTTGTAAAACGATAGTAAATTTCATGTCAAATGCATTTACATATTTTAGGTTAAATGTACGAGGTCTTTTAGGATTTAGTTACTGAACGCTAGGTAATTAAACAACTTACAATCATGGCTGAAGATCCTATCATTCCTTTTCTCCATAAAGATTTTGGATACGTTATATTTTGCATTGTCTACACCATCATCATGAACATTTATTTAATGATAAATGTTGGAAAAGCTAGAAAGAAGTATGGCGTGAAGTATCCTGCAATGTACAGTGATTCATCGAACATGTTCAACTGTATTCAGCGAGCTCATCAGAATACATTGGAGCAACTTCCCATATTTCTAGTTTTGTTGATGATAGTTGGCACTGCATTTCCCAAGTATGCTGCTGCATGTGGGGCTATCTACGTCACGTCGAGGTTTTCTTACGCTTGGGGCTACTACACCGGCGACCCAGAGAAAAGGCTAAAATCCGGCTATGGAATAATAGGCTACTTGGGCTTGCTTCTGGGCCTGATAGCTGTTGGCCTTGGTCAGTGTGGTTGCTTTAGTCAATACCTATCTTAATGTTTAAATCAAGCCTGAAATTTGAATTATTTCGTATCAATAGCTGCCTAATTATGTGCTTGAAAACCAATTATTGATTAAAATTCACGTAGATGTGTTTTTGAATGTAATTCGCATTTTGAGTTGTGTTACAACAAAGTGCCATATGTTAACTTTTCCAATAATATTAGTTGAATCCAATCGACCACTACACCTACACTAATTATTAATATTTTTATTGCAACGCTGATTTCACATTAACGTCACCAACTTTGCTTGCTGAAGAAAATCAAATTACATTGCAAATTCGTCATCTTGTTGTATGATGATGAACTTTCATCTGGATAAAGAATGACCACAGCGCAAGCTGAAGAAGTTTCGTAAAAACTGACGTACGCAATACGCACTTATGGGTGGCCAAAAAAATTTATTATTGTGCAGTTCCTTAAGCTATAGTTTGATGCACCTGATTTTTCGTTTGCTGCTTTCTAAATTTAATGATCAAGGTGCTTCTGTGCAAGTTTTTTTGTCTGCATCGAATTGCTTTGACGACTCGTACATTATACTTGCAATCGTAATTGTGCTGTGTTCAACGTTCATTTTCATGTGTGGTTGAAGAATTTTAAATTAAACAGTTAGTATAATAGCCACGTAAAGCTAGCTAATTTTTTTAAAAATGGCCGTTTAAAAAGAAGCTCGTTAACCAAAATGAATGTGCTAAAAACAATGTGGTGGTCAAATTTAAAGATTTACTTGTGTTTGCAGCTAATTGCTTTTGTAATCTTAAAGCTGATTATATTTTTAAGAAAGTTAAATTATTACGCAGCAGTTGTTTTATCGTTTTAGTGTCTAATTATTAAAGTTAGCAATTACGGTTTAGCAGTATATTTTTCATGGTGGCTGGTCATAGTAAAACGAAATAAATTTGTCACTTCGCTCTTTTTTGTATTTCTTAATTGCTTTATTTGCTGTGATCGGCTTTTAATATATGATGTCACAGTATATGTGTTAATATTATGATTTTCTTGAGTTGAGCATATCTAACTGATCAGATTGTTTCGCGCAAGAGGTTATCAGCCATTAGTGCTTCTATCATGGTTTTGATTTTGATGGTGCTTCTATCATTGCAATAATTTAGAGCATAAATCTTTAGCATGCTTATTGTACAAGTAAAAAAGCTCGCTTTTGATTGCGTTAAGCAATATTGTGTGTGTTGTAATTTGTTTGATTGTAGGCCTCCTTTGTTGTGGTCAACTAACCCGTAACCACGAGTATGAAGTAGAAGTGAAACGCTAAATGTGTTAAGGATTGATAATGCTCGTTTGACTGTCGCTGTGAAACAACGGTTCTCAAAGTGATCAATACGAATAGTCTAGGATCGATGGTTATTATAACCATGGAGTCGAAATTGGTCTCAATCGGTCAAGCCAACGGGTGGGGGCAAATGCAAAAGTCCTTGGGTCGACTACGCGGAAATGAATCAATATCAAGAAAATTAAGTTGATTATCCCAGCAAAAGTAATCCTTTTCAATTTTTGTTTAGTTTTTCCTTTTTATTGGTGAAACTCCAGCTTTCTGATGTTTAGTTTTGGCTAAAAGTGCAAGTGAAATCCTGAAATAATTTTCAGGTAACAGGTTCAAAGTTAAATCGAGGCCAGATTCAAAACGTTTGGTTTTCTTTGGCTTGACCACACCAAGACCTCCGGATTTGTACCATCATATAGTACGATTTTATTGTTTAAACTTTCCAGCTACATGCGCAATCTCAAATAAATATATATACCTTCTTTTCTGTGGGATTCTAATTGCTGGCAAAATTTTGCTGATAACAACATTTTAGAATCTTGCATGGGATTTTCTTTTATGTGTATAGTTATTGTGATCATGAGAGCCTTTTTTTTATCAACATATCAAATGCCCAATAACACGTCATTTTGTCTTTCCTAAACACCAACGCCAGGAGGTTGACAATTTGTCTTTGGTAGAATTTGGTGAGGGGTGGTTAATAAATTAGTTGGAGAACTCGTATAAAGCAATCCGAATTAAACGCGAATGCCCTTGTTTTAGGTTAAACGAGTGGTCGTTTAGGCGATACATAGTGATCTAGATTACTTCTTCGAGTTGCTGTTTTCACGAATTTTCGATTATGGCTGAAGAACCTATTATTCCTTTTCTCCATAAAGATTTTGGATACGTTATATTTTGCATTGTCTACACCATCATCATGAACATTTATTTAATGATGAAAGTGGGAAAGGCAGAAAGCAATATGGCGTGAAGTATCCTGCAATGTACAGTGATTCATCGAACATGTTCAACTGTATTCAGCGAGCTCATCAGAATACATTGGAGCAACTTCCCATTTTTTTTGTTTTGCTAGTTGTTGTTGGAGTTGCATTTCCGAGGTTTGCAGCTGTTTGTGGGGCTATCTATGTCACGTCGAGGTTTTCTTACGCTTGGGGCTACTCCACCGGTGACCCAGAGAAAAGGCTCAACTCCACATATGGGTTGTTAGGTTCTTGGACTTGTAGCTGTTGGCCTTGGTCAATGTGGTTGCCTCGAGCATTACTTTAATTTTTAGATTAAGTTCGAAGTTTGAATTGTGTTGATACAAAGCTGCCTTATTAATTATCAAGCTATGAAAATTAATTCTTGATGCAATATATTCGTGCAGTTAATTGATTCCAATGCACGATTTATTGTGTTCTTTTTTTTTTGTTTGTTTTTACATGACTTCACCGCTTCTCACTTTCTACTGAAAATCTGTTCACTTACAAAATTTTTCGCAGTAGAGTTTTGTTTTAGTATACTGCTTATGGATTAAAGATGGATCTGTCAAACATTTTTACCTGAAATCTGTGCAACCACGAAATCCCAGCTTTGTGACAGAAAACTTACGAGCGTAATGCAAAATAGCGAATTTTCAGTTCCGTCTCAGGTAGAAAATTGAAGTAAAATTAGCTATCGACGATGTCATGGGTGAGTAAAATAAATCGCACAAAATCGCTTTTGGACCCGCAGGAGGTGGTCGATCACCTGCTGCCAACAATTTTTTTTCTCAGCAGCAATTACACCATTTTATTTAGTCTTGGTACTTAGGATGGTAGGATACGCGTATCGTTTGATTGCATACATTTTTCTTTTTTTTTGCATTTACTTTGAAAAAAGATCGGTAACACGGCTTAGAACCAATTTTGCGCAACTTTACTTATCCTATCAATGACGTCAATAAAACTTGTTTTGCGATATTCCTTAAAACTAGATAAAGTTTGGTTTTTTCTTGCAATGAGTTTTGTTTTTTTTCTTTTTGGTTTGTGTTTTTAGACTAGAGCTATTAGCCTATATACATGTAATATATACGTGTTTGCTTAAAATTATCATAATTTATTTATGTATTCTTCGATCTGATTTTTCTCTTTTTTATCGTGTCGCAGTCACTGATCCAACCGATGACGTCATAAATCTTGCAAACGAATAGCTACAAATAGAACTCACCTTCAACAGCATAGGTTAATACTGCAATCCAACCTACTTGCTCGTAGGTTGTTTAACCTGAGCCGATCGGCCTCATTGGGGCGCGTCCTGCTAGCCTTCACATGCAAAACCAAATTAGCCTCAAGTCATCCAAAAAATCACATCTGCTCTAAGGTTGTTCGACGGAATCAGTCGACTGTACAAGAGACGGGTCCTTGTGATGGAGCAGTGACCGCGACAATCGTTTTGGAATGTGATGGTCAATTGATCATATTAGTGAATGTTTACCGATTAACGAAAATGTGTCTTTTGGAATTTCGGTCTAGATAATTGAACATCCTTGCGACTTGTTGACAATTTTTTCGGAGACTTTATTAAAGTAATTGTCAAGTCGCAATGAACATAGTCAAACAGTTTCTTCTGGTATTTAAATGTGGTCAAGTGGTCACGTTGTTGAGTTCTTGCGTAAGGCGCTTTACTACAATTATCTTTGCTTGGTGGCTTCGAACAAGCAGCAAATTCACTGGACACAGATTCGAAGAAATCGAGGGTAACATTAGATCATTAGAAACTTTTAAGCAGGACTGGTGCGGATCATCCAATAATTAGCGTAAGGCGCTGTTCAGTGACATCCAGGAGAAATAAATATGTAAGTGGGCAGAACCTAATTTCGAAAGTGCTTGTTCTTTATTAGTTGTATTCGAATTTGAATATTTGTGAGAATACAGTAGTAGACATAAAATTAAGGACACAGATTTTTCACCAAACTAATGCCACCACGATTTTGTGTATAACCCGTGGTTGATGATTCTGTCATTGAACACAGATTTGCTCATAGCGCTCTTAATCTTGGCTGAAATCTCTCTGCACGTGATGTTCATATATTTGCTTGTCTGTTTTTAACTGTATGACTGACAGTTACGTTAATATGGTAAATGAAAAGGCCATTGCTGTTGTTAACCTGCCACCGATACAAAACGTTTTGAATGACCGCGATTGCTGTTTTAGGTTCAACGTATCTTTTGCTCGTAGACATTTCAGTGATAGATTACCTAAACCTTTAAGTTGCTCTTTTCACGAATTTTCAATCATGGCTGAAGAACCAATCATTCCTTTTCTCCATAAAGATTTTGGATACGTTATATTTTGTATTGTCTACACAATCATCATGAACATTTATTTAATGATAAATGTTGGAAAAGCTAGAAAGAAGTATGGCGTGAAGTATCCTGCAATGTACAGTGATTCATCGAACATGTTCAACTGTATTCAGCGAGCTCATCAGAATACATTGGAGCAACTTCCCATTTTTTTTGTTTTGCTAGTTGTTGTTGGAGTTGCATTTCCGAGGTTTGCAGCTATTTGTGGGGCTATCTACGTCACGTCGAGGTTTTCTTATGCTTGGGGCTACTCCACCGGTGATCCAGAAAAGAGGCTCAAATCTGGTTACGGCTACTTTGGATATTTTGGGCTGCTTTTAGGCTTGGCGTATGTTGGCATTCGTCAATGTGGTTGCCTCGACCAGTACCTTAAGTTTTAAGGTTTGGGACAAAATCAAAAGTCGTTTGTTTGCCACACTTGTAGCTTTTTCATTTAGAGCTAAGCTTTAGAATACTAACTGCTATTGCATTTTGATGAAGATGAATGATTTTTGATGCGTTTAGAGTGCATGGTTTATTTCACTCGTTGGCAATCAACTGATATGGAAGTTTTATTTAGTCGAAAACTTCCACCAAACGTAAGAGCATATAGTTGTACCCTAACTTGTGTGTACTCGATTTTTTGTTGATTGGACCTGGTAGGATCAGGATTATTTGATTTAAAATCAAATAATTGTAAAATGCTACCAGTGGCGTACGTGATATTTCGTATGAATTAGTACAGTATGAATATAAATTTGATTTAATCAATATGTTTGAAATTTATTTGAAGCATCAATTTGTAAGTAAAATATTGACTGTACCCCCTCCAAATAAAAATTGAGAAAATCAAAAAAGCCTAATTAAAAAAAAAACTACCGATAATTAATTTTTTTAATCGTGATTTTTATCAACCACGGAAAAGACTAATTGCGAAAAAGTCGTCATATGGTGAGAGATTTTTCATTTAACCATTCTTAAATTGTTCATGTTAAAAAAGAGCTGTTTAAAATGTTGCTTTACTCATACGTGATTGCGGAAAAAGGGTTTACTGAAAGCTCTTGAAACTTTGTCTGATTTGTAAAAACAGACTTGCCAAAAAAGATTTTTTCAAGCTTTTGTTGAAAAGCATCTTTGTTACTTTAAAGCGCGGCAAGACCAGAGATTTTCATGAACGAACTTCTTAAGATTTGTTTTTCCAAAAAAATTATAAATGAATAGATGGCACGAATTGAACTTCGCAGAGAACTTCTGAGTTCGCATATACTATGCTGGTGGTTTTCCTTCTTTTGCTAAACAATTTTGGTCTTCAAACTAGGTTAAATTGTTATGAGAAAAATTGAACAGTTTTTGAAACAAACGTCAACCATCTTCTTAAGTTTATTGTTTTTAGTCATCTCTCAGTTAATTGTCATGTACTGTTGGACAAAATTTATTCCTTTGTCAAAACAGCCAAACTATGTGATTTGGCATTTCTCAACCATCCTGGGTATGGCAGCTTTCTCCCTCCCAAAAACGATATCTTTGAAATCACGACTCCGCGGGAATTTAGAGGGTTGTACATACAGTCAGGCAACACTGCCTTAAATTTTTTTAATGGTATAATTGACCGCACTTGGGAATTGAATTTTCATAAACGTAGATTTTTTTAGAAGTTTGTTACACTAGACTTCGATCTTGCTGAACCATTTTGTATTATAACACTAGGTAGTGGTTTAACATTAGTCGTAGCTGAACCTAAATAAATGTTTTCAAGAAAATCTTTTGTGTACCTAGTTTTAAGACGAAAACAGATAAGGAACGCAAAGTAGTTAGAGTTCCTATTTCGATTTTCTTTTATATCTGTCGTCGGCAGCGTGGCCGAAAGGGTAACGGCGCCTTTTTTACGGCTACCCCATTCGCTTGGTCTGGGTTCAATCCGCGCACCCTGGTCACTTTGTTGCGTCCTTGGATAAGACGTTTTGCGATGATTCTCTCTGCTTAGTGGCTTAAAACAAGGATCAAATTCACGTGGTAAGAAGTCAACCGGAAAACTTGGAAAATCGTCAACTCCTAAGCAGATGCGGGTTTGTCCAAAATAAAAGCGCGTCCGTTGCTTCCTCGTGAGTGGAGGATCAATCTTTTAATATGCTTTTCGTTTCCCCCTAAAGAGATACTGCTCGAAATCGGGTTTATTGGAAGAATAAGAACGACTTGTGGTAATGAAGACGTGCCCCAAACCTTTTTTCGCAAAATACGATTTAATCCATTTGACTCCGTACCATAGGCAACCCTGCATTTCGTATATATATAAATATATTTTTAATATCCCCAGAGCCATCTTGCCCAAACCCTCACTTTGTGACGAAATTACTGTAACGAGATTGTCGCTTCGCGGTCAGTTTGTAACCCTACATTGTAACCCTGCATTTCGTATAGAGTGTAATATACATTTCTTTTTATTCACTCGCTTTTAGAACACGTATTGACGTTGCTGAGCTGATTGTAAAGACATATTTATTGCTATGGTAGTCTTTTTGTGTTTTGGAAGTTACATTTTGCAGTCTAATCTTCAAGATAAAAATAAGTTCAAATACACTTACAAAGCTGCGATCAGAAAATCTTTGAAAATTGTAAACAGCGATAATCAACAGATCTATGAAACTGCAGCTTATTATTTGCCACAAAAACGAGCCCCTTTTTTCTATAAAACTTGTGCTAATACACCAGAAGTGTTACCAGTGCAAAATAGTTTGTACTGGTACGATAAGTGAATGGTGTAAGATTTTAACGATAAAACCTTAACGGAAGTTAATTTAGTCCGTTAACATAAAAAAACTTTTTAACGAGTTGATGAAAAAGTTAGCCTCGTTATTTACGGACTTGAGCCCATCTATGGTAATCCGCAATAGTGGAGTACTTTTTATGTATCTTCAAGAAGTGCTATGGATCGCCAGTAGAGCTGGGCGTTTCAGAAAAACATCGTTGAGCGCAAATTCCGCCACCAAAATCTTGAAAGCGTTAATTTCGCTTGCAAACTTTTTCTAGTTTAAAGCACAGATTCCGCAACCACAAATAGAAAATAGTAAAGTGCAACTGCAACTTGATTGCTTGAGGAACGCAAACGAATTTCGCTACTTAAAAAAGTTTTCGAGTACAAATTTTAATATGAAGTTGAAAACAAAAAGCGCTGCGGACGATGGTGCTAGTACAAACATAGCACTATCTTCAGTTAAACTGCACTGGAATTAACTAACTGCAGTGCGTTTCGCTTCATAGCTAAAGGTACAAATTTATGGGCGAAGATATAGCAATTTTTATCGTTAAAAGAAGCAATCATACAGTAAAACAATAAATTAACAGCAATAAAACACCCATGGAACAAAAATAATTCACCACTCACATTCATAAACTCACTAAAAAAAATTGACTTTCCTCAACACTTTTCCACGCAGCAAAACAAATTTTTCAAAATTCTCGTATTTCACAGACAATCTTTTCGATCGCCAAATATGCGAGCTGACGGAAAACAATCTCTAGACGGCGGCCGAACTATGGAAAGTCAATGCTGGGCACTACCACAAGTTGCGGACTCCAGGTTTTGATTTGCGAACCGATTTTCTACCGCAAACATTTGCAATGGAAATCTATTTAAAATGAACGGAAGGACAGCTCGAGGATGATGGAGTCTGTAGGTTGGACGTCTTCTCGATTAACAATACGTCTCCTTAACCTTAAGAGGCCCCAATCAAACCAATGTTGACTCTAATTTGAATAAGGCCAGACCAGCTTCTAATAGCCTGTCTCGCCGCGCGCCTTATCCTCCATATTCTGCAGCCACACCACACTTGTAAACATAGGCGTAGCCAGGATTTTTGATTGGGGGGAGCCAAACCGCAAATCACATGCAATGACGTCATCAAAAACTTCGAAAGAGGAATTTTTTGTGGAAGCAAAGATATCGTAGAATGGAAGATCAAAAACCGTGGCCTGGTGTTGGCATGTCATTAGGAACTCGTTCAAAGGGGAGGGCTTAAACCAACAGTTAAAATGTTTAAATTGGCAGACGTGTTGAGTTAAGAAGTGTACTGTAATTCAAACGTATCATTGACGGGGGTCTGGGGGCGGAGCCACCAGCCGCCGGAGGCTATTGGGGTCTGGGGGCGAAGCCCCCAGCCGCAGAACGAGTTTTTGTAGCTTTTTGAAAAAAGCTGTTTTAACGCCATTGGATCACATTTCGCACGTATTCAGAGCCATTTGAAGGTACTAGATTTTTACCATTTAAAAGCCAAGTGAAAAAATTTAGTTGTTCAGTCCCTTTGCTTGCAATTTAAGTCCAAAACACGTTTAAAATCTTGCATTTTGGGGTTAAATTTTGTAAGTGTTTGGGCCCACGTAGGGGGAAGTAAAGTACACTGCCTCCTGCAATAGTTCAGCAGTAAATAACAATCTACTCGAAAATTTTCTTTAGAGATTATTGTTTTGTCATGAAAACAACCAGTTATCGGAGTACATATACGGCCAGGGAGCCCAGGCTCTCTCAATTCAAAACTTTGTACACTGAGCATTCCCCTTGCTGTAGCTAATTTTTTTCAAAAGCATTTTGTTGCATAAAAACTGGCGAGGTGGAGGTCAATTGTTACTGAAAAATGTACAATAGATGGTTACGCCGGCAAATCATGTTATAGCCCGGACCGAATTTACATTGTGTTGGGCCCCTGATGGTACTTTGCGATTTTCGCAATATTTTCCTACCAAATACAGGTGAAGACCAAAAAAATTCTTATGTGAGCGCGGGGTTCCTGACACAGTGCCATATGTTAAATCCGTCCCTGGTTATTGCATTACGTTTATAAAAAGGTTAGATGAGGGCCTAGATTTGCAACTTTTAGGATAAAAATCCTTAATTTCACTCGGGTTATACGATTATAATGGTTGACAAACATTACATTGTGAAGTCTCCTGCTCCCTGAATCAATATTATTGTTAGGGGGACATTTAAATTGGGGACCATTTAAATATTATTGTTGGGGGCTCATTTGAATTGGTTGGCAAAAATTCAATTGAGGGGCCCGGACCCCTGGATCAATATTATTGTTGGGGGCCCATTTAAATAGTTGGCTATTTAGATACTATTGTAAAGGCCTATTTGAATTGGTTGGCGAAAATTAAATTGTATGGGCCCGGGCCCCCTAGATCAATATTATTGTAGGGGGCCAATTTAAATACTATTGTAGGGGCCCATTTGAGTTGGTTGGCAAAATTAAATTGAAGGAGCCCGGGGCCCCCTGGATCAATATTAATGTTGGGGGCACATTTAAATTGGGGGCCATTTAAATACAGGGTGTTCCAAAATGGTTGACCCCATTATAAATACCCATATCTCGGAAACTACTTGATGGATCATAATGAAACTAAATACATTTTATGTTGAAGGTCATAAGTTTTAGTGGTTAAATTTACAAAGAAAAGTAGAAATATTTGTTGGTTCTATGACAGATTTTCATAAATGTTCAATATGAGCGCCGCCTGTGACTCTGCATGGCATTCGAGCTCGTGCCAAACTCGCTGTAGCATGTCTTTGGTAACAGTTTCCAGTGCAGCTGTAATTCTCTGTTTCATTTCTTCGATGTTAGCTGGAAGAGGAGGTACGAAGACTAGTTCTTTCACATAACCCCTGAGGAAAAAATCACACGGAGAAAGGTCGGGTGATCGTGGTGAAATGTAAAATCGAGTTTGGCTCGAGGTCGAATACCGTGCAGAGTCACAGGCGGCGCTCATATTGAACATTTATGAAAATCTGTCATAGAACCAACAAATATTTCTACTTTTCTTTGTAAATTTAACCACTAAAACTTACGACCTTCAACATAACATATATTTAATTTTATTATGATCCATCAAGTCAGTGGCGTAGCGTGACACTTCAGACAAGGCATGCAATTATGATGACGTCATCAGCTTTGATGACGTCATTAACTATCAGGTAGTAAAACAAAAAAGCAACTTACACAAATAAATGTCTAGTATTGCAACTATAGGCCTCCCCTTCCCAATACACATTAGTGTATAATGTACATTCACTGTCCAAGTACAAAACTTTCTTGTGTTACTATAGACAGTGACAGGTCTAGTATCAGTATCAGTAGTTTATTCTTTCAGCATGCACAAAAAGAGGCACACAATGACATCTACAAGAGCTGAACAATACGAAACCACAGTCTATGCATACTGTGGATGAAGCGAAGGAGCAGTGCTCATCAAGTCAGCTTTACCCACACTCCCACTTCATACTTCAATTCTAAAGCAAATGGCAATAAGAAAAACGCAAGCAAAAACAAGCCAAAAAACAACAACAACAAGGCACCGGGTAATAAAAATAGTAGTCAACTGCTGCAAAAAAAAGCACCATATACAAGTTCAAAAAAGACAATGAATACATTGTTACATGCAGTAAGTCATAACTATGTAAGAGTTAGTCCACTGATAATTCAACGGTAATCATACTCTCCTTTTATGGCAACAAACTTAAAATATAATTCAAGTGGTACAGAGTATTAAATTTAATTTAGGGAGCACACCCACAAACTTTAAAAGGAACAGACTTTATTTACTGTTAACCTTCCATCCAAATTTTCTCACTAACATACAAAAAACAAAACAAAAAATCTCCTCATGCGCTAGCAGTTTTATATGCGCCAGTAGCCGGTACTATTCTGGGGTAACACTAACAGTAAAGTAGGTTTAATAACATTGAAATAAAAACAGTAATTGCAGAACTAAGCGAAGCCAACTTGTTGAATTGCAAATAAATAATCTACTTTCATAGCCTCTTCCTCATGTCATTATAGCATATGGTAGCCTGGCAATAGCCAGCGATGCTATACAATATTAAGCAGGCTGGTGGGCTCAAGGCTAGTCCAATGCATGCATGGTTAGGCCTGGCCTTGTTTAGTTTATTTAACGAGCAGTAAAGCACAAGCAAAGTATCTAAACAACCAACCGATAATTTATTGATAGTCTTAAAAACTTTTTTCAAACCTAGTGCAAATTATACAACTAGCCCTAGGCCTACTAAGTACAAGCTAAACCAACTACCAGTTACTCTCTGTTCAAATGGATTTCACATTTTACTTTCACTCTTTTTAGCTCAATCTCTCCTTCAATGGGATGGTTAGCTCACGCAACACCTTTCAAAGCTAATTTGGTGATGGTAACAGAAAAACAGTTAAGAAAAAGTTCCAACACAATATGCAAAACATCATACGCAATAACCAGAAGGTCAGCTATAAACCAAAAGTATTCAAAGGCAAGAGTCATGAATACACATATTAGAACTTAGTCATAAAATACGCAAATTAGAATCCCACTGATCAAAAGCATAAGAATTAGACAAATTCACATTATCAAAACTTAAAAAGCTATTGAATTAGGTCAAAGATATAGCTTAGCACTGGTGTCTCAAGTAACTTAAAACCATCAAGAATAATTGAATTATACCTGCTTTACAACCCCACTGCGGTCAAAGCAAACTCTGGTCCAAGGAATTAATTATCACTGAAGGCAGAAATGTAGCAGGCAATCTAAAACAGTTAAAGACATGCAAACTGAGGTCTAGAACTTGATGATTACAATACAGTCATGAAGTTGCAGAATTACTTCCAGTTGTGGTAAAATAACAGTTTTGCAATTAACCAGCAAGTAGTAAATCAGTACTGAAATACAGTCAACATTAAGTTCAGCAGTTCAGAGTTTGGGACAGCTGCATCAATAAATATGGCACAATAAGGCAATAAATGCGTTTTAATACAATGATAACTATTTAGGCTACCCATTTTTACATCAGCATAAATAAAATTATCACAATTTATCTTACCAACTGTTGCTGGCCTTATGTCAGAAGCAGAAGAAACTAAAGATGAGCTTGACACTTTGACATGTTCCCAAAAGACATCTGCAAATGGTACCGATAAGCAGGGTTCTGCTTAAGTATCACTAACACACAACTTAACACAGAATATAAATAGTATTATTAAATGCATAAAGCACTACTCTGCAGCAGTTCATGAGTCAAATACGGTAAAGACCACTACCATATCTACAAAAGATAAACAGTAACTCCAAGATTTCAACTGCAAATAATCAGCATCAAACAAGTCAAGCAAAGGTAAGGCAAGCATTATGTCCCATTAAATAACTCAGGTTATCAACAAATATTTCACATTAAGTGTCATCAGTTAGCAGCAAGATCAAACACAGTCATTTATACCTCATATCAGTCATAGGCTATTGGGCTATCACCATTACTGTACAATGTACATAGCCTACCTGCACGATAATTTACCAGTCTAACACACACTAACTAGCATTATAAGGCAAAGATTACATACTCAAATTTAAGGTTGTCTTTCAATTGAACTGAAGAACCAATAATCCAAAATTACACTAGGCTACCGCAAACACCAGTTGTCTTGCTTTCACAAAAAGAAAATATTTTTATACACTCTACGCAGCTAATAGCAACAGAGTTGCCATTAATAATCACAAACACTGGTAAGCAAATACCGCAACACTCTTATAGCTCAACATTTAGCCTAAGTAGCGCGAACATTACCATATCAATAACTCACTCTGACTTACATTACTTAATGCCAATTCCTACCGGCTTGGTTTCGCCCCCTAGTTATTTGTTTTTTTCAAATTGCTAAATCACATAAAATAAATGGCAACACGCATGCAATTTTTAAATTTGCATGCCTTGGTCCTTAGCTTGTGGCCTGTCTTAAGCTAATTTACTGTTACAAATCTAAAATCAAAATAGAGACTATATTTTACGAAAACAGGATGCTAGACGTATAAAAGAGCTTTTGAAGCAAACAATGCGCCAATCAAAGTTTTCAAACCTGTTTGATTTTGTTCGTAATCGTATCGAAACACAGCGATCTTCTGAGCCGTTGAATGCAATTTAAAAATTGCATGCGTGTTGCCATTAGTTTTTGTAATTTAACGATATGCTGAAAACAGGCCAAAACTTAAATCAATGAATTAAGCAAGACTATTTATTGCTACTTCGACTTGAAAGTGAATGCCTGTAAGTGTGGCAACTTAGTTTGATTTTGTTTTAAATTTTTACATGTACTAGTTTAAATTATTATTTTCCTTTTTGGCTAAATGACTAGGCATGCAATGCATGCCTTGCATGCATGGAGAATACGCCCCTGCATCAAGTAGTTTCCGAGATATGGGTATTTATAATGGGGTCAATCATTTTGGAACACCCTGTATTATTGTAGGAGGCTCATTTGAATTGGTAGGCAAAAATACAATTGAGGGGTCCGGGCCCCCTGGAATAGTATTATTGTAGGGGGCCCACTTAAGGGGACAATACTAGTCATTTTAGTTTTTTCAGAGTAGTGCTAAAAATTGTTGCAAAAGTCATCCTATTCCAATCAAAACCCCATCAATCTATATATCTACAGAATCTGCATGAAATCAGCTATTCAAATATACTCATAGTTTTATTACAAGTTCGCTCAAATAAGAAAAAAGCAGCATCGAACATCAAAAAAAAACAAAAAATAAAAAAAATTCACCCGCAGAAAAATTCTAAAAACTTTTTAGCATTAAGACCCATGCACATCAAAGTTACTAATAATAAACAACTATCCTAGGACTGCAAAATAATGGGAGGATTTTTTCCACAGATGGCTACTCATTGAAATATACAATTTTTAAAATGTTTACTTTTGTACAAGAAATTTTGATGAGAATATGTTGAATTATTCCCAAGCCACTTGGAATTTTAAAAAAACCTCCCATTATTTTATTCTACACCTAACTGACATCAAATGTTCCAATTTTTATGCAATTTTGACCAGAAATGTAGGAGTAGTTACAACTTTTGTGCCAAAAAATGATGTTTTGAGAAAATCGCTGTTAAAAGTTTTACTTGCCAATTCACTTCATTAAAGCTTGATTCACAAATTTTTTACTCAAAGCTAAGTAGTCAAATTCAGCTTTACAACTGTCCAGGTTGGTAATCAATGCTAAAAACTTTTTAGCAGCAGCTTCTTTTCCTGCAGTTAGTGTTTTATTCAGACTGTTGCTGAAGTATGGTTCCGGTGACTGTTTCCGAAGTCTGGTTTCTGTCTCCACCAACTCATCATGCATGAACTTCATGGCAGTATCATGGATGCTATTGCTATGCAATGCCAACTATTGTCTAGTGGTGGAGGTGACATTTCCAAAATAATGCAAAAGTCTTCACTGACACCACATAATCTGTTTCCACAAAGCCGGAAGGTTGAATATTGCATTCACTGTTAGTTGGCATCAGCTTATCATCAACTAGACTTTGAGAAGAAAAAGCAGTTGAACTACTCGTACCAGCAGCTTCTTCAGTGGGAACTGAAGTTGTTTTTTTTTCTAGAGGAAAGAGAGACAGTCAGTCAGTAGTTTATTCTTTCAGTATGCACAAAAAGAGGCACACAATGACATCTGTAAAAGCTGAACAATGCGAAACCACAGTCTATGCATACTGTGGATGAAGCGAAGGAGCAGTGCTCATCAAGTCAGCTTCACCCACACTCCAACTTCAGACTTCAATTCTTAAGCAAATGGTGATAAGAAAAGCGCAAGCAAAAACAAGCCAAAACAAAAAAAAACATTAAGGCACCGTGTAATAAACGTAGTAGTCAACTGCTGCAAAAAAAAAAAACACCATATACAAGTTCAAAAAAGACAATGAAAACATTGTTATATGCAGTAAGTCATAGCTATGTAATAGTGAGCCTACTGATAATTCAACAGTAACCATACACTCTTTTTATGGCAGTAAACTTAAAATATAAATTCAAGTCGTACAGAGTATTAAATTTAATTCAGGGAGCACACCCTCAACCTTTAAAAGGAACAGACTTAATTTACTGATAACCTTCCATCCCAAATTTCTCACTAACAAAAAAATAATAATAATAATTAAACAAAAAAATCTCCTCATGCGCTACCAGAGCATTCGACCCACTACGTAATAACTTATACAGTCCCCGACATTCGACCACTCAACCTCAACAATGCATTAAAGGTCAAGAAGTCAAAACCGAGAACAACATCCCACCAAAAATTTAAAATCACTTAACAAAACTCTTCAAAAGCAAACACAAGAAATATCTTTCACCAAATTATAGTTGAAAATTTACACTTCATATTATGATTGCACTATCCTGTTTTTGATTTAATGAATAAGAGGTAACCTTAATAAATTAAGTTTTTCTCTGGATGAACATGGGGGCTGCAGAATCAGATACTTAAAGATCAATTCATTGCCTCCCTCTTGTCAAGAATTATTGTAGTAAATGTCTCAATAGAATTGTCATCTTGTTGTTATTGACAGTGTAAATAAATTAATGTTTGAATAAATTTTTTAAAAAGAAAAAAAGTAATTAAGGTAGCACACCCACACATATCCTTTTTTGAACCTAAAGTAAATGGCAATAAGAAATGCAAGCAAGAATTACAAGGCACCATGTAATAAAATAAAAGTAGCAGCCAATTGTTGCAAAAAAGTAGCTCTATAAACAAGTTTGCTAAGCAATATATACAAGTTCAAAACGACAATGCAATACACTTTCATGTACAAAGTCATAGCTGCGAAATAGCCAGCCTTCTGATAATTCAGCAGTTTCAACTTTCCTTTTATAGCAACAAACTCAAATTTAATCTAGATAGCACGAAGCAATTGGTTTAATTTTTTTATTTACTTATACTGCTCACACAATAACTTCTTGTATTCTTTTTTGAAGCGAAAAAACGAAAATGATTTTAATTTTGAAGGTATATTATTCCAAAGTTGGACCCCTTTAAATTTAAGTGAATTTTTTCCAGAATTAGTTCTCACAAAGTCTAGAAAATAATTTTTGTTAGATTTACTTCTAGTGTTGTAATTGTGAGCTAGATCAAGGGATACAAAGTAGTTTTCAAAAATCTGAGGCAATGCTTTTATATCAATGAGATACATAAACTTTCCTACTTCATAGTTATAAATATCATCAATTTTCAAAAATTTATATTTGTAAAACAAAATGTTGTTCATTATTTTGTCTTTCCAGGAAGTTTTGTTGATAATTCTTAATACTTTGTTCTAAAGGATTTGAATGGGTCTTTTCCTAGTTTGAGATGCACAACCCCAGCCAAGAATACCATACAGTATTTGTGAATAAAAGAAGACATAATACAAATTAATCAGATTTTTCTGGTTAAGGTAATGGCGCATTTTTGCAATAATACCAACTGCTTGAGACAATTTTTTCACTAAAAATTGAATATGAGGCTCCCAATTCATGTTTTCATCTAATATTATTCCTAGATATTTGGCTGACTGGCATTTTTCTAGTTCAATGCCTTTCATTGTAACAGCAAATTTGCACAGTTGAGAAGTTTTAGTCTTGGGTTTTATAAGTAGATACTTTGTTTTTGAATAGTTCAAGGATAACTTGTTGGCATTTAACCATGCTTCTATGTTAAGTAGTTCATAATTTACATCTTTGTTAAGGGTTTTTAAATCATCATTAGTTAGGAACAGCGCTGTATCATCAGCAAACAGTCGCGTTTGAAATTTTGAAGCATTTGGTAGATCATTAATATATACTCAGAACAATAATGGTCCCAAGGTAGAACCTTGTGGAACTCCACATACTATGCTTTGCTGGTCTGAATAGGTGTTATTAACATGAACGACTTGTTTTCTGTTTGTTAGATAGTCATTAATTAATTTTAAAGAGTTTCCTCTCACTCCATATTTTTCAAGTTTGCTTAGCAAGATTTTATGGTTCACGGTATCAAATGCTTTCGATAAATCTAACAAGATAAGACAAGTAAATTTTTTGCTGTCACAAGAGTTTTGTAATTTGTTTATAACATCACAAATTACATGACTAGTTGAATGTTTAACTCTGAAACCAAATTGCTCATTTGTTAAAATATTGTGGTTACTAAAATAGTTGTTCAGTCTAATGTAAATAATTTTTTCAAATATTTTGGAGAAGGGTGATAAAACTGAGATGGGACGATAGTTTGAGGCTGTGTATCTGCACCCGTTCTTAAAAATTGGGGTTACTTCAGCAATTTTTAATTTTGAGGGAAATACACCATCTTGCATACATTTATTATACATGTTAGCTAAAACAGATGAAGTATATTCAGCTATATTCAGAGACCTCTAAATTTATGCTTTTTAGTTGGCTTAGGCATTTGGCAATACTAAATTCAAGAGTAAACAGTAAAATAATTTCATGAATATTCAGTATCAACAATATAAAATGGAATAATTCCAATTTCTAATCGATATGGCAATGATAGTAGGCTAACCTAAAAACAGTTTACTGTAATGTCATCTGTCATTGCTAGGCTAAGTAACTGGCTAAAACTGTTACCACATCATACAGTCAATTAAATAAACTTACACAGAACAGAGATAAGTTTATTCATTATCAGTTACTGTTCATCCAGCAACTCCTAGAATTACTCACTACTCAACACCTGAATTGATTTCTTACTGATTCTAACAGTTTCTCTAAAATCAGCTAAATAAACTTCTTGTAATAACAGCTACATTTAACAAATATTTTATTTCATATTTTAAAAGGAATTAAGAAGTGGATCCTAACAAGACAAACTCAATTTAGAGCTATAATTTTAGCAAGATAAAGGTGCTTCTTGACAAATCGATGCATTCATTTCATCAATTAGGTCTAGGTATGGTCAGTAAAACAAAAATTTACCTAAGAAGGAGTTTACCTATTCAGTAAAAACTTAAACATTCTTGAAATCCTAAGAAAATTTCCTATCTTATGGATGAAAAAAACTTTTTTCAAAAAAAAATTTTTTTTTACTGGTATTGTCCCCTTAAATACTATTGTAGGGGGCCCATTTGAGTTGGTTGGCAAAAATTAAATTGAAAGGGCCCTGGCCCCCTTGGATCAATATTATTGTTAATTACTGTTGTACGCTTGTACTGTTGTACGCAAAGATGCTAAAAGACACTGAAACTGAAGAAGCAATAGTCTTTTTTGTGACATTTTTATCATTGGTAGCATTTCAATTGGGGGGGGGGGCGAGGCCGCCTGCCCTTCCCCTGGCTATGCCTATGCTTGTAAATGAATATGAGAATATTATTCCTCACAGCAATACAAAAAATTTGATTTATCCCAAGGGGCACGGCAAAAACAAGACGTCAATTTAGCAAGCCAAATCAATATTAATTAACTAAAAATTTACTTCACTAAATTTACGCTATCGATTGTACCAACACTAATTAGACCATAGACTCTTTATTAGTAGACTAGAAACTGACGCACGAAGAAAAAACGAAGAGAATTGAAGAGAAAAAGGCTCCTCTCGCTGCGAAGTTTTTTTGGCCACGCGTGAATTATTCGACACGATAAGGTTTTTCGCGATAAGTTCAAATGCACAGTACAAGCACAAGCATAAGAAAACTTGGGCAATTTCAAGCCTACAACTAAAGCCATGAAGCTAGATAAGCCGACTAAAAAAGCCAAAAGAAGTTTCCAGTTGAATTAATAAATCAGCCCAAGAGAAGATAGATACAGAGGTGGTCAAAGTAGCCGAAAAACAAAAGTATTGCTACTTACTCTGAAATCCACCTCAAGTGAAAATAGAAGTACGGTGAATTATTTTCACTTAAGTGAAAGTAGTCCAAATTAATTCTCTGTAATGAAAGTAGTTTCAATTATAATAATGCCTCAACTGCTAATGCTTGTACCTGCCAAAAACAACAAATTTTTTAGATAACTCGCCATATCTCAAGATTTTATCTACAATACAAATTTCACGTTGGAGACCTATACGAACATATTATTTTAGATAAGCAGTTTTGCCCGATAGAATGAGAATAACTTTTCTTTACGTCATGTCGTAGTAAAATCATGGTAAATCACCAAATAAAACAACTTTGTAACTGAATACCTCTGGATATGTATTATGAAAAAACCTCTTTTACAAGGTAACTGGAAAATCAAAATCCAAGTGAGTTTCAAATTCGACAAAATATGTATTTTTTTTCTGTTTTCAACGGTATCAAAATGTGTAAGAGTATGCTTATAAGGACTTGCTGATAGCGCAGTAAAAAACATTGACTCGGGGCGATAGCAAGACGGGGCAAGGCAGAGCTCAGCCCACCTGAAAATTTTTACTTGTCATATATGCAGTATGCACAGTGGCGTAGGCTTATGCAAGATTTTGCAAAGGGGTGTGTATGAGTCAAAACTTAAAATTGGCATCATAAGTTTGAAGCCTGGGTCAAAGTACCGAGCAGCCCGAGATGATAAGGGGGTCTGAGGGCAAAACCCCCAGCGCTCAGAGATTTTTACGTTGTTTTACAAAAATAACTCAGAGTTAAGATTTTTTTAGATTAAATTTTGGATTAAAAGGTATGCTTTGAACATTGCAAAACATACACAAAACAGGCCCGGCGCCACCGGGGACATTTCGGGGCCGTGCCCCCCCAACTGACTGCTTGGGTCCCCCCAAACCAAAATTGTGCCCACAAGCGAGAACTGTGCCCCGAAGAAATTCACAGACTCGGGGCTATTGGAGTGCAAATCGAGGCCTAAGACTCCCAAATTGGTGTTTACCGCTCAAATTTTTATGGACTCACACCGGATTTCATAAAAGTTTTGGGACGAAGACCTTTTTTTGTTTTGTTTTGGTCTTCGCATAAAAATTCGTGAAAAATCGCAAGAATTTTGGGACGAAAACCAGAATTTGTGGAAATTTTTGAACTTAAGACCTTTCTTTTTTTTTGGCCTTCACTTAAGAATTCGTGAAAAATCGCAAGAATTTTGAGACGAAAACCAGAATTTGTAAAAATTTCTGAACTGAAGACCTTTCTTTTATTATTTGGTCTTCACTAAAGAAATCGTGAAAAATCGCTAAGACGATAACTAGCATTTGTGGTCTTCACCTTGTTCGTTTGATCCACACTAGAATAAATTGTGCCCCGTGCCCCTGTCGAATTCACATAAACAAACTTCTCGTGCCCCCCAAAAGTTATTTCTGCCACCCCAGTCACGCTATCCTGGCGCCGGGCCTGACACAAAACAAGTATAAAAACAACTTAAGGGCACAAGCTAAATAATATACTCAGCCATCCTTTTCCACAAGTATTGTACGTAAGGCCAAGAAAAAAGCAAAAATTTTGTAGCTATTGATGATAGATTTTCTTGAAACATGCCAAGCATTAAACGCTAACTTATTGGCATTGGCCGCGAAACATCTGAAATGGCGGAATGGAGTGACCTTCCTTGCCTCGCCCAATACTGGACTGTAGCTGTAGTGCATTATAAATGTTTTGTGTTATGTTCATGCTATGTGAATTAATTCAACAGTAAGAGTTAGAGACTAAATACCCAAATATACAA
Organism: Trididemnum nubilum; assembly: GCA_963965965.1. Lineage (NCBI taxonomy): Eukaryota > Metazoa > Chordata > Ascidiacea > Aplousobranchia > Didemnidae > Trididemnum > Trididemnum nubilum. The sequence continues at coordinate 35,919,456 of OZ014490.1, forward strand.
TCTTTTAAGCATGGAAGTAATTGATTGTTCTCAAAAAAAATAAAAAATAATTTATATGTTTTAAACAATAAGTATTTTAATTTTTTTCGCCATGTGTTTTTTTTTTTTTGAAGAATTAATACTACACTTTTTCAGGTTCGTTTTTACTTTCAACATTAAGCAACACCGGGATTCGAGTCACTCGGATAGAAGCAGACGGAAGAAGAAAGAAGAGGAAGACACCAATCAAGCGGCACCCCATGAACATTTTCCTCACGCCACCACATCTTCATCAAGCAAACCCCAAATCAACTTTGTTTAATGTCTTTTTTCCGTGGGCAGTATTGTGGCGTGAAGGAACTGATTATGTTTATAGCGCGTGCAAATGCTGCAATCACGCAGACCATGTACCAAATGATTTATCCGAGTGAATCAAATTCCGAACGCTTCAACTTGTTTCTGTGTCATGTTTTTGCTATGTATCAGTGTTGCTCCATATCTGCCTCGTTTGAGTGATTCAGATTCCCAAACGAATGGTTTTCTATCTTTTTTATATGTGGGTGCGCGAGCTCAAGTTAGTTTCTTTTTTGCCAAATTTTGACGTCATTAAGACAAAAGAGGCAGAGATGGAACCTGTATATAAAACTTGTTTCGGGCGTGGCATCACATAGTATAGTATAATCACGTAGAGTCATATAGTCATGTAATCGTATAGTCATATAGTTATATACTTGTTATAGTTCATATACTTATCGTTCACATAATTGATGTAGTTGATATCGTCCAGAGATTACGGAGTTTTAGAACGTGGAATTTTAGAATTTTACAGTGGATTTATCCCACAATCCTTCTAAACATCCATACCTTCACCAGCTGGTTGAAATTCTACTTCTTAACAAGCCATTGTCTAGTTCAATCATTAGATACGGAGAAATAGTGCCATGCCTTTTTTGTTGCAGTTTAGAGTGTGGTGAACTTGAGTAAAGTTGACAGCGAGGCCGAGATGGTAATAAAGCCGTCGTTTTTACGATGACTGCGATCGTATGATCTGGGTTCAACCCAAACCCAGGTCACGTTGTTGTGTCTTTGGATAAGACGCTTTAAGATGATTATCTCAGCTGGTGGCTTCAAACAAGCAGCAAATTCAGTGAACAAGAATTCGAAGAAATTCAAAGAAACATTGGATCACTAAAAACTCCTAAGCAGGTGCGGATTCCTCCAAGCACGAAGTAGTCATTGCAATGTAAAGTGCGTGGATCGTCCAATATGTAGTGTCAGACACGATCTGGTGACAGTAGGATAAATATGCGCTACAAAAAAAGTCGAAAAACTTTTCAAAGCAGAAATATACTAGCATGAGCAAAAAAATTGAAGTTTGCAGACTCTTACCCTCGAGCTGATTAAAATAATGCTAAAATGCCAGGTATAGAATAAGTCTTTTTCAGGTGCAATCCGTGCATGCTTTATGATAATGCAATTACGCGATTTTAACTTTTTTTACACATTTTTTGAATTGTGCCGTGGCCCAAAAACGGGAGGGCCTTGGCACAATATCTCCTCTATCTGTGCTACTCACTGTACATGCACTTGCGGAATTTTGCGACCACATAAACTCGAAACTTGACCATAGCAAGTTGAGTATAATCAGGGCCGTAGCCAGGCGGGTTATTCAGCGAGGCTCAACGTATTGATGGATTGCACGTGACGTCATCGCGCTGCTAGCCAAACCGCTGGACGTCAAAATCGCGAATTGGCGCGATGTAAATGCGTGCAAAAACACTGACAGCGAAGATATGAAGGGTATTTTCAGGCTATAAAAGAGTTGATTCTTTGTAACATTAAAGTTAAATGCTAGGCAAAGCCTGTGAAAACTGAAAAAGATTTTAATTAGTAAGAATTCAGTTTTGTTTGCTTTTTTCAGTGACGTAATCCCGCTTGCTGTTAAGTAACCCATTGGAATCATGTAATATGGATGGTGGTAGCTAGTTTTGGTAATCAAATTCGTGGCTTACTATTGATGGCGCTATAATGGAACAGTTGTATCTTCTTTATTTGTCATAAAATTAGCGCATTTTTAAACTTTTGTAATTTAAGAAGTCTATTTTCCAGGATCTTGGTAATTTTTTGCATTTCGTGTAGTCATTAGCAGCTTATCGCTATGATTATTGGTTGCTAGGAGTTAAAATGCATTAGCAGTTGTTTTCATTGAATAATTTTGTAGATAGGTCATTTAAACTTTAAACTAATGATGTAACTGGCCTCAGTGTAACGGTGTAACTTTGATCGAGTCTTATTTTGCATTTTTTTTCGACATGAGCTAGTGATGTTAAAGGCGGTGAATCATCCAGCCAATTCCAGTCGTTTGCAATAGCTAAAATTGAACTGTATTTTTTGATATTTTTTGTTTTGATTTTGGGACTGCGGTTGCAAAGATATTCAACAAATACAAAAAAGATGTCTCCCCGAAAAAAGTTTTTGGAAACTCTGAGTTTTGTTCTTCCCGCCAAAACCACAGTAGGCCTAATGGTTTAGAGAACTGTGGTAGGCCTAATAGTTTAGACATAGTTTATTTCTAAATAGTTTGGGCCTAATTAGGCCTAACTCTCTCTAAACTATTAGGCCTAATAGTTTAGAGATAGTTAGGCCTAATAGTTTAATAAGATTACAGTAGGCCCCATAGTTTAGTGAACTGTGGTTTTGGCCGGAAGATCAAAACTCCGAGTTTCCAAAAACTTTTTTCGGGGGGACATCTTTTTGTATTTGTTGAATATCTTTGCAAACCGCAGCCCCAAAATCAAATCAAAAATATCAAAAATTATAGTTCAATTTTAGCTATTGTAAACAACTGGAATTGGCGGGTTGATTCACCGCCTTTAAATATTATTTATAAATAGTGCTTAAACTAAACATTAATCGGCCATGTGTTACTGCTGTGACATAGAATTTTAAGTATTTTAGGACATGGCGGAACTTACGATTTGAACCAAAGCTAAAAACCGGTCAAAGTGGACAATAGCAGGCAATGGACGACGAGAATTTACAAAAAGCGTAACTTTTCAGATCCGCTGAGCTATGTAAGCTGCTTAAATCGCTCCTGGTAATTACCAATTAAGGCCAGGCTATCTACAAAAGTGTTACTCTACAATCAAATTCTTTAAATATGCCGACTGAAGGAATTATATGTTGATTTACGGTAACGTCCAATGCTTTGTAATGGCATTTTGACGTCCAATCGTTTTGGCGGGAAAAAGCTATGACGTAGCTGCAATCCATCAATTCGTATTTGCCATTTACCAAAGTCCAGTAATATTTAAAACAATTATACTAGGCCGTTCCCATTTCAGAAAGATTTAGGCTGTTCAGTTTTAGAAAAAGTACTGTAGTTCTCTTATAAATGGAGTTGAATCTTACGTAACAAAAACTAGAGGTGGCAAAATTGGATCGATATTTTTTACCGCAAGTTGCGGATCTGCTTAAAACATTTACAAAACACCAAAGATTTTCGTAGTAGACTATAATAGGCTTCCCCTTTCTTGTACAAGGTCTGTAGAATGTTTGTAGAGGTTCTGAGATTCTAAACTCGAAGCTTTTCAGGTGTCATCATAGTCTGTTTTTAGAGTATAGACGTTTTAGCCGAGACGCAGGAACCTAACTCAAGTGTCATTGATGTGGGTCGTGCGTTTCAAAACTTTGCTGCGATTTACAGCACTTTACGTCTTTCTGAGATCTAAGTGTTTAGGTTCTTTTGTTGCTTTTTTTAAAGATTTTTATCTCTTGCTTACATGGTGCTGCTATTGTTGAAAAAGAATTCCACTAAATCGCTAGCATCAAGCTTACCGCGTTCGATCAGCTCTAACACTATTTGCATCAAAGTCTATTTCAACCTAGACTACCGTATATCGTTTATATGAAGTCTATAAGCCACAACATTACCTTATCGAGTCTATGGTCTATAAACATTTTGCTGCTTAGGATAGCCTATGACTGATTGTAAAGAGTCTATGGTGCAACCAAAGCAGACAGAAACTGAGACTTTGATAGCGATATCGAGTCAGTGAGCCGTGAAGGAAAAAAGGCAAAACTGTCAGTTTCTAGTCTACTAACAAAGAGTCTATGATCAGACTATACTTGACTATACTATTAAAAAACCGCTTCGAGGTCGCACTCATTCAAATAGAAATAGAAACATCAGCATGTTAGCATTTGACATAATCAATTGACTACACAGCTAACTTGATACACTAAACTACAAAAATTTGAGACACTGTATCGCACGTGCTGTCAAAACAAAAAGGCCATCACAAATCATTTAGAAATCTGCAACGAAATAAATAAGCACTTTGTTGAGATCGGTGAAAAATTAAGGGCTAAGGTTTCAATGCTTAAAGGCGGTGAATCATCCAGCCAATTACGATGGTTTACAATAGCTAAAATTGAACTATAATTTTTGATATTTTTTTTTTATTTTGGGACTGCGGTTGCAAAGATATTCAACGAATACAAAAAGATATCCCCCCGAAAAAAGTTTTTGGAAACTCTGAGTTTTGTTCTTCCCACCAAAACCACAGTAGGCCTACTAGTTTAGAGATAGTTTATTTCTAAATAGATTATTTCTAAATAGTTTAGGCCTAACTATCTCTAAACTATTAGGCCTAATAGTTTAGAGATAGTTAGGCCTAATAGTTTAATAAGATTACAGTAGCCTAATAGTTTAGTGAACTGTGGTTTTGGCGGGAAGAACAAAACAAAGAGTTTCCAAAAACTTTTTTCGGGGGGACATCTTTTTGTATTTGTTGAATATCTTGGCAAACGCAGCCCTAAAATCAAAACGAAAAATATCAAAAATTATAGTTCAATTTTAGCTATTGTAAACCACCGGAATTTGCTGGATGATTCACCGCCTTTAACAATGATCAACAATGATTTACAAGGTTTCTCGGAAAATGGCAATCTTCGTTCATTGTTTTACAATCTACGGATGAACACGAAATAATTGAAATAATTGCTGGACTTAACTGCCGTAAATCTACAGGATACATTAATATTTTTACATCTTTGTTTAAAGAATCTAAATCTAATTAACGTTTTTTTACGAATATATACAGTACTAAAACAACGAGATAACGATAACTTTGTTTGTGGTATTTTTATAGATTTGGCCAAAGCATTTGATTCTGTCAGTCATTGAATTTTACTGAGTAAACTTGAACATAATGGTGTAAGAGGAAACGCAATTCACTTGATAAAATCCTACTTAGCTAATAGAATGCAATACATTGAGAGCAATGAGCAAACTTCAAAAATGTTTCCAATTACAATTGGAGTATCGCAAGGTAGCGTGTTAGGGCCGTTTCTATTTTTTGTATATATAAATGACTTGCCGAATTCTTGTGATTCAGAGATACTGCTTTATGCTGATGATGCTATCCTGTTACGCAAGAACAAAGCTGACGATGGGCTGATATTCAAAAGTGAAAAAGAATTTCAAAAAATTGAAAGTTGGGTCATTTCGAAGAAACTAACAATTAATTACACTAAAACTAACCGTGTATTTTTTCTAAAACCAAGCAAAAATATTGATTGCAAAAGCTTATGTATCCGTGCTCTCAACGGAAATATAACTGAACAAAACGTAGATAAATATTTAGGAGTATATGTAGATAAGCAACTTTCATGGCAGCATCACATACAAAGCATAGTAAAAAAATTAACTAAAGCTAGAGATATCATCAGCAAACTAAGGCACTATGCACCTTCATCTATTTTGAGGAACGTTTATTTTAGTATTGCGTATTCACATTTACTATATGGTATTACAACATGGAGAAATTCTGCCGCCAAGTATGTTAAAGGCGGTGAATCATCCAGCCAATTCCGGTGGTTTACAACAGCTAAAATTGAACTATAATTTTTGATATTTTTTGTTTTGATTTTGGGGCTGCGTTTGCAAAGATATTCAACAAATACAAAAAGATGTCCCCCCGAAAAAAGTTTTTGGAAACTCGGAGTTTTGATCTTCCGGCCAAAACCACAGTTCACTAAACTATGGGGCCTACTGTAATCTTATTAAACTATTAGGCCTAACTATCTCTAAACTATTAGGCCTAATAGTTTAGAGATAGTTAGGCCTAAACTATTTAGAAATAAACTATGTCTAAACTATTAGGCCTACCACAGTTCTCTAAACCATTAGACCTACTGTGCTTTTGGCGGGAAGAACAAAACACAGAGTTTCCAAAAACTTTTTTCGGGGGGACATCTTTTTGTATTTATTGAATATCTTTGCAACCGCAGTCCCAAAATTAAAACAAAAAATATCAAAAATTATAGTTTAATTTTAGCTACTGTAAACGACTGGAATTGGCTGGATGATTCACCGCCTTTAACAAAATTCAAGTGCAATAAAACTGCATTACTAAAACGATTAGCAAAACTTCATTTTTCAAAACAAAACTTAGCCCATTATATGATGAATTGAAGTTGCTAAAACTAAACAATATTTATAAACTAGAAGTCTCGAAATTAATGTATAAATTTAAATACAAATCACTCCCAATTTGTTTCAATGAATATTTCGTTTTATTTTCTAAAGTGCACTCTTATTCTACCAGATTTGTTACCGGCGACAATTACTCTTTAACTCGCTTCAACAAATCAAACTCTCAACGTTCAATTTGCTAACAAGGACGTAAAATTTGGAACGAATTACCAGCTGATATCAAAAATATTGCTCAAAAAAACCAAGACGTTTTCATCAAAAACATTAAAGAATTTCTCCCTGAAAATCAAAAATAACCAATCAAACATTTAAACTTACGTTTTTTTAGTTTTGTTCTTTCTTGTCTTTTTTTTTATGTATATAAATTACATACATTATGATTTACAGCTTATTCGTCTTTGTTTCATGCATGTTGTACTTTGTCATGTGTGTTGTGCTTTTGCCATGTGTATTTGCCTCTTCAGTGTTTTCGTAATTTCGGTTGGAGTCTTCGAAACCTGTGCTGTTCGGTTTTGTGTTTTTACAATTCCGTATTCATTAATTGATAAAATAGTGTAAAATTTTGGTTGACAACGTAGAGTTGTGAGAGGCTGCAGACTCGACAACCGTGCCTATTCCACTGGAACTGGACT